>CM053810.1:45724375-46942500 GCA_028671895.1 Oenanthe sinensis | reverse complement strand
TAAGGTTTTTCGTAGAACCTTACTCTATACATATATATACATATATACAAGTATATATATATATATATATATATATATATATATATATATATAACCTCTTTTTTATATAAAAATTCGATTGTTGAGATTATAATCACAAAATTTAACAATAATTAAACTTAATATATCGAATATAACATCAAATCTCTTCTAAATTTTAAAAATAAAATCTTACATAATCTAATATAGAATCTTAAATACATTTTTGTAACAATAAAAATTACATATAATCATGTTTTGTTTAATTCTAATTTGTTATCAACTTCGTTAGAATGTATTATTATTCATAAAAATGCATAATTGATGTTAAAATTAGAATATAAATGAATTTTTATATAAGATTCTATATATATTAAATATTTAAAAAGTATCCTATATATTTTAAATATTTAAAAAAAATTAGGCGAAAAAATGATTAAACCTAACCAGAGTCCTACGTTGGAGTGGCCCATATTTTAAATAATATAATAGGTATATTACATTGACAATATAATCACGTTCGAGATACTCTAACAAGGACATCATGCGACAAATTATTTCAAACTTTTACTCCTCGCCAACAACTTATTCCGAAGTAAAACTAAACTCACATCAAAAAATTATAATTGGATTTTAAGCTTAGTTTATCATAATTTAATAAATTTTGTAGAAATTGCATAGGTGAAAAAATGTTGGATTTTTTGACTAAAAATCAGAAATATTCAAATTCTTTACCATACGCATCATTGTTCTAATATTTCTTCCTTGGAGACCAACCATTAACCACTGAGAATTGAAGGCACAATGATACACAGATGAGTCAAATATTTCGAAAATAAACCCGTTTCCCACCTACATATGTTGCTGTAATAGATGCAGATCCATGCTCAGCAAAGCCCTCCCACGAATTAACCGTCAGCACAACAAAATCTGCCATTTTTCCAGTAGATAATGATCCCACATCCTTATCGAGAAAACATGCTTTGGCAGCTGATATAGTGTACCTGCCATCGCACATATTCAGTAAGCTTTGACAAATACGGGTACTACTACTAACATTGAATTCGTTACTATTGGCAAATCTAGTGATATTATTATATACTAGGGTCAAGCTCTTGGAGAACCAAGTAAAAAAAGAACGTAAGAATTAATTGGAACAACTGCCAATCAACAATTAATTAACATCTACATTTAACTAGTCTTAAATAAAATTAACATTAAACACATTCCATAAATATATACAAATTAATTCACATCCTATATATACAATTTAAATATTATTATTGTATATTCAGGGGCGAAACTAGGGGAGAGGAGACCGGAGTGAGCCCAATCTCCCGCCAACTTTCCTACTACGTACAAATTTTAACATAAAATTCTGAAAAAATATAAAATAATTTGTATTGATCCCCTTAAATATTATAATTTTTTTAATTTAGTAGCAACAATTAATTTAAAATTAGATTGAGAAAATTTTCGACTATGAAAATTATGAAAACAAGTCTCTGTAATCGAATGAAAAATAAACTTCTTGAAAATTTTCCGTTGGTTTATATTGAAAAAGTGATTACGTAATCGATGGTTTTTTTATTTGAACCCCCAATATCAAAATACTGGTTTCACCCCCTTTTATATATTCAAAGTTAAAATCAAATTTATAGAGCTTTCAGGTGAAAAACATTATCGAAATTAAAACATAACAAGGTTCTACAAGAGAACACTTAACAAAAATAGGTTTCTAAAACAAAAGTTACAAAATTAAAGTTCTACTGAATAACTCTGAAAAATAATATTCTATTATAGAACAAAAAATATGCAAAACTTGGAAAAACAAAAAAAAAATGTTCAACTTCTGGAAAAAAATTCGCAGAACTTTGCAAGTTTAAGTGTAGAACAACTTTAGTGAACAACGATTCTAAAGGGTTAACAAGGACGAGTTCTGTTGCAGAACTTTGTGAAAGCATAATTCTATTCTACAAAATTTGCAAAAACCAAGGTACTCTAGAAAAATAAAGTTCTTCTTCTAAACAAAACTTTGGTAGAAAATAAGATTTTGTATTTACCATAAAAAAATGATAAATATTAGTTTGGGATGAAGAATTCAATAAATTTTGTTATAAACAATTAATATAAGGGTGATATATACATATAAACATATATCATATAGATAACATATTTTGTGTAGTTACATCCTTGCCCATATAGTTAAGTGCAATATATTTTCTATTATATGTACTCATTAAATCCTGACCACTAATTATTCTAATCCAACAATCAATATCGGTTCTTTGGTCCTTTTTTAGGGTGTTGACCCAATATGTCACTATTTGAACAATAAATGCTCAAAATGGCACAAATCGGGATAATGGCCCCAAATAGCACTCCAAAACGCTATATCGTCTAGCGTTCTAGGGCTGCCCCCAAAACGCTAGACGATCTAACATTCCAGGGTTAAAATGTTATATCGTCTAGCATTTTAGGGCTAACCCTAACGACACCCTCTATCTTCTCCATCTCCGCTACATACATATATATACACATAGTCATCAAAACGCTACACGAAATAGCGTTCAACCTCCAAAACTCTACACAAAGTACCGTTCTTCGTGAATTCTCGAAACGCTACACGAATCATCGTTTTGGAATGATATTTTGGGTCATTTATTCAGCTTGTGCCATTTTGGGCATTTTGTTTCAAAATTGTGCCATTGAGGGCCTTTTTTCCCTTTTTTAAGGTTTAGTTTTTATGTGAGCCACACCCTTATATACTTATATATAATAAGCATACGAGATATCTCTCATCTTCACTATATTCTCTTAGGAACCATCGGAACCATCTCAATAGATGATCAAAATATTATGACATAAGAAAGATTAGCCTCCAAATAGATGACAAGATTATGACATAAGAAAGATTTTTATCAAGATTATGACATAAGAAGAAAGATTAGCCTCCAAATAGATGATCAAGATTATGACATAAGAAAGATTTTTATGTTCAACTCCTGACTAATTAAAAAAACTAATATTTATGTTTTAGTTAAAGGAAAAGTTTTCGATATAACTAGATAAGTTTTAATTTAAAAAAGATCATTACACGTAATATGGAAGGTCAAAAGATTGCTATTTGACAATTACATGTATTTCAACAAATATTTTGAAAATAGTATTATCATAATAAATAACTATATATGTAAAAAAAACATATCTGAAAATCTATACAATGCACGCGAAATACTGACAGATATATTAGCAACAAAAGAATCGAGGGCCACAGTTCCAATTAAGATAGTATCAAGATTGTACATAAATTAATTTGAATAGGTTTATGACCCCCAAGTACTGTGTCATTTACCTAACAACAAGGCAGCATTGCCGGGGGCTATGGTGCCATATCTCGGACACACCAGATTGCCAATTGTTAAAATAATGCTTTTAAAAAAATTGACGAAACGAATAAATTTATGCATTACTGTTTGGAATGCTATATGTAGTGTAGATACTAGTGATAATTAAAGAGCTTGTCTGAAAGAATGACAAAAATGAACATATTTTTAATAAATTTGACAAAATTAACCATTTTGAAAATGATGGCCAATTTTAGCCTTTGGGATGGGTAGCCCATTTTGTATGAGATACTCCATCTGTAAATGGGCATCTCAAAATAAATAAATAAAACTTTTTTTGGATACTCATTTGCCAAATGCGCATCCCATATTTGTGATACCCATTTGGCCAACGCGTATCCCTTAACAAAAATATTTAAAACTGTCAAAAAAATTGAAAATCGTTATTTTTGTCAATTCCAAACAGAGGCCCGCATAGTCAGTACTTGCACAGATTGTGAAAATACTGAATCTCATCCAAACAGCTAATATCCCATCACTATGAATTAACAATAATTTAACGTGAGCTTCTGTTTTGATCCTATATGGGTGCAAGTTGTGCATAACAAAACACGTTTTATTTGGTAAGCCATGCTAAAATGTTAGTGCTCAGAACTAATGCTACAGATTACCTATTTCTAGTACTGGTCACCAGATGTGAAATACTTATATATTTAGATTTGATGAGCAGACAAGAAAATCTGGATAAAAAACAGGTAAACAAAATAAAGATAATCACTCTTACGCATTTAATGCCTCAGACAGACTAATGCGCTCTGATGTAATCCATCCACTTTCCCAACCAGGAGGTATTCTTTCCATTGCTGTCTTAATGCTACTCAAAGGATTAATATCTGCAACCTGGATGAGTGATGCCAGTAAAAAGTATGTAAAACATAATCTACTCATGATTATAAAACCATAAAGTACTATGACAATTGTAATCAGGTATCTACGCGAATATATTAGTAAAAATATTTCTCACCGGCCAATCAGAACCAAATGCCAATGCTGCATCACTATTAAGAAGCGACTTAAACATAAAAGACCCTTCTTGAGCTCTGTCCAGCCCAAGTTTCTTGATTGCAGATTCAGCATCATCCAGTAAATGGTCCGGCTGTCAGAAAAATAATCCACATATAGAGTATACTCAACATACATAACTTCCAGTTGGCAACTCAAATTGAACAGGGTGAATAACCTGACTGTACTCTCTCACTAATATACTACCTTGTCATGAAATCGATGACTTAATATTACTCAATTACCAAAAAAACATTCTTATATCACTCAAAAACAATATGTACAGATAAATAAGTAGTCTCTACAATATATTTAAAAAATTTAAATAACAAATGTGCAATAATATATATACTCTATCAAGTACGAAAAGACATGTTTTTTCATCTTATACTAAGAGGTACCTAGTTTAGTTGAACATTATTTTGCATCATTCTAGTCCTAACACTTCTTGTTTCGCCAATCTAACTTATGCTGGAGGGACTATAATTTAACATTTAACAATTTCAATTCATAGGCCTCGTTACTGAAAAAGAGCCATCTTATAAGACAACAAAACAGAGCCAGACATCAGTCAAAAGAACTTGCAGGCATTCAAGAAAAATAAAAGGAGATATATTCTATACTCTAAATCAAATTTGGAAACTAATTCAACTACAACCTATTTGAACAACACAGAAATATTTTGTATGCTATTCACTTTAATAAGTTTAGATTATCTTGTAAGATATATAAATATTCACATTGACATACCATTAGAAGACAAAAAACATATACGTCTAATGTATCTAGAGGGTGAGCATTAATACTCGTGGATAATGTTTAATAATAATAGAAGTAATTTAAAAACTATAGGAAGTCATCCTTTAAGACCTTCACATACAGAGAGTTAAATTATGCTTTTATCTACTTACGGAGTTAACAAAATATGGTAGATATCAACAACCTTGAAGGATTACCATTATATTAAATTAGGGGCTTACTGGTTGTGAATAATTATGATTCCCTGTATGGTTTTAATTTGCTGTTAATCAATATATTATATTTATGCACTGGGTTGTATCAAAACTTAAAACTTATAGGTGCAAGAAAAACTTAAATCATTATGAATTCACAAAAGCAATGGCATGTTATAGTTTACTTCATCAGAATGCAATAATCTGAATTGCAGCCGACTAAATGAACACACAGAATTTAGACAGGCATATATATTTGTCAACTCACGCAGACACATTAAAACCTCACATCGGTATGCCACACTACTAGTAAAAAGAAGCAGCTCAGAAACCTGCACTGAAGCAAAAACTCGTTGCTGACCAAATTTGGCTGCAGCACCTGGGGCCAAATGCTGAGCATGCTCAATCTGCAAACAAGTATAGGAATTGGGCAGAAAGTAGAACATAAGTGATGCTAGGAGAAAAGAATAAAGTTAACAGGAATGCCAAAACTTACTCTGTCAGCACTGCTGTTGCCAGCTTTTACACTTGTGGCGACTTATCTTAAATATAGTTTTATGCCACTGAAATTTCATAAGATGTACTAAAATGCCACTCTACATAATATATCAAATAGACTCCAGCACTCAGACATTTCATCTCCTTATCCAGCCATCTACTCGTAGCTAACAAGGAAACATCATCCTACTCCTATCACTAGAAAAGCACTAGAAGAAAAAATGAAACAATCAACACAACAGACAAAACAAACTTTCCAAAAAGCCCCAACTTCCAGTCAAATCTTAACATTCTAACTCCTATTTTTGTTTAGTTCCCTTAAATCATTTGCTTCTAACTGTATCCTAATCAAGCTATTAATCTAGATAATAACCTCTGATCCAACCTGTTTTTGCTTCCATGGCCATTGACTAGATAATAATCTCTGATCCAACCTGTTTTCTTCCATGGTCATTGACTGTCGAGATTTGAACTCTAAAAAAATCTAACCGAAACAAACCATAATTTACCTACATCGGTAAAAAAACTTAACCTATCCTCAAAGATTTTTCGACATTCAACTGAGTGTCTTATGTTTGCAGATTACTCTTTTAGTTTCTTTCTCAAAGAAAAGCCACCATGATTAGCCTCTCCTTTTTCATTCTCTTTTTCAATTACATTAGCATCAAAACTTACAACAAATGACCACACCTTCAAAATGGTAGCTTATAAGTTATAACACAATGAGCAGGTGGGGCATTCATGGAACGTAATAGCTGTCACTCTCTTTTGGATGGCATGTTCACAAAAATTTAATTAATTATGCAGCTTAAAGTATGTTCCCAGCAGATAAGTGGCCAAATGTGTAAAAGCTGCCAATTGCAGCAATAAAGTTAGTTTTTCTTAAAGAAAATAGATATTATATAAATTCAGCAGGTATACTATACTGCATATGCATTAAGCCTCATTCTCCTGACAGAAATTTACCCTGAATCTGCGATCTCTCATTCCATTTGTCGCAACCACTGAATTGTACATATCTAAGATCATGCCATTTGCTTTGTCACCTATGGCATGTATAGCAACCTTAAGTATATCAAAGGAAAAACTGTTAGACACACGGGGTCTATTTGCGCTTAAATTAGATAACAGAAGAAAGGTCCCATGGAAAGAACGAGCCTGTTTAGCAAAAAAAAGAAAGAAAGAATACCTGTAGGCCAGATTTATCTGATGAGACAGTCCAGTTGAATAAATCATCAATATTTGTCACTTGAAGACCATAGTTATTAGGGTCCTCAGCATATGCCTAGAGAAAAATATAAACAACATTTTTGCAGTATAAGGGAAATACTAATAATAATAAAGTTAATAGGTCTTAATAAGGTACAAGGACCAGGCATATGTCATCTTGTTGCTCGTTCTAAAGTGAGATTCTATAGGAACCATATCGTTTTATAAACTGTTGAGTTTCTCGTTAAAACTCTTATGATGTTGACCAATGTCAGTAGAAGGAAAAAAATGGGATAGAGCAGTATAGTTTTCAGCTGATGACTTGATGCACACCAGTATAAGTTTAGTAGCACAACAATAAAGAAGACTGGGATGTTGGTTTCATAAATATACATGTTAAAACAAAAAATTTGTGATGGCTAGTCATTTGTAGTAGGAGAAGGATGGGACAAAGCTGAAATGATTGACCAATTTATAAATCAAGTGCCACATTTGTAGCATCATTGCTAATCACTACCCTATGATTTGACCTATTGTACTAATTACTGTATAAACAGAGCACGATTGGATAGCCCAAGTGGTAATGGGTTTATCCTCTGTCGTCCCAGGTCCTGGGTTCAACTCTGGCTCACCTGAGAATTTCTTAGAACATATACTCATTTGTAAGGCTATAAGCCTAATTACTAAAAAATTACTATATAAACACGGATAGCAGAACACCAGAAAGAGCAAATAAAAGTGACCATGACAAGCCAACAACTTTTTCTGACACATGTTCTCTAGATGTAAACATTTCCACAAACCTAGACATTGACAACTCACCTTATAGAAGAGTGCACTACTAGATCCCAATGAGCCATCAGAAAAATCCTTGACACCACCCAAGTAAATCCATTGACTCAATTTACATCCTGTCTTGCCTATAAGAGTCTGCAATATGTAATAATCATGTAACACATAATTAAGAGAGAGCCATTTCATTATATCACAGAATATTATGAATAGCATACATGTAATGCACATAAACCAAGTACACACGCCAGATAGATTCATTTCTACATTAATTGTAATAGATGAGCCTGACAAACATTCAGATGGTAGAAATCCTCCAGGTATAGCATTATCACATAGGTACATAGAATCTCTAAACTAAAACACAGAAGACAATGATAACAAAAGATTAAAGTGAACTTGCATTAGAACTTTCTAGTTCCTAGATCGGTTCCATAGGTGATAAGTTAATTTTAGACATGCCAAACAGCTAAAGATATGAAGTTCATGGTGAGTACATAGCCCTAACTTGTGCTAGCTACACTATTGCTTAAGAGGAATCCCTGGTGCCACCTTCAAAACCTAAAAATTGAAATATACAAATAATGTCAAATCCAATTAAGAGTCATGAGATGACAACAGAGCTAAGTGCCTTCTGGAAATTAAATAATGCTTAGCAAGGAGTTCCTACTTTAATTTTTCTACCTAATCAGAAATATGTTATAGCATACCAGTCCCAAATTCACAGTCTGGGTTGGAGTATTGTTTTAAGAACTCACAAGCTCACAGTAAACGTGCATCTCTTGTGTGATTGGGATTAAACCATAATCCTTAATTGATACGATGTATATAAACCTTACAATGAAATGAACTCATGTTCAGTCTGGGTTGTTCTATACTACAGACTACCACCGACGAACACTTCAATTATTTTGCATAGATCATAAGTGAGTGTGTCATAACAAACACATTGGTAGTCTGGTACAATCCTAGCTATATTCAGAAGACCAATACTAGGTAAATAATACAGATGTTAGAATTATAGTAACTACAAAGTCATACAGTTAGACGTGACCATGTTCTCATTGGAAAAAATAAGCAAGCCCGGATCTTGATTTTTCCAGAAATATCAGCCCATCTGTACACATCTGCAGTTGCAAAATAAACTTATAAATTAGTTAACTTAGTTATTCATTAATACAATTTCTTGTTGCAGTTAACAGTAATTATCAGGTTTTTAACTCAGAATGTGATAATATATAAAATAGTGGGTAAATCAGTCCTTGCATTTCAAGAAATTTATTCCCCTCTTTTTCTCTTTTTCTTCATTTGGACATCTTATTGATATTACTATATTTACATTCATAGTAATATTTATATGATCTGGTCTGCATTTGACATCAAGAATTCAAGATTTATAATAGGATTCCACATTAAGATCATATTTTTATAACAGATAAAATATTGTGATGATACCTGTAAGATCTTCCCAAGGAAGCTCAACTGAAGCCCCTGGGAAATATCTTCCAAAATCAACAACTGCTGTGACACCCCTCATCAAGGCAAGGTTGCTGGCTCTATCCAAAGCTTCCCTCCTATCATCTTTAGACACCTCTGGGATGCAGGAGACCACCAGTTTCATTGCAGAATCTATTAGCAAGCCTGTTGGTTCTGCAAAGATAAGATAAATCCAAGTTTAATGATGAGCTCTTTCTATTATTACTTTTCCACGAGATCATGACTTGCTATTTGAGCCGTTTCAAGCAGTCATTCTTGCTGTAGAAGCAGCTTACTCTGAACGTATGGAAATGAGACTTGCTGGAAGATTAATAAAAAGATTTGATAGAATTGACCATTAGTAATTCCAATATTTAAACGAGCATTGTGACACATAATGATGAGATGAGACTTATATTACCTCCACCGCTGTTTCTAACAACAGTGCCACCTATTGGATCTTCTGTTTTCTTAGTAACTCGAGCAATTTTTAGTGCCAATGAGTTCGCCAAGCCCATGTGCCCATCCATTCTTGACAGCCAAACCTGATTATAAAACATCCAAAGGCACTATGTCACTACTGTCAGTTACAAATATAGATAAGGCAAGGTGTTTCTTACAGGGTTGTTCTCTGTAATATTATCAATCCAGGTGGCCATCGGCAATTCTCCTCCCCAAAAGTCATTATTCCATCCACCTCCCAATATCCAAGTAGAATGCTCAATATCTAAAAAGTTAGTTTAAAAAAGCGGCCAAGCATACAAATGTTACGCTATACACTATAACAAAAGTTGTCATAGAAAGTACTTAAACTTCATCATCCTATATTCCAGGTCTAGTTGTGACCTGGCCAGAGTTTTAGGATTCAAGTTATAGGAAAAAAGGTGTTTAAAGTCTAGATACTAGGTACTTGAATAGTATGAAGTGCTTAAAGTCTAGATACTAGGTACTTGTATAGTATAACAGGGAAATTCAATGATTCTGTTATCAGTAATTAATTTTTTTTCTGCTTGGATGTTTGTAGATGTATTTAAGTTGCTGCTTTAGTCAGCTTTCTTTCCAACACATTTAACATTTAGCACTATGACTGTGTCAGGAATAGGATTGATGAATTCATTGCCATAACTTCTGTATAAATATTACATGAAAATAAAAAATACATGTCATGCAACAAAGGCACTGTAATCACTTGCTTTCTCCCTCCCAACACATTAACGCCTTGCTCACAAGTTTTCAAGATAACAGCATAGGAATGTTGACAACTGTACACACACTTGATCCCATTTTTTTTAAAATGGACTGAATTTATTATTATTTGCTTGCTCTCGAGTTGGTATGAAAGCGGATTATATAGAGATTATTTACAATTTTATTTTTATAGTTACATATAAATTTAAATAGGATGAAGTTATTTTTGTAAATTAAATGCACATCCGTCCTCTTGCATCTCAATTTTGAAGTGTAATATTTGGGATGAAGTCAAGTAAAATTTGCTTTCCTTATACCTCACTTTAGTTTGTAAAAAAAAATACTCAGGAGCATGATATGGATTTGAAAATTTGTTATCCTACTTTCTCTTCATCTATGTGCCTCCCATTACACAAGTTAAAAGAAAAGTGTGAAAGATTGGAACTTCCCTTCCCTCTTGTCTTCCAGTATGTATCAAACGACTTGAGGTAAAATTAATATATATATATATATATATATATATATATATATATATATATATATATATTCCAGTAAGGATACAGTTCCTTGAAAACCCTCTATTACCCTTTCCCTTCCTCTTTTGATAATCAAACTTATTAGAGATCATAGAACAAATAAGCAAGTAATGACAGGAATATTCCAATCGAAAGTAATATCAGAAATTAGAGTGTGCTTAAATTGATAAAAAAACTAGAAATTAAGATATCAATGAGAATAACTCACACTCAAACATAATAGGTGAGGCTGACAAAGACTTACTTTTTGCCGCGGCTTTGACAATTTCAATGAACTTTTCTTTTGTATCAGCTTCTCGAAGTTCCACACGAGCCATCTGTTCCATCCTAATACTCAAATTTATGGATTTAAACAAAACTGATGAAATCTTATCATTCTCCCCCCATCCCCCCCCCCCCCCCAAAGTCTCACAACAAGTAGTAAAAGCATATCCGGGGAGGGTACAAAAGTAAACAACTAGAAAGCTAATCAAAATGCTCTTCCTTGATGTTCTGAAGGTTATTGTAATGATATCATCAGATGAAAACTGCTATGGGATTTATTATTCATATAAAACTATTAATTATAAATGACCTCTAACTCAATTTCCACACAAATATACAAATATCCTGCACTTGAGCATATTTGCAATCCTCCAGTAATTTGAATAGTTAGTTATGCAGGTAAGGGCAATCTACCTAACTCAAAGGCGAAGTTCAATCCTCTAGGGTCATCAACTACAGTTGGCGATCATTTAGTCTCAAGCTTAACTAAATCTCAGATGCAACAATAAAAATACATATTATCACTAGTCAGGTATTGTATTTTTAGACTTGTGTGAAGAAAATCATTCCAATTTCAAGACAATTATCGGATCCCAATAAAAATCCATATTATCGTTAGACAGGCATTCATTCTGAAGATAAAGGTTTTTAAGACAATTATCGGATTCCTATTTTACCTATGAACTAGGACGAGAATGTGGTGCTAAAGTGAAAGCTATTCTGTTCAGTTCATATTCTTTTCTTTATTCAATCAATCAATAAGTACAATTTAAAAGATTTGAGATTGTTAATATATTCATAAAAAATTGAGTTTGAAGAAAAGATTTTAGGGTCTTAATATCTACAGAGTGGATGTGTACAATATAGCGCCAGTTAGAAAACTCTTATCTACGACTCTCCAACTTTCTGGAAAGAGATCATTAAAATGATATACCATTGTCTACAACAGATTTGTATTCTCAGTTTTTTTTTGAGGGAGGGTGGAATAAGAATATTACATCACAATCTAACCACTAAGTGAGTGACTTCCTAATCTTCTGATCAATACAAACCTTCTAAGTTTCTAACTCCTATCTTCAGAAAAACATCTCGTTTTGATCAGATATTAAACAGAAGCTTAAACAGTTTATATTTGAATAATAGCAACAACAATAATATTGACAATAACATGGAATCTTTATGGGTACATTTCTTGAACCACTTGACCATACAAGTTCAAACATCTTTTTTAAATTATGCCTAAGCTTCATTTAACTCCTCAGAATATTTAACAAAACTATTTTAGGTTTTCGGGATTCAACTCTGAAGTAGGAGGTTTCAAATCAATTAACTGAAATACTTTATTTGTAATGTAAATTAATTAATCATCCACTTAAATCTGTCCTTTGTGATGGTTACGAATTTCACTTGCCTAAAAAGCCTTTGAAGCCCCTAAAACTTCCACAATGTGAAACTGACTACGTTATGCAAAAAATAAGACCAATAATTTCCGACACATATCAACAAACAAAAGATATTCCAGCTTTTGTTAAAGCCATATTAAACAAACACTGGGAAAAATCGAAATGCAGCAGTACCTGCAGTCCACCCGATAAAAAGTGAACATGTGAGTCAATAAATCCAGGAACCACAATTCTTCCTTGTAGATTCAGATGTTCCGTCTCGTATCCAGCCAGAGCCTGCTTCCACAAATGTACTAGTTGAGAATTCTCAAACTTACATGTTACATCAAATCGCTGCTAAATGATCAAAACAAAGTACAATGTAACCAACTCAAAACACCTAAAATCATATACCTGGACAGAAGAATAGTTCCCAATTCGAATAATTCGACCATTTCGAACAGCCATGGAATCTGCAAATGGAAGAGAGGAATCACTTGTATATATAGTCCCATTACTCACCAACAAATCTGCTACTTCTCTACTCCTTCCCCAATTTAGCAAAACTGAAATTCAAAAAATCAAATTATTGTCAACCACCTATATAAACATATAAATACAGTCACATATACACATAACAACCTTAGATAAATTATTATTTCAAATATATTTTTTCGGTCAAACATAACAGAAATATAATTATTTTATTTTCGATAAATTAATAAAATTTATCAATCCCGACATTATTATTAATTCACAGAGGACTAAAGACATACATGGATAGTGATTATTGAAGAAAGGAAGTAAGATGATGGAAAGTAAGACAACAAGTGATGCAGCGAGCATGATCTTCATCTTCAACGTACTTGCTTTAAGTTGTGTTACAAGTGGAGTACAAGGAACTTGTATCTAAATGTGTGTATTATTATATCTACTCATATGCTATAGCGGCGGGGGGCAGACAAAGTGAGACTAAAGGTAAGCAACTTTTCGGGAGTTTGAGGCGTTTAAAAGGGGCTCCGTTTCATCATGTTCGTGTATCAAATATGTGATAGACGTTCAAAACCTTTTAACAATGATACAGTTAATTCTCAATTTTGGCAAACAGAGATGTGGCTTGTTTGTAGTGGGTGTGAGTTTGATTTTCATTGTCTACATCATTCCCTACGGTGAACAACAAAGTTAGATAGTTAACTCTGTTAGTCATTCTCCACGGCGAACAGTAAAGAGTGAATTTTAGCTCTGTTTGTCATTTCACACGGCGAACATAACATGATATGTGTAATTCTAGTATAGTTGTGTACACCATTAAATAAGGTGTACACAGTTGATGATTTTAAAATATGTACGTGTACTTTATCTTATCTAAACACAATCTGCAGCTACACTCTTCGAGACACACTCTATCTATATTATCTACCATTTCATTTCATTTATGTTCCTCACATCTGAACTCGAAAGTGCATTTTCTCTCTTTACTCGTCTATATCTTGCTTATTGTTTCGATTATATCTTACATATACTTTCCATTATATCTTACATATACTTCATATCTTGCTCGTTTATAGATCAATTAGTTTCTACTTTTTGATATATTAACTGCTCATTTACGCTGTTAGTTTACATTTTTATATAAATTGTCCATAATTAAACTAATTTGAATACATTAACTAATTACACCAGAAAATGCATAAATTGTTAGTAATATAATTATAATTATAATTATAATAAATTTCATAATACATGTTAATGTATGGAATAAATTTGACATGCTATTAATTAAAAATGTTGTTTAAAATTTAGAAGAATGGAAGATCCGGCGAATGTAAATTTTTTCTAGGGCGGTGAAATAATTAGACGGGATGAGGATATAAAATATTATATAGATCCCCAAAAAATATAGTATATTAAATGGGGAACCTCTTATGATGAGTTGAAGGAGATTGTGTATCGATTAATGCAGATTAGTAGTTCACATTAGAATGTGAAGATGAGGTTTAAATATCATCAATTAAGTCTTGGTAATGTAGTATGTGGATATTACATTGCTGGTGTTAATTGTGATGATGATGTGAGGAGGATGTTGAGTGTTCCTAAGCAGATGCAGATGGGGATGGGTGATGTATCTCTATTTGTGGATATGGAAAAAAAGGTACAAGAGGTTGTGTTTTCATATCATCAGGGCGGTTACTCACAGCCTAGCCAACCTACACAATCAAGTTACGACACAATGTATGAGAGGAGTCAGTTGCACGATTATGGTATGTCGGGTTGGTCAGATTATTATTTTAATAGAGGAGGTAACACTGAGCCGTATGTTGGCGGTTCTAGTAGTCATGCATTTGAGCAATATGGTGGTGGTTCAACTAGTCGTCCATTTGAGGAGTATGGGGATGGTTCAAGCAGGAATGTGTTTACTATTAATAAAGATGGAGCTGGACATTCTTATGGACACAATGCTGGTGAAAGGCATATGTTTAGAAGCCTATTTGTTTAGAGAGATGGCAACTCAACTCAAACATAGATAATTTGTAAGTAAATATATTATCTGTCACAGGAATCTTCAGTAGGTATTATCTGACAAGAAAAAGAAGATCAAAGTCAATCTACAGACTTGAAGCAGTACTACATTGAAAGAAGTTCAATTTAATTGATCATGCCTCAGTGGAGTATTTAAGTTTGAAGAAGCTACAGTGTCAGAAGATTTCAATTCTGTGTGACAACAAATATAGTCAAGTCAGAAGGAGCAGAAGTGAACCATTATAAAAGTCAAGTGAAGAATTCTATTTGTTGTGAATCACTCGTGAACCAGACAGTACACGGAGTGTTAGCAAAATACAGAGAAGGTTCTTTATTACAGAAGAAGTGGTCAGCTAGAGACATTGATGTGAAGACAGAAGATTTAAAATTATATCATCAACAGTCGTGGAGTCAAGACTTTAATTTAATTCTCTATTAATTGATTAAATTATTTAGTTAATTTAAATGGTAAATTAATTCAATCAGAATTAATTTATTTCTTAAATTGATTAAGAAATTAATTAATTTAGAATTATTTTAGAATGAAGAATACTTTAATTTAATTCTATTATCAAAAAGATAATTTATTATGTATCCTATTTACTTAGATTAATTCAAAAGGAATTAATTTAATTAATAAGATATATAATAAAAGTAATAGAATTTAAATTAAAAAGAAAAGAAAAGAAAAGAAAAGGTCAGAAGATGTACTGGACGTGAATTAAATGAAACATATACATTACACATTAACATGCAAGTCGGCAGAGTTTACTCGGGAAGACTTTTTGAAAGTCTCCCCGAGACATTTCCAAAAGTCTTCCCGAATATTTTCAAAATGTCTTCCTATTTGTCAAACGTCTCCCCGAGCTTAATAAGTCTTCCATGGCTTCAAAGGTCTTCCAAAGTGAAAGTCTCCAGAAAAGGAAAGTCTCCCCGAGCTAAAAAGGAAAGTCTCTCTGAGGAGAGAAAGTCTCCCCGAGTGGAAAAAGTCTCCAGCATCTGATTTTGCCTATAAATAGCAGATTAAGTCAGTAGTATAACACACTTCTATTAACATTCTATTTGGCTTAAACAAAAATTCAAGAGCATTTAATGTCAAAATCTCTCTAGAATTTTAAGAGCTAAATTAGTGAATATTTTCTGATTTAATCATGTAACCCACCTCAAGTTTAATATAAGTATTTTACTTGAACTGTGTTTCTTTGATTATTATTTCGTGATAATAATTTAAATTGTTTAATAAAAAATTATCCGAAACAGATTCTAATATTTATTAAAGATTGTATTCAACCCCCCCCCCTTCTACAATCATTTGGACCTAACAATTGGTATCCGAGCCATCTGATTGACATAAAAATCAAGATCCTAATATTTTAATTATTAAAAATTCGAAACTTTTAATTTATTAAAAATTCGAAACTTTTAATTTATTAAAAATCGAAAATTTTAATTTATTAAAAAAATTCAAAAATTTTAATTTATTAGAAATTCTAAAATTTTTAATTTCTTAAAAATTCGAAAATTTTTAATTCCTAAAAATCTCAAATCTTTTTAATCTTCCATTATTTTAATATGAGTACTCAAAGAGTGAGTAGTATTAAAATTCCTCCATTTGATAAAGATAATTATAATCTTTGGAAAAGGAAGATGACGCTATTTCTTCGAACTGCAAACCCTAAGTACAAAGATATTTTGAAGACCGGTGTTGTTGCTCCAATAACAATCATTCCTGAGCATATGATAGATGGTGTACTTATTCCGCACAGACAATTTGATAAAGAAATTTCTGAGTACACTGATACTGAAAAGGAACTGGATTCTTTGGACACCAGCCTGCAGTTAATTTTGGTAGAATCTCTTGATCCCGGAATGTACAATCATGTTGTTAATTGCAAAAATGCTAAACACATCTGGGAAACGATAGAGATACTGAATGAAGGAACAGAAGAAGTGAGGGAGAACAGATTGGAAATCTTAACGTCTCAATATGAGCATTTTAGATCAAATCCTGGAGAAGGTATCTCTGATGTTTTTGAGAGATACAATAAATTGATAAATGATCTAAATCTCAATGGCAAACACTATACGAAGAAGGAGATTAATAGGAAGTTTTTGCTGACAATGCCAATTCACTTAGAGCATAGGATTACTGCCATCAGGGAGTCAAGGGACATGAATGAAATTTCATTGGAAAGACTTTATGGCGTACTAAAGACCTATGAGCTAGAGCAGATTCAACAGAAAGAAATATATGGTACAGGCAAGGTGGTCAGCAAGTCTACAACTCTTGTAGCAGAAGTACCAGAATACAAAGAATCTATGACTGAATCTTCTTCAGTCAAAGTCATTGATCATGGTATTGTTGCAGAAGTTGGTGCAACTCAAATGAATTCATCTGAAAGTGAATTCTACTCAATGGAAGAACTTGATCAACTTGAGGATGAATCTCTGGCACTGATTGCTAGAAAATTTGGAAATACAAGATTCAGGAGAAACCCTAGTTTCAAATTCAAGCCTATGGCTAACAGATCTCAGAGAGGTGGTTCTTCTAGCTCATCAACTACAAGAGGTGGATATAAGACAGGGATGGTAGACAGAAGCAAGATCCGTTGCTTCAACTGCAATGAAATGGGACACTTTGCTACAGATTGTAGAAAGCCCAAGCAGGAAAGAAAGAAGGATTCATATGACGAGCTTAAACAGAAATATGAGGCTCTACTGAAGAAGCATCAGGGAAGATCATACTTAGCAGAAGGAAAAAGCTGGGATGATTCTGACAATGATGAAGAAGAAGATATGGGAAATCTTGCTCTAATGGCTTCTTCTTCTGAAGGATCACAATCCCCACCTCGTCAAGGAATTGAGGTAAATCCTAGCTGTCCTAAAATGTTTAAATTGCTAGGTGAGGATTTAACTAATGCTAGAGATCAAATAAAAGTCTTAATTCTCAAAAATCAAGTTTTATCAGATGAGAATTCTGAATTGAAAAAGCTGAAACTTATAAATGAGAAATTAACTGAAGATGTTGCATTTCAAGTTAATAGAGTCAACTGTTATGTTGAAATTGAAGCTTTTCTAAAGAATAAGATTGAACAAGAGAAGGTCAGGTGTCAAGCCTATAGAACTGCTTCATTTGTTATGAAAGACCTAATTGACCAACCAGAGATTAAACGGAAAGTTGGAATAGGTTTTGAATATAATAAATCTGTAGGGAAGCCAAGCAACATAACCCCTTTTAAAAAGAGTGCTGAAGAAAGGGGTATTCCTCATATTATTAAGGACACTAAGAAACCTCTGTTCATAACTCCTATTGCAGAACCAGTTCTTGATAGTTGTGTAATAGTGGATTATGAACTTAAACTTGAAGACCTTAAAGAGGAAGAGAAAGAACAGGAAAAACCGGTTAGGGACATAAAAGGAATAAATGTCCAGAAAGCTAAATATGTACCTAAAAGGCCAATAGAAAATATGAACACTGCTGGTTCATCCACTCCTGGTTTAGGTGCTAAAGAGCTTAAGAAAAATCATAACAGACCTAATAAGTTTGTTAATAGCATGAATAGTAACGACAGATTCCATGCTACTGAGAACTTTAAAAATGTTAATAAAGTTAAGGTAGAAACTGTTAAGACTCCTGCTATTGTGAATAAAATGCCTACTATTGATGCATGCCATAAATCTTGTGGTGTAGATAACTGTATGGCATGTGCTTTCAATGTTATGTCTGCATATTTTAAAAGTATGCATGCTATGAATGTCAATACTACACCTAGACAGCACATAAATCACAGGCATGCTAGATCAAAGACTGCCAGTCCTCCTGTTTCTCAGAAGGAAACATTCTCTCCTAGGCCAGCATACAAAAATGTTAAGGTTGTTTACAAGGAGAAGTGTTCAGTCAAAGTAGTAGATGAGTTTGTCAAGTTGGGTTCTGTTGTTAAACCTGACAAAGGACAATTTTTCAAATATGCCGGGCCCAATCAATGTTGGGTTCCGAAGAAGTCCTAACTCATTTGATAATTGCAGGGTGTAAAACAGGTGAACCGGGTTATTTGGATTCTCGACAGTGGATCCTCACGACACATGACCGGAGATAGAGCCCTGCTATCAAATGTTGTTGAGAGAGCTGGCCCAGTAGTTACCTTTGGAGATGACAGCAAGGGTATGACTAAGGGATATGGCTGTTTAGAAGCTGGCAATGTCGTCATTGATAATGTATCTTTCGTGGAAGGTCTCAAACACAATCTTCTGAGTATCAGTCAGTTTTGTGACAAGGGATACACAGTGAACTTTGTGAAGGAGAGATGTTTGATTTCTCACAAGAAGGATGAAAAACTTGCTCTTCAGGGAGTAAGGAAAGGAAACTTGTTCGTAGCCGATCTGAACTCAGGTTGCAGAGATGAAGTCAATTGTTTTTATGCTAAAGCTTCGTCAGATGAAAGTTGGCTATGGCACAAGAAACTCTCACACCTTAATTTCAAATCTATGAATTCTCTAGTCAAAAGAGAATTAGTGAGAGGACTGCCTCAATTGGAATTCACACAAGAAGGACTTTGTGAGGCATGTCAGAAAGGGAAAGCAAAGAAAGCATCACATCCAAGCACTGACACATCTAGTATTACTGAGCCACTACAATTAATTCATATGGATTTATTTGGTCCAGTTAATGTTATGTCAATGTCACATAAAAGATATGCCTTGGTGATTGTTGATGACTATTCAAAGTATACATGGGTTTTATTCCTGCACTCAAAGGATGAAACTCCTCAAGTGGTGATTGATCATATAAAAATGATTGAGTTGGATTCGAAGCTTCCAGTTAGAGCTATAAGGTCAGACAATGGAACTGAGTTCAAGAATGCAGTTCTGAATGACTTTTGTGCTGAAAAGGGAATAACTAGACAATTCTCAGCACCTAGAACTCCGCAACAGAATGGAGTTGTAGAAAGGAAGAATCGTACATTAATTGAAGCTGCAAGGACTATGCTGAGTGAATCAAGGCTTCCAATGTACTTTTGGGCTGAAGCTGTAAATACTGCATGTTATACCCAGAATCGAACTCTGATCAACAAGGACTTAATGAAGACACCCTACGAAATAATGGCTAACAAGAAACCAACGCTCAAGTACTTTCATGTATTTGGTGCTAAATGCTTTGTACTTAAAGATGGAGAAGAACGTATTGGGAAGTTCGAAGCTAAAGCTCTAGAAGCTATTTTTGTTGGTTATTCTAAAAGATCTTATCGGGTGTATATTATTGATCAACATCATGTCAAAGAAAGTGTCAATGTAACTTTTGATGACACAAAATTCCCTAACATCCAAAATGATGATCCATCTGAAACTTTTAAGTTCAACAATATGCCAGACTCACACTCAGATGATGAAAACGAACCTGAGGCTGCAACAGAAAACAACAATGTTAATAATGATGATGATCCAAGTGCTGGTGGTGGGAACAGTGGAAACTCTGGAGATACCACTAACACACAAGGAGATTCATCAAGAGATCCTAGCAGCAACTCAGGGGGAGGAGATGAAGGATCAGCAAATCAAACACAACATCACAATGAAATTCAAGGCGAATCATCAAGATCTAATCTGCCAAGTCAGAGAATTTGGAGTAGAGCTCATCCTGTTGAGCTGATCATTGGTGATCCAGATGTTGGTGTTAGAACAAGAGGTGCTACACAGAATCAATGCAATTATTCTGGGTTTCTATCTGAAATGGAACCTAAGAAAGTAGAAGAAGCACTATCTGATCCTGATTGGGTGATTGCTATGCAAGATGAACTCAATCAATTTGAATCTCAAGATGTTTGGAAACTGGTACCCAGACCGAAGGATAAGACTGTAATTGGCACACGATGGGTATTCAGAAACAAGTTAGATGAAGATGGCATTGTAATAAGGAACAAAGCCAGACTGGTTGCAAAATGTTATTCCCAAGCTGAAAGAATTGATTATGATGAAACCTATGCTCCAGTTGCAAGACTTGAGGCTATCAGGATGTTTCTGGCATTCGCAGCTCACTCCAATTTTAAAGTTTATCAAATGGACGTGAAGAGTGCATTCCTGAATGGAAAGCTAGCTGAAGAGGTATATGTACAACAGCCCCCAGGCTTTGAAGATCCAGATCACATGGACTTTGTATATTTTCTTTTCAAGGCTATCTATGGTCTCAAACAAGCGCCCAGAACATGGTATGACACTCTTTCAGAATTCTTACTTGAAAATGCTTTTGTTAGAGGAGTCATAGATAAAACCTTATTTTATAAGAAACACAACAATGATCTGATAATGGTACAAGTATATGTTGATGACATAATATTTGGGTCTACTAATGATAACTTGTGCAAGAGGTTTGCTAAGTTAATGCAGAGTAGGTATGAGATGAGCTTAATGGGAGAGCTGAAATTCTTCCTTGGACTTCAAGTGAGTCAAAGAATAGATGGAATATTCATTTGTCAGTCCAAGTACCTTAAAGAACTTCTAAAGAAGTATCACATGGAAGATTCAGCATCTGCAAGAACTCCCTCATCTACAGCTGTCAAGCTTGGATTATGTGAAAACTCAATAAAGGTAGACATCACAAGCTACAGAGGTATGATTGGATCTCTACTTTACCTAACTGCAAGCCGACCAGATATTATGTATGCCACTTGTATATGTGCAAGGTTCCAAGCGGATCCTAGAGATATTCATCTTGTTGCTGTGAAAAGAATCTTAAGATATCTTAAGGGTACACCTAATCTTGGTATCTGGTACCCTAAAGAATCTGGTTTTAATCTAATAGGATATACAGATTCTGATTATGCAGGTAGTGTTGTTGATAGGAAGAGCACCTCAGGGAGCTGTCAATTTCTAGGGAGAAGATTGATTTCCTGGTACAGCAAGAAACAGCAAACAGTTTCCAATTCTACAGCAGAGGCTGAGTACATTGCTGCAGGAAGTTGTTGCGCTCAGATCTTATGGATAAGAAATCAACTCAGAGATTATGGCTTTGTGTTAAATAAAATTCCTATTTTATGTGATAACACAAGTGCCATTGCAATCTCCAACAACCCTGTACAGCACACGAGGACAAAGCACATAGATATCAGGTATCATTTTATTCGAGAACATGTTATGAATGGTACTGTGGAATTACACTTTGTACCCACAGAAGAACAGACTGCAGATATTTTTACTAAGCCACTTGATGAATCCACATTCACCAGGTTGGTTGGTGAACTAGGGATGTTAAATAGTTCTTCATCTTAAATCCCAGTTCACATCTGCATTATGTTCTTAAATAAAATTTCAAGTGTTTGTTATGTGAATATTTGTTATAACACTTGTGAATTTATTTTACTAAATTCTAGTTCTCGAATGTGTGTTTAGTGTAAATTATTATTTTATTTTATTTTATCTACTTTTGGTTGTATTGTACTATATTTTAATGATAGATTATTATATTTAAAAAATAATTTAATCAAAATTCTACAAGTTAGAAGTTTGATAAAAGATATTTTTACTTAAAAATAATTTAATATTGAAGTATAGATATTTTAAGTATAACTTATTTTTATTTTTTATTATTTTATTATTAGTTTAATTAATTATATATATATCGTATATAGTCTTCTAAATCTATTATTTAAATATATATATATATATATATATATATATATATATATATATATATATATATATATATATATATATATATATATAAAGTTCGGGAAGACTTTTGAAAAGTCTCCCCGAGACGTTTTTTTTCAAATGTCTCCCCGAGACGTTTTTCAAATGTCTCCCCGAGACGTTTTTTCAAATGTCTCCCCGAGACGTTTTTCAAATGTCTCCCCGAGACATAAAAGTCTCCCCGAGACTTTGCTTATATATATAACCAGTTTTTCTTACTAAGATCCTATCTAATCCTATTCTATTCCATTTTTTTTAATTGCCAAACCCAATCAAACTCTTGCAAATTTTTCTCTCTATTAAACAATTGTGTGTGTAAGTTTTTTTTTAATTAGTTATTTACTAAATCTTAATCAGTTTTTTTTTCTTTTAATTTAACTGATTAATGGGTTTAGAAACAATTGTAAAATTTTTGATCACTTATTTAATTTCACCTGTTCTATTTATTTTCTAATAAATTACATTGTTTGTTACGCAGATAAATTATAATGGCCGCTGTCTTTGAAATCTGCAAGACTAACTATGTAGGGTACTTTGATCCTACAAGATGTCCAGAACCCAGATTCATTCCCTGGATTCGATTTCTCAATGAGCATCCTATGATCGGAACTTCAATAACCCTGGACCCTGTTCTGAAGATTGATCCACTGAAGGCTCTCTACTCTACAGCTGTTAATTGCTCAACCAGCACGTCAACTCGCTTCGCATTCAAAGTAAGAGGAAGAGATTACTGGGTAACAGATATTGATGTAAACAGGATTCTAGGCTTTCCAACAGACAACTTTGATCCACTACCAACACCACAGGAGCTGATAGAATTCTTTCAAACCATCCAGTATCAAGGTGAATTTAATATGGTTAGACTGTCCAAGACTCATCTAGTAAGTGAGTGGGACTACATCTTTGATACACTGGCCAAGGTGTTCCTGTAATTTATACACCATACATGGCTCAATTCATTCATCAACAACAAAATCAAGCACCAGCACCAGTGTTTGATGCAGGACCTCTACAAATGATTCCTGCTCCTCCAAGTGAAGATGAAGATGAACAAGTTGAACAACTTGAAGAACATCATGCTCAAGCAGAACCAATTGCCTCTGCTCCAGTAAGTACTCAGGTAAGGAATTCTTCTATTGTGAATTTTGACTTAAATCTTGACTTAAATTATATCAGTGAAAAGCCCCCAGTGGCTATTAGGATAGATCATGAGTCTGAAATCCAACAGTCTCTGACACAGGTCTTAGATCCATACACTGCTACTTCGTCATCACAATCTCTCTCCCAAACACAGAAGAGAAAACATACACAGTTAGGGAGTGAAGAAGACTTGATTCCTGCTCCACAGAAGAAGCAAATGCTTGGTACTTCATCTACCCTAGTAATGGTAGAACATGATGCTTCACAACATCAAGTGCCTTCACAGGCTTTAGGAGGAAACTTGGATCTCTCGCTGATTCCTAGATCCTTGCCTACCTCCCCGGATGGATCATATCCGGAATCTGAAAAGATCTACTCATCATCTCAAGATGATCAGCAACTCTTTGAGTCTTACCCTGAGGCAACTCAGTTTTCTATTCCAAAAGAAACGCAAGACTTTATTGAGGATTGGAACTTGCAAAGTTCCATTGCACCACCAGTGACCTCTCATGCAGGGGCTTTGGTGATCTATACTGCAGGTACATCTGAAGGCTCAGATTTTGAGTTAAACACGAGCGAAGAAAGGCAAACACTGTGTGATACACCTACACGTGAGGTGAGTGAAACACTCTTACAAATAGGAAAAATGAGTGCACACACAGGCACAGAAAGTGAGATGCAAAATATGTTACTGTCCTTTCAACAACAGATGGATGCACTGAAAGCAGAAAATGCACAACTTCGAGCTCAAGTCAATGCTCAAAATTCTTCAGATCCAGTTACAAATCAGTTTTCTCTTATTAGAAAGGATCTTGAAGAAGTAAAGGCAACTGTGCTTCTCAAAACAAATGATGTGAATCAAACGCAAGGTGTTATAGCAGCTGATATCAAGGACTTAAGACAAAATCAAATTCAAATTGCTGATAATCTCACAGAGATAAATAAGATCTCAAATCGTATCGATGTTCTAGAAAATGATTATCATCAGTACAATGCTCTTAATTCCTCGAGATTTGCAATGATTGAAAGAGGCATAGATCAGCTGAATGAAGGGTTGAGGCATGTCTACAACATGGTAAAGTCTGGAACTAGACCCATCCCAGAACAAAAACAATTCTTTGAAGGGACTTCAGTCAAGGATCCCTCAACTAAGGGGGAGAAGGTACAAGAAAAAGCTCCAGTCAAAGGAAAAGAGAAAATGCATGACACAATACAAGAAGCTGCTACAGATCAATACAAGTCAGATCAATCTTACTATGCAGCAGAACAAGATTTTTCTTTCTTTGAACCAGAACAACAAACTCCTAGAAAATCAAATTTTGGTGATGCTGAAACAGGTGAGTTTGACAGAGAATTTCTTTTCTCTGATGAAACAGAAAGAAATGCTGAGCTAGATGAAGGACTTAGAAGATTTCAAGAAGAATCCATAGAGAAAAACTTTGAGTTAGATGCAAGGATTCTTGAAATGCAAAATGAAGCTCAAGCAAGAAAAGACAAGCTTGATAAGCTTAAGGCTCTCCTACAAGTTAAATCCAAGGAGAACAAGGAAGCAGCTGCACAAAAGCAAAAGCTATGGGATGCTGCAATCACTGCCAAGAGGGAAGACATTAAAAGAAAGTTTGGACCAAAATGGGATCAAGCTAGAATGATCATGGATCAACCTCAGATTGGCACATATCAAGACAGAGAGGTATCCGGCATGATAGGTGAACTATTCACTGCCAATACAACTGTAGATCTTTACATGGCTGCATTAAAGCTAGAGGTCAGGTATATCACAGTTGAAGTAAATATAGATGGCTGGCATATCATAATTCATCTTGATAATTATGGTTTCTACAAAGTTTCGTTGGACTTCTTCAGAACAAGAACACCCTCTGAGTTATGGGTTATGCTGTGTAAAGTAAAAAGAAGTTCAGAGATGAATGAAATACTCCGAGATCACATTCGAGACTTTGCTACTCTAAGGAGTCCAGAAATCATACCTGAACCTTATGAAGTAAGGTTTGTGAAAAATAATCGATATCAAATAATTCGTCTCAATTCAGAGTCTATGACTGGATATCCTTTGAACTACTTAATAGACGTAGAGAAAATGCTACGGTCTGAAGGATTTCAAAGTCAAGCTAAATCAGTTGCTGCTGATTATATCCAAGACTACTGTATGTCTAAAGATATTGATTTTTACAAGCAATGGAAAGGACTAGAAGAGTTCAAGCAACCAACTTCAATTCCACATGATCCTCTTGATAATGAAGTTTTGTATAGACTTTCTATATCAGAACAAAACAAGGCGTATAGGGTTTCTGGAAGCTCTCAGACAGTACCTGAACCAGAACCACGCACACCTATTGTTGGTGTTGAAGAAGCAGAAGAAGGTGAAATACAGTCTCAAGATGATCAGAATTGAAGAAATGTTAACATCTTTTGTTACTAGAACTAGGATAGATCAAGATAGAAATCTGTACTATTTGTTCAGTCTAGAGGAACAACTATCTTGTATTTATCATTAATGTTTGAATCTGGAAATGTTTAATATAAACCAGAACTAAGTTTGTTTATTTACAAGTTTTATTGTTATATCTTTTTCTTGTTTGTTAGTTGAGTTATCCTCTAGTGATTTGCTTGTTATTGTTTAACAAACAAATAGGGGGAGATTGAAAGGCATATGTTTAGAAGCCTATTTGTTTAGAGAGATGGCAACTCAACTCAAACATAGATAATTTGTAAGTAAATATATTATCTGTCACAGGAATCTTCAGTAGGTATTATCTGACAAGAAAAAGAAGATCAAAGTCAATCTACAGACTTGAAGCAGTACTACATTGAAAGAAGTTCAATTTAATTGATCATGCCTCAGTGGAGTATTTAAGTTTGAAGAAGCTACAGTGTCAGAAGATTTCAATTCTGTGTGACAACAAATATAGTCAAGTCAGAAGGAGCAGAAGTGAACCATTATAAAAGTCAAGTGAAGAATTCTATTTGTTGTGAATCACTCGTGAACCAGACAGTACACGGAGTGTTAGCAAAATACAGAGAAGGTTCTTTATTACAGAAGAAGTGGTCAGCTAGAGACATTGATGTGAAGACAGAAGATTTAAAATTATATCATCAACAGTCGTGGAGTCAAGACTTTAATTTAATTCTCTATTAATTGATTAAATTATTTAGTTAATTTAAATGGTAAATTAATTCAATCAGAATTAATTTATTTCTTAAATTGATTAAGAAATTAATTAATTTAGAATTATTTTAGAATGAAGAAGACTTTAATTTAATTCTATTATCAAAAAGATAATTTATTATGTATCCTATTTACTTAGATTAATTCAAAAGGAATTAATTTAATTAATAAGATATATAATAAAAGTAATAGAATTTAAATTAAAAAGAAAAGAAAAGAAAAGAAAAGGTCAGAAGATGTACTGGACGTGAATTAAATGAAACATATACATTACACATTAACATGCAAGTCGGCAGAGTTTACTCGGGAAGACTTTTTGAAAGTCTCCCCGAGACATTTCCAAAAGTCTTCCCGAATATTTTCAAAATGTCTTCCTATTTGTCAAACGTCTCCCCGAGCTTAATAAGTCTTCCATGACTTCAAAGGTCTTCCAAAGTGAAAGTCTCCAGAAAAGGAAAGTCTCCCCGAGCTAAAAAGGAAAGTCTCTCTGAGGAGAGAAAGTCTCCCCGAGTGGAAAAAGTCTCCAGCATCTGATTTTGCCTATAAATAGCAGATTAAGTCAGTAGTATAACACACTTCTATTAACATTCTATTCGGCTTAAACAAAAATTCAAGAGCATTTAATGTCAAAATCTCTCTAGAATTTTAAGAGCTAAATTAGTGAATATTTTCTGATTTAATCTTGTAACCCACCTCAAGTTTAATATAAGTATTTTACTTGAACTGTGTTTCTTTGATTATTATTTCGTGATAATAATTTAAATTGTTTAATCAAAAATTATCCGAAACAGATTCTAATATTTATTAAAGATTGTATTCAACCCCCCCCCCCTTCTACAATCATTTGGACCTAACAGCTGGTGTGATCTTGTCTCCCCCACGTGATCCATTTACATCGACGGCTGGTAGAAATTTAGCCCTCATTAATAAAACTGAAGAATATTAGCAGTATAGTTCAAGTGGTGATGAATTTTTAGAAGATGACAGCAAATATGACTCAGACGATGAGGTCGATTTGGGACTGAATTCGAGGGGGTATTGAGCAAGAAGACCATGTTCCAATGGCAGGACCCTGTTGGACCAAATCAAACATATCCTATGTAATTATTTGTCTTGCTATAACATATTCAGAACTTCTGTAATAGGATAGTGACTTAGACATTTCTATGTATTACTGCAGATAGAAGTTTGATCAGATTGTAATTTCAAGTTGTAATTAAAGTCAAGAATAAAGTCTGTTAGAAGATTCAAGTTGAATCATGCAACAAGACAAAGAAGGCTTATTGAAGAAATAAGGAATTCAGTCTGAGAATTCGACTCGGGCATATGCTCATTCGAGAAGTCACCCATTCGAGAAGTCAAGAATATGCAACTGGTCGAGAAGTCTCAAAATACACTCATTGGCTCAGCATTCGATTGAGAAGTATCCATTCGAGAAGTCAAGAAATTGAAGTCAATCGAGTAGTGTGAAATGTTACACATTCGAGAAGTCCAGAAAATCATTTCGAGAAGTTAGCAAAAGGAGCATTCGAGAAGTGGTAGAATTGAACCAATTGAGAAGTCTCAATTTCAAGTGTCCATTCGAGAATTCTAGTCTAATTGAGAAGTCATCAAATATAGTATGCGATCGAGAAGTCTAAACATTCGAGAAGTCAATCATTCAAGGACTAATCGAGAAGTCATAGCTAGTACTCAATCGAGAAGTCAATCACTATGACTTCTCGAATTAATTTCAATAGAGTACTCGACTGATCCAAAGAGTTATTTTCAAGGAGAATTATAGAAGAATAAGACAGATAATTTGCAGCTCTATCTTTGCAGGACAAGTCAAGCCTGTGAAGATAAAGACAAGTCTACAATGAAGCTGAGAAGATAGTCAAGACAAATGACATAAGATATAAGGCTGTACATAGCAGACTGTCAAAACAATATTAGCTAGAAATAGATATCAATCAAATGTAAAGTATTTTCTGTCTATTTCTAGTTTTAGCTAAACTGTCTTATGTGAGCATGTGCACAGGACATGTTGTCTATATATTTTATGCACAACCTCATTTGACAGTGTCTTTGAAAGAGTTTTAAAAGTGTATTCATACATTTGTAATCTTCCTAGAACAAGAAGCTGAAATTCAAGTTGAATTTCAGATTTTAGCAAAGATTCATTCTAATACAATTAGATTGAAAGTTACATGTTGTGTTTACTTTACTTATTGTTATATGTTCTTGTAAATACATAACTTATTTCAAAAGTTTAAGTTTCAATCAGTTAAACAGTTCATCAAAGTTCTCTAAAACAAAAGGAAGGTAAAAAGCTTTGAAGTATACATTCACCCCCCCTGTAAACTTCTGGGGCTTCTAATTCCTAACAAGTGATATCAGAGCGCAGGCTGTAAACATACATACAAACTAAAAGATCAAGATGAGTTCTCAAAAGCTAAGCAGTATAAAGATTCCTTCTTTTGACAAAGAAAACTACAACTTATGGAAGAAGAAAATGTTGATGTTCATAAAGGCTGTAAACTCCATGTACCCATAAATATTGAAGAATGGTCTTTTCATGCCAGTAACACTAGTTCCTAAAACTACTAGTGGTTCTGAAGTTATCCCTGCAACATGGATACCTAAGGACCCATCTCAGTACACAGATATAGAAAAGGAGAAGGTGTCTCTTGACAACAGTCTAATGCTCATACTAATTGAGTCACTGGACATTGTCATGTACAATAATATTGTCAATTGCACATCTGCCAAACACATATGGGAGACTATAGAAATTCTCTGTGAAGGAACTGAAGAGGTAAGGGAAAATCAAAGGCAGCTCATTGTTTCTCAGTATGAGGCCTTTATGTCAAAATTAAATGGAGGTATAACAGAAGTATTTGAGAGGTTCAACAAACTAGTCAATGATCTTCAACTTCATGGGAAGTACTATGAAACAAAGGAGAAAAATATGTAGTTCTCGTTGACTCTCCCAAAGCACCTGGAGCACAAAATCTCTGCAATAAGAGAGGGAAAAGATCTCACAAAGCTTCCACTTGAGACTCTCTATGGAATACTAAAGACATATGAGCTAGAATTTTATCAAAAGAAGGCCATTTTAGCAAATAGAGGGAAATGGAAAATGTCTAAAATGCCTTGGTTGCAAAGGAACCTTCAACAACTGAGAAGACTGGAATAAGCAAAAAGGTGAAAACTGAAGAGTTTGAAGAACAGGAACAGGAAGAGAAAGACTCTGTCAAGAGTGAATCAGGGGAAGAAGATTTCTACACCATTGAAGAACTTGAAGGCATGGACAACAAAACTATGGCTTTCATGGCAAAGAAATTTGGAAATTTGAGGTTCAAACGAAATAAAAGTTTTAAACCAAGACCAAACTTCAAATCTTCAAGCAAAGGAACGAATCCAACAAGAAGCAATACCAATGGAGGGTATAAACCTAGAACAATTGATAGATCTAAAATAAGATGCTATAATTGTAATGAGCTTGGACACTTTGTAACAGAATGTAGAAAACCTAAAGCAATAAAGAAGGATAAAGATTACTTGGAACTAGAAGCCAAGTATGAAGCTCTCCTCAAAAAGTAGACATGAAAGGCTTATATTGTTGAAGGGAAATGCTGGGATGACACAGATGGAGATGAGGAGGAGGAGTATGGGAATCTGGCACTCATGGCCAACTCACATGATGGAGCTTCATCCTCAAATTCTCATGTACCTTCATTAATCTCACTTGACATGTCAAATTCTCAATGTTAGGTCCCAAAGTATCGTAGAATGGGGGGTTGAATACGATACTCACTAAATTAAAAAATTCTTTCGAATCTTTTGCGGATAAATAATTTAGAGTTCGGTTAGTGGTTTGAGTCCTTGCAGTGTTTAGGAGGCAGGCTTACTAATTTTCTATTTTTATGAATAAACAATAAAGTTCTAGAAAATTAGCAAGTAATTAAAAGAGATAGGTTTTGGGGAATATAACTTTCGTATATAAACCCTGAGGTTGCTACACCCAGTTAAAAATATAACTGGCTTCCAAAGAACAGATTAGTTATTTGCTTCTATAAAGAGATATGATTGATTCCTATTAAAATGTATAGATCTGTGAATGAACAAAAAGGAAATCAATCTAACAGAGAGTGTTTTATAATAGCCCTATAAATTTATAACATAATGAACCGGCTAGATTATAAAACTCCGGTGAAGAAGGTATGTGTATAGCTTTGTATCTCTTCTTCTCCGGCTTCTGTCTCTCTCTGTATCTCTTTGTTTCTGTGTGTATATTTTCACACTCCCACCAAATGAATTAGATTCATTTGTTTATATAATGTAGGCTTTTCAATAATTGAACTACAGTTGTGAGTGTCGAATTCTTCTCCCCTGGATATTTTCTAGGTGTCGAATATTGTTTCCATGGAACACTTAGAAAATATTCCATGTGTCGAATTCCTTTGTCACATAGAATTGTCTTAGTCACAAATAGGGTAGGTGTCGAATTCTTCTACCATGTGAAGCTAGGTGTCGATTTTCATTGCCATGAATATGCCTTGGACATTTCAACCACCCAGGTGTCGAATTCTATGCCATGTAATTTCTAGGTGTCGAATTCTTCATTGCCTTAGAATATAAATTCTATGTGTCGAATTCTATCACCTTGTAAAAGCTAGGTGTCGAATTCATTCATGTACATGCCTTATGAATTTTCAAGAGACTAAGTGTTAAGCTTGGTGTCGATGTTTTTCACATGTGTCGACTGTAATTTGATTTGGTCAAATTACCATTTGATCACCAACCTTTTATACTTCTTGCACTTGGTCACTTGCGGTTTGACTGTTGAGCTGGTCAGCTGTTTGACTATTGAGCTGTTCAGCTATTTTTCTTGGAACCCTTGAACCTTTACAAGCTCTTCAATCCTCGACCTTTTTCTTCCATTTCCTTCACTCGACACACTTAGTCAATGCTCTATTTCATAGATGTAATTACCATTATCTTTCGTGTTGACGTTTAGTGCACTGGTCTGGTTCACAAACGACTAACACCGATCCTGATCTTCACATCTCATTTAATTCAAATGACAAGAGTGTTGCAGTTCTTTATTTCTTTGAACACTAATTATAAATAAACACTGTACTTCCACTAGAATCTTTTTTGGTACTTAGACAACGTCTTCATTACTACTACAATCTTGAATACTTCATTATCTGTTCTTCACTGATGTTTGAACATATAAATGAACTTATTTCAGTGAGTATAACTTCAAGTCTGTAGCTGTCTTCTTTAACCTTTGTCTTTACCTTGTCTTCAAGATTCCTATGCTTCAAACACTGTCTATCTTCAATCAATGCTTTTACACTGAAATCTTCTAGTGGCGCTTCTATACTGAATCTTCAACACTTCTGAAAGTCTTTAACCATTGTTCTTCATTGAGGCATGAACATATTAATGAACTTCTCTCAGTGACCTGTAGTAGACTTCAAAACTTCTTCTAATGTCTTGATTCACTGTATTTGCCTTATCTTCATTTCTTCCTGATTTCTGTGTAGGCGTAGTATTGTTTTCATGTCCTGTTCTAGTGTTGAGTTATCATGATTACTATTCATACGGCTTCGTAATCTCACCAACACTCAATATAAGAAAACTTTAGAAGAATTGAACATTGAAATGTTTAACATTCACACCAGTATGACTGCTGCATATGAGGAAATTGTTAGGTTATTAAAAGCTAATGATGAACTAATTGCTAGAAATGAGACTTTAGAATTATCTCTGATAACTCTGGAAAACCTGAAACAGGAAAATGAGTATCTCAAAAACAAAGTGGTTTGTTCTGAACAAATTGAAAATTTTCTTAAAGAACAAATTTCTGAAAATGAATTGAAAATTAGATCTTATCAAAACCCAGCTACTATTGTTCAAGAATTCCATGAGAAGCACCAGGAAAACTCTAGGATTGGGGTTGGTTTTGATTATGAGAATCTCAAAAAGAAGAAATTTGTTTCAACAAAAGGCAAGAAAGTTGAAATCCTTGGAAATCCTTACATCTTAAAAAATGTTAAGGAACCAATTTTTAAGAAAGCAACTGTTGAAATTGATGAGGTCAATATGGTCATCAAACAACATTTGGATGATGATGATGATGAGGATAAGGAAATAACTAAGAGAAATATGCTCTTTGTTGAAGAAGAAGAACCCACAATCAAAGCCAAGTCCATTCCTGTTAAAACTGAATCAAAACAAAATGTTCAGAAAGTTGACACCATGCATGTTAAAAGAAAAAGGCAAATAGGAATGGAAAGATAATCATTAAAAAACACAACAATTATGTACCTGTTCATAATGCACCTAGGAAGATTTGCAAAAACTATGGTTCAACAAATCATCTTACTCATATGTGCAAGAAACCTGTTGTTAAAAATGATGAATTTGTTTGTGGATATGTAAAACCTTTGATCCATGATGATCATAAATTTTGTGACAAATTTGATTGTATGCCATGCAATATGAATATCATGAATACTTGCTTTAGTCTCAGGAAACAGTTTGTTCATGGATACATAAGTCAGAATCTGAACTGATGTGCTAAAAATATACATTTTAAATTGCAAGTGCACAATTCACATCGTTTTAATAATTTAAAGATTCGTTCCGCAAGGACTAAAATTATTTTTACAAAAACTTTAATTTTCAATTTAGGCGAATTAGACCAATTAATTTTGAGATGAGTTATTAACCAAGGATATTAAAAAAAGGAATGATAATAAGCTAATTAAAAATTCAAGTAACGAAACTAACTAAACTTTAAACATTAATTAAAATACTTGACAAATAAAAAAAATGGACAAAGGAAGACTAGTGCTTTTAAATCTAGATCTACAAACTAAAGACCATAATTAACACTACTAAAATTAGATCTAAAATTCAATACAACTCAAAAGCAAAACTACATCTAAAATATCAAACCATTAAAGCTATTTTAACAAATCTAACAACTAAAAAGTAGATCTAAATTCTAACACCCAACAAGAAATAAATTTAGCTCTAAAATATTAAACCCACTAATAAAATGGAGATTTAAAAGGGGTTCAACTACAACATAAAAAGAAAAGTAGATCTAAGAACATTAAACTAAATAGGCTCCTTTCAATTCTCAAGTACTTTACTTTTTTACTTGATGAAATTGAAATGGGTCATAGCCATAAAGGTGAATGATGTTAGGAATCTACATGAGATTTGATGATAATATTAATCTTAGAATCATAGAAATTTTATTTGTTGTAACTGATCAATTGATATGAAAGTTATAAATATCAATTGATCAGGAAACCATTTATCAGTTGAAATGTTTATTTGAATCAACTGATAATTTGGATTGTAGCATATGTGTACTTAGTCTATTTCAATCGATAAGGTGTAAATCAATTGATATTTTGTTCATCAATTGATGTTAGAGTCGATTGATATGGATCATCAATTGATGTGTAAATTAAACTGTTAAATTGTAATTATGTGAAGACAGGAAATTGCACAAGTGAAGGATGATCAATTGATATTGAAGCATCGATGGATGAAGGATCAATCGAAGAAGCCAAGTCAAGCATTGAAGACCATCAACTGATGTGAAGACCCATCGACTGATATATCGATTGATAACATCTATCAATCGATAAGACATCTTTTATCAGTCGATGGATATAAAGATCAATCGAAGTAGTACATCAGTTGATGGATTAAAGAATGGATCAATTGATATGCTTAATAGCAAATTATCAATTGAGTGTGACAACACAGAAAAAATATCTGTTGAAGATCCAGAGAACAAAAAGCACACCTATGGAAGACAGTCTAGAGTGACTGTGAAGACTCAATCAGAAGTTGTCTTTCAAACCTTTTTGTAAAATAGAAAAAGGTAAAAGGAAGGCAGGTAGAAACAATCCTAGTATAGGAATTGTAAAAAGAACACTTGTGGTATATAAACAAGTGTAGTAGCATTATTAGAAAATATACAAGTTAGACATATTTCTTAATCAACTGTTCAAGCTTGAGAGCACATGTGTAAGAACAGTTGATTTGTTTTCTAATCTTGTAAACGCAGCTAGGTTTCTTTTAACCTAGGAGCATTGAGCAAAAATATACATTGATGGAAAAACCAATCCATCAATAATTTTAAATCTCTTTGTTCAGTTTTATTTTTCAGCATTAATTTGTTCGAACTTATTCTCTTATTCTATCAAACATCAAGAACAAATATTAGAACACACAAAAAGTTTTAATATTTGTATTCAACCCCCCCTTCTACAAATATTGACATTGTTCTAAGGAATAATAATTGGTATCAGAGCAGGCTTTCAACATACAGAAAGTTTAAAGATCAAGAATAGTCAATATGGGTCAAAGAGATTCAGGTGTGAAAATTCCAGTTTTAGAGAAAGATGAATATTTTCCATGGAAGGTCAAAATGCATCTGCATCTTCTTTCTCTCGACCCTTCTTATGTTAACTGCATAGAAAAAGGTCCTCATGTTCCCATGAAGCTAGTCACAGGTGTAAACCCTGATGGAACTCCTGCACTTGACAGACATGTTCCAAAACTTATTTCTGAGTTCACAGAAGAGGATGAAAAAGAAGTACTCAAAGACAAGAAGGCCATGAACATTCTGTTTAATGGTCTAGATAAAGATATGTTTGACAATGTAATAAACTGTACTTCATCAAAAGAAGTATGGGATACACTTCAAACTCTGTGTGTAGGAACTGAACAAGTAAGGAAAAACAAGATGCAACTCTTGATTCAAAAATATGAATCATTCCATTTCAAGAGTGGAGAATCTATCAATGACACCTATAGCAGATTTCAGAAGTTGTTAAATGGATTGAAGCTATATGGTAGGGTTTATACAACTGAGGATACAAATCTAAAATTTCTTAGATCTCTTCCAAAAGAATAGAAACCAATGACTGTTTCCATTAGACAATCTCAGGACTTCAAGGATTTTACACTGGAGAAACTTTATGGTATTCTCAAGACATATGAGTTGGAAATCCAACAAGATGAAGAGATTGAGAAGAATCAAAGAAAAGAGAAAACTGTGGCTTTGGTAGTCAAGGGAAATGAAGAGAATAAGGAAAATGGCTATGAAGAAGAGTCAGTCATGATGGTTGGTGATGCTGTTGAAGAATCATTCAAGAGAAAAGGAAATAGAAAGTGTGAAGAAGATGAAACATGCTCTCAGGATGATTTGGATGAGATTGATGAGCACCTTGCATTTCTGACAAGAAAATTTTCAAAGCTAAAATTCAAGAAGAATCCATATGCTCAAAGGCCTGGATCCCAGTTTAGAAACAACAATCAAAATAAAAATCTGGTTGACAGATCTAAATTCAAATGCTTTAACTGTGGATTGGCTGGTCATTTCTCAAGTGAGTGCAGGAAGCCAAAACAAGAAAAGGCAAAGTCATATGAGGGTATTGATTATAAAAAGAAATACTTTGACCTTTTAAAACAAAAAGAAAAGGCTTTTGTAACTGAGGAGAAGGACTGGGCTGCTGAGGATAGTGATTCTGAAGAATATGTCAATCTTGCATTAATGGCCAATCATGAAGATGAAGAAGCTAGTTCAGCATCTAATCAGGTACTAGCTACCAACTTTTCCGAGCTTACATCTGAGGAATGCAATAGTACTATTAATGAAATGTCTAATGAACTGTACAATTTGCATGTCACTCTAAAATCTCTAAACAAAGAAAATATCAAGTTAAAGAACACCATTGATACCTTAACTGAGAGAAATATTTTTCTTGAAAATGAACTTGTTTGTTTAGAAAGATTTAAGCAGGAAAGAAAGGATGCTAGGAATGAACTAGTAAACAGTTTGAAAAGAGAAGAATTGTTGAAAGAACAATTAGCTGAAGAAATCAAAACCATTAGCAAATGGAATAGGTCTGCTAAAACTGCCAAACAAATTATTGATGTTCAGGGTGTAGATACTCTAGGAGATCTCCCCAAATCAATAGGCAAGTCATTGGCTGATACTTCAATGGATAAAGATCAATCGACTGCTAATCCTTTATCAACTGATAAGGATTATCAATCGATTGATGCTGAATCAATCGATAAGCATCCATCGACAAGTAAATCATCAATGGCTAATAAAAAGAACAAATTTAGCACTCCTATTAAATTTGTTAAGGAAACCAAGAATCAAGTTGAGACTGAGACTGAGAAGATCAACATAGGTAGCTTATCCAAGAAACAATTAAAAGAAAAATTAGAAAAGAAAGCACCTGTGGAAATTACTCTATCTAAGTCTGAGAAAAAGAAAAAGAATAGGAATGGTAAAGTAGGCATAAATAAGCACAATAATTACACTCCTGATATGTATGCACCTAGAAAGGTATGTGCTAAATGTGGTAGTGTAAATCATTTGTCCATGCAATGCAAAAGTGAAAAGAATTCTATATCTGCAAATGATTTAAATATACATGCCATGACTGCAAATGCCATGTTTACCAATCCTATGCTCATGAATGCCATGTCTTCTAATTTGGTTGCACCTAATGTTCATATGCCTTATGCACAAGTTCCATACATGTATAATCCCTTCTTTGCATATCCTAATATGAACATGCCTGGTATGCCATGGAACATGTCTAATGTAAATGATGAAATCCATGGAAATTATGCCATGAGTTCTAAGGTGTCAAAGCCCCAAAAGTCAACTCCCAAAGATAAAGTGGATTTAAACCCACCAAAACAAAAGGAACCTAAGTTGACAACAGGGGCTCAAGCTGCAACTAATAAAAGAGGACCCAAGGCAACTTGGGTACCAAAAGCAACTTGATTGTTTTATGTGTGTGCAGGGAAACAGGAAGAAAAATCTCTGGTATTTGGATAGTGGATGTTCAAGGCACATGACTGGAGATTTGTCCCTGCTCACAAAGTTTGTGGAAAAGGCTGGCCCAGGAGTTACTTTTGGAGATAACAGCAAAGGTTTTACTCTGGGATATGGCTCAATTGCAAAAGAAAATGTTATCATTGAAGGTGTAGCACTAGTTGATGGATTGAAGCATAATTTACTCAGTATTAGTCAACTGTGTGATAATGGTAATGGTGTGTGGTTTACAACTGAATCATGCATCATAGCCAACAAAGAATCTGGTGAAATTCTCTTAACTGGAGAAAGAAAGGGAAATGTCTATGTGGCTGATTTTCTCTCTGTAAAAGCAAATTCAATGACATGTCTACTTAGCAAAGTCAATACAGATGAAAGTTGGATTTGGCACAAGAAACTAGCCCACTTGAATTTCAAAGCCATGAATTTATTGGTTAGAAAGAATCTGGTTAGAGGCATTCCACAGATGGAATTCACCAAGGATGGACTATGTGATGCATGTCAAAAGGGAAAACAAAGAAAAGCATCATTCAAGTCAAAGTCTGAGTCATCAATTGATAAGCCTCTGGAATTATTGCACATGGACTTATTTGGTCCAGTCAACATCATGTCAATTGCCAAAAAGAAATATGCCTTAGTAATTGTGGATGACTTCACAAGATTTTCATGGGTATATTTCTTACATTCTAAGGATGAAGCAAGCAAAATAATTATCAATCATGTGAAGAATGTTGACAATGGCACTGAATGGAAGGTCAAGAAATTTAGAAGTGACAATGGTACTGAATTCAAGAATTCAACCATGAGAGAATTCTGTGAAGAAAAAGGTATCACTCATCATTTCTCTGCTCCAAGAACTCCACAGCAAAATGGAGTAGTTGAAAGGAAAAATAGGACCTTGATTGAAGCTGCTAGAACTATGTTAGAAGAAGCAAAACTTCCAACATACTTCTGGGCAGAAGCAATTAATACTGCTTGTTACATTCAAAATATTTCCATGATCAATAAACTTCAAGGCAAAACTCCATATCAATTGATAAAGAAAGACAAGAAGCCAACAGTTAACTTTCTTCATGTCTTTGGCTGCAAATGCTTTGTACTGAGAAATCAAGGTGAAAATCTAGGAAAATTTGAAGCCAAAGCTGATGAAGCTATATTTGTTGGATATGGAATAACAACCAAAGCATACAGAGTCTACAATCTTAGATTACACATTGTTATGGAATCTATGCATGTAGTTTTTGATGACAAGAAAATTCAAGGGTTATTTGATGAAGGATTTCATAATCTATTGCAGTTTGAAAATGAATCCACAAGTAATATTGAAGATAGTGATGATGATGTGGAAATCACAAGAGTTGAAGTACCTAGAATCCTCCCATCAATTGATGTCAATGCATCAACAGATAACTTATCAGTTGACAATCATCAATCAACTGATAATACATCAATTGATAATCATTCGATGGATATCAACTCTGCTCAACAATCTTCAAGTAGAGTGTCCATCTCAGGGGGAGGGTTCTCAAATAGTCAATCACATCACAATGATCATAACTCTTCCAATGATCATGAAGCATCATCTTCAAGGACAAATTTACCATCACAAAGGAAATGGACAAAAAGCCATCCCTTTGAATTAATAATTGGAGATGCAAATGATGGTGTCAAAACTAGAAGTGCAACTCAAAATGAATGCTTGTATAGTAGCTTCCTGTCTGAAGAAGAACCAAAAAGGATTGAAGAAGCCTTGAATGATCCTGATTGGATAATTGCTATGCAAGAAGAGTTGAATCAATTTGAAAGAAACAAGGTATGGAAGCTGGTGCCCAAACCAAAGAACAAGTCTATCATTGGTACAAAATGGGTGTTCAGAAACAAAATGGATGAATCTGGTACAGTGACAAGAAATAAAGCAAGATTAGTGGCAAAGGGCTATTCACAAGAAGAAGGCATAGATTTTGATGAAACTTTTGCACCAGTTGCAAGATTGGAAGCAATCAGATTCTTTCTAGCATATGCTGCTCATGCTAATTTCAAGGTGTATCAGATGGATGTGAAAAGTGCTTTTCTCAATGGAGAGCTAGAAGAAGAAGTATATGTAGAACAACCTCCTGGCTTTATTGATCCTGTTCATCCTGGATTTTTATACTATCTTCTCAAGGCACTTTATGGATTGAAGCAAGCACCTAGAGCCTGGTATGATACATTGTCTAAATTCTTGATTGAAAATCACTTCACAAGAGGTACTGTTGATAAAACTCTCTTTCATAGAAATGTAAATGGCTCTATGATTCTTGTTCAAATCTATGTAGATGACATTATTTTTGGCTCAACTAATGAAAAAGTTTGTAAAAAGTTTGCTAAGTTGATGCAGAGTAAATATGAAATGAGCATGATGGGAGAACTAACCTATTTTCTTAGTTTGCAAATCAAGCAAGTTAAAGATGGTATTTTCATAAATCAAACCAAATATATTTCTGATTTATTAAAGAGATTTGATTTAAGTGAATGTTCTTCTGCTAAAACTCCCATGGCCACTGCAACTAGACTTGAATTAAACACTAAGGAAGCAAAAGTGGACATTTCAAGTTATAGAGGTATGGTTGGCTCATTACTTTATTTAACTGCAACTAGGCCAGACATAATGTTTGCTACATGTCTTTGTGCTAGGTTTCAAGCTGATCCTAGAGAATCTCATTTGATTGCAATAAAAAGAATATTCAGATATCTCAAAGGAACTCCAAATCTTGGAATTTGGTATCCTAGAGATTCTGGATTTGATCTAATTGGTTATTCAGATGCAGATTATGCAGGTTGCAGAATTGACAGAAAAAGCACAACAGGCTCCTGTCAATTTCTAGGAAATAAGCTTGTTTCATGGTTTAGCAAGAAGCAGAATTCAGTGTCTACATCTACTGCAGAGGCTGAATACATTGCAGTTGGAAGTTGCTGTGCACAAATATTATGGATGAGGAATCAACTACTTGACTATGGGTTCAACTTGAACAAGATTCCTATTTTCTGTGATAATACAAGTGCCATTGCTATAACAGAAAATCCTGTACAACATTCCAGAACCAAGCACATTGACATAAGGTATCACTTCATTAGGGAACATGTAATGAATGGTACAGTTGAATTACATTTTGTCCCTAGTGAAAGACAACTTGCAGACATTTTTACCAAACCATTAGATGAATCTACCTTCAATAGATTGGTCTGTGATTTAGGTATGCTTAATTATATCTAATCCTTTAAATGTCTGACAAGTTATGTATTTATATTACATGTAGCCATTGACTATGTTAAATTATTGATTCTTCAATAATCAACCGATAAATATTTTACATATCAATGGATATTATTGGAGCTGTCGACAGATAAATATATCAATTGATGATATATTTGTTTATCGATGGATAGGGGTAACTATCAACAGATAGATATATCAATCAATGATATATTTGTCTATTGATGGATAATTGTTCCTGTCGATGGATAAGCAATTTATCAATCGATGACCTAGAATTTAAAGGGGTCCATGTCATCAATCGACCTGTACAAAAATCTAGCCATTGATTACTTATTTTATCAATTGATTAAAACGTACATTCCTGTATGTATAACAATCGATTGCCAAAATTGGTAACTTTTAATTATCAATACTCTTCCAACGGTCGATTTAGTTCTATTTTGAGTAAGAAATTGGTTGGGAAATCAGTAAATATAAATAGTGAGATTAAAACTTCTTTTAATTCTTACTTGCATTTTTACTATCGATTTTTCTATCTCTTTCTCTTTCTCAATCTTCGAACTTACTCTGTATCTATCTCTTGCTAAGAACCCTAATCTACTACTGTCTATTTATTATTTCTGTTATAATTACTAACAAGTTTGCCAGTTAAATCAATTATAAATCTTCAAACTCGATAATGGCATCTTCAAAGAAAGTCTCACAATCTGGATTCTACTATGAGCTCAACAACTTCGTTGCTTGCACTATGGTGGAGGAAGCCCCAACAGAATTTCATCCCCTAATGGAATTTCTAAGGAGTACGAAAATTGCAAAGGCCCTCTCAGAAGCACCAAAAATAGTGTGCAATCTAGTTGAAGAATTCTGGACAACAGCAGAAGTAGTAGATGATTTTTCTACAATCTCCTTTGAATGCAAAGGACAAAGGTATATTCTAACCACTGTGGTCTTGGGTGAGTGTTTAAATATTCCTGCAAATAATACCGAAAATGCACCCACTGACACAGATATTAGAAACATGCTTAGGGAAATCAACTATACTGCTCCTGATGCTAGTCTAGGTAGTATTGTTAGAAAGAATCTAAGAAAAGAATGGTCATGTTTCTTTGATGCTTTAATAAAGTGTTTTTCTGGTAAGGTTAGTAATTTTGATGCAATAACAACAAGTATGCAACAAGTAGGGTATAGCATTTTATATGATAGATATCATAATTTAGGAAGCCTGTTACTCAATAAAATATCTGCCAAATTGGGAAATAAAATAAATAGATCTAATCATATTTATTATGCAAGATTTATTATGATTATTATTAACCACTTTGTTAAGGATATTGAGATTGACAGGAATACAGAAATTTTGGATTGCTGGACTCAAAACAAAAGGGTCTTTAAAGACTTGGTTAGGATCAATCTTCACAGCAATGTGGAATTGATCTATCCCCCTTTTGTTCAGGTATTTATCTCTACTTTAAACTCTTCTAAACCTAATTCTTCTTTGCCTTCTGTGACTATGGAGGGTGGTAGTAATGACCCCAACCCTCCTACCCAGGCCACACAACCAATCTCTAAATCCAAATCTAAGAAACCAACCTCAACAGGTTCTCAAAAACCTGCTGTTGTAAAAACCAAGAAAAGAAAAGCATCTAGTGTGGTAGATAGATTAGAGGAGGATGTAGGTGGTGAGGGAACTGGGGAACATCAAAGAACCCAGAAGGATAAGGAGAGTGAGGGTGTGCAACCTCAACCTAGCCACTCCATAGTCTCCCAAAAGACTGTGGATGTTAACATGGAAAATACCACATCCCTATTGTCATTCTCTCAAAAGGATGACAATATTAAAAATAGCCCACAACCAGGGGCACAGAATCAAATTGGGGACACAAAAGCCAAAACACTAACACCATACAAAAGAAGAGAAAAGAAAGTCACCTTTGCACTTGGGGAATCACACACTGCAAAACCACAGGAAACTGTGGAGGAGCCTTCACAAAGTCTGCTTGATGCATCTCATATAAATGATGAGATGCAGCCCCATTCTCTTTCAATTCCTATCTCTTCTATTCTTCTATCCCCATCTCAAACTTCTTCAGAAAATGTTTTGATAGATTATCGAACATTTTCAGATTCTCCTTCTTTGTTTTTCAAGGAGAAGCCAACACTCTCTCCTGAATCTTCTTCTCAGAATTTTCAGGATTCTATTTCCAATATCATCTCAAACATAACTTCACAAATTATCTCAACTGTTTCTTCTCCATCAATTGATGTTCCTTCATCAATTGATATTCAGCCATCGACTGATAAGCCATCGATCGATACTCAAGATCAATCGATGGGTATGCATCAATCGATGGATATCCCAAACACCACTTCAACTGATAATGTCAATACATCAATTGATGCTCAATCAATTGATGTTGCACAAACACTCTTAGGATTGAGTGAGTTGAGTGAGAGGCAGGATTGTAACCTGGCAAAAGGAGAGGAAGTGAGTAAAAACATTCCTATTTCTTCCAGGAATGAGAGTGAAACACTTGAGGGCCCCACCTTAGTAGGTGCAAGAGATATGAGTAAGGGAGAGGTGAGATTCCAGGATGAGATCCTGATGCAAAATAGAGAGATGAGTGAAAGTGATAAAAACATTCTACTTTTTGCACAGGAATTGGAAATTGAAATGATGGCAGAAGAAGGAGTAAAGGAGATAGGGAGAGCAAATAATGCTGAAGCTAGTGGGAGTGGAATTGCTAAAGACTTTGAAGAGGAAATAGATGCTGGTGAATTGGATCCAAAGAATTTCATTCATCCTGATCCACAATATCAAGGGTTGGCTACTTCAAGTAACAGGAATGCAGAACAACTCTTGGGCATTGATCATACAGATCAAAGGACCAGGAATCTGAAGGAAAGCATTGCCAATACAACAGACACTTGTTATATGGCACCTGAAGAGTTGGAGAGTGATTCTGATGAAGAGCCATGGATGAGCACTATTGATGGTTCCTTATGGTTCCTTAGAAGCTGCTGAGACTGAAATTCTCTCTCAATATAGAAGAACAATGGTGGAAGGAGAAACTGAAGATCCTACTCAAAGGAGAATTGCTCACTATATGAGAGAATCAATGAAAATTCAAAAGATGACAGTAACAGGAGTAAGGAGGGAACATGAGAGGATTAAGGACTCTATCTCATCTAACAAGGATGCAATGGACAGGAGATTGGATGAGAAGCTACCATTCAACACCATGAATAGCATCAAAGACAAGCTTTTCAAAGAATCCAAAAATTTTACATCTTTGGAGACACGGGTAGGTTCTCTAGAAAAGAAGATGGATGATATTATCAGAGGTCAAAATCTTCATGCTTCCATTCTTCAAAAGTTTCTTGACAGACTTCCACCACCCCCTCCAATTGATGATAACAAAAAGAGGGTATATACAAAGAAGAAGGATGATGATGGTGGTGATGGCAAAGGCAGTGGAAGTGGTGGAATAGGTGGTTCTGGTATGGATAAGTCAAGTGGCATTGGTGGTTCTGCACCCAGAAGAGATAAAAGCAGAAGTAACATGGACAATCAATCTTCAAAGAAATCTAAGTCATCTAATTCTCCAAAAGATAATTTAGAACAGAAAAAGAAAGATTACAAGAAGTTTGATGATGATCTTGAAGCTAGGAGAATTTCTAGGGAGAAAGAAACTCAATCAATGATTGAGAGAGAAAAGAAAAGAATTGAAGATCTAAGGAGAAGCACTGAGTTAGTAACAGAGGCAGTAGAAAAAGGAGACTTGGATGAGTTCATTGCTCAAACAAGAAAAATAAATGAAGATGCACAAAAGGCTGCCAAGGAAAGAAACTCAAATACAGAAGCTTTTCTTCAATTGGATATTGAAGCTCTTAAAGAAAAGAAGAAAGGGAAAGCAATAGTGATTGAAGAAGAGAAGAAGAAAGAGACTGAACCAGTAAGTCAAAAGCTACTTCAAGGAGCCATTACTACAAGAATCTCAGATGCCTCAAGGAGAGAAAGGGAGAATGAAGAGATTGCTAGACAGATGGAAATGCAATGGCATTTGGAAGAAGAGCTACAGGCAGAGCAACCTTTGAGAAAAAGGAGAAAAGTTTCTATGGCCAAGAAAAGGTCAAGTTCTACTCAAGAAATAATGGTTCAGGAAAACCTCCAGGGTCAACAAGAAGAAATCAAGGAGGAGGTCACAATTGAAGGTTATGATTTGAAGGGAATACCAGTAATCAATGAAAAAGGATTAATTGGAGTAAGGACTCACCCTGCAACCTCTAACCATGAAGAATCAATGAGGTTGGAGTATGAAAATGGAGTGAAAACAATCTATTCATTGAAGGTGATAATGAAGCAAAGCTACAATGTTCTAAAGACTATTCTTCCTCTACTCAACAGAAAGTACAAACTCAACACAACAATTGCTCAGGAGATACAACAACAAATTTCAAGGTTAAGAAGATCCAAGGCAGAAGCTGAACCTGATTCACCTCTAAAGCTATGGAAGTCACATGTCAAAAAGGTGGTGTTGGAACCAAAGTATGCTATGATTTTTACAGATATAGAGGGCAACACAAAGTTCTTTGATATCTGCAAATATCTGGACAAAATCACAGATGAAGAAATACACTACCTTATGAGGCAACTTGGAGAAACTGACAGGGATGAAGCAATATTGAGAAGTTCTTTCATGAGGCAACTAAAGGAAAATGCTGAGAAAAGGAGGAAGAGGAACTAAATTAAATTATGAAGACATTGAAGCTGCTTGCAGGAGTTATCTATCAATCTGGTACTTCCAAAATTAATGTGCCAATTAAGTTTCTTGATTCTATCTAAATGTAAATTTTTTTTTTAAGGGTTTTTGTTATCATCAAGTAGATTTATGCCTGTTAATAACACAGACACAAATAGGGGGAGATTGTTAGGAATCTACATGAGATTTGATGATAACATTAATCTTAGAATCATAGAAATTTTATTTGTTGTAACTGATCAATTGATATGAAAGTTATAAATATCAATTGATCAGGAAACCATTTATCAGTTGAAATGTTTATTTGAATCAACTGATAATTTGGATTGTAGCATAGGTGTACTTAGTCTATTTCAATCGATAAGGTGTAAATCAATTGATATTTTGTTCATCAATTGATGTTAGAGTCGATTGATATGGATCATCAATTGATGTGTAAATTAAACTGTTAAATTGTAATTATGTGAAGACAGGAAATTGCACAAGTGAAGGATGATCAATTGATATTGAAGCATCGATGGATGAAGGATCAATCGAAGAAGCCAAGTCAAGCATTGAAGACCATCAACTGATGTGAAGACCCATCGACTGATATATCGATTGATAACATCTATCAATCGATAAGACATCTTTTATCAGTCGATGGATATAAAGATCAATCGAACTAGTACATCAGTTGATGGATTAAAGAATGGATCAATTGATATGCTTAACAGCAAATTATCAATTGAGTGTGACAACATAGAAAGAATATCTGTTGAAGATCCAGAGAACAAAAAGCACACCTATGGAAGACAGTCTAGAGTGATTGTGAAGACTCAATCAGAAGCTGTCTTTCAAACCTTTTTGTAAAATAGAAAAAGGTAAAAGGAAGGCAGGTAGAAACAATCCTAGTATAGGAATTGTAAAAAGAACACTTGTGGTATATAAACAAGTGTAGTAGCATTATTAGAAAACACAAGTTAGACATATTTCTTAATCAACTGTTCAAGCTTAAGAGCACTTGTGTAAGAACAGTTGATTTGTTTTCTAATCTTATAAAAACGAAGCTAGGTTTCTTCTAACCTAGGAGCATTGAGCAAAAATATATATTGATGGAAAAACCAATCCATCAATAATTTTAAATCTTTTTGTTCAGTTTTATTTTTCAGCATTAATTTGTTCGAACTTATTCTCTTATTCTTTCAATCATCAAGAACAAATATTAGAACACACAAAAAGTTTTAATATTTGTATTCAACCCCCCCCCCTTCTACAAATATTGACATTGTTCTAAGGAATAACAAATGAGACAAGTAAAATATAAAAGTAGATCTAAAATTTAAAGAGCTAAGTTTTAACACTATCAACAACTAGATCTATATCTAAAATATTTAAACAACTACAAGTAAATATCAAACCCAACAACCAAAACTAGTTCTACAATCTAGAATAAAAAAAACCAACTAACAATAATAAATTTAGAGATCTAAATCATTGAACCCACATTTAAAATAGAGATTTAAAGGGGCTCATGACAAGATAATAAACAATAAAACTAAAGAGTAAAGTAGAGAGATAAGTAAACTAGATCTAGAATATGAATTCACTGCCAAGAACCTGTCAGTGACTAGTTACCGCACAATCAATTCCTTCCACCCTACAATATCCCGATTAAATACAAGGCATGGAACTCGTGTCAAGCCTATTAAATTTAATCATATGTTTTCTTATTCATAGTGCCACGTTCATATTAATATAAATTAGAAACTCCTTTCTAATTTCATTCACTCTGGCCAGAGATTCCAGAACTCGCATACTAAGAATAACATAGGATATTCTCTTCCCATACTGGAAGGGGTGGATCCTCTATTGACGTTAACTATCTTCATACACAAATCCCTATGCCCGGAATAGACCTAATGGATGTCCTTGAGACTAAGGACTAAACCAAAACATAGTTCATTATATACAAGATAACTTTAACGATCTCAAGTCTAAGGATACTTGCACAACTATCACTTAGTGAACAACTATTGACACATGAGTAAACTCCATTAGTTGTTCAATTTATCGAGTCACGTTCAGTGAACTTATTCCTTAATAAGCACCTACATACTAGCTATAGTGTCACCACACAAATGCCTATGAGAACAGACATCCTCCTTAAAAGAGCAAGTATAGTATGTACCAATCTTTGCGGATTCACTAACTTTCAATTAGTTATCCTATGATCAGGAACTGTTTAAGTCAAGAGTCATCATCTTCTAGATCTCACTATTATAATCTCATTATAATTCTAGAAGCTTCACTCTAAACTATGGAACGTCTTATTTAAGACACTTTAAACAGATAAAGCCCGTAATAAAACAAATAAGTCTTTTATTAATATTAATGAAATCAAATAAGAATACAAGAAAGTTCTTCCTAACTCATCATACATGATTGGATTTAGGACAAACACTTTCAACAAGGGGATAACAAGACAATATTCAGCACCAAGAACTCCGCAACAAAATGGAGTTGTAGAAAGGAAAAATAGAACCCTGATTGAAGCTGCAAGAACTATGCTAAGTGAATCAAGGTTACATATCTACTTCTGGGCTGAAGCAGTAAATACAACATGTTATACCCAGAATCGAACTCTGATCAACAAAGATCATATGAAAACTCCCTATGAATTAATGGCTGGCAAAAAACTAACTCTCAAGTACTTTCATGTATTTGGAGCCAAATGTTTTGTGGTAAAGGATGGAGATGAACATCGTAGAAAGTTTGAGGCCAAGGCTCATAAAGCTATTTTTTTCGGATATTCAAGAAGAGCATATAGGGTGTACATAATTGATCAGCACCAAGTAAAAGAAAGTGTCAATGTAACTTTTGATGACACTAAACCCCCAAGTATCCAAAGTGAAGATTCTTCTGAGTCATTAAAATTTGATAATTATCCAGACTCACATTCTGATGACGAAGAAGAACCTGAGGTTGCAACAGGAAATGATGATGACAATAATAATAATGATCCAGGTAATAGTGGTGGAAACAATGGTAACACTGGAGATACTACTAATACCAGTGGTGGATCAACAAGTCATCCTGGTAGCAACTCAAGGGGAGATGAAAGATCAACTGGCAGAATACAACATCACAATGTATTTCGAGGCGAATCATCAAGATCAAACCTACCTAGGGAAAGGATATGGAGCAGAGATCATCCTTTTGAATTGATCATAGATGATCCAGATGTTGGAGTTAGAACCAGAAGTGCAACTTCAAATGAATGTTTATTTTCAGTTTTTCTATCTCAAGAAGAACCAAAGAAAAATGAAGATGCATTATCTGATCTAGATTGGGTTCTTGCCATGCAAGAAGAGCTCAATCAATTTGAGAGACAAAAAGTCTGGACACTGGTACCCAGGCCTAACAATGTATGGTCCTTCCCACCTAGATCTCAACTTTCCAGGAAAGAGATGCGGCCTAGAATTATATAAAAGAACTTTTTGACCGGGAGAAAAGGATTTTCTCAAGATGGATTTATCATGAAACACTTTAGTTCTTTCTTTATAGATTTTAGCATTTTCATAGGCATCATTCCTCATTTCCTCTAACTCAGACAATTGCAACTTCCGATGACTACCAGCAGTGGATAAATCAAAGTTTAACCCTCTAATGGCCCACATGGCCCTATGTTCAAGTTCAACGGGGAGATGACACGCTTTACCAAACACTAGTCTGTAGGGAGACATACCCAAGATCGTCTTGAAAGCAGTCTGATAGGCCCATAATGCATCTATCAACTTAATGGACCAATCTTTCCTATTCGAGTTGACAGTCTTTTCTAAAATTTGTTTGATTTGCCTATTAGAGACTTCAACTTGACCACTAGTCTGAGGATGATAAGGGGTAGCCAATTTATGCGTGATGGAATACTTTTTCAAGAGAGATTCAAATTAATGATTTTTAAAGTGCTTGCCTTGGTCACTAATGATAGCTCGAGGTGTGCCAAATCGAGAAAAGATATTCTCTTTTAAGAATTTAAGGACGACCTTGTTATCATTAGTCTTAGTTGGTATGGTTTCGATCCACTTAGACACGTAATCAACCGCTAAGAGAATGTAGAGATTACCAAATGAATTAGGAAAGGGGCCCATAAAATCTATTCCCCAAACATCAAAAATCTCAATGACAAGGATTGGACTCATTGACATCATGTTTCTTCTAGTGATCTTTCCTAAATGTTGACACCTATTACAAGCAGAACAGAATTCGGCGGCATCCTTAAACAAACTAGGCCAATAAAAACCACACTGAAGTATCTTCGCGGCTGTTTTCTTAGCACTAAAATGACCTCCACAAGCTTGGCCATGACAAAAGGATAGTACGCTCCGAACCTCATGGTTTGGAATACATCTCCTAATGATTTGGTCTGGGCAATGTTTAAAAAGATAAGGGTCATCCCAAAAGAAGTGTTTGACTTGAGAGAAAAATTTTGATTTATCTTGCTTAGACCAATTGGAAGGAATTTCACCGGTGGCAAGGTAATTGACAATATCAGCGAACCAAGGAGGACTAGAGATTAATAGAAGGTGTTCGTCGGGAAAAGATTCATTTAAGGGTAAGTCAATAGTGGAATCCACTACTAATCGAGAGAGATGATCGGCAACAACATTTTCTGAACCCTTCTTATCCCTAATTTCTAGGTCAAATTCCTGAAGCAACAAGACCCATCTAATCAATCGGGCCTTTGAGTCTTTTTTGGAGAAAAGGTATCTAAGGGCTGCGTGATCGGTGTAAACAATGATTTTAGAACTTCTCAAGGGCAAAGACTACTGCTAAGAGCTCTTTTTCAGTTGTGGAGTAATTAAGTTGAGCATCATTTAAGGTCTTGCTAGCGTAGTAAATGACATGAGGTATCTTATCTATTCGTTGACCTAACACCGCCCCTACCGCATAATCCGAAGCGTCACACATTAACTCAAAAGGTTGATTCCAATCGGGGGACTTGATGATCGGGGCTGAAGTCAATTCTTTCTTAAGTTGGTCAAAAGATTGAACACACTCACTAGTAAACTCGAATTTGACCTCCTTAGAAAGAAGGTTGGTCAAAGGTCTAGCCTTTTTACTAAAATCCTTAATGAAACGTCGATAGAAACCAGCATGTCCTAAAAAGGAGCGAATTTCTTTGACAGATTTTGGTGGCGGGAGATTAGCAATAAGGTCGACTTTGGCCTTATCAACTTCGATTCCCTTTTCAGAAATTTTGTGACCAAGAACAATTCCTTCCTTAACCATGAAATGACATTTTTCCCAATTAAGAACGAGGTCGGTTTCTTTACACCTTTTTAAGACTAAGTCGAGATGGTGTAGACACTTATGAAAAGAAGAACCAAAGATGGAAAAGTCATCTATAAAGACTTCTAGAAAGTCTCCTATCATGTCAGAAAAGATACTAGTCATGCACCTTTGAAAGGTAGAAGGGCCAGTAGTTAGGCCAAAAGCTAATCGACGATAAGCGAAGGTTCCGAAAGGGCAAGTGAACGTGGTCTTTTCTTGGTCCTCGAGAGCAATGGGGATTTGGAAATACCCAGAATAACCGTCTAGAAAGCAATAGTAAGAATGACCCGCTAACCTTTCTAACATTTGGTCCATGAAGGGTAAAGGAAAATGGTATTTTCTAGTGGCGGCATTGAGCTTCCTAAAATCTATGCACATTCTCCAACCTGACCGAATACGAGTAGGAACTTGCTCATCATTCTCGTTGGTTACTATGGTAATACCTGACTTTTTAGGCACTACATGAACGGGACTGACCCAAGAACTATCAGAAATGGGATAGATTATCCCATTATCGAGACATTTAAGGATTTCTTTCTTAACAACTTCCATCATGGCAGGGTTCAATCTCCTTTGAGGTTCCCTAACAGGCTTAACATCATCAACTAAGTGAATCCTATGTTAGACAATAGCCGGAATAATTCCTTTGATATCTGAGATACTCCACCCTATCGCTTCCTTATGTTCTCTAAGCACACTTAAAAACTCTTTCTCTTGTGACTCGGTCAAATTAGAGGCAATTATAACCGGAAGAGAATTGTTAGGTCCTAGAAAGGCATATTTAAGAGTGTTAGGAAGAGGTTTGAGTTCTAATTCTGGTGGTCTTGACTCAACGCGTTCACTAGCTTCGAAAAGAAGGCTTGGTGTGATCTCCTGATTAGTTGTAGAAATGGTGGACTCTAACATTTGGTTTACCTCATTTATGTAATTGGAAATATCCCAATCCTGACCAAAGTGTTTTAAACAAAAGTCAAAAGCATCACTAGGAGTCATGAGATCTTGATCAACTATTTCATCAATTAAATTGATTCCCATCGGTTGATCAAAATCATCGGATTGTTTTCCAACATGAAAAATATTTAAGTCTATTATCATATTCCTAAATGTTAGTTTCATTAACCCATTCCTGCAATTAATCAAGGCATTAGAAGTGGCTAGAAAAGGTCTTCCTAAAATGATAGGAATTTGGTTCTTAGGGTTCTTGACCGGTTCGGTTTCTAAGACCACGAAATCAACAGGAAAGACAAAGTCACCTACTTTAATTAACACATCTTCAACAACTCCCTTAGGAATCTTGACAGAACGATCCGCTAATTGAAGTGTAACATTTGTCTTTTGAAGTTCTCCTAAACCTAGGGCTTGATAGATAGAAAATGGAAGAAGGTTCACACTAGCTCCTAAGTCAAGCAAAGCTTTATCGATGAAGGTATCGCCTAAAACACACGAAATAGTAGGACACCCGGGGTCCTTATATTTTACAGGAATTTGATTTGAAAGGATCGAACTAACGTGTGATGTCAAAAAGGCTTTCTTCGGGACATGATTGGTACGCTTATGAGTACACAACTCCTTTAGACACTTAGCATAAGAAGGAATTTGTTGGATGGCATCTAAGAGAGGAATGTTTATCTTGACTTGCTTAAAAACTTCCAAAATCTTGTCTAATTGTTCCGTTTGCTTGGATGAAATGAGTCTTTGGGGATAAGGGACTTTGGGTTTATAGACTCTCTCACCCGGTTCTTCAGAAGAAGGTTTATTGATCGGTTCACTTGTGGATCCTTGACTTTTCGAATTCTCGGATTTTTCTACACTTGGACCCGGAAAAGGATGACTTGGTTCAGAAGTCGATTCCACATCCTCACGAGATTTATCACCCACTTGGTTATCAACTTGCTTGCCAGACCTTAAGGAAATAACTGCATTCACATTGTCATGAGGTCTTTGGTTCATGGGAAACTTAGGGTTCACCTCGGGTTGACTAGGAAACCGGTTCTTCTCCCGCTCACAAATCGTGCTAGCTAACTGACTCATCTGAACCTCTAACTTAGAGATGGCTTGAGAATTGGAATTTAAGATTTGCCTATCTTGGGTCATGGTTTGCATGAAGGTTTGTTAGGATTGAGTCAAATTCGTTTGTGATTTCCACAACGCCTCAATACTCTTCTCTAAGGAACTAAGTCTCTTATCTGAATCATTAAAACCGGGTGGGTTCAAAGGTGTTTGAGTTGAGTTTGGATAAGGACCAAGACTTTGATTTGGGTAAGAGCTAGAATTGGGCTTTTGAAAGTTGGGTTGAGACAGTTGATAGTTTTGACCTTGGTTCCATGAAAAGTTCGGGTGATTTCTCCACCCGGGGTTGTAAGTTTGTGAAAACGGGTCATTTCTAGGTCTTGGTTGGAACATAGCATTCACTTGCTCCAACTCTTGAAAATTTTGAAGTGTTTGGTTCGGAGAATTATAGTTCGCACACATAGACATTTGTGAGGGAGATCCGATGGTTTCTAAAGCTTCGAGTCGCTTAGTAAGGGTAGTTAACTTGGCCTCGGTGGCAATCGAATTATTAACTACATGCAAACCCCTAGTAGACGAACTCGGTGACTCATTAGACTTAACAGGCTCCCTAGTGGACTCCCACAACATCGTCTTTTCTGCCAATTCCTCAAAAAATTCCCAACCCTGATCCTCATCTTTTTTCATGAACTTACCTTGACACATAGACTCTAACAAAGCAGTAGTCGGACTATCTAAGGCTTCGTAAACAATCTTACAGAGTCTCCATTTCTCTATTCCATGGTGGGGACATTGAGATAGAAGATTTTTAAAACGGTCAAAATATTTCCAAAACGACTCATTTTCTTTTTGATGAAATTGGTTTATCTCATTTGTGATTTTTGTGGTCTTGTGATTTGGAAAATATTTTTTAAGAAAAATTACCACAAATCCCTCCCACGTTGAAATAGAGTTGACCGGTAGACTATACAACCATTTTTTAGCATTTTCTTTTAAAGCGAAGTTGATTAGTCTAAGCCTAATGGAGTCCTCGGTTAATTGTTGGAGTTTTTGTAAGGCACAAACCTCCTTGAATTCGTGAATAAAAAGATATGGATCCTCACATTCACTCCCGGTAAACCTTGGTAACATGCTAATGTGGTGAGACTTAATCTCGAAATTATTACCATTAACCGGTGGTAAGGTAATACACGAGGGTTGGGCAGAACAGGAGGGGTAACAACGGTCTCTAAGAGAAACAGCCATGTTTACTACGGTTTCACTAACTTCTACGGGTTCAGAATCTGAAGAAGAAGAAGAAGACAACTCAATCGGTCTTACTAATCTAGATGATTCGTTCCTAGCCCAAGCAGTTCGCATAAACACGTAGCAAATAAGTGCAAGAATTTAAACACTCAAAAGAAAATGTGGAAAATCGAAAGAAAGAAAGAAAAATCTAAATCTAGGGTTCCCTAAAATTAACTAGACCTTGCTCCTAACAACAAGATAATACTAAAACTCACAAAACTAAAAGTACTCGTCCTGATTGGCCAGGTCGGTGCAAGCATTGCCAAGAGGCTAAACACCTTCCTAAGACACCAATCCAAATGGCCAGGTAAGCTTTCGCTAGCCTAGACACCAACGAATGAATACTTCGAGATTTGTTCGTTTTAGGTTCTCTTCCTAGTTGAGCGCGAAATCCTAGGGCTAACGTCTAATTAATTTTATTAAAAAAAGGCTAGGGTATGCAAGATGAAAGATTAATTGTTGTGGGCTAAGGAAAGAGTGATGAATTCTCTCCCATCATCTTGTGATTGGGTTTTGCCCTTAAAATTTATTTAAATGATGCAACACACAACGAGTTATAAAAAACGATAAACAATTATGGATGCTTAAACTACGTGTCCTAATCTAAAGAAAAGAAGGAATTTAACGTACCTCATTACTCTAGCAATCACCACAATTTACAAGGTACGAAAAATTAAATACAAGAATTTAAATCTAAATGATGTGCTCCTAAGTGATTAATGCATGATGCAACAATTATGTATTTAACCAACTAGATTTTTTTATTTTTAAATTTTTTTTAAAATTTTTTTTTTAATAACTAAGTGATGAAAAGACGAAAATAGGGAGATACGGGTTACCGAAAAATGCTTTCCGAAAATTTCTTCAAGTCTGGCAATTTTCACGTTCCAACGAACTTCCCGAATCTCCAATTTTCTAAAAAAAACAAACAAAGAGAGCAAGTAAAACTAATTTGAAAAATTAAAAATTAAGATGCGAAAAATAATTATAGTTCCCGGCAGCGGCGCCAAAAACTTGATGTGCTAAAAATATACATTTTAAATTGCAAGTGCACAATTCACATCGTTTTAATAATTTAAAGATTCATTCCGCAAGGACTAAAATTATTTTTACAAAAACTTTAATTTTCAATTTAGGCGAATTAGACCAATTAATTTTGAGATGAGTTATTAACCAAGGACATTAAAAAAAGGAATGATAATAAGCTAATTAAAAATTCAAGTAACGAAACTAACTAAACTTTAAACATTAATTAAAATACTTGACAAATAAAAAAAATGGACAAAGGAAGACTAGTGCTTTTAAATCTAGATTTACAAACTAAAGACCATAATTAACACTACTAAAATTAGATCTAAAATTCAATACAACTCAAAAGCAAAACTACATCTAAAATATCAAACCATTAAAGCTATTTTAACAAATCTAACAACTAAAAAGTAGATCTAAATTCTAACACCCAACAAGAAATAAATTTAGCTCTAAAATATTAAACCCACTAATAAAATGGAGATTTAAAAGGGGTTCAACTACAACATAAAAAGAAAAGTAGATCTAAGAACATTAAACTAAATAGGCTCCTTTCAATTCTCAAGTACTTTACTTTTTTACTTGATCAAATTGAAATGGGTCATAGCCATAAAGGTGAATGAGACAAGTAAAATATAAAAGTAGATCTAAAATTTAAAGAGCTAAGTTTTAACACTACCAACAACTAGATCTATATCTAAAATATTTAAACAACTACAAGTAAATATCAAACTCAACAACCAAAACTAGTTCTACAATCTAGAATAAAAAAAACCAACTAACAATAATAAATTTAGAGATCTAAATCATTGAACCCACATTTAAAATAGAGATTTAAAGGGGCTCATGACAAGATAATAAACAATAAAACTAAAGAGTAAAGTAGAGAGATAAGTAAACTAGATCTAGAATATGAATTCACTGCCAAGAACCTGTCAGTGACTAGTTACCGCACAATCAATTCCTTCCACCCTACAATATCCCGATTAAATACAAGGCATGGAACTCGTGTCAAGCCTATTAAATTTAATCATATGTTTTCTTATTCATAGTGTCACGTTCATATTAATATAAATTAGAAACTCCTTTCTAATTTCATTCACTCTGGCCAGAGATTCCAGAACTCGCATACTAAGAATAACATAGGATATTCTCTTCCCATACTGGAAGGGGTGGATCCTCTATTGACGTTAACTATCTTCATACACAAATCCCTATGCCCGGAATAGACCTAATGGATGTCCTTGAGACTAAGGACTAAACCAAAACATAGTTCATTATATACAAGATAACTTTAACGATCTCAAGTCTAAGGATACTTGCACAACTATCACTTAGTGAACAACTATTGACACATGAGTAAACTCCATTAGTTGTTCAATTTATCGAGTCACGTTCAGTGAACTTATTCCTTAATAAGCACCTACATACTAGCTATAGTGTCACCACACAAATGCCTATGAGAACAGACATCCTCCTTAAAGGAGCAAGTATAGTATGTACCAATCTTTGCGGATTCACTAACTTTCAATTAGTTATCCTATGATCAGGAACTGTTTAAGTCAAGAGTCATCATCTTCTAGATCTCACTATTATAATCTCATTATAATTCTAGAAGCTTCACTCTAAACTATGGAACGTCTTATTTAAGACACTTTAAACAGATAAAGCCCGTAATAAAACAAATAAGTCTTTTATTAATATTAATGAAATCAAATAAGAATACAAGAAAGTTCTTCCTAACTCATCATACATGATTGGATTTAGGACAAACACTTTCAACAAGGGGATAACAAGACAATATTCAGCACCAAGAACTCCGCAACAAAATGGAGTTGTAGAAAGGAAAAATAGAACCCTGATTGAAGCTGCAAGAACTATGCTAAGTGAATCAAGGTTACATATCTACTTCTGGGCTGAAGCAGTAAATACAACATGTTATACCCAGAATCGAACTCTGATCAACAAAGATCATATGAAAACTCCCTATGAATTAATGGCTGGCAAAAAACTAACTCTCAAGTACTTTCATGTATTTGGAGCCAAATGTTTTGTGGTAAAGGATGGAGATGAACATCGTAGAAAGTTTGAGGCCAAGGCTCATAAAGCTATTTTTTTCGGATATTCAAGAAGAGCATATAGGGTGTACATAATTGATCAGCACCAAGTAAAAGAAAGTGTCAATGTAACTTTTGATGACACTAAACCCCCAAGTATCCAAAGTGAAGATTCTTCTGAGTCATTAAAATTTGATAATTATCCAGACTCACATTCTGATGACGAAGAAGAACCTGAGGTTGCAACAGGAAATGATGATGACAATAATAATAATGATCCAGGTAATAGTGGTGGAAACAATGGTAACACTGGAGATACTACTAATACCAGTGGTGGATCAACAAGTCATCCTGGTAGCAACTCAAGGGGAGATGAAAGATCAACTGGCAGAATACAACATCACAATGTATTTCGAGGCGAATCATCAAGATCAAACCTACCTAGGGAAAGGATATGGAGCAGAGATCATCCTTTTGAATTGATCATAGATGATCCAGATGTTGGAGTTAGAACCAGAAGTGCAACTTCAAATGAATGTTTATTTTCAGTTTTTCTATCTCAAGAAGAACCAAAGAAAAATGAAGATGCATTATCTGATCTAGATTGGGTTCTTGCCATGCAAGAAGAGCTCAATCAATTTGAGAGACAAAAAGTCTGGACACTGGTACCCAGGCCTAAAGATAGATCTGTTATTGACACGAAATGGGTATACAGGAATAAGTTAGACGGTGATGGCATTGTTATAAGGAACAAAGTTAGATTGGTAGCAAAGGGTTACTCTCAGGAAGAGGGAATTGATTATGACGAGACCTACGCACCAGTTGCAAGACTGGAAGCCATCAGGATATTTCTGGCATTCGCAGCACATTTCAAGTTTAAAGTCTATCAAATGGATGTGAAGAGTGCATTTTTGAATGGAGATCTAGAAAAGGAAGTATATGTGGAATAACCCCTGGCTTTGAAAATCCAGAGTTTGCTGATTTTGTGTGTTTTCTATTCAAAGCTCTCTATGGACTCAAGCAAGCTCCGAGGACATGGTATGACACTCTCTCTGAGTTTTTACTTGAAAATGGTTTCATTAGAGGTGTCATAGATAAAACTCTCTTTTACAAACTGCATGAAAAAGATATGATATTTGTCCAATTTTATGTTGACGATATTATATTTGGTTCTACTAACGAAAACTTGTGCAAAACATTTGTTAAGTTAATGCAGAGCAGGCATGAAATGAACATGATGGGTGAGCTGTCATTCTTTCTTGGATTGCAAGTAAAGAAAAAGGAAGAAGGGATTTTTATTTGCCAATCAAAGTACGTAAAGGATCTTCTGAGAAAATACAATCTATAAGATTCTTCACCGGCAAAAACCCCAATGCCAATAACCACCAAGCTTGACAAAGATGAAACTGGAAAGAAAGTTGACATCACAAGCTACAGAGGTATGATAGGCTCATTATTATATCTTACTGCTAGTAGACCCGATATAATGTTTGTAACTTACTTATGTGCAAGGTTTCAATCTGACCCAAAGGAATCTCATCTTATAGCCGTTAAATGAATTTTTAGATATCTGAAGGGTACACCAAATCTTGGAATTTGATACCCTAAAGATACAGGTTTTGACCTAATAGGCTATATAGATTCAGATTACGCAGGGTGCAGGATGGACATGAAAAGTACGTCTGGAAGCTGTCAGTTTCTAGGAAGTCGGTTGATCTCCTGGTACAGCAAGAAACAACACTCAGTGTCTACCTCGACAACCGAAGCAGAATATATTGCGGCAGGTAGCTGTTGTGCTCAGATCTTGTGGATAAGGAATCAGCAAAATGACTATGGACTTGCGTTGAATAAAATTCCTATTTTCTGCGACAACACAAGTGCTATAGCTATTTTCAACAATCATGTACAACATTCGCGAACCAAGTACATTGACATAAGGTATCACTTTATCCGAGAGCATATCATGAATGGAACTGTGGTGCTACATTTTGAACCCACAGAAGATCAAATAGCCGACATCTTCACGAAACCACTTGATGAATCCACTTTCTCTAAGTTGGTTAGTGAACTAGGGATGTTAAATAATGGCTAATTTTTGTTCACTAGGAGTCAAGTTAAGCTCATAAATATTTAAAGAATTTATGAGACTTGAATTAATAAAATCTTAGGGCTTATGAATTTTTGAATAAATTATCTTGAGAATAATTTAATACTCTTTTAAGATAATTATTTCAATTTTTGCATAAGTACTTATATTCACTTTAAGCATTTGTATATAAATTATTGTATGTTTTTCAAATTATTATTGTAATTTTATCAATTTAGTAGCATGTAAATATTTTTATTCTAATTATTATTAATTAATCTAATTTTTGTATAATTTTTTTTATTTCAAATTTTAGAAGAATTAATAATATTTATATGTATTTATTTCATTTTTTATATATTTGTTTATTATTTATATTTATTATTATGTAATTATACTAAGTTTGTATATTCTGAAATATTTCGGCAAGACTTTTCAATTTAAAAGTCTCGGCAAGACTTTTCCAAAAGTCTTACCTAGATCTTTTAATAAAAAGTCTTACTGGTAATTTATGTTTTAGTTAAATATATTTTTTAATACTCTCAGTAAGACTCTTTAATAAAACTCGGCAAGACTTTTCAAAAGTCTTACCGAGATTTATTTCAAAAGTCTTACCGACAGTTATGTATTTTCTAATTTATTTTTGTTTTATTTTAATAAAACTCAATAAGACTTTTTAATACAACTCGACAAGACTTTTCAAAAATCTTACCGAGCAAAAGTCTTACCGAGTTTTATATATTCAGTATTTCAAACGTTTTTTTTCTTATTCAGTTTTATTTGAAAGTCTTATCAGTATATACATGCATATATACATACACGAATAGTTTCCAACAAGAGTTTTGAAAAAATGGATTGAAACCTATGATTTTCACCAAAACACGACTGATTTCAGTTGCTTTGATTGTTATTACAAGCTTTAGCTTGCTTAATTTGTCTAAATCAAGCCATTTACAGCCGAACCTCTGTCCGTTTTTCGAAGAAGTTGAACTGTTCTTGATCGTGTTTGTCTCGACCTTTACTGATTTTTGTTATAAAGGACGATTTGGACTACTTTTTAGATTTAATAGAGTTAGGGTTTTGAGTTATAATTTTTTTTTATGTTGTAATTTTTCTTCTGTCTCGAGTTGTATTTGTTTTTCTATTATTACTTGTAATTTTCAATTAAGGGCTATTTAAATGGCAACCGTATTTGTAATCGCAAAAACAAATTATGTGGGGTATTTTGATCCAATTAACTGTAAAGAAGCTAGATTTAGGCCCTGGATCATGTTCATGAATGAACATTCGTTGGTACAAACAGCAATTACCCTGAGCACTCTGCTGCAAATTGAACCTCTGAGGGCCTTATATTCAACTGCAAGGAATATTTCAAACGACAGGCTAGTTCAATTTTCATTCAAGATTGGAGAGACGTAGTACGTAATAGATGAAATTGATGTAAACAGAGTTTTAGGGTTCCCGACGGAGAATTTCGAGGCCCTACCCTCAATTGAAGACATATCCTTCTTTTTACAGACAATTCACTATCAGGGAACGATCGATTTGGTAAAGTTGTCTAGATCCCAGTTAGTAGCTGAATGGGATTATTTCTTCGACACGTTAGCCAAAGTCTTTGCTCCAACAATAAAGACCAACTTCCACAACATATCAACTCTATTACAAGTGATTGGCTATTGTGTAGCCCACAACAGGAGAATCAATTTTAGGAAATTAATCTTGACAGAAATGATAAGGAAGATGGGCACAACTGAGAGCAGAAGACTGGACGTAGATCAAAAATTAGCTTGTTTTTATCCTAGATTTCTAATGATTTTAATGAATAATGTCTTATCATAGGAGGATAAAGCCAGATTTACAAATAGTCCAGTGGAAGAATCCCCTACAACACAAAAGAATTTGTTCACCGGGCTGAGCAACAAAAACAAATTCGAAGGAGTAGCCACAGTAACAACAGAATATTTGGTTGGCATTCTCAATCAGATAGTCAATCCAGCACAGGCTCAAACGCATCAGCGAGAGCCAGAACAAGTTCCAATGGAGATGGAAAGTTCTGTGCAGCTACTAATTGAAGCTGCTCATCAGGCAGAACAAGAGGCACAGAAACAACAGGTAATATCTCAAACCCTGGCTTCTAATTTCCTACCTATATATATACCTACTGCACCTTTAAATATATCTGTGGCGGACTATGATTGTAGTCTTTCACTTCAGGACTTCGGCTATGAACCTGACAACACACAGGTTCAATCCCAAGCTGAGATAAAACCTTAAACAATTTCTCCTTCTCCAACTTCATTGAGTCTAATCAGAAAAAGGAAGAAACCTGGTAGGAAAGTACGAGGTAGATGTGTTACAGTGAGTGAACTCGCAGCTCTATCTCCACCTTCTAAAAGATCCAAAATTCAACCTGAGACAACTGCAGACTCTTCCTTATTCTCTCAGTGGGATATGGAATTTAAAAAGGCAATTCAACAGTCTCTAGACTCACTCGATCAAATGGGTGATTCTATTGAAATTCGTCATCCAGCCGCGGTATCTTTTGAAGAGTCACACACGCTGCTAGCGCTCACACTAACAGGACCTCCACTTGAAGAAACACAATCAGATGAGGGCACATCTAGAAATGAAGAAAATATTTTTGAAACAAATTGGTCGGATGCCACATTTACAGTGGACCAAGACTTTTTTGATGCAGTGCAGCATCAGATACCATCACAGGTATTAAGGGGCACCACAGACTCTAATGAGCCACTCAATACATTGTCTAAGGTGGTGACCCCGCTGGATTTCTTACATCCAGTTATTTTAAAAGAAGGTCTCGAATCCACTGGTGGGTTTGAGAGGCAACCACTCTTTAGTGGGAGTTGGGGCTCCATTCACGGAGTAGCTACGTCAGTAGCGGAGCCAATGCAAGATAATCTTGTTGAGGACGCGCCTTCACAGGCATCAAAAGAGTATTTCGACTCTTCAAAAGCTATTGTTTTATATACAGATACATCATCTGGATCTGGAAAGGAGCTAAACACTAGTGATTGAGGCAAACACAGAGTGAAACACATGCACCGAGTGATAGTGAGTTAAATAGGAGTGCAAGTGAGATGAGTGCATACACATACAGTGAACTGCTATCTAAAATGGAAGCTCTCTAGAAGGAAATGCAGATTGTCCAAGCTGAGTTGGTAAAAGTTAAAGCACAAACAGAACAGAAGTCTACATCTGCCTTTGTAACACAATAGCTGACAATAGTGTGAAAAGATGTTGATGATGTCAAATCCTCCATACTTCTGAAAACTCAAGATATCCAGAACGTGCAAAGTCTTATTACTGAGGATATGAAAGAAGTAAGCTCACTACATGACAGAATTGATGAAGTGGAGAAAAGTCTGACCCTGACGATAATTGAAAATGAAAAGATCTCCACTGAACGATTCACCAAACTAGATGATGGAATGTCTCACTTGAATGAGGGCATGAAGCAGGTCTATATGGTCATGCAGAAACTTATGAAATCTTTTGAAGCCTCAAAATCTCAAGAGGATCCCTCAACTAAGGGGGAGAAAGCAAAGAAGAAAGTAGTAGCTGAAGATGAAGGGGCTATTGAAAAAGACAAAGGCAAAGCAAAGTTGTTTTCTGAAGAACAATTTCAATCGTATGATCCAGAACAAGAAGAACAGTATTATTCTCAAGAACAATTCATTGATGACAGTTCTCATGATGAATTATAAAATCCTGACTACTGTAGAGCTGAGGAAGAGACTGCATTTGATGAAGAATTTTTGTTTCCGAAAGAAAAAGAAGTTGATCCAGACTATGAAGAGGCAATGAAGAAACTAAAAGAAGACATCAAGGCAAGTCATGCTAAAACCGAGAAATTAAAAGCTCTAGTCATGGAAAGAACTAAGGCTGAAAAAGAAGCGAGCCAAGAAAAACAAAATCTCTGGGCCATAGCAGTCAGAGAAAAGAAGAGAGATGTGCAGCTAAAGATAGGGAAGAAATGGAACACTGCCAGAGTAATCATGGAAAATCTGTAAAAAGGGCCATTTGAAGACTATAAATTTCAGTCTTTGATTGAACGCTTGGAAAAGTCAAATGACATCCTAGATAATTTTATGAAGGCCTTGAAAGAGGAAATAGATTATATCATTGTAATAGTTGATAATATTCTAGATGACTGACAGATCTTAGTCTATACAAACAGGAACGGAACAATCAGAATATCTTTAGAATTCTTTAGACAAAGATCATTGTCAGTAGTATGGACCCTGTTGAACAAGATAAGAAGAAGTTCAGAAGAAAATGAGCTTCTCAGAGACAGACTCAGAGACTTTTCGAGAGCTGTTAGTCCTTAGATCACATATGATCCTCATGAAGTAAGATTTTACACTAACATGTTTTATCAGATCATGAAATTAAATGAGGAATCATTGAAGGGCTACTCAGTCAAATATATGATTCAAGTTGAGAAGATGCTCAGGTCTAAAGGGTTCAGATCCCAAGCTAAGTTGGATGATGCGCAAAAGATCAGAAACTACTATCTATCAAAGAAAATTCCTTTGTACATCAGGCAAATGCAAAAGATAGATTCAACTCAGCCATATGATGTAGAAGAAGATATAGTAGATCCTGTTGAGCTGGAAGTATTGTGGCAGCTAGCAAGAGCTGAACAAAGAAAGTTGTATGGAGAATCCACAACAACAGAAACATCAGAAACTGAAGAGGTACCAAGAACACCAGTGGACAAAAGTTCTAATTTAGAAGAAGGTGAAGTTGATATGTCTGAAGACTGAAAACTTAGATAGATCAAGATAGAAAATTTTGTAATATTTGTTCAGTACTAGATGAACATCTATCTTGTACTTATCTTTGAAAACAGAATCTGGAAAATTGTTAAATATAATACCAGAACCCTTTATTATTTACAGTTTTTACATGTCGTATTACTTTCTTAGTTGTTAGTTGAGTTATCCTCTAGGAATTTGTGTGTTAAATGTTTAACAACAAATAGGGGGAGATTGAAAGGCATATGTCAAGGCCTATTTGTAGTAATTAGATGAAAACTCAACACAATAAGAAAAAGAAGTAAATAATAAGTACGTTAACAGGAATCAAAACAAACAAAGTTAACTGGACACAAAGAATCCTAAGAATCAGAAGTATTCCAAAGAAGTTGCTACTTATCACTGGAAGAAGTTCATTTATATGTTCAAGCGTCGGTGAAAAATAGAGAAGTAATGTTTTAGAAGATTCAGAAGATTTCAAGTGCCTACTACAGAATGATTCGAAGAAAAGAAGATATTGAAGACAAAGCAAGAAGCAAGACAGAAGATCCCAACTATTAATTTTGAAGAGTTGAAGAATATTTATTTAGTATGACACAAATGAACCAGACAGCACATTTGTGTGTCAACTAATTAAATAAATATTTATCACTCAGCTCAAGTGATTTTCAGACAGAAGACAGGAAGACTCAAGTCAAATAAACAAGGATAGTGCAGTGAAGAAACTAAATTAATTCTACTATCAAAAAGTTAATTAATAATTTATTTATCTACTTAAATTAATTCACCTTGAATTAATTTAATTTATAAATTATTTTATTAATAATTTATGAAATTAATTAAGTTAAAAGAAGATTTAATTTTACAATTTAAGAAAGTCTTACTGCATTTATTTTAAATGATTTACCGAATAATTTCGGTAAGACTTTTCAAAAGTCTTACCGAATTAACTCGGTAAGACATTTTAAAATAAAAAAAGTCTTACCGAGTTATTCCCAGTAAGACCTTTTCAAAAAGTCTTACAGAGAAAACACTTGACTCGACAAGACTTTTCAGAAGTCTTACCGAGATAAAAAAGTCTTGCCCAACAGATTTTAAAAGTCTTACAGGCTTATTTTAAAAGGTCTTTTGATTTTTTAATTAAGTCTTATTCAAAAGTCTTGATGAGCTAAACTTCTATAAATATGAGGATTTTGCTTCATTATTCGGGTGATTTAAAACATTCAAATTTCAGAAATTTGTATGCATTGTAATATTCACAGATTTCTGTGCAATTTTGGAATATAATTGATTAAACCCGAACATTTCATGTCGAATTCGTTCTAGATTATTTTATCAGTTATAAACTTGTAATCAGATAATTTTTGTAATACTTTTTAAGTTAAAAATTATATCTTCTACTTGAACAGTATTTCATTAATATTAATATTTCGTGATTAATTAGAATAATATTTTAAATCCGTAATTTCGCGACAATTTATAAATATTGTATTCAACCCCCATCTACAATATCAGGGACAAACACTTAAAGCATTAACCTTTCTTGAAACATGGAAATGAGCTTTCTCATTTCATGACTTAAGGTTAGACTCTTGCACCTTGGTTTCCTGAGGCGTTGTACTCCTTTTTTTCAAATCTATAAAATATAACTAGTTCAACTAAAAAAACTTTTTAGGATCACCCCCTTTCCCCGTTTCATAACATGTCTCCATCACTTTCATTAATTTGCGATGCTCAGAACAGCTAGACGCCTGGATTGATAATAATTTATTATTAATGCAAGTTTTAAAATCGTGTATGTGTGATATAAAAATCTTTTATTTTCAATTGTGGCTATTAGGGTCATCTTCACTAGAAATGTGCATAAAGGACCTTTATTTTGCAACATATGCATTTGATTTTTTTGTTAATGTGAACTGCACATATTACTCAACTTACAATTACATATCAAATTTAAAAAAATAAAATTAATGCACAACACTCCAACGACATATGCGCATCTCTCCTACAACCCATAGAAATGCGTAATATCTAATACCCCAATTTTTTAATTTAATAAATCGATGCCTCTCTCACCCGTTATTTTTTAAGCAAGCGTACCAAAAATGGTTATTTTGTTCAATATTGCATATTTAGCTAGAGATACACAAAAACCGGATCGGGCCGGATTCAGATCGGATTATAAAAAATCTGAATTTTTTTAACCGGATCGGGCCGAACTTTTATCAAAATCGGGCCAGATCGGGCCAGATTTTCAAGGAAAATAGTTGGGTCATTGTAGGCCTGCGGATCGGGGCGGGCCATACCAGATTATTTTATTATTATTTAAATATTAATATTTTTTAATTTTATAAATAAAACTAATTGTTTTCAGAAAGTGTTTTTAATATTTCTTGAAATATGTATACTTTTATTCGATATTTAATTTAATATTTTTATGAAGTTAATCCGGATTTTTTGAAATAATCAAATAAAATTCGGAAAAAAACGGACCGTGCTTAATCCGGTCTGGACTGAATTTTTATCTGAATCGAGCCTAAATCCGGATTTTTTTCGGGCTGGGCCTAAATCCGGATTTTTTCCAGATCGGATCGGGTTGAATTTTTCTAAAAAATATGTGATCCGTTTAGGCTCGCGAGCCCGGACTATAATTTTGAATCGGATTTTTTCAAGATTTTTTCAAATTGGATCGGACGGTCTTCAGATTATGAGTGACAATTTTTGACCCGGCCCAAAACCCGACACGAACTCAACCCAAACAAATACGAATTTGACGAATTTGGGTCAGTAAATATTCAACCCGAAACAACTGGGTACAATCCGACACGAACCGAAAACCCGAAAATGACTCGAAAATTAATGAATTCTCTATTTATAACCTTACTTTTGAAATATTTTATGTTTAAAATAATTAAATTTAAGTACAATAAAGTAATTTTCACATACAATAATAGAGACTTGTTAGTTGGTTCATAATTATTTAATATTAATAACAATATTTTATAATGTCCTGCCCTTTTTTATACGTGAAAAAATGGGTACAGTACGTATTATATATTTGAACCGCAACTTTCACGTGCAATTAAAGAGAAATGAACTATTTTATTTTAAAATTTGTGCAAAAGTAATCAATTCATATAAATCGGGACAGATGAAATATATAATATAGGGTATATTTTCAATCAATCTAAAAAAAATACAGATGATGAAACATCCCGAACCAACGAAGTACAATATGACCGACACAAACCCTAAGCCGAAATTGGCACCCCTACTTCAGATGGATTTTCTGTGCATCTCCGTAACCCTAGCTCCTTAATGAAAACCTTGAAACGAAATTAATAATTCAATTACAAATGATGTTGAAAAATCAAGCAAAATTCAGAACCTTGAAGAAATTGGTTTATTTGTATCCTCAGCCATATTTAGGCCTCATACACAAAACCCCACTTGTTTATATGTACATACAAAAACACAACTATGTGAATGTATACATGAAATGGAAGAAAGATACAAACTTTGATACAATTGAGTCTATTAACAAGTCAATTGAGCTCAAACCCTTGATTTCTCTCAAGAATTGTATTGCAAATTCACCAAATGGTTGTATTCCAATCTCAGATGTTTCCAAGAGGGGTCTTCAGTTAGATGTTCCTTGTAAAGTTGCTAGCTTTCTTAGATTATACCCTTCTGTTTTTGACGAGTTTGTTGGTCCTGATTATAATCTTCCTTGGTTTAGATTAACCCGAAAAGCGATTGAGGTAGATGAAGAAGAAAAAGCTGTTTATAGGGATTTTAGAGATGATATACAATGTAGGTTAAAGAAGTTTGTACTTATGAGTGGTGAGAAGAGATTGCCATTGAAGATTATTAGGGGAATGCAGTGGTATTTGGGTTTACCGGATGAATATTTAGATGATCCCGAAAAGAATCTTGATGGGTGTTTTAGGATTGTGGATATGGAAGATGGGTTTAAGGGTTTAGCTGTTGAATGTGATGAAAAGGTTTTGTCTTTTGTTCAGAGGAATGCGATGAGGAGAGGTGGGTCGAATGGGGAATCAATGGAAGTTGTTGAATTTCCGCTTTTTCCATCAAAGGGTATGAGGTTGAAGAGGAAGATTGGTGATTGGTTTGATAAATTTCAAGATGTGCCATATGTTTCGCCGTATGAGGATTATTGGTGGTTGGATTCGGATAGTGATGTGGCGGAGAAACGGGTTGTGGGTGTGCTCCATGAAATGCTTAGTTTGTTTGTTGAGCATGCCGCTGAGCGGAAGAAGCTTTTATGCTTGAAGAAGTATATGGGTTTGCCGCAGAAGTTTCATAAGGTATTTGAGAGACATCCTTATATATTTTATTTATCATTAATGAATAAGACTTGCACAACGATTCTAAAAGAACCTTACTCTGATAAGTTATCCATAGAGGCACATCCTCTTTCGAAAATAAGGAAAAAGTATATTGGTCTCATGAAAGAATCTGCGGTTATTATAAAAAGGAGGCGTCTCAAGAATCAGTGTAGTCATCAACAAAATAATCTTAATTTAAATCAAGATATGGATTGTCTAGATGATCGCAAAACTGAAGTGGTAGTACGTATTTGAACAAGACATTTACAGGCAGGGGAGGACATGATGCGGGTGCATGAAGTTCTAATCAAGCTGCAGTTTTTGTAAAGATCTAGTTGCCTGATAGATTTGTTCTACTCTAAGCAAATCAAATAAATCGGCTTATTAATGGTACTTTTTCTACTATGGTGCCCGATGCAATTTTTTTTGTTTTTCATACAGTTTAGTGTGTAAAGACTAAAGAGTTTCATGTCTATCAAGATTAAGTTGTGGTCTGATAATAAAAACAATATCTAACAAGGACTTGTACCTCAGAATGATCAAAGCTATAGTATGCACTAAATATTGGTTACAGAATGTGGTAGCTTTTGTTGACCTTCGACCTTCGAGAAGAGCTGCCGAAGATGGAAAAATATGAAAATATTGGAAAAAGGCAACTCTTATACTATATATCTTACTGATTTGTTTAAAAAATTTGCTCTAATATTATACATTTCATATGATTTGTCGATGAATTCAAGGACGTGTTGAAGCTTTTTAACGAATGTGTAATTATTTAGTATCTTGTTGAAGTCCTGTTCCACTACCCTACTACAAGTTTGCAATCAATTTTATGCTCACTTTAGTTTTTTGTATTTCCGTTAGACTTTAATGTAACTTTGACGCATTGGGTTGATGGTTTATCATTTATGTCTGTTAGTATTTGGCAAATCCCACCATACATTTTTCTGTCCAGAGATTGCTTGAGTATTTGGTAATTTAGCCTTCTGCTAATACTGCTGCCTTGAGGCCCTTGACAGTATTTTACTGATAATAATTAGTTACTGCTGAACCTGTTTGTGTTAGTATTTTGTTACTTCTGCAGACTGATGTCACAGGGTATTATTGCAGTCTGAATGAAATCATTAGCTGAATTAGTATAATTGCAGGCTGAATAAAATTATTAGATGAATTGGTATGTCAGGGACTTAAATATTGCCCAGAAAATGTAGTAGTAATTATATATTATCCAGATTGGCTATCAGTGTTATTCCCTTGATTCTTTTGTTTGATAAGCAGGTATTGCAATGTAGTACTCTGATTGCACTGTGATATTCAGTTGGCAATTTTATTGTGTTACTGCCGCCTTAACAGTTTTTTTTAATGCTGCTGCAGCCTGTATGAACTGCATGCTAGTTTTACTGGACTGACTGATTTTATAGGACATAATGACGTTGCAGCCAGCGGGGGTCAAATACCATTTCTACATGCTCAACTTGAGCTGGGTATGTAAATAAAAGGTTGCTGTCTTTTTACTACATAATATTCTGTTGTTTGCTATGATTCTTCTTGTAAGAAATTGATTGCTTTGCTGTTTTAAATGTTACAAACTGAAATTTCGTGACTTGGAGCTTTATGGAAAAAAAATTCTCTCCTCCACCAACTGTAGGTTCTTAAGTGGATACATATTGTAAAAGTAAGGTTCTGGTTGAGGTTGAATATTGACGGGATACATTGAGCACTTTATTTCAAGGCATTTCCATTTATTTACTCTTCATGTTTTTAAAAAAAAAATGTATTTCTGCCATCTTACTTGGCCTCTTGAGAACGCATGTACTTTAAGAAGAGAATAGTTGAATCATTGTAGATTATCCCTTCCATTAATACTAGCTTAATACCCGTGCGGTGCACATGTTTTTATAATTATTATAGATTGTTTAGAATTTTCAATTATCTATTTGCGTTATTCTACACAAAAATATATTGTATGTTAAGATAAATCTGTAGTTTTATAAATATAAGCATCACCAGTTCTCCAGCAACTCTAAGAAGGGGATTTGCTTGGTAGTTTTAGACAGGTCAAAGCCAATGAAAGTACTTAGTTATTTTCCCTTTGTATGTTCTGCACTTATGCTTTAGACTATTGATAGATAATGCTGTACAGGGGTTTATAAATTAGTATTTTGTCCCGGGATACATAAAATTAAATGTTATAGAGTTGTTCAAAGTATACAATTTTTCTATAGCATTTTTTTGGAATTTATGGACTAAGTTCTGGTGAAAATAAATTAAGACGAATCTCTATCTTTAAATCAGTATACACTCTATATACAAAGCAACCATCAACTCTCTCTATATATATACATATTAGGTTTTTGTTTTTTCCTAGCTCTTGTTCAATGTTGATAATAAACAGTGTTCACTTATATGCAATTTAGAATGTGACATGCCCAAGGTTTAAACTCTTTTTAATAAAAAGGATGAGATTGCAATGTTGTTTTCAATTAGAGTGATCACTAAACTGTAGTCACTTATAAGATATTTAAGAAAATTAGAGGAAGTGTTAATAAATGTAGGTGATATATAAATATAAAGTATGGAAATATTATTTGTAGAAATTTGTAGTGACAATCGAGCTCAAAATCTTTTGAAAAGCCATGTTTAAGAAGGTTTGAGGAAGTGTTTTTACATGTGGGTGATATATAAATATGAAGTATTAATTTATTTTTTTAAATCTTAGTTCTGAAAGATCAAATTCGAAATCTTCTAAAAAATCTTAATGCGTAATATAACTGTATAAGAATATTATTTTATAAAAAATTGAAAGTCGTGAAGGATTATACTCGGCACCATTTAGAGAATATAAGGGTCAAGCACCGGTGACAATGGACGAACAAATATCCCTCTGACTCTAATTTACTCTAATTATATATAAGGATTTTACATGATAATGATAGTATCTGCTAGTTTTAATTCGATCATTCTCTATAAATAGTGTAATGTAGACAACATCTATCAAATTAGTACTTCAACTATGAAAATGTAGATACCAAACCTGGGTTAGGGATTTCAGTCTATATAATGATATTATACAGTTATATCTAGATTGAAACATGTAAATGAAGGATGTTTTCTGCCAGTTTTCCTCTTAAAATTTCGATGTCATATGAAAATATATTAATGCATTCCTTAAATCCTTAGATTCTTATTGGTTTGAAAACCGAAACCGCACCATAATAAACTGAACCACATTTTTCAAAACCGAACTGCACCAATGATGTTTGGTGCCTACATTTAAAAACTGCACCATATTGGTTTCTGTCTTTTTTTTGGGTCAAAAAATGAACAAAACCGCACCATGCTCATCCTAATTGAGGTACATCATCTTTCAAAAATTTATGAAAAAGTATATTGGTCTCATGTGGGAATCCACACCTTGAAAAGCAGGTGTCTCAAAATCAGTTTAGTCATCAACAAAATATAAATTTAAATCAGGATATGGGTTGTTTAGATGATCGCGAGACTGAAGTGGTGTCCATAAAGTTCTAATCAAGAGGAAGTTTTTGTAAAGATCTAATCGCCTGGCTGTTATTTCCTGCTTTGAGCAAGTCAAATTAATCGGCATACAAGATTAATGGTAACTCTTTCTACTAGGTGCCTGATGCGTGATTCTTTGTTTTTCATACTCTCAGATGGGTAAAGAGTTTCATGTCTTTCAAGTAATGGTATGATCTGGTTATCGGCAATTACACATAATAAAACTAATCTCTAACAATTAATGAAGTGCTCCATTTTATAAGTAAATTTAATGATATTGAGACATAAGTTCTTTTTTTATTTAGGCTGATTCTAATGATGATGATATGTGTTAATCGAATTGATGAGGTACAGGAATAACTAACAGACAAGGTTTAATAGTTTATAAAACATTAAAACATAAAATTCTCTATTTTTTAGGGTTTACCAAGTTATTCGTAACTAGCTGGAGTAGCTCACACTCACAAGGTCAAAGTTTCAAGCCCTTACTCTAGTGAGTATTTTTTATTCTAATATATTTCTATCTTCTTCTTTTTTTTTTTTTTTTGCTGAAAATTTAAACTATTAGCCGCGCCTATCATTTTTTTCTATAAACCTTCTGCACCTATTAGTTACACAAGGGAAATACATCCACACGCTGGAGGAAGCAAATCCTGCCCAATAGGTGCGGAGAGTAAGGCTAGTCCACACCTAATATGGATAGGACTTATTATCGACCACCTATTTAGATGCAGTAAAAACTTTTTTCTACACCTTTTAGGCATTTAGGCATGGATAGGAATTTTCTTTATGCATCTGATAGATGTAGAAGGTTTATTGAAAGTCTATATCTCAGCCCCCTAATATATAATTGAGGGCTGGCAGAGATTTAAGTTTGCCCTACTGGTTCAGGACAAATGTTTGTCTCGATATATACTTGATACTCTCTCCAAGGTATATCCTTATATGTTTTGATTGTTTTTTATATGTTGTGTGTATGTATACAATTATGTGATCTAGTTATAGGTATGCTTTTATAGTAGTAATAAAGGTCGGTCATTTTTATCTGATCCGACAGAGCTACTAGCTACTAGATGGAAATAAGTAAACCCTAGTGTCTTCACTTGTAAATCCTTTTTTTATTTTTGAACTAACAATATTTAACAACCTCTTTTTTTGGTTCAAATCTGATGAAATTAAAAGAGATTATGTTCATTAATTAACTAAATTCCATTTTATCCCAGATATATGGACGGAAATATGTGGTTGTATGACACCATTGGGGTTATTCCTGAAAATTCTTGGGCAATTGATCCATTTGGCTATTCTCAACCTTGGCATATCTTATTCGTCCGTCGCATGGGTTTTGAGTTGGAGTTGGATTTACACAAAATCTGTAGTTTGTTTGGCGGCAAAGTTGGGATGCTGAGGAACCCACTGATATGTTTGTCCACATGATACATTTTAACTCCTATGATATTCTTCATACTCGGGGGCCAGAACCAGCAGTTTGTTGTCAATTCGATTTTGCTCGAATGCATGCTTTTGTCTATGACTTGAGCAATGCCCTTGGAGAGAAAATCCAGTTAGAGACCAAACCAGAAAATGTGGGGGATAGAGCACTTAAACTACTTGACTAGTACAAAAAAATTCAACATTGTACCAAACAAAGACACCTTGTTCCACTTAGAGGTGATTTCAGATGTCACTATTGATGAAGCAGAAACTCAGTTTAAGAATTATCAGTTAATATTTGATTATATCAATTCTGGCCCCAGTTTGAATGCTCAGGCAATATTTTGAACCTTGGATAGTTGGATGATTATGATAGAATTAATTATTCGTGCCCTGATGAGGCTGGATCCAGTTAGATAGGACGTTTTCCCTATCAGGTGACTTCTTTACTTGTGTTGATAGGCAGCAAGATTACTGGAGTAACTATTATGTTGATCATGTACTTGAACAAACCTTCGGCGGCAAAAATGATGATGACCTTTTTCTGAGGAAATTGCCTGAGAGCACTGTGTGAAAGTTCACTACTGGTTTCTCCTATAAATTGACTTCTGCGTGAAGGAACTTGGCTAGATTTCAACATCATGATGGGGTGACTGGTACTTCCCAGGACCATGCTGTCCAAGACTATGGTATCCGGATGCATACATTGTTACGGGACCTGCATATTTTTATGTATAAAGCCATTGAGGTGCCTCTTGGAATCTGCCAAGAGAGAAATGATCAGTTTCTATCTCTGTTTGAACCAGCAACAATGAGATCTAAGTATGATACCCAGCCAGTTCACAAAGCATAGGGTACATTCGAAAGCTTTAATTCCTACAATGGGACTTTAGACCTCTTATATTGCTAATGGGTTTGTTGTTGGTTGTGAAAAGGCCATACCTACTAGATTAAGAGTTTATGGGTCTGACCATTTACCTTGCCTTGTTCCATACACCTGCCCAAAAGCAGAAGGTGACAATTGAAATTGTGAATCATCTTCAGAATCTCACCTTTGACGTCAAACTTGGATTGTTGCAAAAGGTGACAGAAATATGGTACCCAGAATGTTGTAGGTGAAGAGATTAGCTTGTAATCAGTATAATGATAAAGAATTGATAGTTAATTACAAGATAAGCAGAGGATATTTTCTACTGAGGCTTTCAGATGAGCAAGAGAGAAACCTATGATAAGATTCCTTTGCAGTGAAATTACCGCCCGATGCCTGCTCTTACCTTTATGCAAGGTTTCTAGAGGTCAGGGTTTTTTTGTTCACACACATCAGTCATTTGGTGTAGCTGGTCTTAAAAATGGATGGTTGGAGATTATGCTTGTCCGTTGATTGACAAGAGATATGAAGGGTTTCGGGCATGAAAACGCAGCGGAATTAACGTAAAAACGATATATAAAAAAAATCGAAACTCAATCGCAGGATCCATGTATAACGTTGGATGATTATGGTGAAGAAGTTTGTACTTTAACAAAGCTTTCCGTATGTTATTTAATGGAGGTCTAGAAAAGATGAATCACAGTAACCCTTTGTTGCAAAGATTTGCTCTCCAAAGAAGTCCACACGAACGCCCGATCGTCCTACGATCACCGGAGTCGGTACTAGCCGAATTGTTTGTCTCTCTCTCTCTCTCTTTCTCTAGCCTCTCTTGATGTTGAGCAGCTAGGGTTTTTTTCTCTAAAACGAAATTTGATGAATAAACCCTAATATTATACTCCCTCCGTCCCGGCCAAATGTTTACATTTGGTCCGGGCACGGAGACCAAGGATAGTGGGTGTAATAGTGATTTTATTGTTAAAATAAATGAAATAGTGGGTGTAATAGTGTAAAGTGTTGAAAAAGTGGAGTGAAGTAGTGGATGTAATAATATATTTATTGTTAAAAGTTACTATTTTTAGTAATGTAAAGAATTGGGTGGGACGTCCCAAAAAGGAAAGTGTAAAGAATTGGTTGGGACGGAGGGAGTACATCATTATGTATATATAGGGGAGAGAGAGATTTTGGGCCTAACCCTAATTCATGTGGTTTCCAAAACCCATTATGACTTTGGGTTATTATTATTATTAAATCTGAATTCTAATATAATTAATCAAGTCCCACTTAATTAATTCAGTAATTAAATTCGAATAATAATAATACTTATTAAATCCGAATTCTAATATAATTAATCAAGTCCCACTTAATTAATTCAATAATTAAATTCGAATAAACAATAATATATTTAAATTCGTAATTTAAATAAACCTCCATTTTGACGTTCTTTGTGTGTGACCCTTTAGGTTATTATTACGTTGGCAATAATTTTATTATCTAATAATAAAATTATAAACAATGAGCGGCATCTAGTAATACATCATTGCTACCCAAGTAACAATAATAATTGGTGATTCAATTAAACCTTTCATGAATAATGTTCCATGTAATATAATCCCTTTAACCTTATATTATAGATCAAACTCGAGGCATGTACAGTGTCATCCTCTTCAACGTTTAATCTCGGTTTCCTTGATCAATGAGTAGACTATTTAAACAAATCAATATTTGAGCATGGTCATGCATTTCATAGTCTCACTCAATGAAGAGACCAATAATATCACTCCTAGAATTGGAGGGTTAAATCCTATATCTATCATTCATATTCCTCATACGATTCATAGCATACCCAATGTCCACCTTTATCATTACCCGGTTAAAGATAACTTTGAGTGTAATCAAAGTATATTAATTCTCGTATAGAAATATAATGATTTCAAGTTAGAGGATCATTACATCATTATCACTATGAGATTTCTTATGACACTTATTAACATGTAGAATCTCACGGCGGGTCTTTCCAGTGTCATGTATTGATACATACACTTATGTTCTTGACTTTAGTATCACCATACTAGTCTTATTGCATTATTACTGTCCTTAAATAATAATACTTGACTAGGTAATTTTAAGAATAAAATACTATTCATATAATCTCATTTTTAAGTCACATACTTAAAGATATATATATATATATATTACGTATTAATATTCCAAGGACATTTATTATTCTTTCAATTTATGACGCAGTAAATAAAGACATAATAAATATTAATTAAATAATCACATAAAATATAATCCTTAATTGTTTTCAATAAAATATTAAAAGTATTGTCTATAGGACACCAATACTAACAAGATAGTGGGCGTGGACTTGGGCATGTAGTGTTGGATAACCGTGCAATGGATGTTTTGTTCATCATTCTTCTTGAATCAAACATTTCCTCCGTAAATTTTTCTTCAGAACATCATCCTTTGAGTCCATCTCTTCTCTCCCACCGTGCCACTTGAATTACCCACTAAATGCATTTACTGCCAAGAAACCACGAGAGTATCCATGCAGCCGCCGCCAATATCTTTTACCCCGTTGACAGCCTCTTTGCCATGTGACTTAAATATTGCAAGCTTTAAGGTTCCTCGCCCAACAAATATTCTCAATAGCTGTTTTTTTCTCTTTCAGTGTCAGAGTACTCTGAAACTTTTTTAGGAACTCAGTAGGCTGGTATTGTTTCACCATCTACTGTAGTTTCAGGTACATATGTTTGAGGAATGAAGAGATTGTTTTCCAGAATTCCAAGGTAAAGTGGATAGTTTGTTTTTATAAACAACGTCATTTTATGTTTCTAGAGGTTTTAGTGTTCTTTATCAAAGGTGGTTATTATTTTGCTACTTACTTTCTGAGCACTCATGTTTAGATTTTTTCAGGTTATGTATATCTAACCTGCTGCTCTGATACCAGTTGTTAAACTGTATGAGTGTTGCGGAAGGGGGGGTTGAACGTAACTCGACAATTTATCACTTATCTTGCTAATAACAAAACAAGAAGTAATAATATCAATTACCAAATGCAAACAACAGTAGTAAATGAAGAAAGATGTTTAACTTCAAAAATTAATTTTATTAATTTTTGTTTGCTACAACTGACTAGAAAAATGTTTCTAGCTTCAACAGATACAATAACAAAGAACTTGCTAATGTTTCTATGCTTGAGAAAAGTTAAGCTCAGTTGTCTATCTCTTTCTACACACCCACAGGGAAAGTGTCTGTGAGATATCTGTATTTATACTGAAACATATATCTCACTTACTAGTGTATTTTTCTTTGTTCCTAGGACAAAGCTTGAAATATAAACTTCACTTTTTCTATTCAAATTTATCTTCATTCCATTTGTAGATAAAGCTGGTTTGAGATGTACTGATATCCTTGACTCCTTGAACATGTTTTATCTTTTTGTTTGCATTTTCCCAAGTTACAGTAGTAGACTTAACAGACTAGATAGAATTGTCAAGATCAATCTTTGAATTTTCACTACCTAGTCTGCTACTTGAAACAGACTGTCGGCTTCACCAAAAGGTTACTATCAACATTTAGCTTCTCTTTGATGACAGCATATTTGATTCCGCATACTTTACTGTTAAGCTTGATAGTCTTCTAAAACATGCTGTCGTCCAAAGCTACTATCAACTATCCCCGCCAATGTTGTCAACTATCCCCACCAAAGTTGCTATCAGTAAAATTTGTTGTCTTCGATTCTTCAATCTCAGCCAAGTTTACTGTCAAGAGAATAGTTGATGTCAGTAATACTTGTTGTCTGTGATTCTTCAATCTCCGCCAAATTTACTGTCAATGAAATAGTTGTTGTCGTCTGTATTTGAATATGATGTCGTAGGTTTCAGTTTGCATAATGTTATTGTCAATGATTTGATCCATGTTGTGCATGAACAATTTGTGAACTTCTACTTCATAGATCATTTATTACATTTTTACAAGACAATAACTATTGATACTTATTGTCACCTACTTGGCTTTTTATACATACTGTTACAAGTGACAACTAAACATACTGTCAATGTACATATGACAGTATGTTTTACTTAGTTAATTTCTAATTAATCTAAGTATCTTATAGTTGATTACAATGTTAACATCATAATCCCTAACAGATCTCTAACATTACTCATCTGAAAATAACTTGTTTATTCGACATATGTATACAAGGGATTGAGTTGTTTTGGAAAATATATTAAGCCCAAAAAAAATCCAGATTTTAACCTGATTTGGATAAAAATTAGGCCCGATTTGAATTAAGCCCAGTCTAGCCCAAATTTTATTAAAGGTGCCCTGGCATTGACAACCCTCATTAAAATTGCTTTTATGATCGACATAATTGATCCAAAATGATATTTCCTCCTTACCAAAATAGGCGGAGCTTTTACTTTTTAAATAATATTTAATCAAGATTAAATAATTTTAACGAATATTAAACTAATAAATAAATAATACCTATTTATTATTGATTAATATCCAAATAGATTCTAGGGATAGATCATTGAATAATATCGACCAAAAGTCGAGAAAATAATAGACTTCTATTTTAAATTATTAAATATTATTTAGAAGAGATTTAATAGTATTTAAACATGAATTATATTTAAAGGAGATTTAATAATATTTAAACATTGATTAAATACCTTCAATTCAATATAAATTATTTAAATATTATTTAAGGTTGATTAAATATTATTAAAATATTGATTAAATATTATTAAAACACTGATTAAATATTTTACTTCATTTAAAATTATTTCAATATTATTTAATGTTGATTAAATATTATTTAAATACTAATTAAATACTTTTAATTATTTTAAACCCTTTTAAATATTCCGCACCTAAAAAAGTTACCTACATATATTATTTTTTGAATTTGTTTTCGTAATAATAATTTAAGTATTATATTTTTATTAAAAAAAGAAAATTGAAAAAATAATGTGCAAGTAAAATTTTTTTACATCTCAAACTACGTACAAAAAGTCAAAACGGCACTTATTTTGAAATAAAATGAATATTTTCAAAATTTTAAATTTTTATGCTTAACCCTGTTCAAACCATCAACATGAAGTTAAATTTTCGGCAGCGCCAGTTTTATTTTTTATATCACTATTTAGCCTATTTATAGGGTATTTAAATTAGTATAAAGAAATATTTACTTATACATAAATAAATATATATCAATGTTTTATGAAACTATCACCCATAATTCATTTAAGATTGTATTTGAAAACATATATTTCAATAAAAAAATTCAAATAACAAAATATGAGTTGTCATTTCAAATTCTTAAATTTGTATTAAGATTTCTGAATGTTCTATCCAAATATTTTTTATTATGCAAACATTTCAATTATCAAATTTAGATTTTTAAATAAAATTCATGCTCTTAATAGGTCTATAGATTAATTTTTTGGTAAGTCCTACTTAACAATATAATAATAATTAAATATAAACATAGCAGTGAAAATAGATATAAACTGCCTTACAGAAATAAAGGCCTCCTAAGATTAGTACCCAATTTTTTATCTGTCCTATTATGGGTCGATACCTGCTGCTACAGCTAGATTTAATGGCCTAGTAAATGGTAATGGTAGACTCCATTTTGGGTAGAACCACGATTGATTAGTGAATACTGTGTATTTAGAGCATCTGCAATGTAAAATCTCACAAATTATTTTCTTTTTTTGATCCCAATTAGTTGCCAACTTGCCAAGCAAGCAAAAATTATTTCACTTGGATATGGCAAATCCCATCTACCACATTTTAACCACAATTCAGTAGTTCTAAAACTGAAATGGGGCTCCAGCAAAGAGGGATATAAAAGTGAAAGGGGAACTCCCTTGTCAGTCCACCAATAAGGGACATCCCACTTTTTGCACCCTTGCTCCAACGGAGAGAAACGATCCTGGTTCCCCGTCATGCTATTCCGAGCAGGACTTGGGACTCCATTGAAGTTGCTCATAGCCCCGTTTTAACTTTTACCAATCAAAAAACTTCCGAAGCAAAAGTCAATAACTCAAGTACTCAACAGTCAACACATTCATATTAACACGTTTCATAACAAACCTAGAAAATTCTTGGCAAAATAGCAAAACAATACTGACTGAATATGCAACACTTCTGCATTTTTACTAAAAAAGTTGCAAGTGATTTCAAACATGAACTGATGCACTGTATATATCTCCACTTCTAGCTGCAGTTTCCAATATTTCTACATGATTTTACTAAACTTTATCAACAATACAAAATTTGGAATTGCAATATACCTTGGGCATTTTCTTCCTATAGGCAACTATTTTTATTGCAGTAAATTCACAAGAACTGGATCAGGCTGCAACCACTTGTTTAACCAGAACAAGGACACCTAATAGGGACCAGAAAAACAATTCTCTAATATTACGTGTTAATACCCTTCATTTCAATTTCTTACAGGGTAATGTGACGACGGCTCATGTCAAATTTAGCAGCCACTATATTTAGTATTTACTCTCTGCAGCTACCATCAAATTTGATAGCCTGCTATCTATATTTCTGTGAAATGTACAAAAAAAAAAAGTTGTATAAGCTGAAGCATGTTTAGTCTGCCACCTGATCAGAAGATATTTGACCGAAAATATCCGGACATGAATCCCAGTTGCCACATTCCCTAGCTTCCCAATATCCACCAATATACTGGTAACAGTCACTTCCTTTGCCCTTGGCAAACCACTGTGGCTTCCAACCCCTCTCCTGCATTTTACGAGCCTAAATTCCAGCGAAAGAATCTTTTATCAGTTCCCAATATCTCGAGTTTCAGGATATGATGCATATATAAATATCGAAATAGCTAGATGCAACTTCAACACGAGCGCATTATTAAGCTCGCACAATAGTGTATATGCTCAACTTTCTATCTCGTTTTATTAACCTTTATAATTTGTAATTCTTTGTTGGTCATAGATGCGAACTTTTACTACCGTTACAAAAAACAAATTAGTTCAGAAAAGATTAAAAAACCAGCTAGCTGATATCTGATGGGATACGGTTACGAGTTCATAGCAGAAGAACTATATTATGTGGGTTGTACGCTGTTCAAAAAATGACATGAATTTGGAAGTAAAATTCTTGCAGCTATTTATGGTCAACTCTGGCTATGATGGGACTATGCAATTCATCATATGATATAAGAAAAAGAAAGACATAAAAATGATGAATGCTAGCTACTTATTTCCGCTTGAAATTAATTGGACAAATTCTAACAAAATGGCACCAGCAGTATCAAATATATTTGCAATATGATAAAGCATTGTCAAGTAAGAGGCCAATATCAAAATGTTTTGGTACTTGGTAGCACTTAAAAGGTAATACACGCCAATTACACACCCCATTGTCCATCTATCACCGATTATTACAAACTCTAGAAGAAGACAAAATATGATTTACCTGCCGTTGTCGCTGCTCTAATCTCAGCTTTTCAGCATTTGCCATTTCATATTCTCCATTTTCTAGGCATCTTTGATCAGGTCTTAGCCTCGAATCTGTTGGAGGCAGCTGATCCTGAGATCAAGAAAAATATAGTTGAGTATTTGTGAGGTTTCTAATAAATCTAATAGCTCCTGCAGAATGACATATGTAAAGTTCCAGTCCGGAATGGACACTATTTCACTCCAAAGCTATAAATTATTAAAAAGAGCATAACTTGGAACATGGCATGAATAAACAATTACCCTTAATCCAGGGGTGATCTCATTCAGTGTGATAGCGAAGCGTGTCAAATTATATCTAGTAGGGAAATTAGAAGAATTGTTTCTCTTCCAAAGCAAATGAGCTTCTGACTGATTAAACCTCTTTCCTTTACAAGTGGAGTCCCCATTCACATAATGCATGCTCTCGTCCCACTTCCCAAACAAAGTGGCAACTGTCTTTCCGTTCACATCTTGGACACTGCCGTGCACCTACAAAACAATCAAATTCAATTTTGATAATTATCTCTAAACATAACGAATGCCTATATTCATAATAAGACAGTTGGACTGATAAAACAATTATTACATAGGCTATAATATAATGAAATATGTCAAGTTCTAGACAAGTAGAGGTGAAACTATACAACGATGTTAAAATATTCACAAATATGCACACTATTTAAAACACAGATCTTTTCTTATCTATGTTATAGATATCACTTTGCAGTTTGCACTAATAAGATATATCATTAATCATATTAAATTTAGTACAGCAGCATAATGTTTTTTATACTGTTATAACAAATTAACAGAACACTTGTTGTGCGCATTTAAACATTATAGCAAAGCAGCTACTTTGGATTTCTGGTTCTGTACTTTTTATGTGATTTGATCATTTATGTGTAATTTATTGCTGACTAACATTTAAGGGTAACTGATCTGTGTACCACCCACTATATGACACCTCATACTTAGGCAGGGAAACGCTAGTTCAGCTTGAAAGCAAGAACATGCCCCAAAGTTGACGTGCATAAGAACAATTCTACAAACTCTGTGAAGAAATCACATACTTGGAAAATCAAGAAACAGAACTCTTACAAAATGCAAAAAAAAGTCTAAAGCAAGGATCCCAAATATCCAAACAGAGAGGAAGAGAGAGAGAGAGAGAGAGAGAGAGAGGAAGAGAGATACATAGAGAGAGAGAGACCTGATGAGGATTCCGATCCATAATAGACTGTTCCTTGAACTTAAGCTTACATGAATAATTACTGCTTCCCTGTATCCGCATTGTGCCATAGTGGTCAAGATACAGCTTCCCCAAAATAAGATTGTATATGGATGTTGTGACCTGAAAGAGGATGTTCATCTTTAATCGAGCACTACATGGATTAAAATGCAAGTACAATTTTACTAATACCTTACTCCACTGAAGAACTTCACCGTCATCAAATTCCAGGGTCAAGATACCAACAGGATCGAGCTGAATTGAGCGACCCCAAAATTTACTTTTTAAATTGCTCTCCCCCCAAAATTTCCAGCCAGTACCCTCACAGTGGCATGCTACAATCATTGGATGGTGACTAACCTATGTGACAAGTTATAAAGTTAACATAATATATAATTTAAATGTCATAATCTATTGAGGAATAATAGAAAAGAAGGATCAAGCATTTCTATGTCTCTGCACAATGGCAGGAACAAAGGAAAAAAGGGGGTGGGGGGTATTAAATCATTTTCTATCCAGTAGTAATTTTTTCACATCATCATGTAATTTTCCCACAAAGTTATAAACTCATAGTGTATTAGCTCCTGTCTCTTGGTCTAGGATATAGTCTATAAGGTCGCCCTACTTAAGAAACTAGCAGAATATCCAATTTGAAGTCCACACTGATCAAGCTATAACAATCTACCTTCTCGGAGAAAAACCGGAGGCCTTTATCGGGAAAGTCAGCCTCATATGTCTCCCCAAGTAATGGATTAAACGGCTTGCAACTTCTTCCTTCTGTAGAAGCATAACCGGAAACTGCAAATGCAGCTACATTCAGGATCCTCATAAGGCTGTTACCCTGACAGAATTACAGGAATAATGATTTATGAGCTAATGAGGAATAATCATTTAAACAAAAAATATCCAAGTCAATTTATATAGTGCTAAGATTTAATAAAATTCGTCCACTCAGAAAATAACAAGGTGAATTATTGGGTATCTCAGTAGTTTCAAAACTCATCCACCATACATAACAGATAGAAACTAAAGTTTAGCTAAAAATGATGATGATGGTGATGATAATGACAGAAACAAAAACAACAATATTGGTAATATCATGCACCGAGGAGAACAGAAAAAGGTAATAACCAGACGAAGCACTTAATGATGGGCTAAAAAGATAAACGTCAAAGTGTAAGGTGATCTACTTGTCATATTTATCATCCTAACTGTGATACAAGACACGTGAATTATACTTTGTTTCTAGAAGCTAACTTGTATTTATATATTATTGTTACACAATATAAGAACAAGACAATATTGCATGCATAATATGTTCTTTACATTGCAAACAGAAGAACATTGTTTCTACATATCATGAATTGCACTTAACATCTTACCTTTGGTTTTTGAATATTAATGTGGTTTTATGCACAGTGGATGCTATTTAATATTGATTGCTTTGATCTTATTTTGAAGCATTATTCTAAAAAAGTCTCTGGTTCCGTTGTTTAAAGGGAGCTCGACAAACTAAAAAGCAAAATCAGTGCCAGAATACAGATCAAACTGTATGTCCTAATCCTAGAAAGGCTTTTAGAAGGGAAAAAAAAGTAAAAACACTTGACAATGCATTAGACACAACAATATTAGCCTATTTACGTATTCATCTTTGTGTCTATGATGAACAGACACAACACGGGATGGAGCAGAAGTAGTTGCATGATTCTTATGTAGCATCAACAGTCTCATATAAATTACAAGTTACACTTAATTAAAATATTACACTGTTACAGAAGGAAACTCATTTAAAATTATCAATATATTGCCAGAAATATTAGCAAAACAGTGATAATGTAGACTGCATCAAAGAAACGGTCTTGGACTCAATGCAGGTAAATATGATATTGTAAAAGACGAGTGCTACAAGTGGATACTAAATGGCAAGTCTAATATGATTACTTTATGATTAAATTTCCACTTACGCATAAAAAACAATATTTATAATATTTAAAAGAGTAATTTAGGATTTACTATTAGATTCAATGTCCTAGAGCATATATGAGTTTACAAATTTTCACAAAATACAAAGAGTGACTAGTGATTACTGTTCTGGTTACTGGTTCTGGTTATTGGTTATGTTCCTGATTGTCCAAAGAGATAATGTTGTGTTCGTGATGATTTGGTATTGAATGCAATAAAAAATCAAAACTTTCGATTACAAATTTTCAGAAAAACTTAGTGAAAAATAGTAAAAAATATGGTCAGTACATTTATATTGTAATAATTATGGGAAATAAGAATATTTATTGTATATATTTGCAAATTAGCAGTTCAAATAGCATGGTCTAATTATATGTATAAACTAATTATAAGGTGATTTAATAAGCTAGCTCACAGAAGCAGTTTTTTCAAGTGATTCAGAGAGAGGTTTGACTGCATAAAACCTATCTCAAATACTCTTTGAACCAAACATGAGAGATTAGTGGCTACCAAAATGTCCTGCAGCAATATATGACGTGCCTCAGAAGAACAGGGAGACGTTACAAAATCCCATAATGTAAACTTACCCTTTTTCCCCATTCATATGCCCGATCAAGAAGATACGAGTATTCAAGATCTTCAAAACACTTTTGAAGAGAGGAAAGAGGCTCATTAAAGTACACTGGAAGACAAACTTTAGTAAGATCTTTCCCAATATTGTCTTTAATCATGGACCACAGACTTACACTCTTTTCCTTTTCCACTGGATCCGGCAATTTCTTACGACGCTTAACTTTAGAGAAGGTAGCACCAACTGACCTAATTGAAGGGTCAATGTCATATAACTCTGAGCTAATTTCTTCATCTGATGAAAAAGATGATGTTTGATAGTCAGACCCACTGCTTCTGAATGAATTTGATGTAAGATATTCTTGAGTGTCAAAGAAGGCATCATCTTCCTCATCTGTCTCTTCCTCCACATTTTCTACTCTTTCATTATCATCTTCAGATTCACTGGCACTTCCCTCTGGACAGTTTAAGTTAAAATGAAGAGATAAAAAAACATGATGGAAGAAGCAATAAATTAAAAATTCCAGGCTCAATTATTCCTGTTATGCATAGCTATGAACCAATGATACTTGCATGAAAAGACTAGAGGTTAAACGATCTCAATCTTAATCCATTTTCATTGATAAATCCTCCATCTTCTCAATCACTTTGTTCAATTGCAAAATATACTGACTGGAATAAAGCTACAGCGTTTAATTTTTTTTTGGAAACATTAAAAGAATACTTGTGACTTAATGGAAAAGTGATTAGTACACCAACCACATACGCATACAACAATATCTAAAGATTCAGATCGTATAAGAAACCTGTCAATGATATTAATGATAAACATCAAAGAGAAAATGCTAATATTTGAAATTCTTGCAAATGAAATCCTCCATGAAAGAAGTTATAGCACAAATCATCTTATTCGTGACATAATTAAATCATAAATAAACCTATAACTCCACAGAAAAAATAGAGAAAGTAGCACGTGTTAGTATTATTTTATTAGAAAAACAATGCAAGAGGTGAGCTTGCTGTCCACCCCTGGCCACGTATATTTTGCTGATAAGCATCAACTCATTTGGCAAGAAAAGAAAATGTTGCACTTCACTATATCAATATGGTGTATACCATAATCAACATTATATATTTATCTCAATAATATGACTAGAGTAGTTACAGTGTCCGAAAAATCAATATTAATCGTATAAAGGTCCATCACATGAATTTGTAATTTATAAAAATGGAAATAACAGAGTTACAAAGCATTTTGGGAGGGTTTATTAAGCCACTTTGCCACTAGCTAGTAGATAATCAGAAAGGCTAAAACCAAGGACTATCAAGTTTAAACGAGTCACATGACTTTATTTTAATAAATTTCCAACGGTAATACTATGCCCCAGTACTTTGGTACTGAATTTAAAATTTATAAGAATGGAACCTCCGGGAAAAAAATGTTTTTTAACTTGCAAACTTACCACTGTATTTTTCCAGCTGGAATCTAGAGGACTGTCCAACCTCTTTCATTTTTCTTTGAGTCTCATCAACTACTGTGTTCTCCAGATCAACCTTGTCAGTCTATACAACAGAACAGAATCAAATAATAAAATTTTCAGCAGTCAGCACAATTCAGAAACGTAGGGATATAAAAGTAAATCATAGCACAATTCAATCATAATTATCTTTGATCAAGAGGATACAAGAGTGGGCTAAGAACCAATGTCAAAAGTTTGAAGATAGAAACATACTTCAAGGGAAAAAAGTTCTTTTTTTTACAAAACTAATAACGTACTTTTTAGCTATTATTTGCTTATAGATAAGAAACTTAGATAATCACATTTACTTGACCAGGCAACATTTAGAATTACTTCAATAAGCTAAAGATCCCGTGAAGAGTAATAATTCATAAACAAGCATTATGCACACTGAGGAACTACCTTAAACGAAGCAAAAGAAGACAGATCACAATAGGGGATAGTACAATATTGTAGTCTAGTGATACAACAAACCATGAGGCAACTAGACAATACATGACATGAATTAGATAAAATTTTAACAACAGATACAGAGCCATTTGCATTGTTAGCAGGATTGAGAATGGGAATGATTTAAGTTCCCAACGAGTATGTAGGCAATGATTCACCCGGTTAATGGGAATGTGATTTCCATTCCAATGAATCAAATTGTCCATCCAAAAGTAACATATGGTATTAAGGTTCCAATTGTCGTTAACTGGGTTCATTAACCATAAACCAAATGCCCCCTGAATCTCCAAAGATTAGACCATCTTTCAGCATTAGTAACTTCTGCTGCAGATGTTGAACAGCTGGACCAAGAAGGAACCTTTCCAAATATAGACAAGGTTTTAGCTATATACTAATATAAGATAAATATTTATACTGAAGGGTCTATTATTAGAAGGTTACAAACTAATTTATTGGCTAACTTAGCACCCTGGTGAAAACATGTCAATTTTAGGATAATAATAATTAGCATCTTAGTTCTATATTCTGAATAGTTAATAGCACCTGCATTTTCACGAATGTGAAAGAAAATTTCATATTTGAGCTCCCATTCTGGCTAGTATAAATTTCATTGAAGCAGAGTTTCATGTGGGCCTCTATAAATTCTGATGTCTCTTCAGTTTTTTTATTTAGCAACAAGCAAATAATCATTTCTACAAAAGTTTATTTTTTCATTTAAAAAAGAAATCAGTTCCCCAGCCAAGACTCAACAATTTTCATTGCCACCGTGATAACCACAAACTCACTTGCATAGGAAAAACAATTTAGACATCACGGATACAGCTGCTTCAGTCAAATCCTGAACTTGAGAGACTATTGACCTTTACTAAACATTCGCCCTGTAACACTCCTTGGAACATGTAGGATACTTCGTTAAGAGTATAAACTCAAGTCCAACTATTTTTTTCACATCAACAAAAGAGCATAAGTTGCTAGTCACAAACTCTACGTCCAATACTCAGTTTACTCTTCATAGACCATAATTTGGAAGAAAATTTTAACCTTGACATTATATTACATTATAGCATAATACAAAAATCAATAGCACCGCAAAACTATCTGGATGTTGTGAATCCCGTTTGACAAGTTGTTATTTATTGTTGATGAATTAATGATGGTGATGATGATTCAAATGAATTTCAACCTAGTACGATCAAGATTCCAGGCATGGCTGATATGATTGAGTTATGCTAAAACTAAACTGACGTCATCCTAAAAGTAGTTTTTTTTATTAAAAAAAAGACCATTTAACAGAAGATTTTTCAACACAAATCATAAATAACACTTCCATTCAATTACTTTTAAAAAAATGAATATACATAGGTCTGGGCAATCTTGAAATAAAGAAAATACCCTTCCAACTAACTATTTATACATATAAACGGTATAATCTAAAGAGACACCCTACTATGTACAAGCCAGAAATAAAGAGAAGTATACTAAACAAGCAATGCTGCTGCAGAACTTATTCAAAGGATGGAATGAACAGTAGATTTTGTAGCATTCTGTGCAGAAGATACTGAAGAAGATTTCCGAAATCGAATAGCATGATTGTTTCTATTAGTCATTTTGTGTACCTCTAAATGTCGGAGTGTGTCAATCATTAGCCAATGTTTCTGCCGAACAAGAGTAAGCTGATTCTGCAGTGATGCAAACTCATTCCTCATTATTTGTTCGCTATCCTGGATAGCTTCCTCGCTGACACCCTCTTCCAACAGACGTTGCCGTAACTTTTCTGTTGAAACTGCGACATTGTCTATGGGAGACATCAATTCACTATTTGACATCCTGGGGAACATGCCCTTCACAGCATGTAACGCCTCAAGCCATTGCTGGCGATCCTCATGAGTTTCTGCTCTCATATGCAGCCTCTTAGTTCCCGTAAATATAGAAAACCTTTTATCATCTGACCTGCTTTCTCGAATTGATGAAACCTGATTTACACCAAACAATCAGCAAATATAATCAACTTCAAAAATACAATGAATATTCATACAAAAAGCATTTCGATGACATTTCCATGACTCCATGCATATAACACAATTGATGACCCTCTATTTCTCATGACAAACAAAAAGTGCCAAAAACATGAGTAGTTTGAGTCGATATCAAAAACATCATAATACGACAAGCACTTTGACAATAAAAAACATTCAAAAACCATGATCAAATACAATGTAGGTACGTCCGACCCAAAACATGCATTTCATTTCTCTACATCTTCTCATACACACAAACATTCTCCGAAGATCCAATAAAATCAACTTCAATAAAATACAATGAATATTCATACAAAAAGCATTTCAACGACATTTCCATGACTCCATGCATATAACACAATTGATGACCCTCTATTATCCTATTTCTCATGACAAACAAAAAGTGTCGAAAACATGAGTAGCTTGAATCGAAACCATTCAAAAACATTCAAAAACCATGATCACATACAATGTAGGTACATCGGACCCAAAACAAGCATTTCAATTCTCTATATCTTCTCATACACACAAACATTCTCCGAAAATCCAATACCAAACATAAAAACAACAATCCAATCGAAAAACACAATACATTCCCATAAACACAACATAATCATAACAAAAATCAAAATTAAACCTTGAGGTGAACTTCACCGACAGGCGTCGAATCACGAATTTGACAACCATTCCTACTAGCACTCCTGGAAATCCTCTTATGCGAATCATCACCAATAATCCTAAACCCCTTAAAAGTGTGGTGATCAACAAGAATCTTATGATGACCATGAATTTTATAATACGAAACGACACCGTCTTCTAAAACAAACCACCTAGGTTTCCATCCTTTACCATAATTAACCCATTTTTGTAAAACACCACAAATGCCATTTCCTACAAACAAGTCATTCAATTTGGTATCCATTTGGTCGGAGTTAGTGATCGGGTCGGGTCTAGAGGAGGGTGAAGGCATAATGGTGGAGGGTGATTTGGTGGTGAGGGTTTTGAGGGATGAGATGAAACGGAGGAGGAGGAGGTTGCGCATAATCAGATTAATGGCCTCATTGGATTGCGTGCTGCCATTCTCATAATCATATAATTATATGTGCGTGCGTGTGTGTGTGTTTGATATGATGATTGGCAATTGTGTGGAGAGATAAATAATGTGTGTGATTATATGTTTATGTATAGATTGTGTTGTGAATGGTGTATGAATTGAGAGAGAGAGAGATGAATTGAGAGAGATTGAGAGAGAGAGAGAGAGAGAGAGAGAGAGAGATGAAAGCGGAGGAAAAGAAAATGAAAATGTGCGGGTGGTTGGGAGGATGGAAATGTTTAAATATGAGAAAGAAGCGTTATGTTATGTTACGTTATGTTTCATATATATAACGCCCGCCGCCTTTTTTATTATTTTTCTTTAAACATCAACATGGAGTTTCTTAAAACAAGAAATAAGTTATTTATTTTATATATATATATATATTAAAAAAAATTCAAAAAATGTATTTATTTTAAAATTTAAAAGTAAAATATTCTTTTTAAATAAAAAATAAATTATTTATTTTAAATATATATATACATACTTTTCTAAAAATAAGATATTTATTTGCAGAAATATGAAAATGGAAACGGTGCACGTGAATTTCCAATAAAGTACGGAAGTATACGGTACTATTCCCCTTTTCTTTCGATTTTATTTGCAAATTTTTAAGATTTAAAATATTTATTACAATTAATTTTAGTTTCTTTTCCTTCGAATTGTGCATTTCATATACTTTTTGAGAAAAAATTAAGTTGCGCATTTTGAATTTGTATAACTCAACTTTTTAAAAAATAATATATATTTTTAAATCAAATTGAGGGCGATGAGATAGCTCAAGTGATAAGTGATAAGGGTTTGTCTCTTGTTTGCTGGATTCGATTCTCGCTCACTCCGAGATTTGTTAGAACAGATATTCACATTGTTTGTAAGGCATGTAAGCCAAATTAGTTTTAAAAAAATAATATATATATTCAACGAACAATAATATAGGATTGGTTCAACATTTCGTGTTCCATTTGAAAAATTAATATTTTTATTTAAAATAGAATATTAAGAAAGACCATAAGTGTGGCAATGTTGAAGTCAAGTTCGAAATCGAAATATTTTATTACTTTTCATGTATTATAATGCACAATTTAAATCAAATAAAAAATATTTCAAGATGGTATCGTGATAAGGTTTTCTAAATAAAAATTTACAAACGAGATGAATTAAATAATTTTTAAGTTATTTTTAGAAATTTGAAAATATAGAAGATGGGTTGAGGAAGAGGAAGAGGCATCACAAGTGCAAGTAAGAATCACGTGTTGACAGTTCATCTAGTCTAGAAAGAAAAAAAAAAGATGAAAGCAAGTTACAAGTGTTACTTCTTGCTTATGACTGTTAGGTTGTACCAAAACGGTGCAGAGAATAATCAAGTAAAGCTACTTCGTTTTGTACTATAATTTGTACTTACAATTTTCTAATATACTACTACTATCTACCATGCATATAATTTAGAATATTAATTTTTTAATAAATTAATATATTTTTAAGAATGTCTACTTTAATAATATTCTCTATTTTTGCTTCTTATTTATATTTTAAATTTAAATATGTGTCATGTAGTAGAAACATATTGAAAAAATTGGAGAGAACGAATATTTTATTAATATAAAAAAGTTATGAGTCATTTAATAACTCCTAAATTAGAGGAGAGAGAAAAGACTTTATATTATGAAAATAATAATGAATGAATTTTTATTTTTATTTATAATTAAGTTTTACTATAAAATTTAAATGTCATGTGTAATACATGAAATGTGAATTAACTAGGAGGGATACGTAAATGACTTAGTATATTATGTACGTATTTGAACTAGTAATTCTACCTTTCTTTATTTTGTGTAACCAAACAATTATATCAAATATCACTTCATGGCTATTTCAAATACCTGCATAACTTCCTAGGAATAAAATTTTAAAAAATCACTGGCTGTCTTTTGAAACTCTATTTTTTATTATATTATTTATATTTTGATTAAAAAATTTGTTTAGAGACTCTCTCAAAGATGCTCTTATATTTGAGTTGAAAATAAAGATTATTTTTTTTAAATGAATAAAATAATAAATCCAATAAATGAAATATAATAAATTAGAAAGATATAGTGAAATTATAAATTTAAAAAAATTAATATTAATACTTTCTTTTCTTTAGAAAGTTTACAACTATAAAGAAATAAGAGCGATATTTCAAGATAAAAAATATAAAAAAATTAGGAGGGAAGAGAAAGAGAAGTTTATTTTGTATGTATATAATTTAATTTTTTATAATAAATTATGTAATAGTCCTGCTCAGTTGGTCACAATCATATGTCCAATCTTATTACATTAATTAATTAGGCGTATGTTCAATGTTTATAAATAAATATGATAAACTTAGAGGTAATGCTTTGATGAAAATAATAATGTTATAGGGAGAAACTGGTATAAAAGTAATTTGGAGGTTTGCTGGAATCACGGAGTAAAATATGATGATTTTGCTGATGAACTTGATGAAGAACGCGAAGAACACGGGAGGAAAGTGATGGATTTTGATAGCTGATCTTGTTGTTGATTCGTTAGAAGGCCAGAGAAAATATGTGTTCTCTTGCTGCCAACTGTTGTCTCAACTGAAACAAGAGGCCTACGTACCCTTTATATAGGGGTTCAAGCTACACGTAGTTCTTGGAGGACAAGTTATCTATATGGGCTAGGTATTGGTCCGGTCCATTAGGCTCAAATCCTTAGACGTGCTGGGTTTTGGCCCAAGTCTGTGCGGATGTGGAGGGCAAACTTCCCAGATGTCTGTAACTACCATGGCCCAAGCCCGTTAGGCTCCGGGTACTGTCATGGAGTTGTAGAGCAAGGGGTCCTCGTAAGGAGTTATGCGCGATATGGCCTCGCGGGAGCAGTTGTGCGTGATGTGGCCTCACGGGAGCAGTATGTAGAGGTGATCATGTGCGGATCCCTGGATGAGATGAGAGACCGTGGGGCTAGCTGTCTTCAAATAGATAAGTATGTTGAGGTATTACCCTGGGGGCCTTCTATAGTCTTCAGATTAGCAAATAATATCAAGTGAGGTGAGCCCATGAGGCTAGGAGCTTTTCAGCTAGTTATGAGAAATCCATGCTAAGTGCTCCGGGCTAGCGAAGCGATCCGGAGGCAGTGAGCCGGGCCAAGCGAGCCGGGCTGAGGGCCTTCTCTCGCAAATCTATGCGACCTGGGAGGTGATTATGAGAAGTAAACCGGGCTGGGGGCCGGTTATCCTCTCTCTTCCTTCTTGAAGCTGAGTGAGTCTAAGGCTGGTGAGCTAGCGATGCGACCTCACGCTAGACCAAGGGCCTTAGAATATTTTACCATCTTTAGAGCGATGCGAGCTGGATGTGGGTTTTGAAGTCATGTGAGCCCAGATGCGAGGTGAGCCGGCCACCCTATGACATTGGGCCTGCCTAGGACCCATGTCCAAATATTGGGCATAACAGATAACATTATAACTTCAATAAATTAATGTTTCTTTTTATCCGAATAGATGTAACAAATTTGTATTGTTGATAGATTAAACAAGAGGGGTGAAGTCGAGTCGAATAAATGCGAATAACAAGATGATCAGATTCGGCTCGAATTCATAATTATTTGTTCAGATTTGGTCCAGATTCGAATCAAAATTTTAATATTTTGTTCAGATTCGATTCGAGTTCGAATATCAATATTCGTATTTGATTCGGCTCGACTCGAATAGATCCCGAACTACTCATTTTACTGTATTCAAATTCATATATAATAATTTTATCAAATTAAGAATATTTGAATAAAATTCACTAATAATTAAAATGTGATCACTTAGTAGAGTATTATTTTAATATAATATATGCAATTTACGAATCCGAGTCGAATACGTATAATAAATATGTATTCAAGTACTCCAAAATTATTCGAATTAGTCAAAATAAATATGATCGAATATCATATTGGTAAGATCCGACTCGGTATTCGTTCGAATTATAAAATAAGATTCGAATTCATTCAATTTTTAGACAAATACGAATTATATTCGTTTTTAATGAGTCGAATCCGAGTTCGAATCCGGATTACTCGGATTAACATCCACGGGCTTATTAGCTAAATGGCAATTGGCACATACAATACCGCCAGTCACTTCTCCTGGATTTTCATAATCCTTCTGTGCAAAAATGGGATATGCACTTAAGATGAATGGTCGAGTTATGATATATATCATGAGCGATACAGAAATGGATCGAGTAATTTGTTCTTTTATACAAGAAAAAGTATTTGTTATACTATTTATATTTAGAGGTTCTCTAAAAAATGCTCTTATATTTGAGTTGAATATAAAGATTATTATTTTTAAATGAATAAAATTATAAATCCAATAAATAAAATATAATAAATTAGAAAGATATAGTGAAATTATAAATTTTTAAAAGATTAATATTAATACTTTCTTTTCTTTAGAAAGTTTACGACTATAAAGAAATAAGAGCGACATTTCAAGATAAAAAATATAAAAAATTAGGAAGGAAGAGAAAGAGTAGTTTATTTTGTATGTATATAATTTAAGAGTAATGCTACGTCTATCTAATTGTATAAAAAAAATTCGCGGAATGACAGTGACATACGCAACTGTCCCATTTTTATATTTCTTTCTTCATTTATAGCATTAGTTTTAGTTACAAATTCTTCCATATTTCTTGACATTAACATTATACTAGTTTCTATAAAATATAAGTTAATAAAAAAATATATTACATTTATAAATTATTATACAATTATATAATAAATTTAAAATATCATATTGTTAAAACATAAATATAATATATTATAAATGTTAAAATTTTCAACATATAACATACATTATTTTATTTGTTTATATATATAATTTTTGATTAATGTGCGGTTAAAATAAATAATGAATAGATAAATTCACTTGTATTAACAAAATTATGTATTGAATGTTAAACTAGTTTTGAAAAAGGTTACTCTAATATCATAAGAATACAAGTGATTTTATTAAATTTTATATTTATATAAATTAACAAATCCCTATATTCAAATATTATATTATAGTTCATAAATTTTAGTAAATAAATTACACACTATAATAATGATCTATATTAAAAGTTTATTGTAGGAATATTACTATATTAGTAAAGAAAATATTATTATTATTTTACTTAATTTACAATTATAAATAGAGAAATTTTTTAAAAGAGTACTATAATACACATAAAAATTAAAAATTATGAAGAATATACTAATTTTTCTAAATTGTAAAAAATGTTAACTAACTTAATAAATTGATATATTCAAAATTGAAATTAAACTTTATGTTTAAATATATATTTTGTTAATACAAGTTAATTTGTTTATTCATTATTAATTTTAGTCCCACGTTAATCAAAAAATTATATATATAAACAAATAAAATAACATATTTTATATGTTGAAAATTTTAACATTCGTAATATATTATATTTATGTTTTAACAATACACTAAATTTATTATATAATTATATAATAATTTATAAATATAATATATTTTTCTATTAACTTATATTTTTCATAGAAACTATAAAATGTTAATATGTTAAGACGACACATAATTATAACTAAAACTAATGTGTTATGTGAAAGAAATAAAATATAAAACATAATTTATTAATAAGAGTGGGAGACAACTATTTTTAATGTTGATAGATGAAACATTTTGAATAATGAGAAGGAAAAAAAAGCATTATTTTCAAGATTTAATTGCAAAACGATACTATTTCTTCACCTGTGATTTTAGAAAAGAAAGAAAGAAACAATTTATATATACATGTTTTCATATAACTACTAGTATTATTCAACGACAGAATATTAACAAAAAACCGACAAATTACATGTATTAAAATATTAATTAACATGCAAACATATACATGTTGACAAGTTGACAACTGCGAAATGGAATTTTTAGTGATTAAAATATTTTAATCACTAAAAATAATTGGTCAACTTCTCGTTATCCATTTTAATAATACAGTTTAAACTTTAAACCAGTCACATGACTTTTGGAAACTTGATCACATCTGTCATGAAATTCCCATACTTTTGTGATCTTAAAATTACTCCATCAGAAAATTGTTATGCTTTGCTTATTTCAGAGAATGAAATAGAATAAAAGAGGGGAAAAAAGTTTAAATATTCGATAATACGAGATTTGTGCCGGATTGAGCTTTAATCCAGTTTGTTAAAAATATAAACAAAAGATATAAGAATCATAAATATTTATCACATGATTAATTTCCGAAATTTATCACTACCACAAAACCAGTCCTGTGTGCAACTTTTATTACAAAGAGTTGCCAACTAGCTTATTCGCTTTTTGGAGTCCATATGATCCACAAAAAGGCAAAAACAAAGTAATCGAAGAGGCTTTATCCTGTATTTTGAATCAGTTTCATTCATCACAACAAGACAAATCAACTTTGAAAATTATAAGAGGCCCCCAAAAGTTTGGTTTCATAGAACCCTACCCATGAGCTATGATACTTTATTATAACCATGACAAAAATATGACACTCAAAACCCATACTTGAAAGCACTTCTTTTTGTCCTTTTTTCGAGTGGTTTTTTTTGTTCATTTTGTTTGTCATGGTATGTATAAAATTTTCATCTTCCCCACCTCCCACTAGAAACACAATACACATGCAGGAGGAGAAAAAAGAGTCTTACCCACATACCCTGCCAATATAACACATGCTAGTGTTTGGATCTTGCACAACATTCTGCAGTAGGTGCCCATATCAAACGAAAAGGGAATCGTAAAGACCTGTTTCAATATATCAACGAAAACAAAGGCCACATATATTATGTTTGTAATTTGTATCACAATGATAAGCTGGAACACTTTGGTCACCATATGGGAGTACTGGAGCAAAAAGAAAGTATCATCATTGAGTATGCCAATCTGCACATGATACACCACCACGTCAAAGAATTCAAAAACAATCATTGTGATCAAGGAAGCAAATAAAGACAGAAGAGAAAAAATCATTCTCCACAAGTTGGCAATGATTACGACAACAGACTTGGAACTGATTGACGAGACATGTAGATCAATATTAGACAACACATGGAAGAAATACAACTTTAGTTGCAGCAAGAAACTGTAAACATTAGAAACTTAAATCTAATTATCATTATAAAAGTGAAATTGATGTACTTGACCCGATCGCATTGAAAGATGGTAGATACTTTAGAATAATTTTTACAATGTACAATAACAAGGAAAAACAAGAAAAATACATCCTCACTAATAAACAAAATGAAGCTGGAACCTCTGAGTTAATATGCCAAGGAATCTGCTCATGCTAGTTTCCTTCTGATAAGGCCTTTAAAGAAGTCAAAACTGTATAAACATGACAAACACACTCCATTACTTCCATATATAAAGTGATGTGAAGAAGTTGGCAACAGTCACATATATACTAGTAATCAACTGCTTTAAAAGTAAGGCTTCATTTTGAAAATGGTTCCAGTTGGCCGTTACATTTCAAGTAGAGTAGCCAGAACTACTCTTGCTAATTGTAAATGTTTCTTTCAATATGTTATTTAGTATCCAAGAGAATAAAATAGGTGACTGTACTATTGAAGATATATCATGGAAGAAGCAAGAAGAAGACTCGTGCAGTTAAATGTACATTTATAATATATGTATGAACTATATTGATTCATATAATATTCTTGTGCAGTAGATCTTATTGCAGCCACATCACGTAAATGAAGGAAGTAGGAGGCCATAAATGTTCATGCAGATGCATTTCTAGTTATCCCAATTACATTTACTACACAGGCCAAAAAACTAGAAGCCACACACACAAACACACAAAGAGCTTATTACAGAATTAACACAAAATTACACAAATAAATTTTAAAGGCCAAGACAAACACTATGGATGCCTAAATTAATCTGTACATACTGTGTCACTTGATGAGTGGCATCAGTATCTCTCCCACCCAGCAAACCAATAGCTTATTTCTCTAATATAATCTAATAACTAATGAGACACTATATACACCTATTATTGTCAATATTGAGTAAACATCACAGATACAGTACAAAAGTAACCAAACAAGTATGCATGTTACCATGTGAGTCATGTCTCTAAAAGAAATAAAATATGATACCTATTGCCGTCTGGGTGAAGCTCACATATTTGATTATCATCAGTAATAGCTAATAAATATCCTGACGATGTCAAACCCTGAAACAGAGAGAAATAATTACACTCTTATTGCACTACTTCCTTCAATATCAGGAAACACAGATATATATTATTAATTGGAAACTTGTCCAAATTATAGTGCAGCCTTTAATTTGTTTGCAGATTGCTATTATCAAGGAACAAAACATTATTAAACATTACAGAACTCGACTACGAAGGCAGGATAATGTCATGTTAACAGATAAAGAAGTCTATTATCAACACACAAATCAGATCACGCTCTTGTTACTTTCCTGTACATATTTGTTTGTGCAAGGTACCATTTTACCATTTCCCCCCAAATTTTCTTTTCTAAATTACCTAAAGAGGTAAAGCATTCAACTATAGAAATAAATCATGAAACTGAGTACTAAGTTGCACTCCCTAGTTCAATTAAATATTTCTCTGTGCCATTCAGAAAACATAATTTCTGCTATGTTATTCCATACTTGTATATTTAATATATTTGCAAACAAGCAATCCCTAATTCAATGTATATAACTCACCTGAACGGTAACTACACTTTGTCTTCCCTCGTCCTTGTCATCATTCTTTTCCTCTACAATGACCCTCTGACCACTGCATGCATTCACCAAAGTAAAATCATGAACCTCAATTAAAACATGTGAAAACAAGCATTGTTACTGTTGGAACTTACAAATTTGATTTATCAGCATGTATATTGTATCCTTTTTCTTAAGTGATGAAATGTTTGATCACTTATATTTAATGTATTATGCATAAGTGTCTATCAGTTAAAGTCCTAAAGGAGACTGTCTAACCTTGCATAGCCTCATTTCTAATAATTTAAGACATTTAAAAAAAATGTATATGTATAAGCATATTATAACTGACACGTCTGCTGAGCTGTTGACTTAAGTCACAAGTGCTAAACTTACATAGCATATACAATTGAATTGTGTCTCTGCTGCTTTAGAAACTAAGGAAGCCTGCAAATATATCATGCAAGTACCATATTGAACTAAATAATAGATTGTGTGCTAGTTTATACCTGTGTAGCCATGTCTTATAGTATAGCTCTTCAAGAGGTTTAAATCCTGGAAGATAGCAAGCAAAAATATTCAATGTCTGCCCATTACTGTACACAAGTTTCAGAATACTTCGCTACTCTCAGACACATATGCAGCTACTAGCTATATCACAAAGTATCTCAAGAATATAAGATAGACCCATACAGACACCCAGACAAGCCTTGCATTCTAATCAAATTCTCAAACTTTTAAACAATATCAGCTAAATCAAACTCTATTACTATACAATCGAATCTATTCTATTTGATTATTAGACCAGTATATAACTAACACATATTTCAGGTCATTATATGTCAGATCTCTAACAAAGCACTCTTTTACTAGAGTCATTCCTATAGCCTAATTTAGTATACAAATGAGTTACCTTACTACAAGTCTATGCATATATTAAACACACATTATTTGATGATTAAAATGATCTGCTCTCAGTAGAATATATGACATTCACATATGATCATTCCAGTTCTGTAAAATTTGTTTATATTTAGTATAGCAAACAACTACTACTTTTTACGGATATTACAGTGAATGCCACAATTACTAGAGTTTGTTAAAAACAAAGATGTTAATCTTTTAGGAAAACAAATGACAATGATTGTTAAGGTAGCCGAAAAGGAACAAGAAGCACTTGTACAAGAATGCTGCAAGTTATTTGAGAAATAAAAGGCACTAAACATGTAAAAAATGTTCACCTTGATCCATGAAAAGGTTAAAAAAAATCTCAAACTTATTGAAGAAGGCAGAAATAATATCTTCTCTCTGCAGTTGGTAAGAAACTGAAGTCAACTTGCGAAGGACAGCATTTAAGGATGTGGTGGGTTTCTCATTATCAACATTCAAACCTAATCCTGTATGACATGGAAGGATATGTTAGTAAGTGCAGTTAAAGCTATTCCCAACTATAATAGTACTCTAAAAAACTCTGTGGGTCTACGAAGTAAGAAATAAAGGCAAGGGCCCCAATAAAAACGGACCATTATATCTAGGGTTTTCCCTTTTTAATTGCACTAGCCAACCTAATCCACCCAAGTAAGCGAACATTAGTTTATCTACGTTAAAAAAGCTTGATGGAAAGTAATTTACCAGCACTAACATTAAACTTCTTTGATTTATAAGTTGATGTGCACAGGATGCCTCCCACTTTAAGGCCATCTATGTACAGATCGTTAGGCCACTTTATTCTAACATCGAGATATGGGACACCCTGAAAAGTTATGTTACCCAAAATATATAAAATCAGCATTAAACTATGGCATCAACATCAACTTCAAAACCAAATAACCCATTCTAATTTACAGAAAGCAAATAGCAAAGTAACTAAAAAAAGGAAGATAACCCTGATTAATATATATTATATATATGGTCTTGACTTACTCCACTAGAAACCATTAGTTTCTAACTTAAAAACTAGAAACAGCAGAAATTATTTGACCAGGAAATCCATTTGCCATCATTTTGGGTGCCACTATCTATCTGGACTTATGTCTACCCAACAGCAGAAATTATTTGATTTACCGTACTGAAGAATCGGTGAGATCTTTTGTCTCGTGATGTATATAGAAATATAGGGGCATACGGAAAAAAGAAGACCAATTAGTTAGTGGATGTTTCACTCAAATTCATCGGCGCAACATAAAACTTCAAACAAAATTTAAAAAAAGAAAGATAAAACAACTTACATCTTTAGTGCAAACATCATTTATTGCCTCTGTCATAGCAAGACTCACGACATACTGTACGAGTGGAACAATTCTACCATCTTCCATTTGTATTGTAAATGAAAATAGAAGACAACCTTTTGGAGATTCCCAAACATTCATGGACCGACCTGCAAAATAAGCACAACTGTAAGAGAACACGCAAATCACTTCTCCAATCCAAGTAACTGCTAATAACCCCACACCTCGGCCTTTATATTGAACATCAGCAACACATACTGAGCCAACAGGAAGCTCCCCAAAATTTCTGCTCAAAACAAAGAATTTAATAGCCACACTACCAAATATCAAACTTCAGATTATACAATATACCATTACTCACTTTGAAACTACATCATGGGTTGAAGGCAACCGCGGAGACCAAATAAAAAACCGTCCAAAACAGGTAGTTAAAAGAGAGTTCATATATAAATCTGTTCGAAACGATTCTTCATTTTGAGACTCTTCATACTCAGAGTGCAAAATGAAGGAGACATCTTCAACGTCTGGGAGTTTCAAAATTTTGCTATTTCTAATAGAATTAGCTAGTTCCTTCTCGGTAGCTGATTTCCCTGCTAGTACTAAAACACAATTCGATTCGGATTCCATAGCTAAAACAAAACATCAAAAATGAATCAATCAAACGAATTCATATAAAATTATAAATAATTAGCCACATCACATGTATAGATATATCATTCGAAACAGATTACAACATTCAAATTATACCATAAATACAAAACTGATCAAAAGATTAAAACTGTGAGATATATTTAAATCAAACACATGAATATAATCACATACACACTGATACACTAGTGGCACAACAAACCATCCCCGCCATTAAACAGTCTTGGATTAAAATCCTAACTCTCACTCCCATTATATTTATTAAAAAAAAATTAGAACCACCAAAATTATAAAACGTTGGAGTTGTGCGTGATGTTGATATTGGTGAAAATTTTAATGTGCCAGCAGCATTATTGCTACAGTGATAAAAATGATTACTCAGACTAGGCGACTAGGGCTGTAATTCGAACCGGGCAGCTCGCGAGCTTGCTCGGCTTGAACTCGTTTAAGTGGGCTCGACTCGACTCGTTTAGTTAAACGAGCCGAGTTCGAGCAGAGGTTCCGGCTCGTTTAAGTTAATCGAGCGCAGTGTTGCATGGTTCATGGGTCGGCCTATGGAACCACGATCTAGTTCCCTCGTTCCGGAACACGATTCCTTTTCGACCCGGATCACTCGGAATCACGCTCCAGTTCGCCAACTCCGACGATCCCCTTTTAATTCCGAAAATCATTATGTAAAAAGGAGAAGAATAAAACATAGGAAGATAACCTCGATTACTCGAACATATTTGAATTCCCTTAATATTATGTGTAGTAACTTTAAAATTTTACATTTCCCAATTAATTTACTTATATATTTTAGTTATAAAATAGTAATTGAGACATAGATACAATAGCAAATTTAAATAATATTTTCTAAAAAATAATTATAAAAGGGATCCTCGTATCGACCCGCATACCCGACCCCATACCACGTACATAGATACATAATGGAATAATGGAAATCCAAACAAATATATATCATCATCGTCGTCATCATCATCATCTAATATATTGTTTAATGTTTAATAAAACAGCAATTATAACCCGAGTTTACAAATATTCTACTATTTGTTTTAACATTTTAACACCCCTTACTCGCGCTAATGGACCACGATGACAAGAGTCAAATCTTAATATTTCTCGCTACCTATTGACCATTTCCAACCTATCTAGCCTAAATGGTCACTTATTCAGCCATTCGTACGGAATTATACCCTGGTGCTGATTGATTAAAGAATGTTTCTTTCTGAATTACGATAAATTACGACACGAGAATTAGAGAGCAGAAACAAATGAAACAAACAAACAAACACAAGACAGTGGCAGTTTTTTCAATTATCAGTTTCTTAACAACAAGAAGCAAATAATTAGCATGGATTATGTATTAATGAAAAAAATTAACATAAGTATATAAATATATATATAGAGATAGATAGATAGTACCTGAAGCAGATAGAGAGAAGAAAGGCTTGATGAGATTTGGAGAGAAAGAGAGTGTGTTTTTGGAGAGAGAGAGAGAGCAGCGCAGAGAAATGGTTTTGAGAGAGACGGACATAACTATGCTGCCTGTAAAGTGCTGGTCATGGCGTGATACGTGTTTGCCATTGGCGTATTCATCAGGAGTAAAATAATAATAATAATAATAATACTTTAAAATGTTTTAAAATAAATGCTGATACGATACAGGTGTGTGTACTGTGTAGTGTGTGTATATATAATTGAAGGGGTAGCTAAAGGGGTGGAAAAGATGGAAGAAGAATTGGGGAAGAGAGGTTTAAGTTATTGTAATCTACCTGACAAAGGTCGTTGTCTCTTTACCATAACAGATTTCTCTCCAGGTCTCTCTCTCTCTCTCTCTCTCTCTCTCCCCATCTAGTTTTTTTTAATATAAGTGAAGAATTGTTTATATGCAACTGTAATCTCTTTGTTGTTGGAATGCTACCCTTGAACTAGTTCTTGATTTTTAGTAACAAGCTCTAGTAGAGTATTTTTATTACTTTAATAGTTTATTGTATGTATTTTTACATAAATATGATGTAAGTGTTTGTCTTTTTACATTAGGGAGGGTGATGTTAGGGTTCTGTAATTACTTTACAAGTAAAGTTTTCTGGGTTTTTACGGAACACATGGGAGTATAGAGATAATGTCTGTGATCATCTCACTCTCCTCTTTAAAGTCCTTTTGTAAGTGGGACATATTATTGTGTGTGTTTGGTTTGGTCACTTCGGAAATATGGTTGACAAAAGTATGGTTTACTTTCTTTTTTCCTTGTTATAGGTAAGGAAAACATGGACATTGGACAATAAAGTTTTAAGTTGTGTCTTCAGTCTAAACCAAACCAAAAATCCACTTTGTATTTTGCTCGTAGAAGAGGGTAATATGTATGTAGAACGTGCATCTACTGAGTAAGAGTAGAGAGGGGAGAGGTCGTTTCCGCAAAGACCCCCAACTTGAAAGTAGAGTCTCTTGTATATTATAAGTCCTGTCCCTCTACAAACTCCTTTAAGAATATGATGTGGACAGAGAGCCTTGCACTCTTCTATTCTTAATCATCCCAAAGAATCGAGAAGCAATAACACATCTTAATAAATCAGGAATAGATTATAATACTGTCCATAATACAGGCCATGCTTTCTCTAAGCTTAAGACAGTCTTAATAGTGTTTTAAAAAAAATAAAAAGATCAAATACATATTAGTAAACATTATGTATGAATATATTACGGATATGAGAGAGTATTCGTTTCGGTTTCATACCATAGTATTCTTCCACAGTGTCTTGAATTCGCTGCATGGCATGTAGAGGGAGACAAGTTTTTTTGGACGAAAACTGGAAGGTAATTTCCAGCTACAATTAGACCATCTGATGCACCTTAACTCATGAAATGAGTTTTTCAAATCTCCCTTAATGTCACTTCCAACATGTATTTCAAGCAACCTCAAGTTGGGCAGCCTATCAAATATTTTGGCACTCATTTGTTTTTTTACAGACATTTTCAAGTCTAAGATAAGTCCTATTTTATTGGTTCCCTGTTTGGATCATTGAAGGAAAAAAAAGAGAAAAAAAAATGAGACTAAAATTAGAATCTTCTAATTAGACAAAGAGAGATCCAACCAGCAGACAAGCCACTTAGGACACTTACGATAAACCAAGTAAAAGATTTGTCTTGTTTCTTGTGTTAATTATGATAATTGAATCATAAAAAATAATTTATCTCAAGGTCACTACTTTTACAAAGTATTTTCAAGTCAGAGTCTATTTAAAAACTTATACTCAGTAGAAATTTGTGTAAAATAATAAACTTCAAACTTTGTTACTTATTATTTCTTTTAATAAGTTGATTATGTGCATGGTTAAAGATTTGAAAAAATAATTAAGAACCCAATAAATCGACAATTTATTAATTTATTGATAATATAATATTCTTAATAATAAATAATTCTATGGAGTTCAAAATTTGTTAAGCTATAGAGGCTTATTTGTAGTTCTTTAAATGCTACTATGAGTATATTAGGATGACTAATTGGATATTTAAGTAACTGCTACAAAAATGAAATTCCATTACCTCTAGATGTTGCAGAACATCACATGCATTTTCTGTAGACAAGTATGTCAGGAATTATTGAGTTCCTGAATTGTTTGAGACTATTTTTGGTGTTTTCTAGTTATATTCTCATAATTAACAAGTAAAGCAGGGAGATTAAGGCAGATATCGAGAATTCAGAGAGAGTTCAGAGAGAGAACTGAGAGAGATAAGGCAGAAAAGAGAGAGATTTAGCAGAGAGAAACAGAGATAGAGAATCGGTTATAGAGAGAGAGAGTGGTGGAACAAAGTTCCATTTTCATATATTTCAATCATAATCCCAAATTACAAATGTGCTTCTATTTATACTACTCCATACTAACTAACTTTGAAATTACTTAACTACCCTTACTACTAAATGAAATACTACTACTAGTACTCTATTGCTGCCTTCCTGACAAAGTACAAGAGTTTGGATTCGTCGCGGATAACTTTCCATCCCATGTCCTGTATAAGATTATGCATCTGAAACTTATTATTGTCATCAACTGTTAGTAGACATCTTTCTAATAGAACTGGTATTCCTTCGGCTGAATAGTAGAAATCACAGGATTTGAATATATGAGTGGCCTCATCTTTGTCCTTTCCAATGAAGAAGAATACATTATCAAGGAATATTGCCATCTGGGTCGCATAATTCATCGTAGCTCAGCTTAAGGATTTGCAATATCTCTTTATCAGGATTTTTTGAACTTTCTCAAGCTTAGCTTTCCAGAATGACACTTGGGTCCTACCACGCAAAGACGAACCCAACACCTTAAGAGCTAAAGGAAGACCTCCGGCATAAGTTACAAAGCAGAGTAAAGATGTGAAATAAAGTTTTTGCGAGTGTCCTTACCATAAAAATTCAAGAAGACACCCCAACTAGGTGGAGACGAAGAAGAGGAGGAAGAAAAAGAATGGACAGTTCTTGTTGTATCCGTAGAAGGGGGATGCTTCTTCTTAGCAGAGGTTAAACGAATGATGGAGAGTATGGTGAAAATGGGCAGAGCCCAAACTAGAACTACTCCTCTTGACCAGTAACAGTCATTTAGTTGATATCTTTTTGTATCCATGAAAGAATAAGAAAGGTGCTTCTTAGCAGAAACTAGAAGATTGTATGGTGCATACCTTCACTAATCAAGTTAAAGTTGTCTGCAAATCAAGTTTCAATCAATATTATTTATCTACTACTTGTCTCATCAATTTCTGCACTGTGAAAAATATTTCTGATCAGTATCATTATATATTGGATCACTTTACGTTTTGGAATGCTAGTTTTTCAGTAGAGTGTGACTCCATCCATCAATTTGAAATCATAAAAATTTATCCTTTTGAAATCATCAAAATTTATCCTAGAAACAGAAGAATTTATTTTGATAATCTGTACTACCTACCATTAGTAATTCACTTCTATCTTCTGAACTTATCATCAATAATGGCAAGTGGAATCAAATCACACAGAGGTGTGGCGCTACTTTCAGGTCCAACAATACGGTAAAATAGACCTACCTTTGTTTTATAGATTCCACTAATAGTTGACTCCCTGTATCAGTAGCGTCTTTTATCCATGTGGTTATATGAAGCCAACAACCCATTAAGAAAAAAGTGTGCACAATAGTTTTATGAAAATCGAGACACATTAAATTTCCTACTTGAAAGTTGTTACACTGGCGAGCTAGCGAGGAATCTGGCTCGATTACCGACATGATTATATGAGAGAATTCTAAAATAATAAACTTCAAACTTTGTTACTTATTATTTCTTTCTTACACCCATTTAAACCAATATATAGGAAGATTCTAGAAACTAAAATTAAAAAGGACTGCAGATAGTGAAAACAAAAGCATCTGTTGTCAGCATTGAAATATTGTCAATGCAATACTTCGCCTTGTTCATTTGTATCCAGGCTCCAGCAACCCTAAAGCGAATTGCAACTGTTGATTCTTTCGTTTTTATTACTAATTAACTATTGATGCTTTTAATATTTGCTGAGCAGTTTTTTCATTTGACAGGAGAAGTGATTATAAGTCAAGAACCATATGTGTTTGTACCAAACAAAACCTCTGGGGATTCAAGATGTGACTGCTGTTTTAGCTCAAGTAACCTTAAGAGATGCTCATCTTGTCAAATTGTTTGGTATTGTGGAAGCACATGTCAGGTATGTCGAAAGTTAAGCTGTATATTCTTTTCACAGATTACAACTTTCCTGTCTCATCTATAACTATTTCAGATGCACAGATTTTTCTGATTCTCTAGCATAATACAGGATAACACGTCCCTGTTTTATTCATTTATTGTATCTAAACACGTGTTAGAAGATGTATATTCTGCAAAATATCATACAATCTCATTTTCCTTTTCACTGTAAAAACTGATACTAAATGTGGAACCTTTTTTGCAAATGTTGCTTAAACATCCGTAATATCAAAATTTAAGGGCCCAAGTTGTACTGATAGATTTGCTTCCTGCAGCATATGTATATATTGTGAAGAGTGCAATCTCTTGGTTCCTATATACCTCTAAAACATGGAAGATCTTACCTTTATCACGAAATAGCTCATTGCATCTTTTCTGGCTTTATACAAGCTTATGACTTGTGTTGCATTATGATTTTAGCTCCAAGTTCTTATATATTTGTACATTGACTGCACTCGGAACCTTTTGCAGAAGTCAGATTGGAAGTTACATCAACTTGAATGTCAAGCTCTTTCAAGACTTGACAAGAATAGATTAAAATCTCTTACACCTTCCATACGTTTGATGGTGAAACTTTTCATACGAAAGAAATTGCAAAGTGAGAAGGTGAGTATGTGATACTCTCTTCATGGTAAATATTTGTTTCAAGCTATTACTCTCTTCATGTTACATACTTACATATATCATTTCGTTTAAAAATATCCCCAGAGATTTGCTTGTTTTTATAGCCTAATTGTCCTTGACTACATTTACAATGCTATAGATACTTGATTCTAGCTTTTGTGAAATCTCATAGAAATGGCTCTGTTGGCCTATTGCCATTTCTAAAACTTTCCAATGATTTTATTTTTAATCCACTTTTGGAAATTCCATATAACCATTAAACATGCATGAAATTGCTTTACAAGAAACAGATGTGCTAGGTCAACTTCGAAGGAAGGGAAAGCTTTTCGCCTGGTCTTATTTATAAGTTTATAATTTTTTGGGGTGACATAAAATGAACAAGCTTTTAGTATCTTAGCTTTGTTATACTATTCACTTTTCATTGTTCCACAATATTGTTTCATGCCGCTATACCTATTATAATTGTTCTAAATTGTTATTGGCTTATATGTTTACGTTCTCTTCACCTTTTGTCAATGCAATATCTCTAATTTATGCTTAACTTGCATACCCTAATATGTGTTTGATCTCTTGATTTTAAATTTGTATAATGGACAGATAATCCCAACTACTTCTATGGACAATTACAAACTGGTTGAGGCTTTGGTATCTCGTATGCTTAAATTCTATCTTAAATATGGAGTTTGTAATATGCTAATTTTCACTCTTCTAAGTATTTGAGGTTTCTATTAACAATTTAATTATTATTCATTTATGCAGATAGGTCCGAAGTTGATGAAAAGCAACTATTGTTATACGCACAAATGGCAAACCTTGTTAATGTGATTCTACAGTGGCCTGATATCAGTATAAAAGAGATAGCAGAAAACTTTGCCAAGGTATTCTCTGAAAATTTAGGCCACTCTATTATAGGTTGTAAAATGCAAATTGGTTTCCTTCAAGTTCTAGTAGGTATATAAACATATTCTGAAATTTGGTATAATATATAACTATTATTTAGTTAGCTACTTAGCTCATCTACCTGACAGTAAGCTCTGTGCTTTTTGGCGTCACTGTGCTGAAATATGGTTACAGCTCAATCATAAATCTGGCATGCTTGAATATACAGGAACCCTACGAATAGAGAAATCCTACTTTGCCCTTTGTGATGCTAGGCTTTTACTTGTATAATTTATTATTGTGTTTGGAGGTTGATAAATCAGTGTAAATCCAAAAAGGTGATCTTTATTTGGAATTGTCGTGTTGCAAGTGTTGACCCTACCATTTCTGGATACCATTTGTTGCATCGTGGATAAACCCTTCGTCCTGCTGTATAATCACACCATATAGGATGATGTTCTGGTGTTTTAAATTAAACGTATCCAGTATATCCCCTCAAGAGTAGGATTTAGGGAGAATGAGATATATGCAGACCCTGCCCTACTCCCAGGAGTAGTGCGGCTGTTTTTGTGAAACCCCCCTGTCTTCTGAGGAAAAAAATTATGGAAGTTTTGGTGGATGAAATTATAATTTTTGGAATTTTTAACTGAAAAAAATTAGAAGATTTGAAAATATTTGAAAAGTGATGTTCTGGTGAGTGGTGATAAAAAAAGGGAGAAGTGATGTTCTAGGGTATATATTTATTTATAGATATTTAACGTTCCCAATTATATGCAGCTTGCGGCAAATGCACATACCATCTGTGATACTGAATTGAGACCCTTGGGGACAGGATTATACCCTGTCATTTCCATCATTAACCACAGGTGGCTTGGATATACTTTTGTCTCTTTTTCCCCTCTTCTAATTATCATTTCCATGACTCTGGTGAATGATTTTGATGGGGCAGTTGCTTGCCCAACTCAGTTCTAGTGTTCGAGGGAAAGATGGCAGTGGTCAGGGCAGTGCAACCTGTACCCAGAGGTAGTGAGGTATGATGTGCCATTGTAATTCTTAATTACTTGTATACCAATATGTTCGGGAACATGTTGGAAATGAAACATAGCTTTAGGTGCCTTTGTAGTTGTTCAGGTTAAAGGTCAAAGCATAAACCAAGTTTTATTCAAAAAGTTCATCAAAATAAAAACTGAAAGTTTTTCTAATCACTAAATTGTATAATCATTGCCGTCATAAATTATAATATTATATATCATTGCATGATATTTGAAAAAGGACAAATTGTAGATCTGACGTAATTTTGCACTTTCTGGGGTGAACTCTCTGTTTGCTATAATTTGATTAATTGTTTCTCTAGAAAATAGTCTATACTCTGAAAATAAAAATAAAAATTGAAGCCATGCATTATTTGAAATATGATATCTAGAACTATGATATTTAAAAACAGCGGATACATGATAGAAGAAAGAGATTTTGGGATGATTAGTAATTTTCAGAGGTCCGTATTTGGTAATAATCGGTCTCTCAACTATCCAAAAAATACGCTTAAGCTCTTACAAACTACCTTGTTCATTAAAGATCAAAACATGTTAGATTCATAACTAAGATTAAAAACTTGAATGTTCAAAATATCTCACACGTCAGATTTCTGATGGATACTTAACTAATTTTTCTTTTTGGAAAGTCTTCTTACTAATGAAATAAAAAGAAAGTGGCAAAAGATAGTTTTAGAAACACAAGTAATTTGTTTGGATGTCAAAATGCTGTCTTTGTTCTTTGTTAATGTGTTGAATCAGCATAAAACCATTAAATGCTATCTTGTACCTACTTACTTCGCTCTATTGTGTTTTGAAGGTATTAATAAGTTACATAGAAACGGCAGGAACCACTATGACTCGACAAAAGACTCTCAAAGAGCAGTACTACTTCACTTGCACTTGTCCCCGTTGCAGCAACCTGGTAAATATTTTAACCTTCGTCTGTTCATCACATCCCTGTTAATTTTGAAAAAGAATGATAGCGATGGCAACAACCATGATAGCACTATGGCTTTTACTGTGAAGCTTGACCAGCCCAATGTTGTAGGGCCAGTCTAACGACATCAAGGAGAGTTCAATTCTAGAAGGTTATAGATGCAAGGATGCCAAGTGCAATGGTTTCTTGCTTCGTGATTCTGGTATTACCTTTGTTTGTTTTGTTCTGATATTTTTAGGCAAGTAGTCCTATGACAGATATTTAACGTTTTTTTCATATTTTAATTCTGGATCTGCAGATAATACAGGGTTCATATGCCAGCAGTGTGGACTTCTAAGGAATACGGAAGAATTAAAGAAAATTTTGAGTGAAGTAAAATCAACTACAGATAATGCATCCATGAATTATTCCTCCGGAAGTATCCTCTGATTTTGCTAGTGGCTTAGATCTCACTTCTCTGGTTCTAGATTTTATATTTTAGTTTAAAGATACAGAACTGGTAACAAGGTATCTAGTTTATGTTAGATTGCATGTATCATTTTACCATCCTGATATAAGTAGACAATTGCAAAAGGTTTGGACTTATTAATTAGCAATGCTACATGTTTTATAGGGATCTAGAGTTTCCCACCTATCCACCCTTGAGCCACCTCAGTTTGTCTGGCACCTATGCCCTTCGCTAGGTGCAATTTGTAGGCTTCCTAATGCATTTAGTGAATCTAACTAACTCTCTCATTCTTGAATTGATTTGGTATACTATATTACTTTTCCAGTAAAATCGAATTACCTGATATTATTTATATTTACTTCTCTTGCCCCTTACTTTTGTGTTGCGGTTAAGGTCAATTACGGAAATACAAATACCCCCACACACTTTATTTATCTTATTACCTTATAGAATGGGGAGATTTCCATGCGATATCCAATCACTTTATCTTATTTTGTTCATTTATGCTGTTGAAAGACTAATAAAACAGAAATAAGGTCATAAGGGCCACCTATGTCTGCCTGCTTCTTCTGTCAAATGTTATCTTTGACAAAGTTCAGATAGAGCTGAAGCCAGTGCTCTGTACAAGATGATTGAGAAACTTCAACTAAAGATTTGCCATCCATTTTCACTCAATTTGATGCGAACCCGCGAAACTATTTTGAAGGTTTGTCTTGTGATTTTGTTTCGTGGTTCAACTCTACGTTGCGATCATAAACAGTATTGTGTTCCCTATAGACTATAGTTCTCTTAATTGTATATTTTATGTAAAAGAATATGCTGTTTTTATTGTGGCTACATTATCTGTTCAAGACTGCGGCTGTTCACTGTTTTCAAATGATTTATTGATTCGAACTTACCTGTTAGGTGCCATTCTTGATCCTTAAACTAAGATATATTTATCAGCTTGGGGAATTTACCTTTGGTGGGAGGGTATTTGAATATCCTTGTACCATTATATTGTTTGCTTTTCTTTTTGGATAATAACTTTTCTGTTGTATCTGTCTTGTAAATTTCTGTATTGATAAAACATGTTGTTTATGTTTTCCTAGATATCTATGGAGCTTCAGGACTGGGAAGAAGCACTAGCTTACTGCAAATTAACAATTCCAGTTTATGAGAGTATGTTATCTGTTTCTGCCAAAGTTCTCTTAAAAATTATCAAACTTCATGAGAACACTGTTAGTTACTGAAGTTTTCTATTAGGCTTACCTTCGCAAACTATGCACAAATATGACTTTCATCCATCTTTCTAAAGCTCTCAGTATGACATTTACGTAGTTCTGTCACTAACATGACAAATGCCATATCACTCCCCATAGAAGCAGCACTTCATCACAGAAGCGACAGCACCATAACTTGTGCACTATTTCATCTCAAACTCAGAGTTAGGGATTTTTCCTTCATAAACTGAATTATTGAAGAGTTTCTTTGCATTATCTAGGTTTCAGACCTATATCGTTTGCTGCTTTATCGAATAAAAAACATTGTGTTTTAAAGTCACTTGAAGATTAGCTCAGTCTCCGTGATGAAATTAGTATGCATCATTCTTGCAGTGTAAAGTGTTCCCTATCTTGGTGCCCATCGAACTAATTTAACTAAAAATGTCTGCCTAGCTTACCTCTGCTTATTTAGAGTGAGTAGGCTTAAATTGATAGTTGTCTATACATGTAGATTGTAGACTGAAATTTGGTAATCCAGGCCATAACAATGGCAGTCTTAGTTTTGCTCAACTTTGTAGTTCATTTTATTTTATAAGCAGGTTAATGACCCCAATTCCCTGTTTCTCTTAAAAGATTCTTATTCTAACACCGGGACATATAAAAGAATGAAGTTCAATGCCTTTAATCATAATTGTCAAACTTATCACGGCAATCAAGTTTGAGTATTGTTTTTCTTTCCAATACAGGAGTATACCCAGGACACCATCCGTTGCTTGGATTACAATATTATACCTGCGGGAAACTTGAATGGTACCTATATATACATATATATATATATATATATATATATATATATATATATATTTTCTCTTAGGTCATAAAAATTCTAGGCATGATAGTTTTGTTAGCCTTGCATAGAATATTAAAGTTCCTTTGGTAAGTATTTATCATTTTTTTGGTATTATATCTGAGATTTGTACGATGACCATACATTTGAAATAGCCATATCAAGTTTAATGATTACTGAAAGTTTGATATGCTTTACAATATTTAGAAAGAAATATACATGAGTAAAACGCAAGAAATAGTAGCACAGCAAGAACACATGCACTTGTAGTCTTGAGTATGTTGATTAGGAGTATGGTTCAGATACAATCTTTAAAGAAAAATCACGCTAACTTGGCAAATATATTAAATGGTAAGCCAATATGATTTTTCTTACTTTATTTCTCTTGTGAATTTTCTTTGTTTATCTTCTTTGTTATCATTAGTAAATATTGTTTAACATAATTAAGAGGATAAAAAGTATAATAATCAGTAAAGTTTCTAGAATTATAAATTGATTACTCAGCTTTGCAGAATTACAAATCAGTCTAGAAAGTTTCATAATCAGCCAAAACAATTCCTAAAGTTTCATAATCAGCCGTTCGTTCTTTTATTTCAGTTGTTGTGCGTTGTTCTAAATCATGTCTTGGCACATGAAATCTGAAATTGAGAGTGAAAGATTATATTTATATTCTTGAGGATGAATGTAATTACTTACACTACTAAGTTTATGATTGTCATCGCCGAAACAAGTTATTTGAATATGAGTTTACGTTGAAGAAGTTAGATAAAGAATACTACGAACTTGAAGGATTGGAAAGAAAGTACAAAACCGAGTTGAGCAAAGAAAGTTACGAACGTGAATCGGAGAGACGAGAGAGGATTCTTGAGATTCTGACAACTCAACTTGAACTTCTTATATATTTGGAGAATAGGAAAGGAAAATAGTCTTCTTATACATTTGGAGAATGAGAAAATAGTCAAAAGGAATGAAATTGCAATGGAAATCGAGCATGTTGAAGACATGTATATAGGAGGGAATCAGTTGAACGAAGATAATGCGGTCGTTCTGGATTCTTTGAGTTGCATGGAGTACGGAAATGGAGTTGTTTTTGGTATAGTTGGAGAATCATATATGAAGCTACCTAGAATTGTTCAAGAAAAACAAGTGGTTGGCAATTTTATTAATGTTGATCATGTCGAGTTTATTATTCTGAAATACTCAATTGAACCTCCTTTTAGTTCTCGGAGTTCTTTGTACCTTAGCCATTCTTCAAGAAGAGTGGAAACTTTATCTTGGTTCCATCTCAATCTTGCATAGTTCTTAAAATTCCACAACTTGTAGAGAAATTATTGTATTTACATATATGTTTTATATATGGGGTTATCAAGACAACTCCTGGAATCGTTGAATTCATTAAATACGGATTCCTAATCTCGAAAAAGTTTTTCTCCTCTTTGAACAGAAACTTTGACGCGACTCGAAATTAGTCTTCTTCGATCTTCGTAGCTAATCTAGCTAAGACATTGCATTTTTAATTTTTTATTATGATTTGATGTCATTTTCTTGCCAAATACCGTACCGAGCAAGAAGTAATATTATCATTATCTATACCAAAATACTATGCAAGTATTCAGTGAGGATTGAGTCTGAATGGTTTTGTACAGGTTACTTGAAAACACAGAAGACTCCATCAAGTCCTTGACCAAGGCATTACAAATATTGCGCAACACTCATGGGGAGAGCAGTCCTTTTACGAAGGAACTCTTATCCAAGCTAGAGGAAGCACGTGCTGAAGCTTCTTACAAGCTCTCATCTTATGATTACTAATACTGGTAAAAACGAGGAATTAATTGTGGTGGCTGTTGTGAACTAAGCTGAAATAGTAGCGTGATACATGTTTACGAAGTTCTATCAAGTGTTATGTGAGAGTTGGTGGATCATTACTACAGATTCTTAGTGCATTTACTGAATAATCTATTTGAGAATACAACTTTTATAAATATTTGTTCAGTAAAATTAAGTTGGGGTAATGTTTAGTTACTTCTATCCTTTTATTTTCTCACAATGATATATTTACAGTTTGTACTATTATGCTTAGGAAGCATCTAATAATTGATGTTTATATAATGAAGCAAATGTATCCTTCAATTGTTCTCATGTGAATTGGTTTATATTAGCCCACTTCTATTGTGACTTGCGTATATGGGAAGGATAAATCTTCCCAATGTGTTTTCCTTTTCGGAAATGCAGAACATGCCTCTCACAATGCACGAGCTTCAGTTTCTTTTTTCTTTTTGTTAAGTAGTTTCTGTTTTTTCACTAGAGCCAGGAATGTTTAACCTGATGAAACTCTCTGTCATATGCAAGTTTCAGGTGTCAACAAAAATATGACCAACATACCATTTTTAAAGAAATGTGACCGAAAATACCACATCATGAATTGGGTCATTGTACCACTTTACATGCGCATTCCTACTTTCGATCATGCATGTTATGAAAAGAAATTGGGAAATTCCTAATAATATCATTGTACTATTGGCTTTTCCAAATTGTATCAATCACTATTTTAGACTTCCAAGTAGTCACACTGTATTTTTGACTTCATCCATATTATAACACTCTGTTAACTAAAAGTTAATGAAGCTGTTAAGTACTAACTAAAAAGATGTTTCCCTCCAAAAAGCTGTTACTAACATGTCATTACAACGTCCCAAATATGCAACAAGTCTGCATAAATAGTTAAACAAAACATAAACACACATGTTCTAAACACCAATGATATTGCAAAACAGATTTAATAAGTGTTTTAGACATGAAAACTCAATAATGTGCATATCAACTTTGAGGCTGAGACTGAGATGCTGGAAATTGAGACACATTAATTTCAGTTGCTTTAGCTGCTGCCTCTTTTGCTGCTGCCTTAACTGCTTTTGCTGTGTTGGATTGATCTCTAATTCTTGAATGTCTAACCACCATTGGTTTAGTTCCTTCTGCCTTCTTTTCTTTTGCAGTCAAACCTCCTTCGCAAGTTCTTGCATTGTGGCCAAGACAGTCACATTTACTGCATTTGACAGTTTTTGCTCTCTTCCCTTTCTGATCTTCTCCTTCTTCCTTTTTTCTGTTTCTGCTAGGTCTCCCAACCCCTCTATTCATTATAGGTGGCATAACAGTACACAGATCATTATATGTATGCCATTGATTTGTGTCAGGTATGGGGTTAATGTTAAAACTGTAGGAATGTTTGTATGTCCTAACAGAATACCATGTGCTAACAACATTATGAGGATCAATTTTTGCATGAACCATAGCTCTTATGGCATGCCTAAATGGGATACCACTAATCTGCCAAGCTCCACAAGAACAAACCTTGTTATTTAAAGACAAAGGGAAATGAGATTTACCCTCATGAATTTCATATTCTCCTGGCTTCGACATATATGCTTTGCAACTTATAGTGTCCTTGCTAATATCTTTCAACAACTTCTTTATCTTAGGACAAAGGTCATCATCATTCCAAGTCATGTCAGTTTGACTTCTTGTAGCTATTCTAACCATGCACACTCTTCTAATGCATGTTTCAAACACATTTATATATATTTACTGATTAGAAATGAATAATGCAAACATGAAAATATACCTTGAAGTAAGGTCAAGACTGGTCTGCATCTATCAATTCCAAGAGTTGAATTGAAACTCTCCACAAAGTTTGAAGTGTTGGAATCATTACATACATTTGGATCAAATTTGTGTTTGCTCCAAGTAGAAGAATCACCTAGTTGTGCAAACCATGTCATGACTTGCTCACCACCAGCTTCTTTGAGCCTTTTCATAGCCTTCCTAAATGTAAACTGTGATGTGGCATTGCAAACCCTCCAAAAAAGAATGTACATCAAGGGACCAGAAAATTGTTTTTTTGTAGTTTCTAGAAATGTGTCTACAACAATATCTTCTCTTTACAGTTGGCCATACATCCATTAAAGCAAGATCAATCCCCTATATATAGTTCAGTAAACAATAAGCATATGAGATCATATGAGCAGACAACAATAAGAATATAAGATAACAATAAGCAATGTACCTTTTGCCTATCAGAGATCACTATACAATTCTTTCTGCTTGATTCTTTGAGAAGGTTGTAGAGATTCAAAAAAAAACCATGACCAATTCTCTTTGTCCTCGACACTAACTATTGCATAAGCCAATGGAAAAATCTCATTATTTGCATCCAAAGCCACCGCTGAGAGTAAAATACCTCCATAATCTCCGTTTAGGTGTGTTCCATCAACACCTATTAGAGGCCTGCACCCTGCTAGAAACCCTTTCCACATAGCAGTAAAAGAAATGGAAATATTATTGAATAACAGTTGTCTTGGGATACTTTCACTCTCCACAGTTGAAAAATAGGCACTTGAATCTGGATTACTTTCACAAATGACCCTTGTATAAGCAGGCAGCTCAGCATATGACTCGTCATGTCCACCAAACAATTTTTCTATTGTCAACTTCTTCATATTATACAATGAAGATTTTTTCATATATACCCCATATCTCTGGAACAACAACTCATTTAGAGCATTTTCTGGAATATCTGGATTGGCTCTTATACCTTTCAACAACTTTGATGCAGCCCATTTGACATCACACAATGGATTATATGTTTCCAAACCCCTACATGTGTGCACATTAGGCTTAATCTTCTTAATAGCCCAAGTAATGCAATCAGAAAGCCTACTACTATGTATCCTCCATTTACAACATGATGCATAACAAGTAGCTGTATATCTGTTTTTGTCAGTCCACAATACATTGATTGCAAATCCTTCTTGCACACAGTAGACTTTCAATTTCTCTTTAAAATGACCTTTATCTAAAAAAATCATCCAAGGTTTCAACTCAATCTTACCAAACTCTTTATCTTCATATAACTCTTCATTCTTGTACAACCTTTGATAATACTCATCATCATCCTCATCATCAACAAAATCATGCCACTCACTAGGCTTCCAATTGTCTATGATTTCTGGCAATGAGTTTATCTCCTAATTTTCATCAGATGAGATATTCCCCTTAAACTTGACATCATTATCTGACTCTGCACCTCCATCATTCATATCAAACTCTTCCTCAACGAATGTCATTTTTTTCTTAGCACTTCTTCTTCCAATTGCACTAGACTCATTGTAGCCTTTATATTCACTTCTGGAGCAGTAGTAACTGTCACAATGATCCCTTTCCTTTTTGCTGTTGTTCTAGGAATTTTTCTACCAAACATTGTCTCATTAGGTGGATGGTTGAGCTCAAATGGGGTAGTATTTGTAGGAGGAAGAAATCTAGGACTCTTCCTAATAGGTAATGATAACTTGAAGGCTGTTTGAGGTGAGATGGGGGCTAGTGGTAAATTAGGATTAGTTATTTTTTTCTGGGAGGAGGCCTCTGTTTGGTGAATTTTTTGGTTGTTGTAGTGGTTGTTTGAGTGGCAATAGGCTCTGTGATCTCCACATTTTTTTGGGTCTGTTGCCTTAGATTCAAAGAAGTGTCCTCGAGGTCTTCCAATGAAGATAGCCTTTGTGATTCTTCATGCCCATCATCCTTCTCACTACCAGCCATTCTCTTATTATTTTCTTGTCTTCTCTTCAAATTTAAAACCAATTTATAGAAAGAACTTGGTTTCAGCACAGTTCCAACCCAAATAGAAATCACACTCTTTTCAGCAAACCTTTCGAACATTGTTATTAAATCCTTATCTGTCTCTAATGAATGATGCTTCATATTAAATGCATATGTAAATGTTGGATAAGCATAATATAACTTCACTCCCTATTTTTTTGCTAACTCTTCATACTCAATAACAATGTCTAGTAGTGATGTTTTATCTACATCAACCTTAACCTCAACATAATTAGCATTCCAATGAAACTTCAACACTTTATCCATATGCACACATTTAAACATGCATATACACATACACCTTCATATATAAACACATCCACACACATATATATACATATAGAAACATATATGTATATACACATATTCTACAAACCCTAAACCGATGAACTGATTAACTATTTAGGCACGAATATACATATATATATCGATTATATATATATATAGTAATGGAAGTTCAAATGCATACTTTTTGTAGAGATTAGTGTTAAATTAAGTGTTGGAGGAGAAGAATACAATTTTGAGATTGTAGTTGAATTAGTGTAGAGATTGTATACCCTAATTTGAGATTGATGTCACAATTTTGCCCAAATAAAACGTTGATACCCAACTAATGGCTCAAGTCACCCAACTTAATGTTTTTAATTGTAATTTATTTAATTTTCTTTTAATTAATTGTAATTTTATAACATTTGACTAACGGTTAGCTAACGGAGTGTTATAATATGGATGAAGTCAAAAATACAGTGTTACTACTTGGAAGTCTAAAATAGTGATTAGTACCATTTGGAAAAGTCAATAATACAATGGTACTATTAGGAATTTCTCAAAGAAATTCAAAGCATTTATGCATGATCGGGGTATGTCGTACGTGCATATTTTTATCAGTATGCGTATCAGGTGATAAACGTGACATATCCAAAATATGACAGCAAAATGGTGTACTTGTATATTTGTTGTAATAGTACTCCTGTATTCACATTAAAAATCTAATTTTAATACTATCCGCTATAAAAAAACCCGCGGATATATGGTTTTAGACAATCGCATGTCAGGGACTGGGACCATAATAGTATATACGTAAGATGCATCAGACAATGTGTGAATATTCGAAATAACCCTATGAGCCAAGTTAAACATTCACACCTGAGGCATTCGGATCAAACATTTACGCAATGTGTGGCATGGGTTATAAAACGTACACTAATAATTGACACACATTTTGAAATGTGAGACCTACATGCACATTCATGTAAGATTTTGAGTCCTTTACGAACTAATGGATGTTACCAAATAGTAGGAGTGTAACAAGCTTTTTTTTTACAAAGACGGATGCACAATTTTAAAACTGAAAAGATTAATATCAGACCCAATCCAAACTACAACTCAAATTCTACACGATTCACAACATAGTTTAGGGAGACAACTCGAAAATGACGTGATTACCCAAATATAATTCGAAATAACATCTTTATTAGAGGTTTTTTTCTCCTTTAAACTTAACCATCCAATTTCATAAAATTTTAATAGTTTTCCTATCAACTGAAATTAAACATTTATAAAAAGAAAATTCAATTTTATTAATATTCAGTTATTTTTTACATCAACTTAATCTTAACTAGCTTACTATGAAAATAAACCGAAATCCAAAATTCAAAACTGCCTAGTTTTAAAAAGTACCACATCAGTGTCATGTGTTGGTTCAAGTTTTTGAATTAGAGTGATACGTTGGGCCAATTTTTTGAAGTGGGGTATTTTGAACAAATATGGTTTAAAGTGTATTTTGCGCCGACATTAGTAATTCATTTTGTATTTAGCTTGTCTCTAAATTTTCTCCGGTCAAGATTCTGGGAAATGGGAATAATCGGTATCAGGACGTGGCTATTTACGAAATATGAAGTTTATACACATATTGTTAAGATAGACTCCTCCTCAGAAGAAAAAAGTCAACTTCAGTCAAACACGGAATGCTGCCAGCTCAGCTAGGAAGATTGTTATCAATTCTATTATATTTCACATGTTGTATATATAGTTACAATAGCTTGTACAGTAAGCTAATACTACATTTCTTCTTCATTAAGTCTGTAATATGTAGACACACAAATATATGTGTAGATACAACCTCTCTGTGAATACAATTCTTCAAGCTTTATTCTCTATGTTTCTATGGTCAATCTTTCATGATTCTTCAAGCTTTCATGGTATCAGAGCGTAACTCTTCGATCTACGTCGTCTTCAACCTTCAACTAAGCTCCATTATGGCGATATCGTACTCTGTTACTACTGACTCATCTTCGTACTCTGGTACCCTTTGATATGAGTCATACCGAACCCTTTGATGTGAGTCATACCAAGCTAATTGAAATGAGTCATACCGAGCACATGTGTTATGAGTCATACCGAAGCCACTTGCAATGAGTCATACCGAAGCTACTTGCAATGAGTCATACCGAATTCTTATATGAGTCATACCGACCGTTATAAGTCTTGCCCAGCCTTTTTATGAGTCATACAAGTGTTAATTTTAATTGAAAAAGGTCATATTGGGATAAGTCATGCTGGCTTTCCACCTTTATAAATATGAGGAGATTGTCTTCATTTTTCATTGTCGTTCAAACATTCAAATTCAGAAATTTGTATGCATTGTAATATTCACAGATTTCTGTGCTCAGTTTGGAACAATCATGTACAACACTCAAGAACTAAGCACATTGACATAAGGTATCATTTTATCCGAGAGTATGTCATGAATGGAACTGTGGTGCTGCATTTTGTACCCACAGAAGATCAACTAGCCGACATCTTCACGAAACCACTTGATGAATCCACTTTCTCAAACCTGGCTAGTGAACTAGGGATGTTAAATAATGGCTAAATTTTGGTTGCTAGGAATTAATTTAAGCTCATAGATATTAAATGTTAATATTTAAAAAATTTATGAGACTTGATTTAATAAAGTCCTAAATCTTATGAATTTTTAGAAAATTATCTCAAGAATAAACTAATATTCTTAATAGATGATTATTTCAATTATAGCATAAGTATTTTTAATTTAAATTAAGCATTTTATGTAGTTATTTATTTATTTTTCTAATTATTTTTGTACATTAATAATAATTATGTTATTAATTAATTAATTGATAATATTAATAATTATTATATGTCCTTAATAATTTAGTTTCTTTTTACTTTACTAATTAATTAATTAAATCTAAAAGTCGAATAAAATTTTCAATATATTATTTCGATTTTGGAAATAATTAATGTGTGTGTGTGTGTGTGTGTATATATATATATATATATATATATATATATATATATATATATATATATATCTTCTCAGCATGACTTAAAATCTCGGTATGACTCTTTTTAGTTAATAAAAAAAAGCCATACCAACATAAGTCATACCGATTGCATTTTATTTTTAATCAAAAATAAAATCTCGGTATGACTCATTAATAAGTCATACCAATTGCATTTTATTTTTAATGGAAAATAAAATCTCGGTATGACTCATCAATAAGTCATACCGACTGGATTTTAGTTTTATTCAAAAAAAAATCTCGGTATGACTCATTTATAAGTCATACCGACCTGAGTCATAGCAAACCCACACTTCTAAGTCATATTCAGTTTAATATATATATATACACACACACACACACACACACTAATCGAATACAATTATGCAAAACCCTTTAATTTTCGATCTTTACAACTGATTCAGTTGCTTGTTTGATTTTCTCAAGTGTTTTCACTTGCTTGTTACTGATTGATTCGACTAAAATAAGGAGAAACCCTGCCCGATTTTTTTTCAACTGAGTTGACTAGGTTGTGAGTGTTGAAGAATCGATTTTGCTGAGTTAGTGGTGTTTAAGGACTGAGTTAACTGTTTTTGTGAGTAAATCAATTTGGGCTGTGGTATTTCAGTTAGGGTTTTTAAGTTTACTATGTAATTTTTCAAATTCTGGACTTGTAATTTTATTTTTACTGTTTTATTGCAACTTTGTAATTTATTAATTGTAATTTATCGAGAGAAAAAAAGAAAGAAAATGGCTGGTTTTTGCGAGATTGTTAAGACTAATTTTGTCGGATTTTTTAATCCGGAGATTTGTACAGTGGAGAAGTTTAGACCCTGGATTATTTTCATGAACGAACACTCTTTAGTCAGAACTGTCATTACCCTAGACACTCATTTACAGACTCTAGCATTAAGGGCATTATACAGCACTGCAAGAAATAGATCAACTGAAGCCAGAGTGCGATTCTCCTTCAATATTGGGGAACGTGAATATATGGTAACTGAAGATGATGTGAATAGAATTCTGCAATTCCCTTTGGATAACTTTGTTGACCCACCTACAGTTCCAGAAATTCTTGAGTTCTTTACTGCTATACAGTACCAGGGTGAAATCAATCTGGTAAGACTGACTAAGTCAAAGTTAGTACATGAGTGAGACTATTTCTTCGACACACTGGCTAAGGTGTTTGCACTTACAACAAAGAGCAACTTCAACAATATTTCTTCTTTGCTACAAATCATAGGATTTTCAGTGGCTAAAAATAGAAGAATAAATTTTGGGAAGTTGGTGCTGAAAGAAATAACCAGGAAAATGGGTAAGCCAGAAAGCAGGGAATAGAATGTACAAGTCTACTATCCAAGGTTCCTAATGTTGTTCATGAATGACTTGTTGTTGGATGAAGACAAAGCCTTATTTCATAACAGTCCAGCACAAACATCTCCATCTACACAGAATGCACTGTTTGTAAGGCTCAACAATAATCCCAGATTTGAGAATGTGCCAGTGGTGAGACCAAACTACTTGGGTCAGATATTGGATCAAATTGCCAACCCAGAACAGGCTCAGCAAGTACCAGAACAAGAACCAGAGGAAGTGCCAATGGAAACTGATTGAGTACAGCTACTACTTGAAGCTGCCCAACATGCTGAACAAGGAGCTGAAGAACAACATGTAATATCTCAAACCTTAGCTTCTAATTTCCTACCTATAAGTATAGCATCTGCACTTTTAGATTTATCTGTGGCAGACTATGAATATGATTGTGGTTTTACACTTCAAGACATTGCCAATGAACCTGAAAACACACAGGTTCAAACCCAGACTGAGTTAGAACCCCAAATAGTTTCTCCTTCACCTTCCTCAATCAGTCATATTCGTAAAAGGAAGAAACCTGTTAGAAAAGTTAGGGGGAGAAGTGTAAGTGCAAGTGATCCCGCAGCTCTGTCTCCACCTTCAAAAAGATCGAGATCAGAACCTGAGACAACTGCAGACTCATCCTTTTCCTCTAAGTGGGATATGGATTTTGAAACGGCTATCCAAGACTCTCTAGATACACTCGATCAAACGGGTGATTCTATTCACCGTACAGCCACGGCATCCGATTCAGATTCAGATTCTCGCACACTGCTAGCTATCACAATAGCAGGACCTCCACTTGCAGAAACACAATCATATGAGGGCACATTTGTTGAAGAAAATGTTTTTGATAAAAACTCGTCGGATGCCACCTATGTTGTGGACCATGACATTTTCGATGCAGTGCGGCATCAGTTACCCTCAGAGGAATAAAGGGGCATCACAGACTCTCAAGAGCCACTCAATACATTGTCTAAGGTGATGACCTCGCTGGATTTCTTTAATCCAGTTCTCTTCCGAGAAAGTCTCGAATCCACTAGTGGGTTTGAGAGGCAACCACTATTTAGAGGGAGATGGGGCTCCATTCACGGAGCAGCTACGTCAATAGCGGAGCCACTTCAAGTAAAACTTGTTGAGGACATGCCTTCACAGGCTTCAGAAGAGCATTTCGACTCTTCAACTGCTTTAGTGGTGTATACAGGTACAACATCAGGATCTGGAGAAGATAAGGAGCTAAACACGAGTGACGTGAGGCAAACACTGAGCGATACACATGCACGTAGTGTTAGTCCAAACAGGAGTGCAAGCGAGGTGAGTGCACACACACAATGAACTCTTGTTAAAAATGGAAGCTCTCCAGAAACAGATGCAGATTGTTCAGACTGAAATAAACAAAGGGAAAGCACAAGCAGAAATCAAGTCTGCCACTGTAACTGCACAGCTGTCAATCATAAGAAAGGATGTTGATAATGTCAAGACAAATGTAATAATCAAAACTCAAAACATCCAGAATGTTCAGAAGTTGATTGCTGACGACATGAAAGAGATTTCCAATTTAAATGAAAGAATTGATGATGTGGAAAGAAATTTAACCGAAAAAATTCGTATAAATGAAGAAATCTCCTCAGCAAGATTCAACAAGTTAGATGATGGAATGGAACATCTCAATGAAGGTATGAGGCAGGTCTTCTTGGCCATTTCAAATCTTAGTAAATCTTTAGATGCTTCAAAACCTGTAGAGGATCCCTCAACTAAGGGGGAGAAAGGAATAGCTGAAGAGAAAGGGGCAAGTGGAAAGGCTGTAGCTGAAGAAGAAGGGGCTACTAGCAAAGGAAAAGAAAAACTGTACTCTGAGGAAGATCAATTTCAGACGTATATTCCAGAGGAACGGTACTATCAACAAGAGCAACTCATTGATGAAGTAAGTATTGAAAATCAAGGTTTCAATCCTGACTACTGCAGAGCTGAAGACGAAGCTGTCTTTGATGATGAATTTTTATTTCCAAAAGAAAAAGAGCATGATCCTGCCTATGAGGAGGCAATAAGGAAGCTGAAAGAAGACATCAAGGCAAGAAATGCCAAAACTATAAATTTAAAATCTCTAGTTAAGGAAAGAACCCAAGCTGAAAGAGAGGCAAGCTTAGAAAAACAGAAGCTTTGGGCCTTAGCAGTAAAGAAGAAAAAGCAAGATATTGAGATGAAGATAGGGGACAGATGGGATGCAACAAGGAAAGTTCTAGATAAAATTCAGCAAGGTCCCTTTGAAGACAGACAAATGCTTTCAGTTATCAAAGGTCTTGAAGATTCAAATGATAATCTGGATAACTTCATGAAGGCATTAAAGGAAGAAGTTGATTATATCACTGTTCTAGTGGATCACATTCTTGAAGACTGGCAACTTCTAGTCTACACTCACAGGAATGGAACAATCAGAGTATCTTTGGAATTCTTCTGAAAGAGATCACTATCAGCTATATGGGTTCTGTTAAACAAAGTAAAGAGAAGCTCAGAAGAAAATGAACTACTCAGGGACAGACTCAGAGAAATAGCAACAGCTGCTAGTCCTCAGATCTTATAAGATCCTCATGAAGTGAGATTTTTCTCAAACAAGTTTTATCAAATCATGAAGCTAGATGAGGAGTCATTTAAGGGCTACACGGTGAGGTATATGATCCAAGTTGAAAGGATGTTGAGATCAAAAGGATTCAGATCCCAAGCCGAGCTAGATGCTGCACAGAAAATCAGGAACTACTTCTTATCCAGAAACATCAAATCCTACATCAGGCAAATGCCAAAGATAGATTCCACACAGCCTTATGATGTACAAAAAGAAACAGTAGATCCTATTGAAGAGGAAGTCATGTTTCAGCTAGCAAAGGCTCAACAGAGAAGATTGTATGGAGAGTCAACCGCAACTCTGGCTGAAGCTGAAGAGGTACCTAGAACACCTGTGCACAAGAGTTCTAATCTAGAAGAAGGTGAATTGGATACCACTGAAGACTGAAGTCTTAAATAGGTCAAGATAGAAACTATGTTATATTTGTTCAGTACTAGAGGAACAACTATCTTGTACTTATCTCTTATGTATGAATCTGGAAAATTGTTAAATATAAAACCGAAACTTTTGTTTATTATTTACAAGTTCTTACATGTCGTATTTACTTTCTTAGTTGTTAGTTGAGTTATCCTCTAGGAATTTGTGTGTTAAATATTTAACAACAAATAGGGGGAGATTGAAAGGCATATGACTAGACCTATTTGTAATAATTAGATGACAACTCAACTCAATATAGAAACAGCGGTAAATAATAAATATCAAACAGGAATCAAGACGAAGACAGTCAACTAGTCACGAAGAATCCAAAGAATCAAAAGTACTCAGATGAACCTACTACTCAACTCTGAAGAAGTTCATTAATATGTTCAAGCGTCAGTGGAAAATAATCAAGTAGTAATTTCATAAGAATTCAGAAGATTCAGAAGATTTTAAGTGACTACTACACGAAGATTCCAGAAGAAGAAGAACGGAAAAAGAAGACAGAAAAGCTAAGCAAAGACAGAAGGCCACTAATTCTAAATGTTAAAAGACATGAAGAATATTTATTAGAGTATGACACAAGTGAACCAGACAGAACATTTGTGTGTCAACTTCAATTAATAAATATTCAACATCAAGCTAAAGTGGTTCCATGACAGAAGACTGAAACGGACTACAGAGTTGAACAAAAGTCCTAATAGTATTTTAATTCTATAATTAAAATTAAGTTAATTATTTAATTTATTTAATTAAATTAATTCAAGCATGAATTTAATTTAATTCATAAATTATTTAATTAAATTAAGTAGAATTGATTTACTATAAAAGAAATGATTCATATGACTTGCAGTGAGTCATACCGAGCCCTTTGATATGAGTCATACCGAACACCCTTTGATGTGAGTCATACCAAGCTAATTGAAATGAGTCATACCGAGCACATGTGTTATGAGTCATACCGAAGCCACTTGCAATGAGTCATACCGAAGCTACTTGCAATGAGTCATACCGAATTCTTATATGAGTCATACCGACCATTATAAGTCTTGCCCAGCCTTTTTATGAGTCATACAAGTGTTAATTTTAATTGAAAAAGGTCATATTGGGATAAGTCATGCTGGCTTTCCACCTCTATAAATATGAGGAGATTGTCTTCATTTTTCATTGTCGTTCAAACATTCAAATTCAGAAATTTGTATGCATTGTAATATTCACAGATTTCTGTGCTCAGTTTGGAATATAAATTGTTAAACCCGAACAAGGCATGTCAAAATCATTCTAGACAATTTATCAGATATAAGCACTATTCACTATATTAATTATATAATACTTTTCAAGTCTAAATCAGATATTCTACTTGAACAGTATTTCACCTAAATTAATATTTCAGGATTATATTTAACTTTATATTCTTAATCCGAATTCGCGAGTATTTTCAGATATTGTATTCAACCCCCATTCTACAATATCAGGGACCAACACAAACACTGTGCATACTGCAGGTACTGGTCATTTTGTTTGTAACAATTTTTAAGATCAAGTTCCAGAATCAACAGTTTGGATACTTGATTCTGGTTCCACTGATCACATCACACCTTATTTATAAAATCTCATAGATATCACTCCAGTTGAGTCTTCCTTAAATTTACCAAATGGTAATATTGCTCCAATTACTCATACTGGTAAATTATTCCTTCACAAGCATATTATTCTTGACAAGGTTTTATGTGTTCCTTCATTCAGTTACAATTTGCTTTCTATTCCAAAGTTAACCACTGACTCTAGATGCTTAATTACTTTCAACACTGATTCTTGCTTTCTTCAGGACCTTTCCTTGAAGAAGGTCACAAAGATTGGTAGATCCCAAGGTGGATTATATCTTCTACATCAAGATAAAATTATTTATCCTGCACATTGGAATCTATTTCCTTCACTATGTAATACTGCTGCAACTACATCTGCTTGTGATACTGACTCTAGATGCTTAATTACTTTCAACACTGATTCTTGCTTTTTTCAGGACCTTTCCTTGAAGAAGGTCACATAGATTGGTAGATCCCAAGGTGGATTATATCTTCTACATCAAGATAAAATTATTTCTCCTGCACATTGCAATCTATTTCCTTCACTATGTAATACTACTGCAACTACATCTGCTTGTGATCTCTGGCATAGTAGGCTTGGTCATCCTTCTACTTCTTCTATGAAATTTATGCTACCTGTTGGTCTATTTTCTACTGTAGATTATCTTAGTAATTGTGATACTTTTCGTGTTGCTAAACAGACTAGGTTGTCTTTTTCTGAGAGTCAAACTAGAAGTAATATACTGTTTGATCTTGTACACACAGATGTTTGGGGGCCTTATAGGCATAAAACTCATGGCAATTATGCATATTTTCTTACCATTGTTGAATCTAAATCTAGATCAACCTGGACTTACATATTTTCTGATAAAATTCAAGTACCAGATTTATTACTTTCTTTCTTAAAGTATGTTAATACTCTATTTTACACCACTGTTCAAGTCATTAGGTCAGACAATGGTACTAAGTTTATGAATAAATACTTGGCTGCTGAACTTAGAAAATTAGGGATTGTGCGTCAAACTAGTTACTCATACACTCCACAACAAAATGGTGTTGTGGAGAGAAAACATAGAACATTACTCAACAAAGCTAGATCTTTGAGACACCAAGCTCAACTCTCTATTCATTTATGGGGATACTGCATTCTTAGAGCCACATATCTCTTGAATAGAACCCATACTCAGCTATTATAAGGACTTACACCATATGAGGTTCTTTTTTATGACAAACCTGATTATAGTCAACTCAAAGTTTTTGAGACTTTGTGTTATGTGTCCAACTTATCTCCTCATAAGGATAAGTTTAGTGACAGAGCTCTTAGATGTGTTTTTCTAGGGTATCCATTTGCTCAGAAAGGGTACAGGGTTCTTCATCTTGACACTAAGAAAGTATGTACCAGTAGAGATTATCATTTTGTAGAACATGTCTTCCCTTTTGCTACAATTTCATCTAATACTGAAAGTCATATGACTAGTCATATGACTAGTCCTATTTGTAATAAGTAGATGACAACTCAACTTAGATAAGAAAGCGAAGTAAATAATAAATATTGAATATAGAGGAAGAACAAAAAGAAGCCAAGACAAGACAAGACACAAAGACCACTACAGCAGAAATGAGAATCAACATTGTAGTTAGTCATCCATGAATCAGACCAGTGCACAGGGTGTCAACAATGTCAGTGAAAATTCGTCATCAAAAAGTTCAAGTGGTGAAAAAGGTTATTTGTTGAAGAACAAAAGAGTTTTATCTACATCAACAATAGTCAAGACTTTAATTTAATTCTCTATTAATTAATTAAATTAATTAGTTAATTTAATTAATAAATTAATTCACTCAGAATTAATTTATTTCTTAAATTAATTAAAGGATTAATTAATTTAGAATTATTTTAGAATGACAGAAGCTGGAAGCTCAAAGGGATACAGATTTGTTTGGAATACAGTGTACAAGAGTCAGAATCCAAGATTGAATATTTGACTGGGTACATGCAGTGGTGAAAAGAAGTATTGTCTAGTTTAAAGAGTCAGATTATTTCAGTAACAGAGGTACTTCTAATTGCAACTGTAGATACAGTTAAACATGCCTGACGGTACTGACTTGAAGAAAAGACGGAAAAAGAATTGACACAGAAGAAATGCAAATTCATATATTCGTAAAGGTGGAACCCCGGTTGGAATTGATTTATCATTTCCAAGTCAAAAGGAGTTCGGTTCCAGGCGTTCAGAAGACCGCAACTTAGAGCGTAATGATTTATTTTAATTAATAAATATTTTATTTATTTAGTAAATTATATTTATAAATATCTAAAGATTTATTTTAATTAATAAATATTTTATTTATTTAGTAAATTATATTTATAAATATCTAAATAATATTATATATTTATTTTTATAATTTCTGAATTAAATTTATTATTTATTAATCAAAGATTATAAGTTGTGCGGGTCGAAAAGCATTTCTACGGAGCTTATCACTAAAAGACGAAATAAGCCCCTTTCTTTGTTCAAATTGAAGAGGCAGGTGCTTTGTATTTTAAAGTAGCCAATAGAAGCTTGCCACGTGTCCATACAATTGAAAAGAAGTGAACAAGGCAGTTGATTGAAATGTCATACCGAGAAGAAATCAAATGTCATACCAAAGAATTCATTGAAAAGTCATACCGAAGAATTCAAAGAAAGTCTTACCGAAGGAATTCTGGAAAATCATACCGAGCAGATTTTGTTTAATTAAAATAAGTCATACCGATTTTTTTAATTAAAAAAAGTCATACCGAGCAGATTTTATTTAATTAAAATAAGTCATACTAATTTTTTAATTAAAGAAAATCCGAATATGACTTTAGAAAAGTCATACCGAATTTTCTAAAGTCATACCGAATTCTAAAAATCATGCCCAGCTTTTTAATAAGACATACAAGGCTTATTTCTTGTTAAAAAAGGTCATAGTGGAAAAGTCATGCTAGCTTTTCAACCTCTATAAATATGAGGCTTGAGCTTCATTTTTCAGTAGTAGAAAAATTTTCAAATTCAGTAATTTATCTGCAAAGTTATATTCACAGATTTCTGTGTTGGTTTGAGTTTAATTCCTTAAGTAGAACAATTCATGTCAAAATTGTTCTAGGAATTAAATGTTTATTCTACCGAATACTGTAACACCCATTCAAGTTTAATATACATATTTAACTTGAATCATGTTTACTTACTTGCTATTTTTCTATATCTTAAATGTTTAATTATGAAAATAGAATGGTAGTAAGTCAGCCTCTCAAATACTACAAGGACCCGAACTCTCAGCTAAAGTAATAATTTAATTCTGTAAATTCTGAAAAGAATTTTAAATTGTTGTCAGTATCACATTTAACCCCCCTTCTACGATACTTCCGGGACCTAATAAATACAGATAGTTCAATTCTATTTCCTCCATCTGAATACTTGTCAGTTGAGGAGACCTCTGATTCTTTGACAGAACCTCTCCCTATAGACCATCACTTGTCTGATACTAGTTCTCCTAGTCAAACTCATGTTTCTAGTCCTAGTCCTGACATCAATTCTTCACTCAGTTCTAGTCCTGACATCAGTTCTTCACCTATCTCTATTAGTCTAGATATTTCCTTTCCAGTTTCCAAACCTCAAAGAACCAAGCAATTACCTCTCAAATTCCAAGACTTTACTAGTATTCCTGCCCATTTATGTAATCTTACTTATACCAAATTCAATATTCCCTATCAGTATTTTTTGGTCAATGTTGATCACATTCCTGAACCACAAACTTACAAACAGGCCTGCAAGTCTCCTCAATGGTGTGAAGCCATGACAGTTGAACTAGCAGCTCTAGAAGCTAATAAGACTTGGGCTATTGTTCATTTGCCTGCCAACAGAAAAGTCGTTGGGTGTAAATGGATTTACAAGATTAAATACAAGGCTGATGGGAATCTTGATAGGTATAAAGCTCGACTTGTAGCTAAATATTTTACACAAATAGAGGGTTTAGATTATTTTGAGACATTTGCTCCAGTAGCCAAAATGACTACTCTTCGAGTTCTTCTAGCCCTTGCTGCAATACATGACTGGTCAGTCGCCCAAATGAATGTTACTAATGCTTTTTTGCATGGCACTTTACTTGAAGAAGTTTATATGGCTATCCCATCTGGTTATGTTCTTCCTGCCAGTCTTGCAAAGTCAAAGAATTTGGTTTGTAAACTTCTCAAAACCATTTATGGCTTAAAACAAGCCCCAAGAGAATGGTTTCTCAAATTTTGCTCATTTCTTGTGGCTTATGGCTTTCAACAAGCTTACTCTGATCACAGCCTATTTGTCCTTAATAAAGACAGTTCATTTGTTGCTATTTTGGTGTATGTGGATGACATCTTGGTCACTGGAAATAATCTTACTTCGATCACTTCTATTAAGTCCTACATGGCTACTCATTTTAAGATTAAAGATTTGGGACCCTTGAAATACTTTCTAGGCATTAAAGCTACAAGGTCAACTAAAGGGATTTATTTGAATTAGAGGACATACACTCTAGATTTAATCACAGATGTGGGTCTGTTGTTTGCAAAAGATTCTTTGATTCCAATGAAACAACACCATATTTTACTCTCAGATACTGCATCTCCATATTTGAACAACATTACCACTTATAGACAGTTAGTAGGTAGGCTTATTTACCTCATCATAACTAGACCTGACATATCCTATCTTGTTCATATCCTTTCTCAATTCCTTGCATCACCTAGAGAGTGTCATTTACATGCAGCATACAAGGTGGTAAGATATCTGAAACATACTTTGGGCCAGGGAATTTTGCTTTCTTCCACCAGTTATCTTACTCTCACAGCTAATTCAGATGCTAACTGGGGAGTCTGCCCCACGACTAGACATTCATTGACAGGATATTGTGTTATACTTGGAAATTCTCTTGTCTCATGGAAGGCTAAGAAACAGGCTACTATATCCAGGTCATCTGCAGAAGCCGAATATCGAGCAATGGCGGGTGTCTGCTGTGAAATTCAATGGCTTATCAACTTATTTACTGAGCTCAGCTGTTCATCTCTTAAACCTGTGAAGTTGTTTTGTGACAACAAATCTACTCTCTATATTGCCTCTAATCTTGTGTTTCATGAGCGCACTAAACACATTGAAATTGATTGTCACAGTGTTCGCTCTAAACTCCAACAAGGCATTATTCAAACTGCTCATTCAACTACCTCTCAGCCTGCAAACTTGTTTACCAAGTCCATGTCTTCTATCTCATTGCAGTTTCTTCTCTCCAAGATTGGGGTCTACAATTTGTTCTAACCCTCAATCTTGAGCGGGGATGTTAAGATAGACTCCTCCATAGAAGAGAAAAGTCAACTTCAGTCAAACACAGAATGCCAGCTCAGCTAGGAAGATTGTTATCAATTATGTTATATTTCACAAAAAAAAATTCAAAAGTAATTAAATTCAAATTTATTATTATTATAATAATAGATAATTAATATATGAATTATTATTAGAGTTCATATGTCCTAGTGATTAACTAAATCACTAAGACTCATTATTTTATAATATTTTTTTGTTAACTAGGACACTATTGGACTTCCTCTAAGATAATACATTAAGAATTTTGCGGTAATAAAATCGACCAAATTGACCGATGTTTTCATATTATATTATAGATCTATTAGAGTTACAAAAATCTACATAGAGATGGAATGGAAAAAGTTGCAATGCAACTAAAACAGCACAGAAAATTTTCAAGCCTAAAAATCATTCACAACCTTGGCAACTCATATGAAAATGTCTCCATCTAATCTATTTCTGACTTTGATGATTGTTCTTGGAGTTGAAAACACAAACTTGACATTTTACATAGTAACACTTGACAATTATCCTCTGGTTTAGGGTCCAATAGTAGTTCTTGCAGCTGAGAACAGAGTGTCAAGGCTTTTTGGTCGTTGGTACAAGATTCAGCAACCAACTGTAGAAATTTGCAGCTCTGATCTTGACCGGTAGACAATTGAGGTGTGATTGGAGGAACAAGAAAAGGGTGCACTAGTAGATCAGGAATTCTCCATCTTTCATGGCGATTCCAACAAAGACACTTCTTCATCAGGTCAAGGAGCCATGTATTAGAAACTGGTTCAAACATAATTTCATGATTTGGGTCTGTTATAACTTTGTACTTAGCCCAGAATGTCTTATATTCTGAAAATGGTGTTTTTCCATAGACCATTTGGTAAAGGATGCAACCAAGTGACCAAATATCCGATGAACGGCCACACTTTATGGTGTTGCCATCAGCATCTGTGTCGTTGCACAAAAATGCTTCTGGAGACATGTAACTAAGTGTGCCCACCTGCAGCAATAAAATAAATTCATTACGCTTCATTGTCACTAAAAACAATCTACATGCATATGAGGATACTAGAAGGCAATTCCCTTAGCAATGTCAGCTAGACACTAGTCACAAGAGGCTGCATTCTACTAGATAACTCATACAACCAAGTCCAGGGGTATTATCTGGTAACCTGTGAATCGCGTTGAATGTTAGTTGTATCACTCATAATTGCTTTAGCTATTCCAAAATCAATTAGCTTCAGTGACCCTCTCACAAGAAGAAAATTTGCTGGCTTCAAGTCTGAATGGACTATGCGTTCTTCATGTATGGTATTCACAGCTAAAAGCATTTGCTGCATAAGTAAAAGAGAAAATTAGATTTTCTTTATCAGAACAATCCACAACAGTGGGAAAAACAAATGTTCTGTAATGCCAATTAACACATAGCACTCAGTAGATTGTTTACAGAGTCTTTAACATTGAAGATAAATTTTAACATATCCACATATATGCACTGAAATAAAAAATGCAAAAGAAATAGTATTGTCCTAATTAGGGCTGCAAATGAACAGAGCTGTTCGTGAACAAAACTCGAGCTCGGCTCGTTTAAGTGAGCTCGACTCTGTTCGTTTATTAAAAGAACCTGATCTTGAACATAAAAATCCGCTCGGTTAGTAAATGAACCCGAGCCGAGCTTTATGCCTGTTCGGCTCGAGCTCGGCTCGTTTAGCTCGGGATCGGCTCGAGTTCAGCTCGAGTTCGGCTCGAGCTCGGCTCGGATAAAATTTATATATATTATAAATAAAAAAATATTATGAATAATTTAAATATTTATATCATATTTAATATATTAATGTTTATATGAAGTTATTCATGTTATATATATATTGTTAAAAAAAGAATAAGTGTATACTATACATGTGGTTTTTATTTGTTTTACAGATGCTAAGAATCATATTCAGGCATTTGCTTCCCAATTCCCAAATTTTGAATCTGTGATGTACTGATGTGTCTTACTTCTTGAATATTTTATTTTTAAAATCTCTAAATATAATAATTAACACAAATTCAAATTTTATATTATGTTTTTATTATGATATGTATAAATATATACACACACACATATATTATAATGTATTTACATTTGATTATTTGAATCATATTTAATATATTAAATATTAAATACATATGATTCAAATAAAATTATATGTTATAAAATTAAATTTAATATATATAGTCACAACACAAAATTTCATATAATTTAATATATATAATTTAATTAAATATTAAATCATATGTATTTAATATGTTATATATAGTCACAACACAAAATTATATGTCATATAATTTAATATATATAATTTAATTAAATATTAAATCATATGTATTTAATATGTTATATATATTAAATTTCATATGTTATAAAATTATGTATGTTATATATATATATATATAGTCACAACACAAATATGAAATTTCGAATTCAACATCAAGAATTTTACATTTGTTAATAAATTGACCATAATTAAATATGTTACATTTGTATTATTATACATAATATATATATATATTAATAAATATAATATATTAAATTTGGGAATATCATTAAATTAAATATATCTTGACATCTGTACGGTTGGATCGTCGAGAAATATTTTTAAAAAAATGGAAAGAACAATTCGTGACAAAACACTAGTTACGAATTCTAATCAATATAGTAGTGATATACTAAGATCTCCAACCAAATCAATTTTTTTAAAATTTGGAAATATCATTATATTAGATATATCTTGACATCCGTACGGTTGGATTGTCGAGAAATATTTTAAAAGAATAGAAACAATAATTCATGACAATGCACTAGTTACGAGTACTAGTCAATATAATAGTGATATACTAAGATCTCCAACCAAATTAATTTTTTATTTTTTTAAAATTTGGGGATATCATTATATTATATATATCTTGACATTCATATGGTTGGATTGTCGAGAAATATTTTTAGAAAAATAGAAACAACAATTCGTGACAAAACACTAGTTACGAGTACTGATCAATATAGTAATGATATACTAGAATTTTCAACCAAATTAATTTTTTATTTTTTGCGATTTGTTCGCGAACAACTCGTGTTCGACTCGTTTATTAGGAAACTCGGCTCGACTCGGTTCGTTTTAAAAAAAAGTCAAACTCGGCTCGGTTCGGTTCGTTTAAAAAAAAAGTCAAACTCGGCTCGGCTCGGGCAAAACTCGGCTCGACTCTGTTCGTTTGCAGCCCTAGTCCTAATAGTGAGAAGGGTAAAAGCATAGTAAAGGAATTAATAATTTTAGCAACAAGGAATTGAGAATGTTTTTACTGAGCTTACTTGATATTATACACATCATAATACGTAAGTAACTACATAACTGTATGGCATTCACAGAAAACCAGATCTTGTGGAGACGGGGATCCTCACACAATCTGTTAATAAGTTATCTAAATATCACGACGTTTGACTAAAGATCCTCCAACATTGTGCACCCTTCAATTTCTCAAAAAAGAGAAACAGAACCTGGCCAGTTTGGTTAAGAGCAAGGCCATCCATATTTTATATTAGACTGGGTATAGTACAATGAAATAGATTTTTGGGGCTAACAGCAACACGAGACCTTGATCCTAGGACCTAGTTACTGGGTGCATCAAAACCGGAAAAAAACCCGTTCTAGGTAAGATAGGGCAGGACTGAATTACTAATATGTCTGGGGATTTAATGAAATTTATAGAGCAACGAATAAATTTTGAAGATAGTCACCCTATAGTTGATATATGAGTTCTACATATAAATCTTTTTGTTGAATCATGGTGAAGCAGTGATCCAAACATTAACAAAAATTAATTGGCTATATATAGAGCAAACTAAAGCAAGCTCCAGAAAACTATCCCTGCAAATTGCAATTTAGTGTAAAATTTACCAATAAAAAGTACCGAAATTTTTTAATTAAGGTCAGTTAATGCTTTTAAGTTTCAATCGAAAGGGATGTGTTGTCTATACAAATACTAACAAGTAACAAAATTACATTTATATGTTGGAAAGGCAGTTTTAAGGTACATGGCTCCTATCCACGAACAGCAAGGCTCAGCATCATATGATACTAGTAACTAGCCAGAAATTCTAGGAAAAGTATGGCTACTCTTTAATATATTATTTGTTATTACAAAATTGCTTTAGCCTGAGTAAAACTTACTATATTTTATTCAGTTTTATTATCATTATAATATTGATAATTAAAATTTTAATAAGCCAAGCAAAACAAAGACTTTCTTATAATTTGATTCTAAAGGTAATCACAATTCATATATTATAATATTTTCACCTGAAATAAAGCATAAGCAAATATGTAATCGTGATATACATGTTATAATTTTAACATATATATTCCGTCGTTTGCTTAAGTTAAATTAAATTGTGATTCATTATTCAATAGCATCCTCTATAACCTTAATCGGTTGATGATTTTCATGTGACTTGACCATTATCAGGAGTAATACAATTCTCAAAGAATTCTTGCATAATAGAAAATTTAATGCCCCATTAAGGTCTCGTTTGGTTATTAGGATTTGTAGTTACATAGAAACTCCAAGTTCCCTAGGAAAGAGCTTACGGTCATAAAATTCCTAGGTTTACTAAAAGTTAGCGTTTGGTTTATCGTTGTACTTCAAGTTATGTAGTTGTTTTTATTTAATTAATTACATATTTTCAAAAACTTCAATTTTAATAATAATATTAATATTAACTTTATTAATATAAAGATATATATGAAATTAATTATAAACTTTTATATGAAAGGCTACTATACCATACCTTTTGACTTAACTCTACAAAGATATTAAATGAAAACTTAAAAATTAAAACATTCAAAGTTATAATTTAAAATATTTATATCTATTACTCCCTTCGTCCCACCCAATTGTAATTGGATTGGACGTGGAGGTCAAGAAAATATATATGATAATGGTGAAAAGTGAGGATAGTGGGTGAAGTGATGGAATCAATCAATATTTACTGTATAAAGTGAGTATAATAGAGGAAAATAGTGGATGTAGTTGATTTTTATATTATAAAATTTTACTATTTTTGGTAAGTTTTGAAATGTAAAGAAATGGGAGGGACATCCCAAAAAGGAAAGTGTAAAGAAATGGATGGGACAGAGGGAGTATAAAAACAAATAAAACTTAATTGTAAACTGTTGTAAATATAATTATAATTTAATTATAAACTATTACAAATATTTTTTTATAAAATTTGTTATAAACATTGAAAATTAAAAATATAAATATTTAAAATTTTAAACATTTAATTTTATTGTTAGTGGCGATAATAATTATATTGATACAAAATTAATTAAAAGCTAATTACAACTATTTTAAAAATTGTATATAAAAGATTAAAAACATATATATTTGACACTATTGTTTAAAAATTTATGTGTACTATAATTTACTTTAAACATAAATAAATAAAATTTTAATTATTAAATATTATTTATAAAAATATAATAGTTTGAGCATATTTATACTATGTAATTACGGGTAGGTAACTAAGTTACGGTGTTTTATAGTAAGCCTAAGTACATAGGATGCATAAGTTACTTCGTTCTTTTTAAAAACTATACAACCAAACACGGTAACTCATACAAGTTCCATGAGAGTATGAGTTACATAGTTGGATTACAGGCAACCAAACGAGGCCTAAAGGTTTTCTAAGTCCACAAAGGATTAACACATTTATTATATTGTACAATTCTGTTAAAATTATGCTTTGATTTTTTAGATTTTAATCATTTTAACAATTGGTTAATGTTGACCAAGTTTTTAGGATAAATAAGTTAGAATTAGTTTTGAATATATTTGAATTGTAGGAGTTTTTCTAGGGGTAAGATGTTTCAGTTAGGATTTGACTTTATATAAAACTCACCCACATAATAATAAATATAGATGTAAGTTCATGTTAAGTTTTGTTATTCATCATGCTGATATATAAACACATTTCAACCTACAAATTCTAATAAAACCTATAAGGTTATTTTAATTAATCGTTTTAAATAATGTGAAGTAATGTAACCAGAACTAGTGAATAAGAACTGATATTCTCTCTATATATAAGAACAGTCATGTACCGAATGCAAGCACAAACTAAAATTTATTTATTAATATTAGAAAAATGAACAAAGTTCGCTATGCATATGCATAATCTTTACCCCTGCTTATAGTTTAGATATCATATATAATATTTTATAATAATTGAAAAAGAGACTGAACTTTGGTATTTGAAAAATGTTTAAAATTCCTACTACTATATTATGCTATTCTTAACTTCCCCAAAATGTATTATAATGTAAGAAAGATAGAATTGCGAGAGGTTCTCATAGAAGTTCACATCAATGGTTCAATACAATGAATAATTCTTACTACATACCTGCCAGTAAAACCGTAACCAGTTTTCATCTATAGTTGAACTAGAATCATCCAGTTCCTTCCACTTCTGGGACAGCATGTGAGCAAGATCAATTTCACCATATTCAAGCACCATGAATATATATCCATCATCACTGACTTTCCGATCCTTATTATTACTCATGTAACCTTGGGTAACTTCTTGGAGCAAAGCCTTATCTGTCACCTAAGTTATTAATGTATGTTAACAGATTTTGCAAGTTGTAAAATTACACACGGTCAGGTAAAGTAAGAAAGATAGTCAACTCCGAAAGTTTGGTTAGAAAAAATAACTGCAGTCAAGTCTGCATAATGATTAGCAGGAGACCAATAAGGGGCCAGCAGGACCAAATCAAGCTTGCCCTTTTAAGGGCCATTCAACCTAATGGACACGGATAGATTATTGGGGTCCTAAATTTTTAATGATATATTGGCATTTGAACTCGTTAAAATATTAGAGGAATAGAGGATTAATTGTAAAGAGCCATTTGGCCGCTGCAAAAATGAAAACATTCCATATTTTCTGATAGATCTAACCTTGTCCTAAAAAATGGATCTTGACCTGATTGTATAACAAGTGAAAGTATCTATAGAAAAAAAATATGTAAGTACTATGTTTAAAAACATATATTATTGTGAAAGAGAGAATTGACTACTAAGAAATCTTGCCTCAACCACTAAATGGAAAAGAAACCATGTAATGTTATGGTGCTACCTAGACTAAGGTTATAGATAAAATTAAGGACCATATAGAGTTACCTACAGTAAAGGTATAAAGGAATACCTCCAGTATCTTTCGGCCCCATGACCCACTCTCATATGAGAGGGAGTGTGATAGCATAAAGATATGATATTAGTCAAGTAACACATATACTGGACAGGGTTAAGAGAAGTTTTTTCAAACAACACAGAGTCACCCCACTGAAAAAAGAGTTGCACATTATGTATATACACAATCTAGGGAGGTTGGGAACCAAACACATGACTGGCTACCAATAAAGTGCAGGCAAATAGAACAGTTTAAATACAGTAATAGTATAAGAATATTAAAATTTAGCATAGCAATTTATAACACACACATTAAAGATTTAATATCAACTAGCATATACTATGCATGCAAAGTATGCACCTCAAAGTCGATCAGCTGAATGATGTGGTTTTTCCCTTTCAGTTTGGTCAAGTATCCAATTTCCTGACAAAATCCATAAGCAGTGGCATAGTCACGACCTTTAAGCCTGATTCTTTTTAAGGCATAAATTTTGCAATCTGATGATATGACTTTATGCACCTCGCTGCTTCCTCCACTACCAATCTTTCCAAGCCTCTGATAGAGCTTTCCATTAACCTTAAAAAATACGTCGGGGTCATAACTCTTTTTGCGGGATGCTGGTGCCGCTTTACTTTTTGCAACTTTTTCCTGTATTTCTGGCTTGGAAGATCCAAACTTAACATCTGAAGATGGATATTCCAATAAAGGAGCCTGAGACTGTACATCAGTAACATCACCAATGCATGCCTTCTTTTTATTTGACTTGTTATCGGGAGGTAGGTCATCCTTGGTAGTTTCTGATTCCTTTGGGATAGTGAGACTCTGGTCCTTGGAACATTTATATCCTTTTACATCTGATTCCTTGTCAATAAAGGAGCCTGAAGCTTTTGATGCTATTGCTAACTGATCATCTGACAGTCCACTGTTGTGGTTTAATGAACCAAGTGATGAAGGCAACTTTTCTATTTGGGTCACAAGCTGAACATTCATATTAAGTTCTCCTAAAGACTCTACGCATAAATTGGAATTATTTTTTTGATGAGGATAGGAACAGTACGTAGTAGAATTATGAATGGGAGCAGAGGCTGAATTCACCAAAGTCGTGGTAGGGCATGATGACCCAACTGCTGAGGATTGAGTCATATTGTGGTTCAAATCACCTCGTAGAAAGTTCCTGAGCTGATCTTGAGCTCCCGTAGTTCCCTTTGCCAATAAATACGAAACCTGAACATCAGACCTGGAATTATTGTGTTTAATATCTTGACTGACAGCAGTTGATGCTTCCATTTGATTGCTTACATCCCAGTCCATTTCTGTGAAGGCAAGTAATCCACATGAAATGTTAATTTGTAAGTCGGCATTTGTTCACCAGCTAAATATAGAACACATGCATGAAGATTTAACTTGGCATAATCAACCGTATATGTCACAAGTTGCATACTATTCTTTTATATGTCAGAACAAGTAATGGAAAAAAACACGTGTTAAACTACTGCAACCAATAATTAATCCAAAAATGTTACATTCTGAGGAATTTTTGTCACAACTCTGAATATCACTATGATGCTTACTGTAAAAAGGGAGCTGATCATTACCCTGAGCTCTCGCATTATCTCCTGAAGCAAAGCTGACTTTCTTCTGATGAACGTGCTCAGATTGATAAAGTAACAAAGATGCTGAATTGTTGTTCATACAATCAGCAGCAGATCTAGGTTGATCTTGAATGCCAAATGATACATGATTCTCCTCTTGCGCGCTCTTATTGGTACCCAAATCAGAAGGTGGTGTAATTGAAACATCCTCGTGAACTTCTGTGGAAATAGACCCAATTTTCTTTGTCTGAGAAAGATAATCCCTCACTCCTTGGCTTGAATATGAATCTTCACCTTGGGTCTTGTTGATGTCAACTTCTGAAGTCACATTTACATCTGAATTCTTAGATGTTCCCTGTTGAGGAAGTAACACACGCATCGGTCTTATATTATTTGATGGCATCTTACCTGTAAACCATCATAACCATGTACAATATTAGGTTGAAACAGAAGATACTTTATAATTGCTTATGATAAATCCTCAGGTATGATAACTAAACCAATTGCCAGTTTACATTTTGATAGTAAATTACATTATTTCCAATAGGCATAAACTATGCCCTGAATACCTACCTAATTTTTAGCCTTAGACTCAATAGTAAAAGGGAAAAAAAAGCTCCTGTAATAGTACAAAATCCATACAGTTGCTTCTCACAACACCTTATCTAGTGTTTGGTTGGGGACAGGGTGAATAGAATGAACTTTGTACTATTCTTTGGGTAAATGCTTACAATTGTCATTCTTTCGCCCCTTTCATTTCTAGCGATCTAAAATAGAGCTCAACCCCACCAAATTCAGAAGGTATGATCAATTTTCGTACATACTCATTGCCTCACAAACTTCGTCATAAAAAGTTTGCACTCCCTCAATTTTTCCACTCTTCCCTACAACATCCTTTCTTTCTTCTTTAGTTTCGTTTACATATTTTCATACCATTTTTTAACCTATTCCGTTCTCTCCAAATAAACGGAGCTTTAAGGTTTTAGGACAAGTACTCTACTTACAAGGTATCAGAGACCTTTTGGCCACGTGATTTCAAGTTCAAATCATGGGCATTAGTAATCAACACTAAGGTTGTTTATTTTCTCAAAAGAAACTCGCAAAGAATCAAAGTTCTAAAAACCCGAACTTTTCTTAAAGTAGGGTATTTGGTGTTTTCATGTTGCAGATTTCTCGTTTAAATATATAAATACCCTTAACCAATATATATCAAACAAATTGAAGCAAAGACGGAGAAGTAAAACGATAAGTTAAACATATCAGCAAGAACTAAGTAGAGCTAAAACATTTCAGTTCAAAAATATACTACAGACCTAGAAATAATTAACGAAAAACAAACTCTAAAAAATCAATTAGCATATTAAATAAGAAGTTAAAAAATAAATCTTCACGGAGCGAATAAAAGCCCCAACTTAAAACAAATTGTAATTTCCACCAATTAATAAAACAAAGCAACTACGAGAGACGGAGAGATATGGAGAGAGAGGGAGAGAGAGATAGGGATAGAGAGAGAGGGAGAGATAGAGAGGGAGGGGTAGAGAGAGAGAAAGAGAGGGAGAGGGAGAGAGGGAGAGAGACAGAGAGAGAGGAATAGAGAGAGGGAGAGAGAGGGATAGAGAGGGAGAGAGAGAGGGAGAGATAGAGAGGGAGGGGGAGAGAGAGAGAGAGGGAGAGGGAGAGAGACAGAGAGAGGGGGAGAGAGAGAGTGGGAGAGAGAGTACCGAGAGGGCGGGGGCGTTTGAAGGCGGCTTGAACTTGACGAAGAAAGTCAGGAGGAGAAGAGGAAGAAGAACAAGTAGAAGTACTAGTACAAGTAAAGGAACGAGAGTGATTGTTAATGTTGTTGCTATCTGATGGAATGTTGATCGGACGGATGAAATTCTCCTCCTTTGCTTCAGGAGCTAGGATCGGCTTCCCGTCCATCGACACAATCTCAGATGCATTTCCGGCCACGATTCTCAGATTCCGGCGACTTCATCGTACAAAGTATTTGAAATAATACATTTGGGGGAGGGGGAAAGTGAGAGATTTCAAGTTCAAAATGGGGAATGCTTTCTTTCTTTCTTTTTCTCTCCATTATTTTTATTTAGTTTTTTTTATAAATAGTATTATTATTAGTTTCTTATAAATTTTTAAGATAAAAATGAAAGGACTAAACTTTTAAAAAAAACTCTTTAAATTTAAGTTAACTTAAACAAAAGTTAAAAATTTTAAACCGTAAGGTATTATCTATTTAAATAGATTTATGATAATTACACAGAGATGTAAATCAATCAAACTCGAACGAACTTTTAACGAACTCGAAAAAAATCTTAACAAACCGAACAATGTAAGGTAATTTTATCGAACAAAATTTCTTGTCTGAATTCAAGTTCGGTAATAACCGAACCAAACACGAACGAACATGAACTGTTCGCGAACATACCGAACCGAACAGAACACGAGCTGTTCGTGAACATTATATACATATTTATTAAAAAAAATATTTTTAATTTTATTTAATGTCAAAAATTGGAGACAATTATTAATTAAATAATTCTAAGCAATATAATATTAATTTTAAATGATTATAAAAAAATAATTAAAATATAAATTATGCATAATAAATATATTATATATATATATATATAATATTATAAATATCCTATTTTTATTGAACCGAACACAAACTTAATGAACAAGTCGAACTCGAGTCGAACACCTTAAAATTTCTGTTCTGTTCATTAAGATTATCGGACAAAAAAAGTTGTTCGAACTCGTGTTCGTTAAACTTATTAGACGAGCTTATCGAACTCAAATTCGGACGAATTTAACGAACAGTTCGGTTCGTTTACAGCCCTGTAATTATATAACTTTTAAATTATTAAGATTAAAATAAGTATTTTATGAATAATACTCTTGAATGACAATATTAAATTATTAAAATTTATAAAAAGAATACATTATACCTTATGAGTAAGGCTGAGCATTCGGTCGATTCGGTCCATAATCAGACCGAACCGGACCGAATAGACCGAGAACCGAATAGTCAATATTTTTGAAACCGAACCGAAATTTTATTACGGACAAGATCAGACGAAATATTTTGGTCCATATTTTTTTAAAAAATTAATAATTAAATAAGGTGAATTTTTAAGGAAATATAAATAAAAATATATAAATAAAACCAAATAGATTCATATTTAGGTCAACTAATAAATCAATAATGCAACAATTAATACAAAATTGCATTTATCGAACATATATTATATAAATATATTATAAATATAATATATATATATATATATAATAAATTTTATTAAATAAATAATATATAATTCGGTCTATTCGGTCCTGACTGAATTTTTTTATTATGGACCGAACCGAACTTTAATTCGGTCCGGACCGAAAAACTAAATAGACCAAAATTTTAGAAAAAATAGAACCGAACCGAAATTACACTATTCCATTCAGTTTTTCGGTTCCGGTTCGGCTTTTTTCACCCCTACTTACGGGGTTTCCGCTCAAAACTTATAACACTTCTCCTTTCGTCCTTCCAGTATTGGGCAATGTCAGAGTGATGGCAATTTCGGGTTCGGGGTCAGATTGTTTCAGGTTGATTTTTTACTAACCCTAATCCATACGTATCGGGTTCGTGTCGGATTTCGGGTTTCACCACCTTTACTATTTTTTAGAGTGATTGAAAATATACTCATATATTATATACTCCTTCTATCCCGATTTATATGAACTAATTATTTTTGCCCAAATTTTAAGATAAGACAGTTCATTTTTCTTTCTCACGTGAAAGTTACAGTTCAAATGTATAATATTCACTGTATAATATATTCCTATAAAATATTATTATTATTACTATTAAATAATTATGAACGAATTAACGAGTGCCTATCATTGCACGTAAAAGTTATTTTATTGTACTTAAATTTAGTTATTTTAAACCTAAATTATTTTAAAAGTAGGGTTATAAATAGAGGGTTCATTAATTTTTTAGTCATTTTCAAGTTTCGGGTTCATGTTTAATTGCACCTGATTATTTTGAGTTGAATATTTACGAATCCAAACTCATATTTTTTCGGATTGAGTTCATGTCGGGTTAGGTCAGAAATTGTCCCCCTTTGTGAGACTCTATACACCGTGTTATCAGTTACCAATATCACTTTGGTGTTATAAAAATTTGAAATCCGAATTAATCTGTAAACGTGCAGAATAGAAATTAATCAGATGATCGGAGATTAACTTAAAGGATTAATTAGATCATTAATCGTAATCAATCTAATATTATTTTTTATATATAATTATTTTTATATATAATATAGATTTAAGTAATTATTTAATAAAAATTTAAAAGAAAAGAAACCAAATTTATAAGTTAAATAATTAAATTTATTATAATAAAATATAAATAATTATAATTTTAAATTTTGATTTATTTATTTCATTTTTATAAAAACATTTTTGAGCCGATTAATATTAAATCCCGATTATTCGGCGATTCTTTTACAACAGAGCCTATTTGTAAATTTAAATAATTTTCCGTTAATACTTTCTAACCCGCAAGCCTTTCTAAGAGGGGAGCCAAACGGACTCCTAAGCCCAACAACCATCCAACAAAACATACAAAGTAAAAAGACTTAAGTTTATTTTAAGCTGGACTAAAAAAAGCCCAACTTATCTAACCCAATGTAATTATGAGATAGTTTCAATGCATAATTTCAATGAAAAGTATATTACATTAATTATCAATACTAGTACCAATACTTTAGTCAAACGTTTATTTTGGAAATTTATCTATAAAATTGTATTTAAAATAGATAATGAACATGTATTATGGGACAAATTTTTTCCTCAAAAGTGACTGTTAATTTGGGACGGAGGGAGTATTATATTTTGATCAAACTTTTGATATCAAATATTTAAACTACAATATATATATAAATAAAAACTAATTATCTTCATGATTTTGTTACGTTAAGGTAGCTTATACTGAATTTAAGTCATTACTATAAATAATTTATACCAAGAAAATTAACATAAAAATATTTTTTTTTATTTATTTGTAATAAAAATGATTGGTTTCTATAAAATTTATTATAAGATAACTTATAAAATTTTATTTAAGGGATTGTTTCACACCTTTCTCTAAACGACTATGAAAGTGAAAAATAAATTGTTATCAAAAATTTTAAAAAAGTCGTAAATATAAATCGTTGGCATTAGAGATGAAAAAATAGTCTGATTTGATTGAAAAAAAATGATTTGAATAAACCCGGTCCGGGCCTATCCGGCCAGCGAGTCACGGATCATATAATTTTCTAGAAAAATCCGGCTCGGTCCAATTCGATCATGCCCAAGCTTAGTACGAACTAGATCAAGTCCAGTCCAGTCTGGTTTGGATTTTATCCAAATTTTTAAAAAAATCAATAATTCCGATAAAATCCAATTCTTATAAAAATTTTAGTGAAATATTTAAAATTTTATTTGATATTTCATTCAATACTTTAAAAAAAAAATTTAAATATATTCGGAAAAAATATATTTTTATTTATAAAATTAAAATATGAATATTTAAATATTAGAAAAATAAATACGACCCGGCCCGATCCGACCTAACTTTAGACTTAAAACAGACTTGTGCTAACTTCTAAAAAATCCATTAAACATTTCCCTAAGTTGCAAATTAATCAATCATGTTTATTTTTCACACGTTTAACCAATAAGTTTTATAAAATTATGTAAAATTTTAATTGTGACTAAGTTAAAATGTGATGTGAACACTATTTGTCGTATCACTGCTTGTCACGGGACATAAACGTATATTATTTTGCTAAAATAACCATAAAACAACTGGAAAGCATCAATTTTTCTTTCAATAAATACCAAAATATGCATTTTACTAGCATTAATTTGACACATTCGATTGTGTGGCTAGAAGATCAACTTTCGATAATATCATAGTAGAAGGATTTTCACGATTTCCACTTAACTACTGTTAAAGTTTATATAATTTTATAAAATTTGTTGGTTAAACATGTGAAAAATAAACATAATTGATTAATTTTCAAATTAGAAAAAAGTTGAATGGGTTTTTCAGTAGTGAGCTCAAATAGACTTAATATTTTTTTAAGATATCCAATCGATTTTATAAAAAACCGACCTTATTCAATTAAAAAACCAAAATTTTATAATTCAATACAAATCCAATCTAATCCAATCCGATTTGTATGCTTCCTCGTAGAAGAAAGGGCAACAATTAAAAACCCTATTCCCTCCCCCATAACAAAGAAAAAGAAAAAGGGTCACAGAAATTTAAGCTAAAAAAAAGAGAGTTTAATATGGGTTTAAGTAGGGGTGAGTATCCGGTCCGGTTAACCGAAAACCGAACCGAATAACCGAAATATTTTCGGTTCGGTTAACCGAAATTAAAATTTCGGTTCGGTTTTCGGTTTTGATTTTTCCTGAAATTCGGTTTTTCGGTTTTTCGGTTTTTAACCGCGGTTAACCGCAGTTAATCGAAAAAACCCGAATATATATAATATGTAATAAAACAGAATATATAATATAATATGAGGTAAGTTGTGGTTTGTAGTTTAGAGAATTAGGGTTTACTTTGTGCCCTCTTAAACTTATAATCTGGAAATAAGTGCTTATTTCCAAAAAAAATAAGTATGTATGTATTTTTTCTGAAAATAAGTAACTTATTTTCAATTTTGAAAATCATATTTGGTTTTAAAATTCTTAAATAAATATTTATCTAATTTTTTTTTGAAAATATGTATAAAAAAATTTAAAATAAGCTACTTATTTTAATTTTAATCTACCCCAAACGGGGTCAGTTATGTGAAAAATGAGGTAATTGAGATTTGTGTTGGGGTTGGTGAATTGAGTCGTGTGTGATAAGTTTGTGTGGTAATATTATTATTTTTTTCCAGAAAATCTTGTTGTATTTTGAATTGATTTTAAATTTCGGTTATTTATTTCGGTTTTTGGTAATAACCGAAATAAATATTTCGGTTCGGTTAAAAACCAAATTTATTTCGATTCGGTTTTCGGTTCTGATTTTTCTGGAATTTCGGTTTCGGTTAACCGAATTAAAATTTGGTTCGGTTCGGTTAAAACCGAATACTCACCCCTAGGTTTAAGTGTAAAATCGGGAAGGGCAAGTACAGTAAAAGAAACTTTAATTCCTTAACTACATGGTCTCTCTCATGATTTTGAGGCAAGTGGAATCAAAGTCAGCTTTTCCCCATAATTAAGAACCCCTTTATTTTACCCATATACAGATATACTGAGTATTAATGATGTTCTAATTACTACTACTATGTGTGTTATGTACTCGTACCTTGTTTTTGCTGTCCTTTGAAAAGTTTCTTCATTCGAATTTCTTTATCCTGTAGTAGTATTTTTTTTTCACACTGTACAAATTAGGGTGAAAGTTATGAATGTAAAAATTGAAAATTGAATTTACTATTCAGACATGGGGACCTTTTGCGATATCAATGTAACTAGCTCTTAGTAACCTCTAAAATCGATCAAATTTTTAATTTTTTGATTTAAATATATTGCTTTTTTATATATCAGTTATACAAGAGTAGTTTATGGAAATTAGATCGGATAACCTATTTTTCGGATCGTTAAAATTATGATCCGGTTCCAGATCCGGTTTAACTGGATATCCGGTATTCGGATATCCGATTAAATCGGATCGGAAATCGGATAAATCTGGATCCAAACAAATAATTTAGAATTTAGTTTAATTTACAAATAATTAATTTATATTATCATATTTTGATCAATTTTATTTAAATTTATGAAATATATTATAATACTTTTAAACACCAAAATATTAGATCAATAGAAATTCTAAATATATTTTTATAAGTTGTAACATTACATTACCTCTCGAATTCATAAATAAAGTATAAAAATAATATATATTAAAATTACACCTCTGTTTATTATATTTTTAATTTTTTCCACTTAATAATGTAACATGATATTTAATATTTTAAAATAATTATTTTTATTAGTGATTATTTTTAAATTAATTTTGTATATAAGATTTCACTATTTTGCATTAATATAATCATTTATTACTAATTATAAAAATAATTTTTTAAGAAAAAATTAAAACTCGATCGAATCTAGATATCCGGTTTTTACGAAAGTTGTGATCCGGATCCGAATTTTTATAAAAAAATCCGGATCGGATATCCGATCGAGAAAATTGGAACGAATATCTAAATTTTTGAATTTTTAAAATCGGATACCGAACCGGAAATTAGGATATCGGATATTTATAATCACCCCTAATTTTAACTATATCTAAAGAAGATTGAAGGGCACTCTAAACTTGATAGAGAGGTATTGATTCTTCACCCCTAGTCTCACGGTAACACGTTCTACTCATAGAAAAAGTAAAAGAATTTGAGTGTAATTATAGTCTTGCGTTTGAGAATTTAAAAAGTGTAGAGAGTAATTATATGATAGAATTATAGCCGATAGTATGAAAATTAGGTTTTTTTTATATTTGAATTTAGGGGTTACGTACTACTATTCGCGATTCTAAGCATATTTTTTTAAAAAATTCTATCCATTAAAACAAATTGCAGATATATGATTGCTAACAATAACTTGTTAAGAATCAGATACCTATAAAATATAAAAAATGTTAATCAGTTATATATTTTATATAACTAAGGATAGTCATATTTCTCACTATATAAATAAATTAAATATAACAACAACATTGATTTAATAATAAATAATTTATAAATTGAAAAATGTATGGCAAACCATCATATTCCTTTGTTACATGGCAGTAGGTATACTCAGAGCAAGTCCAATACAATGCTATTTTAGGTGTTATTTCTATAATATATCATCAATTTTAGAACATAGCACTCCAATACAATACTATAAGAGGTACTAAAATAGAAAAATACTATACTTGGTTCTATATTTAGATTCAAGTATATATGTAGCTATAATTCCCATGTAGGCATGCAAGTAGGAAATTAGAGAGAAATTAATATAAAAACATCTATTTTAGCAAATTCAATGCTATATTTTACATTATTTATTAAAAAATTACTTAATTTTACATCTATTGGTTCTATTTTGAAACTATGCATTGAAGTATGAAATCTATTTTAACACTAAAATATATTTTTTGATTTTATATTATAACAATAAATACATCTAGTTTGACATTAGTATCGGAGTTGCTCTGATGTACACATGAGCCAAAATAGATATCACAAAATCACTAATAAACTTAAGTAGAGGAATAAATAAATGTGAGATAACCCACCAAAGCACCCAAATCCAGGCTTATTTGTATTTTGTACAAATAAAGAGACCAGGCTCCCCTCTTTTACTCCCCCACCCCCACTGCCCTGCCCCTCTAGCTTTTTCAGTACTAAAACCTCATCTCCCCCAAAAGCAAAAGAGCACCATTTCTTAATCCCTTTCTTCCACAAGACTACAATGGCTAAAACCAGTAAACCCAAAAAACCCACCAAACAAAATCATAAAATATCAAACCAAAACAAAATCCCCAAACCAAATCAAACTATCACTAGTCTCCCCAAACCAGAAAAGCCAGCTTCTTGGGCAGTTGTAAGAAGCCTCTTCACTTGCAAACACCTTCAAGCCCCCCAGCAGCAACAACAAAAGCAGCCACAAATTCAAGAAAATGATAAGCAGAAACAGCAGCAACCCCAACCCCAACAACAACAGCAACAAAAGCAGCCAAAACAAGAGCAACAACCCAATGAAGAAAACAAGAAAAACAAGAAAATGAACTGTTCAGGGTCATCACTCTGTAGCAACACTAAGGTCATGCACAGGCCTGAAACTTCATCATCAACTTCTCCTGAAAACATGAAAAAAAGAGCTGCAGCTGCAATGAATATTGATGGGTCTAGCTCTGGTAGATCCATGAAAGCTCCTTTAAAAGAGCTTAATGGAAGTTCATATTCTTCACTGTCTTCTCCTCTAAGAGGCATTCCTTTTAGGAAGCTTTCTGGATGTTATGAGTGCAGAATGGTAGTTGATCCAGTTCTTGGTTTCACTAGAGACCCTTCTCTTAGAGCTACTATTTCTTCTTGTCCTCAGTGTGGTGAGATTTTCATGAAACCTGAAAACTTGGAGCTTCATCAAACTGTTAGGCATGCAGGTAACTTTTGATTTATGTTTAACTTTTACACATAATTACTCTCCTTTCTCAAATTTCAAACCATAATTTTTTGAAACATATTTCAGAATTTCGTACATGCTACTTGTACATAATTTTAGTATGTTACAATGGTACTTTATTTATTTAAATACTTCAGTTGCAGAATGCATGCTCAATCTGACCACCTCTTTTCCTTATTAGTAGTTATTTTTACACAGTTTCCAATTCCCAATCTCACTCTCTGACCATTCCTCCCCTGAATTTAACATCACACTTTAAGTCTTTAACACACACACAAACACAAAGAGTACTTGTATACACACACACAAAGAGTACTTGTATACAGACACACACTCAAACTTGTACAAACTACACACACTCAAACAGTCAAACCTGCACACGCACACACACATATGGACTAAAAATAAAAGAAATGACATTATCATCGATTTCTAGTTTTCAATATACTCTCTCCCTTATTAAAAAAACATATTTTTTAATTTTTTATACAATTTTAAATTGCATAATTTTTTTATACATTTTAAAATACACAATTAAAAAAAGACACGTATTTTGAAACGGATGGAGTGAGTACCACTTGCTAATGTAACTATACATATACAAATTGTGATTACAGTATCTGAACTAGGACCAGAAGACACAAGCAAGAACATAGTAGAAATCATATTCCAATCAAGCTGGCTAAGAAAACAACAATCCCCTGTATGCAAAATCGACAGGATCCTCAAAATCCAAAACACCCCTAAAACAATCTCAAAGTTTGAAGAATACAGAGACTCCATCAAAGCTAAAGCCACCAAGCTCCCTAAGAAACATCCTCGTTGTATAGCAGATGGCAATGAGCTCCTCAGATTCCACTGCACAACTTTCATGTGTTCATTAGGCCTGAATGGGTCATCAAATCTTTGTAATTCAATCCCACATTGTGGGGTTTGCAGTATCATTAAAAATGGTTTTAAGGTCGCCGGAGAGGTCGCCGGAAAAACTGCCGGAAATGGGATTCTGACGACGGCGACGAGCGGAAAAGCTCATGATGATTCTGGGGTGGGGCCGGAGAATGAGAAAAGGGCAATGCTGGTGTGCCGGGTGATTGCCGGAAGGGTGAAAAAGGGTGAGGAAGGCGGTTCGGAGGAGTATGATTCCGTCGCCGGAGCTGCCGGAGTTAATGCTAATTTTGATGAGTTGTATGTTTTTAATGCAAAGGCTATATTGCCTTGTTTTGTTGTTATCTACGGTGGGTTTTAGAAGGGTGGTTTGGTCATTTTCATCTACTATTTATGATAAATTGGTAGAAATTTGTAATTTTTGGTCTTGTATCATACCTAAAATTATGTATAATAAAATTTTGAAAAAAAGATTGATTAACATAGGTTAATTTTATCATTTTTTCGTGCAAAATATATGATAAAATATTATTATTTTACGGTGAATAAAATTATAAAGGGACCGGTTCTAAGAGTAAGTCCAATCAAATGCTATTAGAGGTGTTATTTCTATAATATAGTATCAATTATAGAACATAGCACTACAATGTAATGCTATAGGAAGTGTTAAAATAAAAAATTTCTAAACTTGGTTCGAAAATATAGAAGCAAGTATAGATGTAGCTATAATTGCAAAATAAGCATGCAAGTGGGAAATTGGAGAGAAATGAATATAAAAACACCTATTTTAGCAAATTCAATGTTATACTTTATATTATTGATTGAAAATTTACTTAATTTTATATTTATTGATTCTATTTTGAAACTACGCATTGGAGCATGAAATCTATTTTAGTATCAAAGTGTACATTTTGATTTCATATTATAGCAATATCTACGTCTATTTTAACATTAGCATTGGACTTGCTCTAAGAAGTGATAAATGTATTTTGTAATATATATTATTATTAAAATTAGACACAGTAAAGTATTTTGTTTTTAATAGAGAAAGTCTATTTATTTTTATTACATTTATAATTAAATATTAATATATTTTATTTTACCATGTTAGTTAGTCGCGATAAATATATTACTCCCTCCGTCACCTTTTGGTTATCCACTTTATTTTCAGTGCGATCAAATTTACTCATCTTTGACTGTAATTTAAATATAATATATAATTGAAAAAATTAAAATGTTATATTGTTAAAAAGTATATATAATCTACTTTAAAATATATTTTTAATTTTTAAAAATTATAAAAGGATAATTTTTAATTGTTAATAAAAAATTAGTCAATTTGATCGGAAAAAAGTCAAAATGGACGTATATAAACCTAGACTATTTGTCAAATTATAATATGTGACAATGATTATATACTCTATTAATAAAGGTAAGACAAGGTTATGTTTGAATTTTCACTCTTAATGAAACTTTATATAAAAGTAAAAAAATGACAGTATAAAAATATTGGTTTCTATCGGTTTTTACCCGTGAAAAGCACCGATCATTTTTTGTTTTTCGTTTTTCTAATAAACTCCTCTTTTTTGTTTTGTTTAGTCTCACTCCTTCTGAGAGTTTGATTTGTTTTGCTACGTGTTTTTCATGTCCGGAATTATAGATCTACATGATTTTCATTTTTTTGATTATGTGATAAAAAAAGTTATGGGATCGCGCATCTACGGTCAATTGCTCAAAATAATTGGTTCACAACAAATACATATATTCATAACATCTTCAAAAAATCGATTGGTTGTTTCTCTAAGAAAGAAATATTCAACATCGACATGTTTCAGCGTTTGTTCATTTTTGATTGTATATTAAAATACCGTATGATCTTTCATTATTGAATTAATTCCTTTTTTAAAAAAATAATAATTTTAATTACTAAATTTCAAATCAAACCACACAAATGAATATATTATCGAAGACTATTTTGAGAAAATGCTGATCGTGCCGCCTTGTACTATTTTTGTTGTAGGGTTAGGATTAAATTTTAATAAAGTACTGTAATTTTTTTGCCGAGTAGTGCTGTCAAATTCAAATTATTTAGAAAAAACCTAGCACAGTAATTTGTTTGTTTGATTAAAAAACACAATGTCAGTGTCAGAAATTGAGTCTGCATGGACCCAAAAATCCAGAAAATCGACGGTTAATTACAATTGTACCGCCTCGTGTTTCCCAGCATTTATTACCAATTAGCTAAAAGTTTTAAAGTATATAGAAAAGTTGGGGAGTGTTACTCGGTCCTAGTATCTAGGATAATTTATTGTTTCTTACGTCCTTTTATTATACTCATTGTAATAAACTAATAACGAATACTCCCCCAGTCACATAAAAATAGTCTTTTTTGGGAATTTTTTCCCCTATAATATTTGTTCATTTCTACTTTTAATGTATATAAAATCAAAATCATATTTTTTTATCATTTTCAATATAAAACTTATTTTATTTAGTATAAAATAGTCATAATAAATATGATACGCATGAAAAATTATTATACAACTAACATTTCTTAATATGCGTTATTTTTGCAAAAAAGACTATTAATATGGGACGAAGAGAGTACCGTAGAAGATATCAGATTGGATCGGTGCAGTTTTATGATAAAACTAAAACCATATATTTTTTATTTTTAAAATTGAAAATCACAACCGTAATTAAACCGGTAAATTGGTTTTAGTTTTAAAAATCTCGATTTGATTTTAATCGGTCCGATTTTGGTTATAAAATCGAAAAACAATTATAGAAAAAATACTACAACTAAATTATGAACTATTTATGCTGGTGTGTGTATAACATCTGTTAGCAATTAATAATAAAAACAACGATGCATGGGATGAAGGTACTAAACACAATAGATGAGCATAAGTTATTTGTTGGGTGGTGTCAATTTAGGTTTCACATCGAGCAAATAAGAGAATTATTTTTGTATATAAGTAGCTAATTAATTCCATTAGTATAAGACTTTTTGGGATGTACCCAAATATAAATCCTTGCGTACTCGGCCCAAAGTGGAAACTATCATACTATTGTAGAGTTAAGACTTGCTTGCGGCCCAACAAGTGATATCATAACCAACGGTTCAGAAAAGGATCTCGGGGATTCTAGGCTGCGGTTATTCGATATGGGCGGCCCTCGGTGAACACACGGAAAAAATCTGTGTAGCCTTGTGTCGAAAGTCTTCTTGATACGGTGATGTGGTCAGGCGACGTGTCTCGCAGGTGTTGGTCCCCGATATTGTAGAAGGGGAGTTGAATACAATATCTAAAATTGTCGCGAAATTTCGGATTTAAAAATTATTATTTTAATTAATCACGAAATATTAATTTTAATGAAATACTGTTCAAGTAGAAGATATAATTTTAACTTGAAAAATATTACAAAATTAATCTGATGAAAAGTGTATATAATTGATAAAGTGATATAGAACGAATTCGACATGACGTGTTCGAGTTTAATAATTATATTCCAAACTTGCACAGAAATCTGTGAATATTACAATGCATACAAATTTCTGAAATTTGAATGTTTTTCAATCACCAAATAATGAAAACTTTTCCTCATATTTATAAAGAAAAAAGCTAGCAAGAATTTAGAATAAAACTTATTTAAAAAATCAAAATACTTTATAAATTAGCCTATAAGACTTTTTAAATAAGCTGAACAAGACATTTAAACTCGGTAAGACTTTTGAAAAGTTTTGCCGAGACAAATAAAAACTCAGTAAGATTTTTGAAAAGGTCTTATCGTGTTAATTCAGTAATACTTTTAAAATGTTTTACCGATTTAATTCAGTAAGACTTTCTTAAAAGGTCTTACTGATTTAATTCGGTAAGACTTTTAAAAAGTCTTATCGATTTAATTCGGTAGAACTTTCTAAAATAGTAAAACAAGACTTTCTTTAAATGTTAATTTAAATGATCTTTTAACTTAATTAATTCCACTAATTTTTAATTAAATAATTTATAAAATTAAATTAATTCAAGATGAATTAATTTAAGTAGATAAATTAAATAATTAATTAACTTTTGATAGTAGAATTAATTTAGTTTCTTCACTGCAAAACCGTTGTAGATTTGACTTGAATCTTCCTGTCTTATGTCTTCTGTCTGAAAATCACTTAAGCTAGGTGATAAATATTTATTAACTTAGTTGACACACAAATGTACTGTCAGGTTCATTTGTGCCATACTAAATAAATATTCTTCACCTTTTAATTTTAATAGCCGTGATCTTCTGTCTTGTTCTTGCTTCTCGCTTTGTCTTCAATATTTTCTTTTCTTGGAATTTTTTGAAGTAACCACTTGGAATCTTCTGAACTCTTCTGAAATACTACTTCTTTATTTATCGCCGACGCTTGAACATATTAATGATCTTCTTCCGGTGATAAGTAGCAGCTTCATTAGAACACTTCTGATTCCTAGGATTCTTCGTGTCTAGTTAACTTTGTTAGTCTTGATTCCTGTTATCATATTTACTATTTACTTCTGTTTCTTATTTGTGTTGAGTTGTCATCTAATTATTACAAATAGGCCTAGTCATATGCCTTTCAATCTCCCCCTATTTATTTTTAAACATTTAACGCATAAATTTCTAAAGGATAACTCAACTAACAACTAAGAAAGTAATACGACATGTAAAAACTATAAATAATAAAAGTTCTGGTATTATATTTAACAAATTTCCAGATTCATGTTTTGAAAGATAAATACAAAATAGATGTTCCTCTAACACTGAACAAATATTACATCATTTTCTATCTTGACCTATCTAAGTCTTCAGTCTTCAGACGTATCAACTTCACCTTCTTCTAGGTTTGAACCCTTATGCACTGGTATCCTTTGTACCTCTTCAGTTACTGATTATTCTGTTGTAGTGGATTCTCCAAACAACCTTCTCTGTTCAGCCTTTGCTACTGAAATAACACTTATTGCTCAACTAGATTTACTGCTTTTTCTTCTACATCAAATGGCTGATTTGTATTTATCTTCTTCATTTGCCTGATGTAAGATGAAATCTTTTTGGATAAACAGTAGCTTCTGATTTTCTGTGCAGCATCCAGCTTGGCTTGGGATTTGAACCCTTTCGATCTTAGCATCTTCTCAATTTCAATCATGTATTTGACAGTATAGCCCTTCAATGACTCCTCATCTAGCTTCAAGATCTGATATAGCTTGTTAGAGAAGAATCTTACTTCATGAGGATCATATATAATTTGAGGACAAGCAGCTCTTGCGAAGGCTCTGAGCCTGTCTCTCAGAAGCTCATTCTCTTCTGAACTTCTTTTAATTTTATTCAACATTGTCCATATCACTGATAAAATTCTCCGTCTGAAGAACTCTAAGGAGATTCTGAATGTACCATTCCTGTGAGTGTAGACTAATATCTGCCAGTCTTCAAGAATGTGATCCACTATGATAGTGATATAGTCCACTTCTTCTTTAAATGCTTTCATGAAGTTATCAATGTTGTTATTTGAATTTTCCAGACGCTCAATGATTGACTTAAGATGCTTGTCTTCAAATGGACCCTTTTGTAGTTTGTCCATGATTTCTCTTGCTATGTCCCACTTCTTTCCAATTTTTAGCTACACATCTTTCTTCTTCTCTCTTACAGAAACATCTCAAAGGTTCTGTTTCTCTTGACTTGCTTCCCTTTCAGCCTGTGCTTTTTCCTTGACTAGAGCTTTTAGTTTCTCTATTTTAGCATGGCTCGCCTTGATGTCTTCTTTCAATTTTCTCATGGTCTCTTCATAGGTAGGATCAGACTCTTTCTCTTTTGGAAATAGAAATTCCTCATCAAAGGCAGCTTCTTCTTCTGCTCTATAGTAGTCAGGATTGAAGGATTCATCAATAAATTGTTCATCAGCATAATACTGTTCTTTTGGTTCGGGAACATAAGACTCAAACTGTTTTTCAGAATACAGCTTTGCTTTGCCTTTATCTTTAGTAGCCCCTTCATCTTCAGCTACTTTATCCTTTTCTTTCTTCCCCTTAGTTGATGGATCCTCTACAGATTTAGGAGCTTCAAAAGATGTAACAAGTTTCTGCATGGTCAGATAGACCTGCTTCATTCCATCATCTAGCTTACTGAATCATTTTGTTGAGATCTTTTCGTTTTCAATAATCGTCAGAGTCAACCTTTTCTCAACCTCATCAATTTTTTCATGTAATGAGCTTACTTCTTTCATATCCTCAGCAATGAGACTTTGCACGTTATGGATATCTTGAGTTTTTAGGAGAATGGAGGATTTGACATCTTCAACATCTTTCCGCACGATTGTCAGCTGTTCTGTTACAGAGGCAGATGTAGACTTCTCTTCTGCTTGTGCTTTTACCTTTACCAACTCAGCTTGAACAATCTGTATTTCTTTCTGGAGAGCTTCCATTTTTTATAGTAGTTCACTTTGTGTGTGTGCATTCACCTCGCTTGCACTCTTGTTTGATTCACTTAAGCTACATGCATGTGTTTCGCTCAGTGTTTGCCTCACTTCATTCGTGTTTTGCTCTTTTCCAGATTCCGATGTTGTACCTGTATATAATATAATAGCTTTTGAAGACTCGTAATGTTCTTCTGATGCCGGTGAAGGCGCTTCCTCAACAAGATTAACTTGATGTGGCTCCGCTACTGACGTAACTACTCCGTGAATGGAGTCCGAACTCCCTCTAAAGAGTGGTTGCCTCTCAAATCCACTAGTGGATTCGAGAACTTCCTCTAAATGAACTGGATATAAGAAATCCAGGGGGTCACCACCTTAGACAATGTAATGAGTGGCTCATTAGAGTCGGTGGTGCCCCTCAATACCTGTAATGGCACTTGATGCTGCACTGCATCAAAAATGTCCTGGTCCACTGTAAATGTGGCATCCGACAAGTTTGTTTCAAAAACATTTTTTTCATTTATTGATGTGCCCTAATCTGATTGTGTTTCTTTAGTGGAGGTCCTGCTAGTGTGAGTGCTAGCAGTGTGCGTGACTCTTCACAGGATGTCGCGGCCGGATGATGAATTTTAATAGAATCACCCGGTTGATCGAGTTAGTCCAGAGACTATTGTATTGCCATTTCAAAGTCTATATCCTAATGAGAGGATAAAGATGAGTCTGCAATTGTCTTAGGTTGAATTTTGGATCTTTTTGTAGATGGAGACAGAGTTCACTTATTGTGATACCTCTACCTCTTACTTTTCTAAATGGTTTATTCTTTTTTCTGATATGACTCAAAGAAGTTGGTGAAGGAGAAACTTTTTGAGGGTCTATCTCAGCTTGGGATTGAACCTGTGTGTTGTCAGGTTCATAGCCGAAGTCCTGAATTGTAATATCACAATCATAGTTCGTCATATATATATTTAGAGGTGCAGTAGATATATTTATAGGTAGAAAATTAGAAGCCAGGGTGTAAGATATTACCTGATGTTCTTGTGCTTTTTGTTCTGCCTAATGAGCAGCTTCAAGTAGGAGCTACGCAGAATTTTCCTCTTGCATTTGTTCCGGCTCTTGCTGATGTGGTTGAGACTGTGCTGGATTGGCTATCTGATTGAGAATGCCATCCATATATTCTGTTATTTCTACGGCTACCCCTTCAAATTTGTTCTTGTTTCTCAGCCTGGTGAACAAACTCTTTTGAGTTGAAGGGGATTCTTCCACTAGGCTGTTTGTAAATCTAGCTTTGTCCTCCTCTGATAAAACATGATTATCAAGAGCTTTAGAAACCTAGGATAAAAACAAGCTACTTTCTGATCTACATCTAGTCTTCTGCTCTCAGTAGTGCTCATCTTCCTTATTATTTCTATCAAGATCAGTTTCCTAAATTTGATTCATCGGTTGTGGGCCACAGAATATCCAATGACTTGAAGGAGAGTTGAGATGTTGTGAAAGTTGCTCTTCATGGTTTGTGCAAAGACTTTAGCTAAAGTGTCGAAAAAATAATCCCATTCACCTACCAACTGAGATTTTGACAGCTTTACTAAATCGATCGTGCCCTGATAGTGAATTGACTGTAAAAAATGGGTAATGTCTTCAACTGTGGGTAGGGTCTCAAAATTATCTGTCGGGAACCCTAACACTCTATTTACATCAACTTCGTCTATAACGTACTCCGTCTCTCCAATTCTGAACGAGAATTGAACCAACCTGTGGTTTGAAATATTTCTAGCTATTGAATATAAGGCTCTGAGAGGTTTAATTAGTAGTGGAGTGTTCATTGTAATTGTTGTCCTTACCAAAGAGTGTTCATTTATGAAACGAATCCAGGGCCAAAATCTAGCCTCTTTGTAATTTACCGGATCAAAGTACCCAATAAAATTGGTCTTGACAATTACAAACATGGGTGCCATTTTAATTAATTAATTTGGATTTTAACAGACAAGTTACTAATTAAACTCGAATAAACAATTAATAATTGACACTTAGCCCTTAATTCGAAAATTACAAACAAATACTAATTAGCACCCACACAATTTGATTAATCACTAAAATCAACAAACCCTAAATCAATTTTTAACAACCAAAATCAGTTTTTAATTTTAGTCCAAGAAACAGTTCGTTTTTCATGAAAATTTGGCAGAGTTTCGGTTGAATTTGGACTAGAAATCGAACAAGCAAGAAAAAGCTTAAGTAAATCGCAAATGATAGCAGTTGTAAAGCAGTAAATCGATGGATTTCTAAGAGTTTTTCAAAGGTCTTGTTGGGTCTGTGATTTGTGTGTATATGATTGTTTGTGTGTATATATAAACCGAGTAAGTCTTTTGGAATTTTAAAAAAACATTTAAGTAATTTATAAAAACAGTCGGTAAGACTTTTAAAAACATAATTCTCGGTAAGACTTTTGATTATAAAGACTCGGTAAGATTTTTAAAAAGTCTTGCTGAGAAAAAAAATAAAATGAAACAAAAATAATTAAAACAAAAACATTTTTGTTCGGTAAGACTTTTGATTTTAGAGTCTCGGTAAGACTTTTAAAAAGTCTTGCCAAGCTCTATTATTTATAAGTGTTTCGAGAATATAAATTATAAAACAAAACTAATATATATACTCGGTAAGACTTTTAATAATAAAGGCTCTGTATGACTTTTAAAAAGTTTTGCCGAGTTGTTTTATTAAAAGTCTTTTTGAATAAATAAATAATATGTTGGTGAAAGGCATAGGTGTACTAACTTGTAACACTTAATTACTATGTAACTCAACTAAGTAAAAGATAAAACAACAGCAAAACAAGAGAAACTGAAGAAGCACATGGAATCAATCAACTGAAGAAATGGTAATGATACTTGGTAACTACAAGTAACTAATTTGGTTAATCAAGGATGCATAAGTGAGAAGAAGTTCAACCTCAGTATTGCTCATGCCCTAACTTATCTAATGGAGAATCAAATTAATGTTAAAGAAGTACCAAGAAGACCAAAGTGATTTCATATGATGAATCTCAACAACTGGATAATGTAAAGGTTAATCAACAAATGAGAACTGACATTCAGAAGCAAGAACCCCTACAAGACTAGTCACTTATGAATCAGACCTTTGCATCAAGTGTCAGGACATTGGAGGCAAGTTCATGTCAGTAATAGAAGATCTCATTTGAATTGAGTGAGGAAAAGAAATTGAAGAAGCTAGAGAAACTTGCTCATAAAGGTTAATCCACAATTGGTCACTAAAGAAAGTCAACATTCGATGAGTGCATATTTGCCAAGGCAAATGTCGATCCACAGCAGATCGAGATGCGGATCGAGATTGAAAATTAAAGATAAACATTGCAAAGGCAAATCTAGATCCACGGCAGATCGAGATCGAGATCGAGATCGAGATCTTCATAGATCGAGATCGAGATTCTCCCAGATCGAGATCGAGATCTTCATAGATCGAGATCGAGATTCTCCCAGATCGAGATCGAGATCTTCATAGATCGAGATCGAGATTCTCCCAGATCGAGATCGAGATTTTCACAGATCGAGATCGAGATGGGTCCAGGCGAAGATCGAGATGCGGGTAGATATGTAACATTTAATGTTCAAGGGACAAGTGGCTTATTGTGAACGGTTGATCTAGAGTTGTTGGGAAAGTACTTTTTGTTGTCGAAGTCCTGATTGGGCCACGTACACAAAAAGGACAAGATTAAGACTACATGACATTATAAAAGCAGCACTTTGTTTTTATTAGCAGATAGACTTTTATCTCTGTATTTTAACGATATATTAAAAAGAGAGAGCATTTACTGTAAAACAATAGTGAGAGAGAGGATCAGTTGAATCTAACTTTAATTGCTGTATTTATTGTTCAACTGATCATGATGCCTTTATGAATGTTGTAGCAAATCCTTCAATGAATATAATGATATATTCTTGAAATTCTGTGTCATAATTTATTACCTGCATATTTATACATTCTCTCATTATTCTAAAAAGTTGTATTCACCCCCCCTCTACAACACTTTGGACCTAACAATTGGTATCAGAGCCCCTGTTAAACACATCTAACAGAGATCCTACTGTGTTGTTTGAGTTGGTTCTTGAAAATCCCAGATCTAATTTTTCTTGAAGTTTGTGCCGAAAGTTTTTATTTGTTTCTTCCTGGAAAAGTCATAGATCTAAAAAGTTCTAAGTAATGGTGTAAGGAATATTTGTACAACATTCCAAAACATTGTACTTTAGAGCTTTGTGGGTTTTCTTGTGGTCAAAAATCTGGTTATAAAAGAATATTTGATTGGTTGACTAGGGAACTTGAATCAACTGTTTGGTTGAACAAAAAGAACAAATTCGAACTACTGTCAACTAGATAGTGGACAACTTTTTGTTTGGACTTGGAAGACTGGTAGACCCTGCTACTGTTCCTGTGAGTAGAACTAACTTGCTTGAATCTTAAGTGCAAAATCCATTGGATATTAAGTGTTGGATATTTAAAGTGAGATAATTAATTTTTCAAGTAAATACAATTTATTGTAATTTGAAAAGTGTATTATCTTAATTTTAAACCTCATTAAAATGGCCACCGCACACAGATTTAAGATACCTCCGTTTGATGCACAACATTATGACGAATGGACCGGAAGGATGAGAGCTTACCTTGAATCAATAAACAAGGTATACTTGAGAATATTGGAAAACGGTCCATACATACCCATGAAAATTGAGCCAGAGCGAATGGAAGGAGGGATACTAATACCATCCCGGTCTGTTCCTAAAGAGGAAATGGAGTTTTCAGACGCAGATAAAGAATTGGTTGGTATGGATGCGTCGTTACGCAACGTCATAATTGAATCCCTCTCAGAGTACTATGTTCAGATAAAGGGATTAAAAACAGCTAAAGCCATGTGGGATATCTGAATATGAATCGTTCAGATGCGAACGAGGAGAAAGCGTAGCGGATGTTTACAAACGTTACAGTAAATTGCTTATCGAGCTGAGTATAAGAGATAAAGTCTATCCACTAGCAGATTCAAATATCAAGTTTCTCTTGAATTTTCCTAAACATCTGGAACACAGGATCACTGCCATTCGAGAGTCAAGAGACTTGAAAAATATTTCTCTCGAAAAGCTGTATGGTGTTTTGAAGACCTACGAGCTGGAGCAGGAACAAAATGACAGAAGAAGATCCTACAATAGTGGAGAACACAAAGCGGTAAGTGAGTCTGGACTTGTAGCTGAAGAGTCTGCTGTAAAGGCACTTGCAGCTGTCTCATTGAAAACTGCTAATCCTGAAAGGGTGGTATTAGACATTGAAGATCCATCCGAAGAAAGTGAGGATGAATACTATACCCTTGAAGAGCTGGACAAATTAGAAGACAAGTCATATGCTTGTATTGCTCGAGAATTTGCTCATATCAGCTTCAGGAAGCAAAGAAGAGGTAAAGGACGATTTGGTAGTTCTTTCAGCCGAAGAGGCAGCAGTAGCAGCAGAGGCCGTAGTGTAAGTGGTCGGGGAAGTTACAGCGGTCTAGGTAGCACATCTGGTAGTGGCTACAGACCTAACCTGGTAGACAAGAACAAGTTCAGATGCTACAACTGCAATGAATTGGGGAACTTCGCAACAGAGTGCAAGAAGCCCAAGTACGTTCATCCCAAGGAAACCTATGCTGAGCTGAAAAAGAAATATGATGCCTTGGTTAGCAAGCAACAGAAGGGAAGCCGGGCTTATGTTGTGACTGAAGGGAAGGGTTGGGACGAGTCTGATGAAGATGAAGATCAGGAGCTATGCAACTTCGCTTTAATGGCAAAATCTTCAGAACAATCAGAGGTACCAATTCTAACCGTAAATGAAATGTCTATTCCTGAGTACCAAAATGAATTAGCTGCCATGACTAAAGACATGTACAATCTCCAACTAAATCTAATTGCTGTTAATGAGGAAAATGCTAAACTCTCCCTTAAGAATAGACTTCTCGAGGCCAGGGTAGAGGAATTAGAATCAGGAGAAAGTAGAGAAAGACAGTTAATGAATCAGGTAGAGGTTTTAGAACACAAGCTTAAGATTAGGGAAGACCTTAACGAAGAACTTAAAAATGAATTAGCTGAGCTTAAAATAACATGTCAATCTTTTAAAGAAGCCGCTAATAAAGTGTTCGTTGAAAGGGACATGTACATGAAACTGGCAGGCAAGAGTAAAAATGAAAAAGTAAACATAGGACTTGACTACACACAGAAAAAGAAAAATAGGGCTGCTGAGTTGTTAGAGCCAGTGTTAGTCAAAGAAGATGTGCCTGAGGTTTTAGTGGATGTTAGAAAACCTATCTTTAAGCATTTTGAGCCTAGGACCATAGATCCTGTTGCTACTAAAATTGAACATGAGATTAAAATTGAAAGAGATTTAGAAGAAAAAGTAGTAGGACCTACAACTTCTAAGAGAGCGAGTAAGATTGCTTATGCTAAGAGAGGTGTAGGAACCAAGGAGGCTAAGACGGTGTCATATAAACAATGGGTAGCAGGGTCAGACCAAATGAAAGCACCTGTAAAGGCAGTTAAAACTGAACCTGCATCTGTATATACATCTACACGAGCTAGAAAGGCATGCTATATCTGTAATCAAACTGATCATTTGTCTTACTATTGCCCGTCCTATGTAGAGAAAGAAAAACCTGTTGATCGTAATACCATGCCTGCAACTACTGCTTTGCCTAACATGTATGCAAATCATGCCAAATGCAATAATCCTAATTGTATGCCATGTGCTGTAAACATCATGCATGCTTATTTTAATTTGATGAATACTGCTAGTGCATCTGTTGAAAATACATCTAGTAGTGGTAAGAAAAAGCATGCTGGGTCAAAGGCTAAGACTTCAAGTCCTCATAAAGTTAGGAGTGACCAGTCTACTCCCAAACCTGACAAACCAGTCAAGGTTGACAAGGGAAAAGACAAAGTCAAGATGAATGCCCCTGATGGCAACAAGGCGAAGCCTTCTGTATCTGAAAAGAAAAAGGAAATTATTGATGCCGGGCCCAAACATCATTGGGTTCCGAAGAACACCTAACCTTTCTGGATTTGCAGGGCAGTGAATAGGAAAAGAGTAAAGTCATATGGGTGCTGGACAGTGGAGCATCGAGGCATATGACTGACAATAAGTCCCTGCTAACAGATTTGGTGTTGAGAGCCGGCTCCGTGGTTACTTTTGGAGATAACAGCAAAGGTTACACCAGGGGATATGGCAAGATCGTTTGTGGAAATGTTATCATTGAGGACGTGTCTTTTGTGGAAGGATTGCGACATAATCTTCTCAGCGTTAGTCAGTTCACCGACAGGGGTTTTGACGTCAACTTTGGGAAGCATGATTGTTCGATTCGAAGCAAAAAGAATGGAAGCCTTGCTCTCAAAGGAGTAAGGAAGTCAAATTTGTTCATAGCCAACATGAATTCTGCTGATCAGTTTAAAGTCACGTGTTTCTACAGCAAGGCTTCTGCTGATGAAAGTTGGCTATGGCATAAAAGATTATCTCACCTGAACTTTAAAGCAATGAATAATCTCGTAAGGAGAGAATTGGTGAGAGGGCTGCCGCAGATGGAGTTTACTCCAGATGGACTCTGCGAAGCATGTGAGATGGGAAAATCAAAAAGAGCCTCGCATAAGGATAAACAAGTGAATAGCATTACCGAGCCCCTACAACTTCTTCACATGGATTTGTTTGGACCCGTTAATGTTATGTCAATGTCAAGGAAAAGATATGCGCTGGTAATTGTCGATGACTTTTCCAAATACACATGGGTGAAGTTTGTGACATCGAAAGATGAAGTGCCACATGAGATCATTAGACATGTACTGGTAATTGAAAATGTAGCAAGTCTGACTGTGAAGACTATCCGATCTGACAACGGGACAGAATTCAAGAACTCAGTGTTAATGGATTTCTGCATATCTAAAGGGATCAGACGACAGTATTCAGCACCGAGAACACCGCAGCAGAATGGGGTGGTAGAAAGGAAGAACAGGACACTGGTTGAAGCAGCTAGGACAATGCTGTATGAGTCAAAACTTCCTTTATATTTTTGGGCTGAAGCAGTTAGCACGGCGTGTTATACACAAAATAGAACCCTGATTACAAAAGACTATAACGAGACGCCATATTATCTGATGAATAAAAGAAAACCTTCTATCAACTACTTCCACGTGTTTGGTGCAAAATGCTTTGTGTTAAGAGACAATGCACAACTTGGAAAGTTTGATGCCAAAGCAGATGAAGGGGTTTTCGTTGGATATTCTCTTGAAGCAATAGCAGCGTACAGGGTGTTTGTACTTAATGATCACAAGGTGGTTGAAAGCCTTAATGTCACATTCGACGACTCAAAGCTCCCGTCGATACTAAAAGAAGACAGTGAGCCCACTTCCCTAAGATTTGAAAATATGGATATTGATGAAGTGGATACAGTTCCTGAGTCTGTAGTGCAGGGTAGTGATCCAACGATAAATAATGAAATTAATCAGGAGTCTAGTGTTTCGCAAATACAAAACACTAGGGCTGAGGGATCACCTTCCGTCAGACCTGGTACTATCTCAGGGGGAGTCAGTATGCACTCAGGGGGAGGAGCTCACTCAGGGGGAGCCAGTACTAGCTCAAGGGAAGCTAGTGAAAGTGCTTCTAGACTAAGTCACCTTCACTTACAAGATCAAGCTGAATCATCAAGAACATTTGCTAGGGATCGCACTTGGAACAAGGACCATCCGTTCGAGCTAATTATTGGTGATCCAGAAGCCGGAGTGACTACTAGAGGAAAAGCTAGAGCTGAAATTGCCACTGAGAATGAATGTCTATACTCAGTGTTCCTTTCCCAGATGGAACCTAAAGTGGTGGAAGAAGCTCTAGATGACGCTGATTGGGTGATTGCTATGCAAGAGGAACTCAATCAGTTTGAAAGGCAGAAGGTGTGGAAGCTGGTACCCAGACCAAAGAATAGATCTGTTGTTGGAACAAAATGGGTATTCAGAAACAAGCTGAATGAAGACGGACTTGTAATACGAAATAAAGCTCGCCTGGTTGCTAAGGGTTATACTCAAAGAGAAGGAATTGATTATGATGAAACCTATGCACCAGTAGCAAGGCTAGAGGCAGTAAGGATGTTCTTGGCATTCGCAGCACATCATGGTTTTAAAGTCTATCAAATGGATGTCAAGAGTGCATTCTTAAACGGTGAACTGGATGAAGAGGTGTATGTCGAGCAACCTCCCGGGTTTATCGACAACAAATATTGTGATTATGTTTATCGACTCTTCAAATCAGTATATGGCCTTAAGCAGTCTCCGCGGAAGTGGTATGAAACTCTGTCAGACTTCTTACTAGAAAGTGGTTTTACCAGAGGAGTAATCGACAAGACGCTTTTCTACAAGAAATGCAAAGATGATCTAATAATGGTACAAGTATATGTGGATGACATCATCTTTGAGTCTGCAAATGAGAAGCTGTGTGCTAAATTCGCAAAGTTAATGCAATCAAGGTATGAGATGAGCATGATGGGAGAGCTGACGTTCTTTCTCGGTATTCAAGTTAGTCAGAAGAAGGACAGGATATTTATCTGCCAGACCAAGTACATTCATGATCTATTAAAGAAGTATGGTCTCGAAGATGTATCACAAGCTAAGGCTCCTATGGCAACAGCCACGAAGCTTGACGAGGATAAAGCGGGAAAACCTGTAGACATCTCAAGCTATCGAGGTATGATCGGCTCTCTTTTATATTTAACTGCTAGCAGACCTGATATTATGTTCTCTACATGCTTATGTGCAAGGTTCCAAGCGGATCCTAGAGAGTCACATCTCATAGCTGTAAAGCGTATTTTTAGGTATCTCAAGGGAACATCAAATCTTGGGATTTGGTACCCAAGAGATACAGGGTTTAATCTTGTTGGCTATTCGGATTCAGATTACGCAGGTTGTAGAATTGATAGGAAGAGCACTTCAGGAAGCTGTTAGTTTCTTGGAAGAAGGTTGGTGCCTTGGCAAAGCAAGAAACAACACACAGTATCTACCTCGACAGCTGAAGCGGAATATATTGCTACTGGAAGCTGTGTGGCCCAGATACTGTGGATGAAGAACCAACTCAAGGACTACGGTGTGGAAGTATCTAAGATTCCTATCATGTGTGACAACACAAGTGCTATTGCAATGACCAACAATCCTGTGGATCACTAAAGGACTAAGCATATTGATATAAGGTATCATTTTATTAGAGAGCATGTAGAAAATGGAACTGTAGAGTTGCATTTTGTGTCTACTGAACGTCAAATAGCAGATATATTCACTAAACCTCTAGACGAATCAACATTTTCTAGATTTGTTGGTGAATTGGGGATGCTTAACACCTGACAGTTTTGCTACCCATCTGTTATAATTCAGTTTGTGTACATATTATTGTTGCTCATGAATATTCATAAGAAATAATGTGTACTTAATTTCAAAAAGGTATGTGTTGTATGGAAAAAAAAGGGGGTTAGAAAGTTTCATGATATTAATCTTGTGCTGATCTGTATATCTATATGATTAATGTCTAATGGAGTAATGGAAAATTTTCTAAGGCAAATCTCGATCTGGTTCTGGATCGAGATCGAGATCGACTTGCGAAAATTGCTTAAAAATGTTAAGGTAAATCTCGATCTGTCCACATCGAGATCGACATCGAGATGTAGATCGAGATCGACATCGAGATGCAGATCGAGATCGACATCGAGATGTGGATCGAGATCTACATCGAGATGTAGATTGAGATCGACATAGAGGTCGACATCGAGATGTGGACCGAGATGCGGATCTCGAGATCGAGCTGTGACTTGTCTTTTCAGTTTCTTTTCAAGCGTGCCTATATATATATATTATAGCATTAAAAAGTCTGTTCATTATTTCCATTACCTTTCTCTCTCTTTCAAAAAAAACTTAAGATCTTCATATACACACGCGTATACATACATTCACAGAGTTCCCTTCCCTGCCATTACATCAAGTTTTCTTGTGATTTTCTTAAATAAAAATCACTAACTGTTACGTGAAAGCATTAATCACTAAAACGAAACTCTGCTAAAATTTTGTCTAAAACTGTTAAACTTCTTGCGTTGTTTTAACGTCATTCGTGTTCTTGCAAACTAGTTCTTTAGTTTCTTTTCTTTCGAGTGAGTTTAACTTTTTAGTCTCGTACTTTCTTGTTCTTCAGTTCTTTTGTGTTCTTGAGCGAAATAGTTGAGGGTACTATTGTTTAATCCTTAAAGTGCAACTGAACCGCCACGTTTTGTGTTTTTCCGAAAAATAAGTTTTTTTTAACCTAAACGGCTGTTCACTTTAACTTTCGAAAACTCAACCGTCAATCATTAGTGGGGAGTTAAGTGGTCATTAGTGGGCAGTTAATTTGTTTTAAATTGTGTCACTAATTACGTGTGGTAATTTAGTGGGGGTAGTGTACGTTTTTTTTGTTGTTTAAATTTAGAACTTGTTCTCTAAAATCCATTGCAAAATCTTTTCGAACATCTCTTTTCTCGAAAACAAATTTAAAATGGCCAACCCAAATTTCACAATTCCCAAGACCAACTTTGTTAATCTCTCTGCTGATCGAGCAACTGGTAGATTTATTCACTACCAGTTCTGGATTGAATCCCTCAATAGCACATCAATCATAAGTCATGCTTTAACCACCTCTCCCATCCTGAATATCGAAGCCCTTCAAGCTGCTTACTCAACACTAGAGATTCAGGGTGGAAAAGCAAATCCAACAGGCCTATCCTTTACTATTGGTGGTGCCAAATATGAAGTCAGTCTGCGGAAGTTCAATGAGTTACTCGGGCTTCCTACAGAAGATTATGCTCCGGAACCCACTATGGAGGATATGTTGCAATTATTCACGGAGATAGGTTGTCGCCCTCCCACGGGTCCTATCAAGGTAACAAAGGTTGACACCGGTATGCTACCAGCTGAGTGGGATTATGTAGTTCAAGCAATTCAACGCTGCATGTTCCCAAAGGACAAAGACTACAGGCCAATGAACAACAGCTGCCGGGTAATACTATATGGAGTGGCAAACAACAGGAAGGTGAATGTGGGCAAACATCTGTTGATTCAGTTGCTTGAGAGGAGGGCATTGGAGAAGAATGCATCTAGGAATCCGGAAGATGGTCCAGTCAAATGCTGGATGCCAAGATTTCTTCAGATGGTTCTGGATGACGTCCTTTCAGAGGAACACAAAAGAATATTTCAAGGCTCTGAAAGGATGGCATGTTTTGATATGACTCTAAAGAGTATCTCCACCATGGAAACCCAGCAAAAGTCAAGACTTTTTGAGTTGCGCCTGACTCCGTACTTCCAGGATCTGCAAGATGAGTATGCTAGGAGGCATGCTTCTCAGTTTACTGCAGTAGAAGCTGAGAGTAGCGGTAACGAAGCTGAAGGTGGAGATCAAGTGCCTAGAAATTTGGAAGAAGTAGGTATGGATGTTGACATGGTCGAGGCAAATGTTGCAGAAGCTGGAGCTGACAAGGATGACGATCTTCTGAGTCAGGTACCTATTCTTGCTGATCTTGATCAATCATCAATTCAACCTGTTTTCTATAGCCGTGGGCCTGAAAACCCCCAGGCTCTATCCCAGGCTGCAAGCCCTTCTGTTCATAAACGTTCAGCCAGCCCTAAAACTGGTGAGAAAAGGAAGGCAAGCTTATCTGAGACGAGTGATTCGAGTGGAGGGAGTGTAGGAGTTGAGAGAGTAGTCACTTCAGCAGTTCTGCCACCTCCAAAGAAGCAAAAGCTGGATTCAAACCCAGTGGCAACTGCACAACCTGTTAAGGCTAGTTCACCTCTCACGGCCACCACACCTCACGCTGGTGGCTCTCCTCTACAAAACATTTCAACACAATCGCACTCGCCTAGGCATGTTGGTGAGAGTCAAGGAGGGGGTCCAGCTCAACAGCCAATAGGAGCTAGCCCTACCTCCCCTGAGTTGTCCGCTCAGGGCTCTTTGAGCAATTTCTCGGAAGGGGAATGGCAAACTGAGACTAGCACTTCTGATGCTAGGATCTCAGGAAGTTTTAATGCGGAAGAGTCTGTCGAATCCAGTACGGATGACGCTTCCTCATCTAAATCAGAAAACAAGTTGCTCGTAGAGCAACGACATCTGGTGACTGGTGGGTCTACGCCTCCAGAACAGCCCAGCGAACCAGAAAAGGTTCTTGGTGGACAAGGGGATGACATGGTCATAACTCCATCTCCTATCGTAGACACAGCGCTTAAAGGCTCAGTCTCACTGACCGATATCGCCGACCAACTCACCGCTAGTCCCCAACGATTAGTGGATGAGGCTCTAGTACTGTTAGGCTCTAAACACAAGGGAGAGACAGGGAGAGTAGATCCCTTCTTTTTAGGGATCTTGAGTGAAATAGAACCCGGCGAGAGTAAACAGTTTAACCCAAGCCAAACACCGTCCCCCAAATTGCAGGATCTAGTGAAGAAAGTGGAGGCTTTGGAGGCTGGAGTTGCTGGTGTTACTGCTGCTGTCTCTTCTCACTCTGGAAGATTGGAGGTTGGAGCTCAGTTCATGGAGAACCTAATTGCCGTCCAAAATTAAATGATTGACAAGATAAACAATCTTGGATTGGCACAGGTGGAGGTTGGGCGGTCAGTAGATGATGTCACTCATGGCATGTCTCAGGTCTGGACGAAGCTGAATGAACTACTTGATGCTGTCTTTGGACGTAACAGGGCTGGACCTGGTCCTTCAACCGGTGGTGGTGGTGACGATAATAATGATGATGATGCTCCTGATGAGGATAACACACCTAAGGGGGAGAAGGAGGATCAGGGTCTGAAAAAGCTGACTAGTAAGGGTCCGGTGATCGAGTCCTCAAACAAATCTGGTGAAAAGGTGGAGGAGGCTCAACCGGCTCTTAAGGACAAAGGCAAGCAGAAGATGGTAGTTGAAGAAGAAGCTGAGAAGGAAACACCTCTTGTCGATGTATTTATGGGAAACTTTATTGAAGATTCTGATGATGACGAGATGGATGTAGAAGCCTTAGTGGCAAGGAGGTCGAGACTCGAGCAACGGGCAAAAGAGTGGGAACAAGAAAGAGGTCTAAATCCTGGCGGATCCGGCGCAGGAGTTACAGGTGATGCAGGAGACCACTCGGTTGCTGACGAGCATGCGCCAGAAGAAGAAGTTGATGAAGCGGAGATGCAAGGAGAGATTTTCAGGGAAGCCAGAGAAAGAGTAAATGAAGAAGTGCTGCAAGGGATAGTTGAAAAAGAACTAATGGCAAAGGAGAAGAGAGCGGCTCAGAAAACTCAGCATGAGTATGAAATGAAAAAGATCAAAGATCCTAAGGTCCAGGCTGACATAAGGAGGGAAGGTCCCGAGTGGGACAAGGCCAGAGAAGCCTTAGCTGGACCAAGAGCCTATGCTCATGACTCAGAAAGATTGAGCTTTCTTTTTCATAAGCTAGAAAATCTAAACCCTGGGCTGCTGAATTATCTAAATTGTATAAGACAGGGATGCACCTCCGTACAAGTCATATTCAAGGAGAAGGCATGGAATCTGATGATCACTTGGACACCCATAACAAAAATCGGGCCGTGTATGGTCGATGAAGCTTTCTTCCATGAAAGGGGTGCAAGTGAACTGGTAGAATTCGCTCACAAGGTAGACACCTCTGTCAAGACTGGAGTGCTGTTTAAGGAGAAATTGTTGAAGATGGCTGAAGACAGAGGGGTTGACATTATTCTAAATCCCTACCAGATCAGATATGTCCATGACAAGGTCTTGAGGATCGTAAATCTGCATGACTCGAAACTAACTCCGAGCGGAAATGTGTTGAAGGCAGTTACAAAGCTAGTCCTCTCTAAGGGTTTTCTAACAAAGGAAAAGAAGCTGGTGGCTAAGGATTTGGAGAAGCTGATAAGAAGGCAAGATGCTAGATACAAGTTGCTTTAAGCTACACTACCAGTGGTTAAGAAGGAACCTGAAGACTATGCATTCGAGCAGCAAGACGAGGCAATAAGGGAGCATATGCAGAGATACGGAGATCCAAGAATAGACATTCCAGAAGAAGGGGAAATAAGGGAGGAAGCTAGTGCAGTGGTTAGTGCAAATGTCAAGTTTGTCAAGAGCAAAACTGAGAATGAGAATGATCTGCTGATCTATACAGACAAGCATCAGGTGGAAACCATCATTGAAATCAAGTATGACATCTTTGCAGAACACAGTCATGAAACACTGTGTATCATAAGGGAATTGATTAATGAGACGGATGATGTTGACGAGTTTGATCAGGATTATCTAAGGGTCACATTTGATAATTTCTGTAAGAGAAGAAAACAGCTTGACATTCAGAGGCTACAGCAATGCACCACCGCTATTGTCATTGGATACCCTAAGCAGCTGGTTATAAGGAAGAAAGGGGAAGATGGGTATCCTGGAAAAGTCACGAAGCTGAGGTTTGAAGACATTCCCACGAAGCTTACCACTCGCAGCATGGTTGAAAGGTGGTTGAGGTTGTTTCGAAATTACAAGATCAGAAATCATGTGGAAACAGAAGGACTTAATCTTCTCAAGAAAAGAATGGATGAAGTCTGCAACCCTGAGTTCATGAAGAAAGAAAAAGCAGCCAAGAAGAAAGCTCGTGAGGAAGAGGAGCGCAAGAAATCAAAGTTTTAATGTATTATGCTTGAAATGTTTCTTTGCGTTGTAATTTGTTTTCTTGTTTTCCTGCATTGTAAATATATATTATCTGTTTTCTTGTGTAGTGTAAGGTAGAAGTTAGTTAGCTAAGTGTCTTGAAACTGGTTTATATTAGGCGTCAATTATTTCACGAAGTTCGGCGGTGGTAATACTGCTAAAAGGACTTCAGATGGATAATTGAAGATTGAGTGGACCGTGCTCTTAAAGTACTTAGAGAAAATCTCTAGAAGAGGATGAAGCCATTTAATCGAGCCAACAGGTGTCCAATTTTGGTACTTGAAGTATCAGTAATAGACATGAAGTTAATTAATCAAGCCAAGCATTATGCAAGTTGACATGATCTTTTATGAATGTTATTTTATCTTTTTCAGTCCCTGGTTAGTTGAGTTATCCTCATTGTGAATTTGGTTGTCATTGTTAGACAATCAAATAGGGGGAGATTGAAAGGCATAGGTGTACTAACTTGTAACACTTAATTACTATGTAACTCAACTAAGTAAAAGATAAAACAACAGCAAAACAAGAGAAACTGAAGAAGCACATGGAATCAATCAACTGAAGAAATGGTAATGATACTTGGCAACTACAAGTAACTAATTTGGTTAATCAAGGATGCATAAGTGAGAAGAAGTTCAATCTCAGTATTGCTCATGCCCTAACTTATCTAATGGAGAATCAAATTAATGTCAAAGAAGTACCAAGAAGACCAAAGTGATTTCATATGATGAATCTCAACAACTGGATAATGTAAAGGTTAATCAACAAATGAGAACTGACATTCAGAAGCAAGAACCCCTACAAGACTAGTCACTTATGAATCAGACCTTTGCATCAAGTGTCAGGACATTGGAGGGAAGTTCATGTTAGTAATAGAAGATCTCATTTAAATTGAATGAGGAAAAGAAATTGAAGAAGCTAGGGAAACTTGCTCATAAAGGTTAATCCACAATTGGTCACTAAAGAAAGTCAACATTCGATGAGTGCATATTTTCCAAGGCAAATGTCGATCCACAGCAGATCGAGATGCGGATCGAGATTGAAAATTAAAGATAAACATTGCAAAGGCAAATCTCGATCCACGACAGATCGAGATCGAGATCGAGATCGAGATCTTCATAGATCGAGATCGAGATTCTCCCAGATCGAGATCGAGATCTTCATAGATCGAGATCGAGATTCTCCCAGATCGAGATCGAGATTTTCACAGATCGAGATCGAGATGGGTCCATGCGAAGATCGAGATGCGGGTAGATATGTAACATTTAATGTTCAAGGGACAAGTGGCTTATTGTGAACGGTTGATCCAGAGTTGTTGGGAAAGTACTTTTTGTTGTCGAAGTCCTGATTGGGCCACGTACACAAAAAGGACAAGATCAAGACTAGATGACATTATAAAAGCAGCACTTTATTTTTATTAGCAGATAGACTTTTATCTCTGTATTTCAACGATATATTAAAAAGAGAGAGCATTTACTGTAAAACAATAGTGAGAGAGAGGATCAGTTGAATCTAGCTTTAATTACTGTATTTATTGTTCAACTGATCATGATGCCTTTATGAATGTTGTAGCAAATCCTTCAATGAATATAATTATATATTCTTGAAATTCTGTGTCATAATTTATTACCTGCATATTTATACATTCTCTCATTATTCTAAAAAGTTGTATTCACCCCCCCTCTACAACACTTTGGACCTAACAGTTGGGTCCCGAAGTATCGTAGAAGGGGGGGGGGGGTTGAATACGATGCTCACTAAATTAAAAAATTCTTTCGAATCTTTTGTGAATAAATAATTTAGAGTTCGGTTAGTGGGTTCGAGTTCATGAGGTAAATAGTGGTTAGGTGGTTGGCTTACTAATTTTCTGTATTTATGAATAATCATTAATGTTCTAGAAAATTAGCAAGTAATTTAACGAGACAAGTTTCGGGGAATATATTTTTCGTATATAAATCTTGAGGTTACTACACCCAGTTAAAAGTATAACTGATTTCCAAAGAACAGAGTAGTTCTTTGCTTCTACAAAGAGATATAACTTAATCCCTATACAATATTTGACTATGTGTTTGTACTAACGGAATCAAGCTAACAGAGAGTATTTTACAATAGGCCTATGTATTTGCAACATAATGAACCGACTAGAATATAAAACTCCGGTAAAGAAGGTATATGTATGGCTTTTTATCTTCTTCTTCTACGGCTTCAATTTCCTCTCTGTATCTCTCTGTATGGTTGTATATTTCAACAATACAAAATGAACCAGTCATTTTGTTTTTATTGTGTAGACTTTTCAAATCAATTAAAATTGATTTGCTTCACAATGCTAAGTCATTTGTTGCGCTTGTACTCTAATTGCAGTGTGTAGGCGCCATGAAATCCCTTTGTTGCACCTTTGCATCTTTGTTGCGCCTAGATGATTGTTTGTGGCGCCTCTACTCTGTATTCTTTGTATAAGCGTCAATAAATGCCTTAGAATGTTTGCTTGAAGTTTCCTTGCTCCCCTTGTCAAGGTTTGTTATGCCTATACTCTTATTCCTTTGTATAGGCGCCACAAAACCTTGGCTAAGCTTTTGTTGCGCCTTGGCTTGAGTTTGGTTGCGCCTGCACACTAAGTTCATTGTGCAGGTGCCACAAACCACTTAGTTTCTATTACAAGCTTTCCTTGCGCCTTATAAGATATGTTTGTTACGCCTATACTCTAGACACACTGTATAGGCACCACAAACATGTCCATTTGATTTTTATTGCGCCTTTAACATTCTTGTTGCACCTCTAGAGTGCTTCAAGAGTACAAGAGCTACCAAATGTAATAATACTTGCCTTAAACAATTTCTTGAAATGCTTGAAGTATTTACCACTTGGTTTTCACTCTTCTGGCTTGATCAACTGATTTTCTTCTGATAAATCAAAGTAATTTTCTTCTTGTTGTGTTGACGCTTAGTGCACTGGTCTGGTTCACAAACGACTAACACTGAATTAAATTCTCTTGACTTCTATTCTGTTTCAGCTGATTAACCTTGGACTGTTGCATTGCTTCAAAAACTTACTGTCAATAAACATAATACTTTCACTGGAACCTTTTCTGGTACTTAGACATTGTCTCCATTATTACCACAATCTTGAATACTTCATTCTCTGTTCTTCACTGACGCTTGAACATTTAAATGAACTTCTTTCAGTGAGTATAACTTCAAGACTGCAGCTGTCTTCTTTATCCTTTGTCTTTACCATGTCTTCAATTCTTTTAGATTCCTATGCTTCGAACACTGTCTATCTTCAATCAATGCCTTTACACTGAAATCTTCTAGTGACACTTCTATACTGAATCTTCAACACTTCTGAAACCCTGAAAGTCTTCAACCATTATTCTTCACTGAGGCATGAACATACTAAATGAACTTCTCTCAGTGACCTGTAGTAGACTTCAAAACTTCTTCTAATGTCTTGATTCACTGTATTTGCCTTGTCTTCAATTCTTCCTGATTTCTGTGTAGGCGTAGTATTATTTACCTGTCCTATTCTAGTGTTGAGTTATCACGATTACTATTCATATAGCTTCATAATCTCACCAACAATCTCCCCCTATTTGATTGTTAAACTTAGAAAACAAATCTCATAGAGAGAATAACTCAACTAACAACTAGAAAAAGTAATGGTCCGGGACTTGTAAATAATGCTACTAGTTTTTCTGGATCAGATTCTTCATTTCTAGAATTTTTAAGTAACTGAAATGAAAGATGTTTGGTCCTCTAGCACTGAACTGATATTCATATAGTATCATCTTTATTTCTGTCTGTGTTTGAGCTTTCTCTGCTTCAAAATCCTTCATAGTTGAACTTAAAGAACTTATCATAAACAGAGCTTCATAAGAATCAATATTCCCGGGAATATCTTCAATAGAATATAGAACATAGTTCAAGTAATGTTATCCCCCTAAGAATGTGATTCTTCTTCTTCTTCTTCTCCCCTTCAGATGAACAATGAAAGTTTCAATTCTTTTCTGTACATCACACTTGGATGAGGAATCCTCTACTGACAACTCCTTTCAAGTATATGATACAGTTTCTTGATTCTCCCATATTCTGTTGTTTCCCATAAGGATCAGAAGATAAGATCTTCTTCTTTTTCTTGTCTAAATTCTCCCCCTAAGGATATTAACTTATCCCATAAGGATACCCATAAGGATACGAATATAAGACCTTCTCATTTTTCTACTTTTTATTATATACTAAATTCTCCCCCTTAGTTGAGAAATCCTCCAATGGCCCATGATCTTTTAAATGGCTTGTCTTCCAAAGAAAATTCTCGTCTGTCATTGATTAAGAAAACATAGTAGCTTTTCTTTCAGAAGTAGCAAGTAGCAAGGGTAAGTGTTTGGTCTATGGTTTCCTCACTTCTACTACGTTCTGTTGGTGTTTACACTAAAGTGTCGAGCACTTTGAAGTGTTTCACTCTTTCTCTCCCTATCTTTCACTCAAGTGTATCTCTCCCTCACTTTCACTTAAGTGTTTCTCTCTCTCACTTTCACTTTGCATTCCAAATATAGCCTTCTATACCTGCAAGTGAAATCCGTCAATTCATTTATATTCTCATCACCTGATTCATCAGAATGAATTGAATCACTATCAAGTTGAGAATTGCCTCGTAGAGGTGTTCTTGATCTATTATGCATAAGCACCGTCTCTGCACCAGGCTTAATAGTTTTTGCTAAATCACTGTCTAGTGGAGCCTCACCTCTTTGAGATGGGTTATCTCAAGATTTTAAAATCTGTTAGGGAATCCTTTCTTGTTCTATCAAGGAGTAGTACGCAATGTAATGAATGAAAATTTAGAGCCTACGTTTCCCTCATAATCCGGTGATGAGAATTTTGTATAAAATACCCTACTTGACACATCCGAAGAATTCTTTCCAAGCAGTTGCCTCTCATGCCCAAATAAATTTGAACAAGAGATCTCCTTTTCGGGATGCAGAAGATTAACTTCTGTTTGAGGTAGATACTTGGACAATGTAATGTATGGCAAATTAGAGTCCACATCTCCTCTGAATGCCTATACCTCTCACTGTGCTCACCTTGCAATGTGTTCCTAGAATTTATCTATTTAGGCTTACAATTAACGTGAGCGCTAGTGGTGTGCTTGACTCATTACAAGGTGCTCTGGCTGACGAACGAATTTCAATGGACTCACTCTGTTGAGAGAATGATTCCAGAGAGACTTTAAATGCCTTTTCAGCTCTGCATCCTTTTGAGAAGATGCAGACGAGCTTACAATTATCTCAGTTATATACTACTTTTCTTCTCTAGAGGTAGAGCTGTGGGTGCACTTCCGACTTCATCCTTATTTGCTGCATCAAGTGCAGTTTCTCCCTTATCAACCTCTAACTCACAAAGTTTCCTTATATATCCAAGGGTTAATATATGGAAGTGGATGAGTTAGTGTTTGGTACTATGACCTGGATAAGAGATTAATGGGTTTTCAACCTCTTGGCCAGCTAATAAAGCCACTGGGGGCTAAAAGGATAGAATCAATTAAGATAAAAAAATAATCACCTTAACATTCCAAAACATATTCTTCATCTCAAAGAGAAGGAAAAATATAAGAAGGAATGGTAATGGATTGCATTAAAACACTTTTAATAAAAGAGTTTTGTCGGATCTAAAGATTTATCATTTAAGAGCATGATATGAAATTTTCTTTAAGATACTTATCCCATTATAAAACGTGGGAATGTGTATCAGAGAAAAATTCTATCCCTTATGAATTTCTTATAAGGCAAACTTCCCATAATAAAATGCGGGAATTTTTACCAAAGAAGAAATTCAACTCTTCTACCAAATTATATCTTAATAAAATGACCCTTTTCCTTTAAAACCTTAACACTATATGTTGTGAAAACAGTTTTGCAAAACATCCTTATCAGATAGAGGACAATGATTTTCTGACTCATAATGCAATTATGATTTACATCATTTTCGTTCACCTGATAGTATCCCCGACTTCAAATAAAAACATGACAATTGGGGTGAATGAATGCTTAACAATACAGTACAAGCCCTTCAAAGCAACAACCACTGTTTTGATACTATAAATCAATGTGAAACATACTCTGAAACAAGTGCTTGAAAATAAATCATTTTACAAGTGATTGGTACCTCGAAGTTAAAATCAATTTCTCCGAATAAAATAGCAGTCACAATGTTTCTGTCACTTTAAAAAGAAAAATTAAGAGAGAAAAAGTTATGTAAGATAAAATTTTTAAAACTAGCTTTTGGGAGAGGATAAACGATTTTGAGATTTAAAGAAAGATTATCCTCAAGAAAAGTTTGATTCACACCATAGGATTTAGAAATCAATGTATGGCTGTAAATCAAAAGATTTTCAAAAGAGAAGTTTTGAAAAATAATTTTGATGTTTTCTTCTCTAAAACTGATAGAAAAATGAATGTATCTTTGAATAATACGTTTTGAAAAAGAAATAGACAAGGAATTCTTTTTAATACATTCAGGTTTAAAACTTAGTCAGAGAAAGAAAACTAGTAATATTACTCATGTAATACTAAACAGTTACCACATACATGCATATATAAATCAAATAACACATGACAATTATTTAGTAGAACAATAAGCATTTAGACATATTTTTATTATTAGTGAATTCAGATAAATAACATGTATTATCACTAATATTAAAAATACCACAATTAATTGCACGAAAACATTAACAAAATATCATTACTTGATATTTATCAATAATTTCAAAATGCAAGAAATTTGCTTCTAATATTTTATCAAATCAAAATTATAAAACTAATAGACATTGAATTGCTTCAATCCATAATTTTCATAAGATAAAATAATTTCACAAAATACTAAAATATTCACTAGGTTGAATATTAGCATCTAACTTCCTACACTATATCTAATAATCGTCACTCAAGAATATTGCAATTATACTCATCACAATTATTAATGATATACGTAAGCTTGAGGAAATAGTTGAAAAGAAATTCATAAGTCTTTTAAATATAGACATTTAATACTTGTGATCCTAATTACAACTCCTCACTAACAAAATCAAATTTAGAAATATTTCTCAAGTATATAAAATATTGAGAATTTTATACACATAACTTAGAAAATACTTCAGCTTTCAATATTAGTGATTTTTTAAAATATGCATTGTTTACTTAGAACAGAAATTATAAATACTGTCACTAATATCAAAAGTATCACAATTATTTGTAACAAAATACTTAAAAATATTAGAGAAAAATATCAGAGCAATTAAGCAAGATATCATTGACTAATACACAACAAATATTTAAACTAATACTCAAAAAATATTTAACATACAAATAATTATGCTGCTAACTTATGCTAGAAAGTATACCTACCACATATGCATATAACATTGTAAGCAAGATAATTAAACTAATAGCAAAAAGTATGAGGTGCTGGATTTCCAACAAATTCACAAGTCCTTTAAATATTGAAAATTTAATACTTGTGAACTCATTTGAGAATTCCTTGCAGATGGGATTTCCAACATATATATAAATAAATAATATCCCAAGTTCACTACCCAACTTAGACAAAATAAATTCATCAAGTTATTTAGCAAAGATCTGCAAGTTATTTTACTAAGGACAATCTCGAAAGAAATGATACATGTTGTCCATGAATTTGTTCCATACGTGGTGTAGAGAATATCCAGCAAAATTATTGGAGTTGAAGTGGTTTCCTTGTCTAGAAAATCAGAGCATCACATTCACTAGCTTCTTTAAGTTTAGCCTTTTGATGCAACTATGTGTGTTGAATGCTTCCTCTTATTTCAACAAAGAATTCAACTTCTTCCACGAAATTGACAGCTTCTAGGAATAACTTCCCCGTCTTTCTTACAACTTGCATCACTTATATCTATATAGCCAATTAGGTTAAACCTATTATCTTTAGGGTAACTGATTCTAAGAATTGGTGTTCCTCTAAGATATCTAACAATTCATAACTTAGCTATAAGATAAGATTCTCTAGTATCCACCTGAAAACTTGCACATAAGCATATCGAGAATAAAATATATGGTCTTTATGCACTTGAATAAGTAATGAGATGATCATACCTCTATAGCTTATCACTTCAGTTTAAATACTTGATTTGCCCTGATCAAGCTTAGTGGTCTGTTGGCAAGAAGTCTTGGCAGGTCTAGAATCTTCCAAATTGCGCATCTTCAAAATATCCTTGACTTACTTTAATTTACATCATTCTTTTGAATTAATTGTAATCCAAAAAGAATTGCAACTCTTTCAATATGCTCATGTTATACATACTCTGCATTTACTTAACAAATATCTCTTGCCAAATTTTCATTAGTAGACCCACATATAATATAATCATGGTATACTAGCACATATATGACATTGTGTGTGCCATGTATTCTAGAGAGATATACGTGTATAACTACTCTAATATAAAATCAATTTTGTGTAATAAACTAGTTAGAGTGTCATACCATGTCCTTGACGATTTGATTGAATCCCTAACTCCATTCATGGAAGAGCTTGTAAAGAGAATGATATACAAATTCCAATGATCTGTAACTCCAAAGTCTAGGAAATGTTGTACATCAACTTTAACTTCTAACTCACCACTCAGGAGTGCACTTGTTCACATTCATCTGATAGATATTCATGATTAAATGCTCAACATGTGCTAGGATATCCTAATGTTAGGTCATCAACTTGTTCAACCCTAATAGGGTCAAATCTCGTCACTTGTGCTTACTGTTTGATCTTGAAAGTCCTGAAGATTTTGTTTCCATCATCATCGATACCTTCTACTTTATATAACCTATAACACCCAGTTTTGCTTTGTTCCTCGTAACAATGCCAATAATTATCCAGTTTCTGAGAACCCTTAATTTACCAATTTCGGTCTTGTCTTGTGGTTTGGGTTCCAGCTTCAATAATTTCTGCCTTTGAACTGATTGAGATCATCTTGCATTGAAATCACTCAATCTGGGATCAATCAATGCTTCTTCAGTATTCTTTGGGATTGGGTCCCGAAAAATATATGTTCATTTTGATTAGCACTTCTAGCCTTTACTCAATAATCCGGTTTACTAAGAACTAGATTCTAGGAATGACTTTGACTTCAAACCTTTTGTCTTGGCATATATGTTCTTGATGTATTCCTTTGATCATCATTGTGTTGAGTATGACTAGTAGATCCTTCTTTTATTTGCTCCCCCTGAGTTGCTGCTAGGATGTGTGAAAGTGTTTGACCTAAAACCAATCATGTATGATGAGTTAGGAAAAACTTTCTGCTACTCTTATTTGATTTCATTTGATAATAATAAAGTATTTATGTTACAGGCTTAATCTATTTGAAGTGTATTAAATAAGATGTTCCATAATTTAGAGCAAAGCTTCTAGAATTATAATGAGATCTAGAAGATAATAGCTTTAGACTTAAACAGTTCCTGATCATAGGATAACTAATTGGAAATTGGTAAATCCGTAAAGATCAGTACATACTATACTAGCACTCTTAGGAGGATGTCTGTTCTCATAGACATTTGTGTGGTGACACTATAGCTAGTATGTAGATGCTTATTAAGGAATAAGTTCACTGAACATGACTCGATAAGTAGAACAACTAATGGAGTTTACTCACGTGTCGATAGTTGTTTATTAAGTAAATAGTTGTACAAGTATCCTTAGACTTGAGATCGTTAGAGTAATCTCGTACACAATGATTTATGCTTTGGTTTAGTCCTTAGTCTCTAGGACATTCATTAGGTCCATTCTGGGCATAGTGATTTGTGTATGGAGATAGTTAACGGATCAATAAAGGATCTGCCCCTTCCAGTAAAGGAAGTGAATATCGTATGTTATTATTAGATATGCAAGTTCAGGAATCTCTGGCCAGAGTGAATGAAATTAGAAAGAGTTTCTAATTTGCATTAAAAGGAACTTTGCATTATGAATAAGAAATCATATGATTAAATTAGATAGGCTTGACACGAGTTCCATGCCTTGTATTTAATCGGGATATTGAAGGGTAGAAGGAATTAATTGTACGGTAACTAATTACTGACAGGTTCTAAGTATTCTAAACAATGATTTCGTATTATCTGGATAGTCGCGATATGTTGAGAAGCATCACTCACGATGTAGAATAAATATAATTAATCAGATTAATTATATTTAATGAATTAATAGAATTCATATAAATAATAAATAAAATATTTATTATTATTTATTTCTACTACCGGCTTAATATTGAACCTAAAGAGTCACACCATAAAAGAGATTAAATTATAGATGAAGGAATAATTAATAATAGCTAGTCATTATTTATTTATGAAATAAATAATTACTTAGCAAATTTTATAAATTAATTAAATGAGATTTAATTAATTATAAATTATTTAAGATAAGATCTTAATATTATTAATTAAATATTTAATTAAATTAATTAAATATGAAGAGAGAATAATTTTCGAAAAGAGTTTAGAAAAAGGAATTAATGATTAAAATAGTTTTAATCATTAACTAATTAATTAATTAGAAAGGGAATTAATAATAAGATATTTATAGAAAATATCTCAGCTGAGATATTTGCCTATAAATATAGGATTATAAACCCTAATATAAAAACGCTAATATTTGTGAGAAATATTTTAAAAAGGGAGGCAACCCTAATTCCCTCTCTAGCCTTCTCCTTTATCTTTTAGTTTGATTCTTGGTGGATATCTTTAGAGCACTCCACACTTGAGGGGTGATTGCAAGGATTGAAGAACAAGATATTCTCTAGCTGTTGCCGGAAAGCAATCGAGGTATTCTTCAATATATAAAATAGTTTTTGTATCTATATGTATGTATACATAGGAATATATGCAAATAAATGTTATTCAATGCTTCCGCTGGTACATAAATTCCTACAATGTGGTCATCTGTCAACAAACATACTAGTCTTATTGCATTATTACTGTCCTTAAATAATAATATTTGACTAGGGAATTTTAGGAATAAAATACTATTCATATAATCTCATTTTTAAGTCACATACTTAAAAATATATATTACGTATTAATATTCCAAGGACATTTATTATTCTTTCAATTTATAACGCAGTAAAATAAGACATAATAAATATTAATTAAATAATCACATAAAACATAATCCTTAATTGTTTTCAATAAAACATTAAAAGTATTGTCTCTAGGACACCAATACTAACAATCTCCCACTTGTACTAGAGCCAATCTCTCATGTATCTAATACCCATGGAACTAGTATGACCTTAGTGCTTCTGCTGTGACAAAGTCTTAGTCAATGGGTCTGCAATATTCTTATTAGTATGCACTTTACATATATGTATATCTCATTGATCATTAATCTCATTAATTCTGTGATATCTCCTAAGTACATCCCCAAACAGCCTCCTTGGCTGCTTCACAAGCATCAATATACTCAGGCTCTATTGTAGAATCAACCACTGTCTCTGTTGTGAACCATTCCAGCATACAACATCTCCATTTAGACAAAACACAAATCCAGACTGAGAAATCGAATCATCCTTGTCAGTCTGGAAACTAGCGTCGGTGTAACCTTTTACATCCAGCTTTTCTTCTCCTCCATATACCAAGAATTGATCTTTATTCCTCTTCAGGTACTTAAGAATATTCTTGACTGCCGTCCAATGACCTTCACCTAGATTAGACTGGTATCTACTCGTCATGCTCAAAACATACGAGACATCAGGACGAGTACATATCATTGCATACATTATAGAACCAATTGCTGAAGCATATGGAACTTTACTCATACGCTCCTTATCATCCAATGATTTAGGACTTTTATCTTTTGAGATCGATATCCCATGAGACATCAGGACAAATCTCCTTTTTGCATCTTGCATCCCAAATCGATGCAAAATTTTATCAATGTATGTACTCTGACTTAGGCCGGTCATTCTTCTTAATCTATCTCTATAGATCCTGATTCCTAAAATATAGGTCGCATCACCTAAGTCTTTCATTGAGAAATTCTTACTCAACAAAGTCTTAACAGCCTGTAAAGAAGGAATGTCATTCCCTAGTATCAATATATCATCAATATATAATACTAGGAATGCCACATTGCTCCCACTAACCTTCTTGTAAACACATGGTTCATCTTCATTTTGAATAAACGCAAACTCTTTGACAGTTTCATCAAAACGAATGTTCCATCTTCTCGAGGCTTGTTTCAATCCATAAATGGATCAACGCAACTTAATACCTTTCCAGAATCATTTGGATCAACAAAACCTTCAGGCTGTGTCATATACACATCCATATCTTCTTCAAGGCTCCCATTTAAGAAAGCGGTTTTGACATCCATTTGCCAGATTTCATAGTCATGGTAAGCAGCTATAGCAAGTAAAATCCTGATGGACTTGACCATAGCCACTGGTGAAAAGGTTTCATCATAGTCAATACCATGAATTTGCTTGAAACTTTTTACCACCAATCATGCTTTATAGGTCTGTACGTTACCATCCATGTCGGTCTTCTTTTTGAAAACCCATTTGCACCCTATAGGTTTTACCCCTTCAGGTGGATCAACCCAAGTCCATACTTGATTAGTATACATGGATTCCATCTCAGATTTCATGACATCATGCCATCTCTTAGATTCTGGAGTGTTCATAGTGTCTTTGTACGTGAGAGGCTCATCTTCATCCACAAACATCACATCACCATCTTGAGTCAAGAGAAATCCATAATATCTCTCGGGTTCATGGCGAATCCTACCAGACCTACGAACAACCTGTGTTTCATGAGCAGTATTGTCTTCTTGTACATTCTGCTCAGGTTCCTCTATTGGTTCATTGTTATCATGTGGGTCTCGAATTTCATCGAGATCTATTATCATCCCACTGTCTTTCTTAGACAACATTTCTCTTTCAAGGAACACTGCAGTTCGAGCAACAAACATTTTGTTCTCTGAAGGATTATAGAAAAAATAACCCTTTATTTTAATTGGGTATCCCACAAAATTACATTTTTCTGATTTAGGTCCTAGCTTGTCAGAAGTTAGACGTTTCACAAATGCCTCACATCCCCAAATTTTCATAAATGACATGCTATGACGTTTCTCAGCCCATATCTCATACGGAGTCTTCTGAACCGTTTTAGTAGGAACTCGGTTAAGTGTATAAGCAGCCGTCTCTAGGGCGTAGCCCCAAAAACTAATTGGAAGATCTGCATGACTCATCATCGATCGTACCATGTCCAACAAAGTGCGATTCCTCTATTCAGAAACTCCATTCCAATGTGGTGTTCCGCGAAGAGTGAGTTGTGATACAATACCACACTCTTTTAATAAACTTTTAAATTCATGGCTTAAGTATTCACCTCCACGATCAGATCGTAGAGTCTTAATACTTCCGCCAATTTGCTTTTCTATTTCAGCTTTGTATTCTTTGAACTCTTCAAAAGAATCGGATTTATTCTTCATAAGATACACATATCTATATCTACTAAAATCATCAGTAAACGTGATAAAGTAGTAAAAGCCACCTCTTGCCATAGTACGCATAGGACCACATACATCACTATGTATAAGTTCTAATCGTTCAGTGACCCTTTCACCTTGTCTAGTAAAAGGAGCTTTAGTCATTTTTCCAATGAGACAAGGTTCGCATGCTTTGTATGATTCAAAGTCAAACTTATCCAAGTATCCATCTTTATGTAACTTGGAAATGCGCTTCTCATTTATATGGCCTAAACGACAGTGCCAGAGGTATGTTTGATTTGAGTCATTAGTTTTAAGACGTTTGTTATTCACATTATAGATAGGAGTGTCTAAATCAAGAACATATAAACCGTTAAATAAACGTGCAACCCCATAGGTAACATTATTCAAAGAAAAGGAACAACTATTGTTCTGAATTAAAAATGCAAAACCTTTCTTATCCAAACAAGAAACCGAAATAATGCTTCTGCAAATTGCAAGCACGTAAAAACAGTTCTCAAGTTCTAAAATAAGCCCAGTGGGCAATGATAAATAATAAGTCCCTACAGCTAAAGCAACAACCTTTTCTCCATTGCCAACTCGTAGGTCGACCTCTCCTTTAGCCAAAGTCCTACTTCTTTGTAGTTCCTGCACATTTATACAAATGTGAGACCACATCCAGTATCCAATACCCATGATATAGAAGTAGACAAATTGACCTCTATAACATAAATACATGAATCAGAAGCTTGACCAGCCTTCTTCTTCTTCAGATCCTCCAAATAAGCATGACAGTTTCTCTTCCAATGACCTGGTTTACCACAGTAGTGACAATCACCCTTTGCAACAGCACCCTTAGGCTTTAAAGCCTATTTGGGATTAGCCTTTGGCTTGGGACCAAAAGCAGATCCAATCTTCTTCTTTCCCTTCCATTTGCCTTTCCTATTAGCCTTACCTTTGTTATCTACCATCAACATGAAAGCATGTTCAGCCTTTTTCATGTTGGTTTCAGCAGTTCGTAACATGGACAACAATTCAGTGGGTGTTTTGTCTATCTCATTCATATTGTAGTTCATAACAAAATGAGTATAGTTGCGGTTCAAAGATTGCAAGATCAAGTCAATTTGAGCTTCCGGACCAATCGGGAAACCCAAAGTATCAAGATACTCAATATAACCTATCATCTTTAGAATATGTGGTTGAACAGGTTCACACTCCCCCTGTTTGCAAGCATACAGTACTTTGCTCGTGACGAACCTTTCTTGACGAGCTTGTCCTTCAAACATTCTTTGAAGGTGTTCAATCATCTCATAAGCATCCATATGCTCATGTTGTATTTGAAGCTCAACACTCATGATTGCCAGCATGAGACACGCAACATCATTCGCATCATCAATATGCTTCTGATAAGCATTTTGCTGAACACGAGTTGCATTCTCAGCAGGAGGAGCAGGTGAATGAATTTCAATGGTGTGAAGCTTTCGCTCCTGCCTGAGGACAATCCTCAAATTCCTATACCAATCAAGGATGTTAGTTCCTGTCAGCTTGTCCTTTTCAAGGGTTGCTCTCATAGAGAAGTTATTTGTGTTGTTTGCCATTAAATATCTACAATGTTTAAAATGCATATTAGTTAGTTGCAGAAGTTTAATTATGCTCAAGTGATTATCATATACATTCATAATATATATCTCCCACTATTTTTATCAAATCAATAGTCCTAACTATTAATTCGGAAAGCATTTCATTAAATCTTTCTAGTGAGACAAGATCCATATTTCATCCATGTTTTAAGATAGCGTTGGCTAATACACCCAAAACACGACTATTTAGGTAGACAACATTAGTCGATTATATCAAATATAACTCTTGGATAGTTTGGTGGAACAACACTTTGTATACATTTATCCAATAAATCTCACCAAACTCTATGCCTCTAAACCCACAATCCTATTGTGATGATTTAGTTAAGTTAGACCCAATGTTTCAAAAAACTAAGTCACTTACTTATCACATCTTCCCATGATTGATAAAAGCACCTTACTTTGGCAAACCCACTCCTTCTCAATCTAGATCTTGATGAGTATTAAACATTGGAAGGGATCCGATTAACTTAATATGTATTTAGGGATTTTAATGTTTATATGAACGATCATGATCCCATCATAAAGAGATTCTCAATTTTTCCTTGATCAAATAATCCATTTCAATATTTGTCAATGGTTCGATTTCCAGATCATCGGAGAAGTCACAAGCGGTCTCACTTAAAACCCAACTTTCTTACGAATAATAATTCGCTTTTGACAAAATCTCCCCATATCAGAAAAAGAAAATTCATATTCAATACCGTGTTTCATAAACACAAGAATCTCATGATCATTTGTTTAATTTTAAATTCTTAAATCATTATAGATTTTATCTTTCTTAAGCAGGCATGGCATGGGTGTCGTATCTAATACATACATCATTCCAACACATACATATCTACACATGCATTCATATACATATATGCATTGTGCATAAATTAAACGTGTTTGGTTATGGCCCTATTCTATGTGATATTTCCAAGCTAATGGAATTATCAAGTTCAATCTATGGTAGTTTTAAATACTACACTATTACATGTCTTTATCTTCTTCATTGCTCCATCATATGGATTGCCTCCTAGCTTCCTTGCTTCCAAGTCTCCATTGAACAATTACATTGAATAATAAATAAATATATTCTAATGAAATTACAAGAAGAACTCGAGTTACATTCGAGATTAACAATTACAATGAATAACTGACATACAAGTCGTATTTAGAAACCAAAACCATAAAACAAAACCACTATTCTATGGGTCTTTAGGCCATAACCATTCACCATGTTATCACATAACACATGTAATATATCTCAGATTATATAAACATATCATATAATCATATATAATAAATTTCAAAATTTCAGAAAATTAAATAAATTTCAAAAAATAATAAATCGCCATTTAGGGGCCTGTAACTTCGTCAAACGGCTTACAGATGTGAAGCTGACTTTGTTAGTATTGTTCAGTGACACGATTCCAGTCAGAAAATACATATCCTTTGCGAAAATAGGACACTAGACACAGATTTCAGAAAATCTACCGAAGCCGTTTCAGAATTCGTATCGAATACGATTTCCATAACAAGAACAAACATGTATCATATACATACAGCAATACACACAATCATCCCATGATTATACTACATATGAATATCATATATTCAAAATCATATAAAACATATATATCAATATATAGTCATGGCATATCATATATATGTTTATATACATCGAAAAACTGTTAAACACATAACCAAATCATCTCATTATAAACGTAACTCTGATGCCATTGAAGGGTTTCGGGCATGAAAACGCAACGAAATTAACGTAAAAACAATAAAAATCGAAACTCAATCGCAGGATCCATGTATAACGTAGAATGATTATGGTGAAGAAGTCTATACTTTAATAAAACTTTCCGTATGCTGTTTAATGGAGGTCCAGAAAAGTTGAATCACAGCAACCCTTTGTTACAAAGATCTGCTCTCCAAAGAAGTCCACACGAACGCCCGATCATCCTACGATCACCGGAGTCGGTACTAGCCGAATTGTTTGCCTCTCACTCTCTCTCTCTCTCTCTTTCTCTAGCCTCTCTTGATGTTGAGCAGCTAGGGTTTTTTTTTCTAAAAACGAGATCTGATGATTAAACCCTAATACTATACATCATTATGTATATATAGGGGAGAGAGAGATTTTGGGCCTAACCCTAATCCATGTGGTTTCAAAAACCCATTATGACTTTGGGTTATTATTATTATTAAATATGAATTCTATTATAATTAATCAAGTCCCACTTAATTAATTCAATAATTAAATTCGAACAATAATAATAATACTTATTAAATCCGAATTCTAATATAATTAATCAAGTCCCACTTAATTAATTCAATAATTAAATTCGAATAAACAATAATATATTTAAATTCATAATTTAAATAAACCTCCGTTTTGACGTTCTTTGTGTGTGACCCTTTAGTTTATTATTACGTTGGCAATAATTTTATTATCTAATAATAAAATTATAAACAATGAGTGACATCTAATAATACATCATTGCTACCCAAGTAACAATAATAATTGGTGATTCAATTAAACCTTTCGTGAATAATGTTCCATGTAATATAATCTCTTTAACCTTATATTATAGATCAAACTCGAGACATGTATAGTGTCATCCTCTTCAACGTTTAATCTTGGTTTCCTTGATCAATGAGTAGACTATTTAAACAAATCAATATTTGAGCATGGCCATGCATTTCATAGTCTCACTCAATCAAGAGGCCAATAATATCACTCATAGAATTGGAGGGTTAAATCCTATATCTATCATTCATATTCCTCATAGGACTCATAGCATACCCAATGTTCACCTTTATTATTACCCGGTTAAATGTAACTTTGAGTGTAATCAAAGTATATTAATTCTCGTATAGAAATATAATGATTTCAAGTCAAAGGATCATTACATCATTATCACAGTGAGATTTCTTATGACACTTATTAACATGTAGAATCTCACGGCGGGTCTTTCCAATCATACACTTATGTTCTTGACTTTAGTATCACCATACCTATGACCAATGACATGCAGTCATCTGTCAATAAACATACTAGTCTTATTGCATTATTACTGTCCTTAAATAATAATACTTGACTAGGGAATTTTAGGAATAAAATACTATTCATATAATCTCATTTTTAAGTCACATACTTAAAGATATATATTACGTATTAATATTCCAAGGACATTTATTATTCTTTCAATTTATAACATAGTAAATAAAGACATAATAAATAATAATTAAATAATCACATAAAATATAATCCTTAATTGTTTTCAATAAAACATTAAAAGTATTGTCTCTAGGACACCAATACTAACAGTTTCAACATCAATATCTAAATTTGACTCTGACGAGATGTCAAACTTCAAAGATTCATAATATTCTTTCATTTGAATGCTCAGGAGCTTGGTGTAGTAGGTCGACACATTCAGACTTTCAATCACCTTCTGGTTTTCAATCACATATGCCTCATAAGCTTTCGGCTTCATTGAGTAGCCTAGGAAAATTGTTCCATGAGCCTTAACTTTAAACTTGCCAAGATACTCATATAAATCTTTATTAAATATCAATTTCCTCCAAACACACAAAAGAGCTTTAATGTTTGTTTCTGTTTGGCCATTGACTCATATGATGTCTTTTCACGATCTTGTTATTGATTAAAGCAGCATGTTGTGTTAAATGCTTCAGCTTTAAAATACCTTTATAAGTGCAGACTTCATTTAGAACTTCATTCGTGAAATTGAGTTACAATATCTGACTTCAAAGTTCTCACAACTTACTTTGCTTCCAACTTGATCTTTCTGATGTGATTAATCACCATCTGTGATATTTTATCTGTTGAATGCATAAACATCACCAACTTGTAATTATGGTTGTCATCAATCACCACTAAACATATTTCTTCCATGCTATAATTTGCTTAAGTGTGATGTTTTCATTGACTTTCCTATGTGACGTACTTCAAAATGTCCTTCTGGATTGAATTCCATATGAATAAGTCCTCTCACCAATTTCTTCTTTATCAAAGAATCCATTGTCTTGTTTACCAAGTGTGAGAGCTTCTTATGTTATAGCTAACTCTTTACTGATGAAGCTTTATGAAAAGTTCACTTCACCTTTGCATACAAAATCCATATCAGCTACGAACATATTTCTCACTCTTAGTTTGAGTGAGCTTTCAACCTTCTTGTTTGAGATCAAACACTTTTTCTTTTCAATGCTTTTCTAGAAAACCCTTGATAAAGAATTCCCTAGTTCTCTGTAGATAGTGCTTAAGTCTGTTGACAAAAAAGATGCTTCCAGTGATGACAGTTCCAAAATTATGATAGCCAAATCACTTGTACATCTTTTGCTGTCATCTCCAAAGGTTACCATTGAATAGGCTTTCTCAACCAACTATGATGTCAGAGCTCCAATCTTAATCATATGTCTCGTGCAATAAATGTCATGAAATCACATAACTTTTGACTTTTGATTCATACTCTGCAATCACAAATGATTAAGCTTCTTGGTACTCAACTTCAATAGTGGTAACAACAGTTTCAACCTTAACATGCACAAACTTATCTTTGACTGATCACTTCTCATTCACAGCAGCCTTAACAAGGTAGTCTTAAGGCTATGAGATTAGTGATTCCAACCTATCTTAAGGTGGACTAGTAGTCTTTACCCTATTGTGATTCTTACAGATGCTTTGCCTAAGATTATGCAAGTCCTAAGATATGCATTTTCAAATTTAAACAAACAAGCATAAATAATAAGAACACATGGTAAACATTCAGCTTCAATGCATTATAGATAAGAATTATGCAATTCAGGCATGTTAGCATATTAGAAAATTCAGTACTATCTACTTTAACCATTCTACACAATTGTGACAGGTGTCAAGTATATTTACAGATATTCAATAATTTTCTAAAAGCACATGGAATAGACGAACTAACAATTTAATTACTAATTCTCTCTAATCCATTTTTGTTGTTGTCTAACATTTTAATTATCTCTAATTACCTAAGTCAGTTTTAGATTAAGTCTCGAATCTACAAATTTTACTGACTACTTAGATAATTCTACCATCTTTTAATCTTCTACACCTTAACAAACAATACATGATAAGATCTGACATTTAAATACAACTATGTGAGTGTGAGCAATTCATATGAAAATACGCACCTGCTTTTAACTCAACACAGTCTCTGTCATCATTTGCTTGTTCAGGCTTCTTGAATATTGTAGCACAGCCCTGGTCTTGTCTTGCTACTTTTAGCCTCATACGTTTCTTCAGTTTTGACATCTAACGATTCTTAAATCCGTTTTGTACAAGTAAAAAAACTAGAATGAACAGTAGAGTCAGAAAAAAAATTCTTCAGAGTTCCCCACTAATAAATCTATACTATCTTAAATAATAAACTCATTTAAATTAAATTCACAAAATAAATTTATTTTAAATAAAATTTATAAAATAAATTTATCTAAATTTAAATTTATAAAATAAAATTATCTAAACAAATTTAAATTATAAAAATAAATCTATTTAAATTTAAAGAATAAATTTATTTAATTTAAATTTATAAAATAAAATTATTTAAATTAAGTTTATAAAATAAACTTTTTCAAGTTTAAATAATAAACTCATTTAAATTAAATTCACAAAATAAATTTATTTTAAATAAAATTTATAAAATAAATTTATCTAAATTTAAATTTATAAAATAAAATTATCTAAACAAATTTAAATTATAAAAGGAAGTCTTTTTAAATTTAAAGAATAAATTTATTTAATTTAAAATTTATAAAGTAAACTTATTTAAATTAAGTTTATAAAACAAACATTTTCAAGTTTAAATAATAAACTCATTTAAATTAAATTCATAAAATAAATTTATTTTAAATAAAATTTAGAAAATAAATTTATCTAAATTTAAATTTATAAAATAAAATTATCTAAACAAATTTAAATTATAAAAGGAAATCTTTTTAAATTTAAAGAATAAATTTATTTAATTTAAAATTTATAAAGTAAACTTATTTAAATTAAGTTTATAAAACAAACTTTTTCAAGTTTAAATAATAAACTCATTTAAATTAAATTCACAAAAAAAATTTATTTTAAATAAAATTTATAAAATAAATTTATCTAAATTTAAATTTATAAAATAAAATTATTTAACAAGGCCTCTAGACATTTAGAGTTCAAACAGCTTCGGTACCCTCAACTTTCCTGGACTGCAGATCTTGATTTGTGTATCAATCAGCTTGCTCTGATGCCAATTGTTGGGTCCCGGATGTATCGTAGAAGGGGGGTTGAATGCGATACTGACAACAATTTAAAATTCTTTTCAGAATTTGCGAAATTAAATTATTGCTTAAGCTGAGGGTTAAAGTCCTTGTAGTGTTTGTGAAGCTGACTTACTAGCTTTCTATTTTTATGATATAACATTTAAGATATAGAAAATTAGCAAGTAAGTAAACAAGATTCACGTTAAATATGTATATTAAACTTGAATGGGTGTTACAACATTCGGTAGAATAAACATTTAATTCATAGAACAAATTTGACATGAATTGTTCTACTTAAGGAATTAAACTCAAACCAGCACAGAAAGTCTGTGAATATGACGTTGCAGACAAATTGCTGAATTTGACTGTTTTATAACTTCTGAAAAATGAAGCCCAAGCCTCATATTTATAGAGGTTGAAAAGCTAGCATGACTCTCCCAATATGACTCTTTCTATCATCAAATTAAGCCTTGTATGACTCTTCAAAAAGCTGAGCATAACTTATTTCTGTCGGTATGACTCTTTAAAATTCGGTATGACTTATCTTAAAGTCATATTCGAATTTTTTTGATTAAATAAATCAGCATGACTTATTTAATAATCAGAAAATCGGTATGACTTATCTTAAAGAACTCGGTATGACTTTTTGAATTCTTCTCGGTATGACTCTGTATCACTCGGTATGACTCTTCAATAATTCCTTCAGTATGACACATGAATAAACAGCCTTTTCCATTTCTTTTCTTCTAGATTGGACACGTGGCAGCCTATGATTGGTTGAAAAAATCTCCTGCCAAATCAAATGGAAAAGGGGCCTATTTCGTCTTATTATAGACAGACTCCGTAGAAATGCTTTTCGACCCGCACAGCTTATAATCTTTGATTAATAAATAATAAATTTAATTCAGAAATTATAAAAATAAATATCTAATATTATTTAGATATTTATAAATATAATTTACTAAATAAATAAAATATTTATTAATTAAATAAATCCTTACGCTCTAAACTGCGGTCTCTTGAAGGTCTGGAACCGAACTCCTTTTGACTTGGAAATGATAAATCAATTCCAACCGGGGTTCCACCTTTAAGAATATATGACTCTGCATTTCTTCCGTGTCATTTCTTTTTCCGTCTTTTCTTCAAGTCAGTACTGTCAGGTATGTTTGGCTGTTTCTATAGTTACAATTAGAAGTACCTCTGTTACTGAAATAATCTGATTCTTTAAACTAGACAATACTTCTTTTCACCACTGCATGTACCCAGTTAAATATTCAATCTTGGATTCTGACTCTTGTACACTGCATTCCGAACAAACCTGTATCCCTTTGAGCTTCCAGTTTCTGTCATTCTAAAATAATTCTAAATTAATTAATCCTTTAATTAATTTAAGAAATAAATTAATTATGAGTGAATTAATTTACTAATTAAATTAACTAATTAATTTAATTAATTAACTGATAATTAAATTAAAGGCTTGACTATTGTTGATGTAGATAAGACTCTTCTGTTCTTCAACAATAACCTTTTTAACCACTTGAACTTTTTGATGACGAATCTTCACTGTCATTGTTGACACCCTATGCACTGGTCTGGTTCACGGATGACTAATTACAATGTTGATTCTCATTTCTTCTGTAGTTGTCTTTGTGTCTTGTCTTGTCATGTCTTGGCTTCTTTTTATTCTTTCTCTATATTGAATATTTATTATTTACTTCGCTTTCTTATCTGAGTTGAGTTGTCATCTACTTATTACAAATAGGACTGGTCATATGACTTTCAGTGACTCTATCTCCACGTCTGATAGCAGGGCTCTATCTCCGATCATATGCCTTGAAGATCCACTGTCCAGGATCCATACAACCCGTTTTATTTGTTTAACTCCCTGTAAATATCAAACGGATTAATTCGTCTTCAGAGCCTAAAATTGATTGGGCCCGACATACTTAAAGAATTGACCTTTGTCAGCTTTGACAATAAATCCTTTTCGAATAACAACATCATTCTCCTTGAATGTACCTACCTTCCTATAAACAGTCTTAACAACTTTTATTTAGAGTTAGGAATATATGTTTCCTTCTTAACAGGTGAAGGAATCGCAGTCTTGGATTTTGCAAATTTATTATTGATGTGTTATCTAGGTGTCATGTTATCTTTCTTAGCAATCATGCGTTTGAAATAAGCAGTCATAGCATTAAAAACACATAACATATAATTTAAAATACCACAAGGTTTATGGAATGCATCAATAATAGGCATGTTATTCAAAACAGTAGGTGACTTAACAGTTTCTACTTCAACTTTATCAGCGGATTTAAAGTTCTTAGTAGAATGAAATCTGTTGTTATTTTCCTACTATTAACAAACGTATTAGGTCTATTCACATTATTCTTCAAGTCTTTTACACCTATACTAGGATTGCGCGATTTAGAAGTTCCCACATCTTTCACTGGTGTCTGAGGTGCACTCTTCTCTTTTTGGACATTAACTCCTTGTATGTTCTTAGCATGCTCCTCTCTTTTCTTCTCTTCCTCGAGATCCTCTAACTGCATTTTATAAGCAATCAGTATAGAGCTCTCAAGGATTGGTTCAACTATAGGTATTATGAAAAGAGGTTTAGGTGTATCTTTAACAACATGTGAGATACCCATTTCTTCAGAACTTTTTCTGAATGGGGTTATGTTGTTTGGCTTTCCTTCTGATTTATTGTACTCGAAGCCTATTCCAACTTTTCGGTTTATCTTCTATTGGTAAACTAGGTTCTTTACAATATAAGAGGAATTCTTATAGGCTAGACACTTCTTCTTCTCTTCCTCTATTTGATTTCTGAGATAAGTTTCAACTTTAACATAACAACTGACTCTATTGACTTGAAAAGCTAAGTCCTCAGTCAACTTGACATTTTTTCGTTTTAACAATTTTAAATCATCATTCTCATCAGTTAGAACTTTGTTCTTGAGAATTAGTTTCTTAACTTTATCTCTTTCACCATCTAGTTCTTTACTTACCAATGCAAACATTTTAGGGCAAAAAGGATTTACATCTATTTCTCTTTGACGGGGGAGATAGTGATTCCTCGGATAAAGCTATAAGAGCAAGATTTCCCAGCTCTTCTTCATCATCATTGTCTGAGTCATCCCAGCTTTTGCCCTCTGCTAGATAAGACTTTCCTTGATGCTTTTTCACTAGTGCATCATACTTCTCCTTAAGCTCTTCATAAGACTTTCTCTTCTTCCCTTGCTTAGGTTTCTTGCATTCTGTTGTGAAGTGGCTTAGCTCATTACAGTTGAAGCAACGAAACTTGCTTCTATCAACTAAGCCGGTCTTGTAGCCGCTTTTTGATACAGCTGATGAAAAACCTCCTTTTTAAAACCTTCCAAAATTTGGTTTAACTATGTAGGAAGAGTTTCTTTTGAATCTCATGTTGCCAAACCTCCTAGCAACCATAGCTAGAGATTCATCTTCTAGCTGATTTAGTTCTTCCAAAGAGTAGAACTCACCATTTTCTTGTTTATCTGAAGTATGTCTAAATTCTGGAACCACATACTCCATTGTACTATTAGAAGGTGCAACAACCTTCACTTTCATCTTCTCTGGGGCTTCCACTATCAATGCTTTGGAGGAACTCAGAACCTTACTGTGCCATACATTTCTCTGGTCTGGATCTGTTCCAATTCATATGTCTTTAATACTCCGTAGAGTCTTTCTAGGGTTACCTCTTTCATATCCCTAGACTCCCGGATTGCTGCGATCCTGTGTTCCAGATGCTCAGGTAAGGTTAACAAAAACTTCCTGTTTACCTCCTGATTCTGATAGTACTTTCCATTCATGTTTAGCTCGTTTATCAGTTTATTCAATCTCTGAAACACCTGAGAGATACCCTCACCAGGGTTGGATCTAAACTGCTCGTACTGCGAGGTCAGGATTTCCAGTCTATTCTCTTTGACTTCCTCAGTCCTCTCGTTGATAATCTCTATTGTTTCCCAATTCTGTTTTGCATTTTTACAATTAACCACGTGATTGTACATGACGTAGTCTAGGGATTCAATCAATATGAGTTTGAGGTTGTTGTCCAGGGATACAACTTCTGTTTCTTCTTCTGTATAGTCTGCTGGACTTTTCAGAAACTGTCTGTGAGGAATTACGACCCCGTCTATCTTGTGTTCGAGAATAACTGTCATTGGGGGTTCGACACCTCTCGCCAATACTAATGCATACTTGGGATTGACAATCCCAATGAATAGTAACATTTTGTGCTTCCACAAATTGTAGTGTTCTCTATTAAATTGTGGAATTTTGATACTCGTCACTTTCTGTGTACTCATATTTAATAAGATTAAAAATTAAGTGTTTCAAAAAATATTTTAAATTATGACTTAAAATTTTTTTTTATCAAAAAAAATTTTTAGAAAAAAAATTATTTCGAATAAAACAATAATTTTTTAGATCTGTATGAGTTGTGAAATTTTTAGTTCGGATCTGATATTAAAAAAATCAACCAGCTCTGATGCCAATTGTTGGTCCCTAATATTGTAGAAGGGGGGTTGAATACAATATCTAAAATTGTCGCGGAATTTTGGATTTAAAAATTATTATTTTAATTAGTCACGAAATATTAATTTTAATGAAATACGATTCAAGTAGAAGGTATAATTTTAACTTGAAAAGTATTACAAAATTAATATGATGAAAAGTGTATATAATTGATAAAGTGATCTAGAATGAATTCAACATGACGTGCTCAGGTTTAAAAATTATATTCCAAACTTGCATAGAAATCTGTGAATATTACAATGTATACAAAATTTTGAAATTTGAATGTTTTTTAATCACCAAATAATGAAAACTTTTTCTCATATTTATAGAGAAAAAAACTAGCAAGACTTTTGAATAAAACTTATTAAAAAAATCAAAAAACTTTATAAATTAGCCTATAAGACTTTTTAAATAAGCTGAACAAGATATTTAAACTCGGTAAGACTTTTTAGATACTCGATAAGACTTTTGAAAAGTCTTGCCGAGACAAGTAAAAACTCAGTAAGACTTTTGGTCTCGGCAAGACTTTTGAAAAGGTCTTACCGTGTTAATTCAGTAAGACTTTTAAAATGTCTTACCGATTTAATTCGGTAAGACTTTCTTAAAAAGTCTTTTACACGGATTGTAGCTACCGCAGATTGAACCGTTCCATGTTTGGAGTTTAGAATTTTCAAAGCCCTTTTACACGTTTTAAGCTTACTTTTGAGGATAAATAACGGATCGCCCCTCACTGGGAAACTCCAAGCTTTAGCCACACAATCTAAAAACCCTTCGAGCTTTAGCATGTGATGAAAGAATTGAAACGGTTTGGCCAATGGGGTTTGAGGAATCTCGCACTCCACAAGGATCAGAGAATGATCAGATAGACCTCTAGGAAGAATAATTTCTTGACTTTGAGTGAAAAAATTGAGCCAACTGGGATTAACAAGGAGTCTATCTAGTCTCTTATAGCTGTCACCAATTTGTTTGTTCCACCACGTGTACTGATCCCTTGTAGTTTTGATACTCATTAAATCACTATGCACAGTGCATTTCAAGAAGTCCTGCATGTCTTGATTCCATCTCTCCATACCTCCTTTGAATTTAAAGATGGAGATAATACAATTAAAGTCCCCCCCAAAGCAACATGTAATGTTTCTTGGATGCTGACTAATAGTAGTTCAGAGATCATAATGGAGAAGCCCTTCATTGTAAGCATAGATAAAGTAGCCACAAAAATATTTTTGAGTGTCCTTGTAAAGGAGTCCACAAGCAATATGTTGTGCTGAAGAATGAAGACGGGTAATGACCCAAACATTAGGATTTCATCCAATCCAAATACGACCGTTATAATGGTCTTCATAATTGAACATCCAATTCCACTTAGGTCTGATTTTCTTAGCAATAGCCAATGAGTTACATTTTTTGATATTAGTTTCCAAAACTGCAACCATATCAATTTTATTATTCTGGATGAACATCTTCATCTCCTCTTGATGCGAGGATTTATTCAATCCTCTAATATTGAGAATTGTAAAAAATATGGCAGTTCCTTATTTTTTGGTATATGACTTTAAAGTCATCCTAGTCCTACCATGAAACTCCTTCCTTTTTTCTGTTTAGTGATCTCCCCTGTCTATTTCTCCTTTTTCAACCATCTGAGCCATCTCCTCCGAATTAGAACAAGTTTCCAAAGGTGAGATTTCACCTTCCTCCAAGACCTGTAAAGGATTACTAAGAGAGGTTTTAATTCCAACATTTGGTTTAAGTCCGTGTCCTCCTTATCCCTGTTATCATCTGGAACAACCAATGTAGTTTCTGCCTCAAGATGAGCAATTATAGAAGGAATTTCTACAATATTGCTGGGGTTCAGAGTGTCATTCTGATGTTCCTCGGTTTCTTTAGTATCTTTAGTAGAAGTTCCTTGGTTAGAATTGTCTTGGTTAGAAGGGGCCGTAGCATTCGCAGCTACACATCTGTTCAAAGAGTGTCCATAGATAATGCAATGAGAGCATGACAAGGGCATTTGTGGGTATTCAACATTCACCACCAAAGTAATAATCTCTCATGTGGTATCATCAAGCACATGGACTAGAATCTCATGGGGTTTCAGAGAGTCCGCGAGGAGCTCTACACAGATTCGAGTGAATTTGAGGGGCTCAAGCTCAGCAGTGGATTTATCCAACAGGATAGGGTTACCTATGACACTAGCAACATAGCTAAGGCCCTTTCCAGTCCAATATGAGTGTGGAACATTAGAGAATTTAACCCAAAACGGCAAGGTCTTAATAGCAGTTTTAGAGAAATGAGTTCCTTCCATCCACGGTTGTAAGATGAAAACCCTTCCTCCTAACAGTATAGAACCAAGACTGAGGACAAGGTCCTTGTCTTCCACAGAGGCGAGCTTGAAGGTGTAGTAGCCATTTGGGTGAAAAATTATGTTCTTAAGCCCCTTGTTGGCCCATAGTTTTTGTACTCTTTCCTTGACCATTTTATAAGAAAGACTAGCTCCCAAAAAGTATCCTATTAAGCTTGTTTCCCATATTTTGCTTGTTTCCACAAGGAAGTCGATTGGGGGTGTAATAACAGTGGAGCTACCTGGCACAAAATGGAGAATATGAGAAGGTTTAGGGTTACCTGTTACAATGGAGCTCTAAGACTTAGGTGGGCTTTTTTTGAGGTGGATTCAAGACAAATCTGGGGAGAATCCGTCCCTGCAAGCTAGGGCCCGAGTTCAAAGTGTCTTGTGACACATCAGAGGCAGCAACATTGAGGGAGGGAGGGTTTCTTTACATTTTTACCCTACTCTTTGTTTCTGGATTTAAAAGATTTAAAGACAGCTTTCCACTCGTCTTTGGATTTTGACCGTACTATTATTCAGATGTACGACAACTAAAATTCTTAGTTAAAATTGCAACTATAAATAAATAAATAAGCTTAGCAAAATACTAAAATAAATAAATAAATTGTCAATTCAAAATATATATCGAAGTGGGAGGTACAGAAGAATGGAGGATATGAATAAACATGGTTGGTTTAATCAGAAGACGGGTAGTTTTCGCATGGTCGCGCATGTAATCTTCGATTTGTGGTACTAGGTTGTCATTTTGTGCTGCCAAACTGAACTCTACCTGTAGCTGTAGGTCTGCAGCCAGCCCTATGCCTTGTTGACTCTACTTTTGTTGTACTACTCATTGGGTTATGATTAAGGCATCATGTCCATATATTCATAAAGTTGAACATATATGTATGGGCTTAATCTTAGTACTAAATTTTAATCTGTTTTATATGCTGCACCCGTTGGCGCGCGCTTTCTCTCTCTCGCACAACATAATTTTGGACGATTAAATCAATTCGGACTCGGTTTACAAAATATTCGAACTGAATAAACGTAACTTGCATCGTACAATGTAACAATGGAACGTAATTTGTTCACTAAAAATATATCAACTCAAATATTATTCTTTCATTATATATTGTTTTCGATATTCTGTCTTAGTTTTCAAAATCTACACATTTGAATTCAGTAAAATTTAGTGCTCAGGTTCTTCCCCCCCCCCAAGTTTGTTGGTTTGAAAAGCTTCCGAATTTAGAGTAACTCCAAAAAAACTATAAAAAAAATTCTTTATATGACCTCTTAAATTGAAATATAAAAAATTTGGGGCAAAAAATTATCCAACAGTCTTTCAGTGTCTGTTTAAAAGTTAAGAGTTAGTTTTTCTTTATTATTTTTAAACAACCGCACTTTCCTTATTTTATTTTTATTAATAAAATACTTTTTTCCCTCCATTTCTAATCTTATTTTTTTTTTTTGAAAAAGTTTCTAATCTTGTTTGAATGTAATATAAGTATTTAGAGGAACTTGGCAATCTCTGCTCTCTGGTGAGTTTTTTTTATTTATCTTATCCTTCAATATATATCTTAGTTATGTATTTTAAATTCAAAACTTTCAACGAACATAATGTGATATTTTTTTTACTTGAATTGCTAACTTTCAGGTGATTTTTTTTATAAAAATCATAAAAAATATTATTAAATTCGGAAAAATCTTAATGAAAATTGAAAATAAATGGTGCAGAATTATAATATCATTTGTAGAACTATAATTTCATTTGTAATAATAAAAATTTTATTTAAATGTTAATTTATTTGTAAAATTTATAATAATTTAAATATGCAAAAAAGTTTATATGTTATCAAATAAGTTTTCTCTCAAATATTATCATATACATATGAGATTAATACTTCTAAGGATGACCTTAGTTAACTACCTAGAAAAAAGAATAGCACACCTGGGCTATTTTTTTGTGAATATAGGGGTTCAGTCTATTATTACAAAAATGCCACTCAGTTTTACATACAAAATTATTATAACGTTCGGTAATTTACCTAGGGTCATTTTTATGAGAAGTTTTATCTATACATATATATGTATATAATTATTAAATATTTATATCTCTGGTATAGAAAGTTAGGAGATGTTCATATGGATTTACTAAAAAAAATGGTATCAACTTTTAAAATTTTAAAACTTTTATATTAGGACATGTTTAGTTCCGAAGCATATCAAAATAGCGGAGGTAAAGATATGGGCTTGTAATGTTGATGATAATTCTACCGAGCTCTAATTTCGTACCGAAGATTGTGCTTTTAATGAATTTGAGAAGTTAACTTTTAGGTACAATTAGAAGCAATTGAGGTGGTGAAATTTAAAAGAAAATTAGTTTTTACTGTGAAAAATGACGCATTTCTCATGAATGTTGCTGTACTAATTATAAAAACTTTATATCAGAAACGGAGTATTAGAGATTATAATCGAATGGAGTCAAGTTGAACGATACAGGTTTGAATTCGAGTTCTTCTAAATAGTTTGGGTTTGAGCTCGAGTTCGAACTCAATCAAACCATAAATTCCAAGATCGAGGTTCGGCTCGACAAAAAATTGATATATTTGAGTTCGACTAGAAAGCTCGAATCAATTTTACTAAATATTAGTAAAAGTTTGAATTCATTAAGCTCGGTTTTAGTTCGACTAGATTTAATATGTAATATATATATAGATAGTGAATATTTATATAATAACATATAAATAAAAAAATAAATACAAACTCAATTAAGTTTTCGAGTCTTACGATCAAAGTAATTTGAGGCTCGAACTCAATTCGGTAAAATGTTTAAATAGCTCGAGTTCGAGCTTGTTCAATTATTATAAAACCGAATTCAGATATTTTATAAAGCAAACTCGAGTAACTCATGAACTACTTTGACTTATTTATACCCCTGTTTGAAAGAAAGAACAAGTCACTACAGGAAATATCAAAGACATTGTGGTTAGAAAGTAGGATTTAGTAATAAATACAGTATGTTATATTCTTAATCTGAGTTCTGACCAAATTTCGGTACCAATTTTAGACCCGACCCGAAACTAATAAGAAAAATATGAATATGAATTGAAATTTTTTGAGTTCGGATTAATTTCGTGTTGACCCTAAAATGATCCAAAAAAATTGAGTCATCAAAAACTCACCAGAAATGACCCGAAATCATATATATAATGTAAATTAAATATATTTAATATTATCTATGTATTAATTTATTATTTAAATATTATATATTTTATTTAAATATTATTAAAATAATTTTAATAAAAATATTAATTCATTTTTATTATTTCTTATAGAAATTTTGACCCGAATATGTTAACCTGACCCGAACCCGACCCCAAATTGCCACCCCAACCTCTAGTCATTCCCAATAAAACTTCATATAAATTAGTGAGATAGAAGAAGCCAAACAATGATTATATATATATTTTTTATTTCTGTATGTTTTGAGATATAAGATAAAAATAATAATGATTTTGTTATTTGCTCTTAAGTACACTAAGTTTGGAGAAGGGGGGGGGGTTGAATACAAACTTAAGAATTAATTATATTTCTTGCGGAATGAAGTTTGTTTCAAGGACAATGTTTATATGTATAGAGAGAACTGATGTAACTAAGAACTTGATAAGAAAATATTGAAAACAAAACACAACAATGTTAAAAATTACTAGTGGATTGGTTTTCCACTAGTATGTTTTTGCTTTCAATTGATCTTAGTACGAATACCAAGCTGCTTACAAAGTGAGTTTTTGAACTCAGAAAAGCATTACAAGATACTACCTATTTTTTTTTGCTTTTTGAGTTCTTGATGTTTTCTACACTCTACACTCTACACTTTGTTACTGTGTGCTTCTAACAACTATTTAGAAGTTTTCTTCACACCTAATTTCTATCGACAGATAGCAATATAAAATTACAACTTATATTGTTTACATGAAAATAGAAACTAGCTACTTGCACAGTCTTCTTTTTGAACTGACTAGTCCTGGAAGTATCTTTGTCTTGATACATTCCTTGAATACTGTGTTGCCTTGAAAGTCTTCACAATCCTGACAGGACTGTCTACCATTGATTCAGTTTTTGCACAGTTCCCATACTTCTTGTCTTTAACCAAATTGGGAAACCTTAATCAACTGATAAATGCTGTTAAGCTTATCAGTTGATTCTCCTTTGCTTATCCATCGATGGATATGATATCTGTTGATCAGTTGATGTGTCGATGGATAATTGAGTTATCCATCGACTCCCTATCCATTGATGGTTCCTTATCCGTTGACTGCCTTCATCCATTGATGACTTGTATCTGTTGATAGCTTTCATCCGTTGAGTAGTGTCTTCATCCATCGACTCCAACATCAGTTGATCACTTCACTTGTGAGAATTCTGACTTAGAATATTTACAATTGATCAGCCATTCTTCACATCTGTTGAGAAGCTAGAAATTGAAGTCAATAACATCAGTCAACTACTTCATAGCATCCATCGAGGCAATACAATCGATTGATAGTGAAACATAAATCAATGCTACAATCCAGTTTATCAGTTGATAAACAAGCTTCAACTGATAACTGATTTCCTAGTCAATGGATATTTATAAGTCATATCCATCGACCAGTTACACATAAATTTTAAGTCCTTACTGTAATTCTAAGAAATTTGTTATCATCAAAACTCATAATTCCTAACAATCTCCCCCTATTTATGAATATGTAAAATATGCATAAATTTTCTGTTGATGATAACAAAACTCCTAAATATTTTTATTCTTAGCAAGAATTACAATATTGACAAAGATAGTTTGAGACATAGTAATCAGATACCAGTAAAAGATGAATTCTGATAATTTTGATGATTGAGATTGAATCTTCTATCTTCTTCTTTTTCCCTTTGACTCATTCATCTTGTCTTCATTTTTTTTCATCTTCCTGTATAGAGTTCCCTTCAAGATCTTCTCATCTTCCACCCTGTAGTCCAATTGACTTGCTAGATGATTCAATTCCAGATTAGGCAGGTTGTCTATTTCTTGACAAATGTCAATACACTTTTCTCTGCCTTCTCTATCCTTATATATCATCAAGTAGAATGGCTCATGAATCACTTTTCTTCCTTCAGGGTTCCAAGTCTTTATCCTGTCATCCCTTTCTTCTTGAACCGGTGCCTCCCTCATCTTCTTCATTTTCTCAAGATATACCTGCACAAGAGGAGGATAAATGAGATACAACTTAGGATGTAAGTTGATTCTCACAAGATCCTTGAAAACCCTCTTGTTTTGCATCCATGGCTCCAAGGACTCCAGATCTGCACTAATCTTGTATTCTCCAATGGAGGCATTAATAATCATCATGAAAAATCTAACAAAATAAATGTTATTTTTCCTAGATGCCTTGGTTCCTAACTTAGCAGTTAATTCATTTAGGAGTAGTGTGCCAAAATCGAAGTATTTATCAAACAGGACAGAATAAGCAATTTCTTGCATACTAGTAGTAATTGCATCAAAATCACTTATTTTTCCAGAAAACACTTTAATAATGGCATCAAAGAAGTAACTCCATTCATTTCTTAGGTTTTTCCTAACAACTTCTCCTAATCCTGTTTCAGCATTTGCATAATTAACAGATTCTAGCATGTCCCTATTTTTTTCTTCAGTTGGAGTCTTATCACAATTATTTACAGGTAATTCTAAGCATTCAGATAAAGAAGTACTAGTAATGGTGTAGGAATTACCTCTGCAAGTGTAAGTGATTACCTTCCCGTCTTGTGATACTTCTGCAGAGTTCCACAGTTCCTCAACAAATGAACACACAATTGTGGGTGCTTCGCTGAGAGATTTGGACACTTTGCAGTCACCCAGGAATCGCATCAAGGGATAGAAATCCACGGGAGCATCGTTCAACGTCAGGCATGCTGTGAAGTTGTTCTGCTCATAGATGAACCCAGTGGAGGAAACAATCTTCTTTTGTGGTGCCATTTGTTAGTTTATTCTTAAGAGATTAAAGAGAACTTAGAAGAGATTTAGAGAATTCGAGAGAATTAGAGAAAATGAGCTTGAGAAAGAGACAGAGATTAGAGATAGAAAATAAAATAGCAAGTAAGAATGAATTGTTAATTGTAACTGCTATTTATATTTTTTGATATTAAAATGACTTAATTTTTTTTAAATTAAGGATATAACCGTTGATGAATGAAAGAAAGTAGTATGTTACCCTAAATGGTAATTATCCAACGGCTATAATCTGATCAACGGATGAATAAAACTGTAGAAATTCTATTACTATCGACGGATAAAATAAAGAGTTAATCATTTATCAATCGATCACTCACTACCAGAGTAATTATCTGTCGATAGATAAATATCCATCGATAGGAATAAAATTTATCTGTTGATCAAATAAGAAGGAATTTATCCATCGATAAACAATCACTGAGGTAATTATCTGTCGATAGATAAATATCCATTGATGGAATAAAATATCCATTGATAATTAACACATTTATCAATTGATTACTTGATTTCAACAGATAATTGTGAACAATGGCTACAAAACAAAGAAAACTTGACAGACATTTTAAGATTGAGCAAAATTGGGCATACCTAACTCACAGACTAATCTATTAAAAGTAGATTCATCTAGATGTTTGGTAAAGATGTATGCAAGTTGCACTACAAGAAAAACAGGCTCATACAACGGTTTTGCACCGTTGTCTGGCATATCAATTTTCCGTAGTCTATTGAGGTGCCGTGTGATTGCGATCAAACAACGCTTGTTTAAACTGTTACACGAAGAAAGGAACACAACGGTTCAATAGGATTGTTATAATATAGAAGAGACAACAGTATGATAACCGTTTTCCAAAAGATTACAGAACAACGCCCCATGTTCTGGACACCGTTGTATAATACCTAGAAACAACAACGCTATTTTTAAAAACCCTTGTCTGAAATGGCGTCAGTCAAGTGTTTTAAAAATTAAATATGTTGTTGTTCAAGTGTTAAGACAATTTTTCCTTAAATAGAAAGAGTTGTGTTATCTAAATTTACACAACAATTTTATCAATGAATATCATTGTTGCATAGGTGAGTCCACAAGTGTTTTTAGAAAAAAATGCAACACATGAGAGTCTTTCACACAACAGTTTTCTATTCAAGGAACGGTTGTCGTACTTTTCTACAGACAACTGTTTTGTTTCTTTTAATGTGTTGCATTTGTTTTATTTACACAACTAGGACAAGATGACATATTTTATAGTGTGTGTTGTGTTTCTCTGTATTAAATAATGATTTATGTACACAAAAATGATTTTAAATATTTCCCCCAACCAAATAATGAATCAATAAATTTATCAATACAAAAATTTCTAATTGATCTACAATTTCTATGTAAAAATTACATACATAACCATCTCTATAACATTGCTAAGGTAAACTTTCAACAACTACGTTAAGAGACTTGATATGTGTGGTTTACATTGATGCCCCGAACAAAGTCTGGCATTTTCCAACTGGAGACGAGTCAAATGATTGTCTCCCTAGTCTACTCTCTGAGCTTGTCTAGAGCCTCCGAAATATGGTGAGCTATTTTTGGTGACTTTGTCGCACTGCAACCCATAAAATAAGCCTTTCGCCTCCGACCCTTCCGCAAAGCTATTTCTATGACTTTGTCGTACTACATAAGAAGCAACGAATAAAGCGCATGTCATACATAGACATACCTGAAGAGAAAATTATATAAGCCATACATAGACATACCTGAAGAGAAAATTATATAATTACCAGATAAGAACTTATATTTAACTAGTCGTTTAGTTATCATTTTAGATTCATTCCCTACCTATGACATTAAGTGATACCCAAACCACATTTAATTAATCAGATAGCAATCTTTTGCCATTCGTAATCAAATCCCGTGAAATATATTATCTCAGTTACCCTTAGGAGACAAGTGCATAAAAAAGAGTGTTGTAGTAGCAATTGCATTTCAGGAAGCTTACCAATGAGTTTAATCTCTGTGTAGCTTCAGGACCGTTCATTCCCTCGACCATAGGAGGATTTAAATTATTGTATGGCACAAAGCTTGCATCCTGATAACAATAAATACCACAAACTAAGAAATTAAAACTTCATTCACAGATTTCAAGTCTAGTAACACAAATAGCGTACTTCTGGCATCAAGTAATTGCTAACATCAGGGGCCAAAGGTAAATTGACAACTTCATCTTCATAGAATATTTCGGAGATACTTCTTAGAAGATTCTCATCGAACTCTCTGCTAGGCACATGAAACATGTGAATATTGAAAGTGTAATAAAGGTCAAAAATAATAATAACAGATTTCCCTAGAGTCCTAAACCAACGGCAGTATGTGCCTACAAACTAATATGCCGGAGTATTAATACATCATGGCATAACTTACTTGAAGAAACCACCTCTAACATTGCATGCTACATTCCTTGCTACACATAAAACTGGAACAACACTCGCAGTCTGCCCAATAAATTCAGTAGTAATGCCACAGGTTAAAAAATATCATTACATAAAGAATTTCAAAGAATTACGAAGAATATTAAACATTTACGAAACTGTGAAAGCAGGCACAATACCTCTGCCTGTGGAGCATAATAAGGAGCAAATGCAGGAACTACATGAACTCGAGGTTGATCCTTGTCATCCCAAACTTTCAAGCGGTCATCAATGACCATTGCCATCTTCGGATGACAATTTCCATCTTGAAATACATTGAGCAAGGGCTTTCTAGCACCTGTCATGTTAAGAGAATGTGAACATTTGATGAATGAAGTAGAATGTAATAGATAGATAAAAATAATTGCAGGATTGATGAGTACACAGAAATATAGGCACTAAATAGTTATCAATCCCAAGTCCTAACATATAAAATAACACAATTCAGATCAAGTGGCCCCTAAAGTGTAAATGTATGAAAGAAGTCCACAATCAATATTACAAATCAATCCATATAATCTATACAGACCCTTAACTACCAGAGCGTTATAAATATAAGGCATATTGCCCGGTGGAAAAGCTACATCATAAAATAATACAACTCTTATCAAGTGGCCTTAAACAGTATCATATTGTATGAAAGAGTCCACAGTTGACATTACAAATATAGTGCTCAAGTATATAGGTATGTCTCAATAAATATACAGACATACAGTGTGAGCATGAGGGTAACAAATTACAGAGAAGAATATTAATATAGCTTTCAAAAAGTCTAAGTTCTAGCAGCCTGTGTAATCATCTCCTTAGAATATAATGATTACCTGATTTGACACACACAACACGGTCCAACAACTGTTTTGAATCAATCAGATGTGCATCTGGGTCTAGCAACCTCCACATCTCTAATGCATAATCTCTTTCGGCCATGGTACAAACATACACTTCAAACCTTTTACGGCCTTTTACAATTAAATAACTTCTCAGATCATCCCAAGCAGGCTTTAACCTAACAAGCACGCTAGTATCACGCACCTGAAGAACAAATCAACAAACCACAATCCAAAAATATGAAGACCTTATCATCTGAAAACAACAATCACATAACCTTAGAACAAACACTGAAAGAAACTTATACCATAACAGTCTGCTAAAAAGTGCAAGGTTATGACAAGCATTTATCATTGCAGAAATTAAAGGGTAACTGAGATAATATATTTCAATTTTCGTATGATATATGCTCAGCAAAAAAAGGGCAAACCCATCACAGATTTCAAATAAAATTGAACTTGAAACTTACTAATTGAATATACCAAATCGAACTTTTTGACCTAGATCTGCAGCTCTGAATATGAACTGGGTTTCAAGCAATGCATCTTGAATCTAGTTGTATGAATTATGAGTGCAAAATCAAAATTGACTTGTATGAACTATGAAGTCAAATCGAAATGAAGTGTATGAATAGATCTGAGTTATGGTATGTGTATTTCTATATTTCAATTTGAGCGGCTGAAAAGAAGAAGATATGTGAAATTTTGATGAAGGGGGAAATCAAATTTTGGTGAAGGTGGGGATAAAATTTGGGGAAAAGGTATAAGGGGGAAATGAAGTTTTTTTTATTTATATGTATTATTATATATAAATTTTCATTTTATTATAAATTAAGGTAACACAAACAATTTATTTTTTTTTTACTTTTTAATAGATCACTAAGATTAATAAATCTTGGCATTAGTATATTTGAATTTTTCAAAATATTATTTGAAAAAAATTAAGTATTTTTATATGTCAATCGAGAACGAGTATCGTTTTATGGAGTAGTACTTTCACTGGATTTTTGTTAAAAGTCGTACAAAATCAATTTTTTATTTTTTTAAATATTTTTGTAAATCACTAAAATAAATAGATATTAACATTATGGTTAGATCGTTGAAACATCATTTAAAAAATTAATTATCTTCAATTGGGAGGAGACTAGTTAAAATGGGAAGTAATTTTACAATGTTTATATCAAAAAGTCATACAAGATTAATTTAGTATTTTTTAAATTCTTTTATACATTACTAAAATTCTTTTACTGCTTAATTCTTTTATATGTAATATATTTTAAAATTTAAAATATGAAATAAAACTAGTTTATATTATATAATATTTAAAATATGAATAAATGAGGGGGAAATGAAATTTTCTGTAAAGGGGGAAATGAATTATTGGTTGAGGGGGAGAAATAAGAGTAGGGGAGGGAATTTATATTATATAATAATTTTTGGTGTATTAAAATATAATTACAAAAATAACACATATTATATTTATAATAATTTATATTTTTATAAATATAATTTATATTATATAAATTAAAAAACTATACACATATATTTTTTGATAAGCCTTTAATTGTTTTGCTAAGGAAACGGGGGAAATTTGCTTGAGGGTAGGTGGGAAACTAAATTTCATATTTATTTTTTTGTAATATAATTAATAAAATATTATATATTTATATAGAATATATGTAATATATTTTAAAATCTAAAATTTATATATCATATGGATGTTAAAATCTATTGATCTGAGTGATGTGCACATAATGTATTTTTCTTAAATATTTTTTTGACGATCCAACAATACGGATGTTAAGATCTATTGATTTATATGATGTGCACAAAAAAAATCAGAAAATTCCAAATTAATCTTGTATTCTTTTATAATATAAATATCTCAAAAGTACTAACTTTAACACGGCTCATCCCGATTACGCATAATGTAATTTTTTAAATATTTTTTTGACGATCCAACCGTACGGATGTTAAGATCTATTGATTTGAGTGATGTGCACAAAAAATCAGAAAATTCCAAATTAATCTTATATTCTTTTATAATATAAATCTCTCAAAAGTACTAACTTTAACACGACTCATCCCGATTGCACATAATGTATTTCTTTTAAATATTTTTTTGACGATCCAACCGTACGGATGTTAAGATCTATTGATTTGAGTGATGTGCACAAAAAATCAGAATATTCCAAATTAATCTTGTATTCTTTTATAATATAAATCTCTCAAAAGTACTAACTTTAACACGACTCATCCCGATTGCACATAATGTATTTTTTTAAATATTTTTTTCGATGATCCAACCGTACGGATGTTAAGATTTTTTGGTTTTAGTTATGTATAAAAAAAACTAAAATTTTTAAAATTTATTTTATGTGTTTTTTTAACTAAACTAATAAAATGTGTTTAAATAAATTTTCGTCTTATTATGAAAAGGTAATTTTTGTCATCTTCTGTGAAACAGACAACGGTTCTCTTAGAAATTGTGTTGTGTGAGTTCAACGAAGACAACGGTTTTATTTACAAACCGTTGTGTAAATATATATATATATTCTTAATCTAACGGCTAATATCTAATCTTATTTCAATCGAGGGCTCTTATTTTGCCACCTCAGCAATCCACGTGAAAGTTTTTCCACCAATCACGTGCGGTCACAAAAGACAATGGTTTATTTGTAAAACACTTGTATAAATAAGTTTATGACAATGGTTTAAATTTAAAAAAGCTTGTATGGAAGTGCTGAAGACAACAGTTTCATTTACAAACCGTTGTGTAAACACTTATCTGGTCAGATCAAAGATACACCACCGAGACAACAGTTTACAATAAGTTCAATAACAATTATCGTAGTCATAGTCACACAACAGTTTTTAAAAAAAATAACAACGGATTAAAACCCTTGTATGAAAGATATGAGACAACGATCAAATTAATAACACTTGTCTGGTATGATCAAAGGTACACCACAGAGACAACGGTTTACAATAAGTTCAATAACAATTATCGTAGTCATAGTCAGACAACAGTTTTTCAAAAAACAAACATACACCATTGTTTAATTTTTTGGGACAACGGTTATTTTTTTAACCGTTGTGTAATAAGTGTTGTATGATCGTGTTTTTCTTGTAGTGTTGTTGTTCACTAGGGACAAAATATAATTCAACTGTACCATTCATTACATGTTCCCTAATGAAATGATACCTTATGTCAATGTGTTTGGTTCTGGAATATTGCACAGGATTTTCTGTTATTGCAATAGCACTTGTATTGTCACAGAAGATGGGAATCCTGTTCAAGTTGAACCCATAGTCAAATAGTTGATTCCTCATCCACAATATTTGTGCACAGCAACTTCCAGCAGCAATGTACTCAGCTTCTGCAGTTGAAGTTGACACTGAATGTTGCTTTTTACTAAACCATGACACAAGTTTTATTCCTAGAAATTGACAGGTGCCTGTAGTACTTTTCCTGTCTATTTTGCAACCTGCATAATCTGCATCTGAGTAGCCTATTAGATTAAAACCAGAATCTCTAGGATACCAAATACCTAAATTTGATGTACCCTTGAGATATCTAAAAATTCTTTTAATAGTCACTAAATGAGATTATCTAGGATCAGCCTGAAATCTAGCACATAGCATGTAGAGAACATTATATCTGGCCTACTAGCAGTTAAATACAAAAGAGAGCCTACCATGCCTCTATAACTTGAGATATCTACCTTAGCTTCCTTGGTGTTTAATTCAAGTTTAGTGGTAGTGGCCATGAGAGTTTTTGCAGAAGAACATTCACTTAAGTCAAATTTCTTTAATAAATCATGAATGTACTTTGTTTGAATTATAAAAATACCATCATTAACTTGTTTGACTTGCAACCCAAGAAAGTAGGTAAGCTCTCCCATCATGCTCATTTCATATTTACTTTGCATTAATTTGGCAAACTTTTTACAAAGTCCCTCATTAATTGAGCCAAAAATAATGTCATCCACATAAATTTGTACAAGAATAATAGAGCCATTAACATTTCTACTGAATAGAGTTTTATCAACAGTACCTCTTGTGAAGTGATTCTCAATGAGGAACTGGGATAAAGTGTCATACCAGGCCCTTGGTGCTTGCTTCAAGCCATAGAGTGCTTTGAGTAGATAATAGACAAAGTCAGGGAAACTTGGATCTTCAAAGCCAGGAGGTTGTTCCACATAGACTTCCTCTTCTAGTACCCCATTCAAAAAGGCACTCTTCACATCCATCTGATAGACTTTGAAATTAGCATGTGCAGCATAAGCTAGAAAGATTCTGATTGCTTCTAACCTTGCAACTGGTGCAAATGTTTCATCAAAATCTATTCCTTCTTCTTGTGAATATCCCTTTGCCACAAGCCTTGCTTTGTTTCTAGTCACAATACCAGTTTCATCCATTTTGTTTCTGAATACCCATTTTGTACCAATTACTGATCTATCTTTTGGTCTGGGCACCAGCTTTCATACTTTATTTCTATCAAATTGATTCAGTTCTTCTTGCATAGCCAAAACCCAATCAGGATCCATGAGAGCCTCTTCAATTCTTTTGGGTTCTTCTTGAGATAGAAAACTGCTATACAGACACTCATTTTGAGTAGCACTTCTTTTCTTGACACCATCTTCTGCATTTCCAATGATTAGTTCAAATGGATGGCTTCTTGTCCATTTTCTTTGAGGAGGCAAATTTTGCCTCGATGATGAGGCCTCATGATCATTTATATTGAACTCAAAGTGATCTGAATTTGTAGATTGATTTTGAAACCCTCCCCCTGAAGTGGATACCCTAGATGTAGATTGTTGATTATTCGTTGAGGAGTTATCAGTTGATGCATTATCAGTTGATGGATTTCTGTCAACTGATAAATTATCCATTGATGCAGTAACATCAACTGATATCGGGTTTCTGAAAACTTGAGGTTTTATAATTTCTGCCTCTTCATCATTTACATCATTTGATTCATTCTCAAAGTGCAGTATGTCATGATTTCCTTCATCAAACAAGCCTTGAATCTTTTTATCATCAAATACTACATGTACAGATTCCATAACAATGTGTAGTATGAGATTGTAGACTCTATAGGCTATGCCTGATAGTGCATTCCCAACAAATATGGCTTCATCAGCCTTGGCTTCAAATTTTCCTAGGTTTTCACCTTAATTTCTTAGCACATAGCACTTGCAGTAAAAAACATGAAGAAACCCTACTTTTGACTTTTTGTCTTTCTTGATCAATTGATAAGGAGTCTTCCCTTGAGTTTGATTTACTAAGGAGATGTTTTGAATGTAACATGCGGTGTTTATGGCCTCAGCCCAGAAATATGTTGGTAGTTTGGCATCTTCCAACATGGTTCTAGCTGCTTCAATCAATGTCCAATATTTCCTTTCAACTACCCCATTTTGTTGAGGTGTTCTTGGTGCAGAGAATGTGTGTATGATTCCTTTTGATTCACAGAACTCTTTCATTGTGGAATTTTTGAATTTTGTCCCATTGTCACTTCTTATCTTCTTTACATCCAATTCAAGGTTTTTCTCAACTTCTCTTATGTGCTTGATGATGAGATGACTAGCTTCATCCTTTGAATGTAGAAAATAAGTCCATGAGAATCTTGAAAAATCATCCACAATGACTAGAGCATACTTCTTCTTTACAATAGACATGATATTTACAGGACCAAACAAATCTATATGTAATAACTCAAGTGGTTTTTCAATTGATGATTCCAATTTTGACTTGAATGATGCCTTTCTTTGTTTTCCTTTCTGACAAGCATCACAAAGTCCATCCTTGACAAATTCCATTTGTGGTAAGCCTCTCACTTGATTTTTCCTGACCAACAGATTCATGGCTTTGAAATTCAAGTGAGCTAATTTCTTATGCCACAACCAACTTTCATTTGTACTTGCCTTAGAGAAAAGACAAGTCATTGAATCTGCACTTGTTGAGTTGAAGTCAGCTATGTACACATTTCCTTTTCTATTCCCAGTCATAACCAGGCTTCCATCTACCTTGTTGAAATTATGCATGCTTCTGTTGTGAAACAAACTTTATTTCCATTGTCACATAGTTGACTTATGCTTAACAAGTTATGTCTTAAGCCATCAACTAATGCAACAGGTTCAATGATGACATTCTCTTTTGAAATCAGGCCATATCCCATGGTGTACCCTTTGCTGTCATCTCCAAAAGTTACTCCAGGGCCAGCTTTCTCCTTAAACTTTGTGAGTAGGGATTTATCTCCAGTCATGTGTCTTGAACACCCACTGTCCAAGTACCAAAAATTTCTTCTTTTTCCCTGCACACAGTCAAAACATATCAAGTTGATTTTGGTACCCAAGTTGCCTTGGGTCCTTTCTTATTAGTTGCTATCTTTGGCTTGGTTTCCAATTTTTGTACCTTTGGTTTAGGTGGTTTTACTTCCACTTCAACCTTAGGTGTTGGTTTCCTTACCTCAGAATTCTCAGTGCTAATATTTGGAATGCTCATGCTTGCAAAATTGGAAAAATTTGGTGCATGAAGATTGTTAAGCATATTCCATGGCATAGCAGGCATATTCATGTTGGCAAATGCAAGATATGGATTAAACATATAAGGCATTGATGCATACTGAGCATGAATAGCATGAGAATCAACTAAATGAGGAAAAACAGAATTAGAATGCATGTTAGGTATAACAGGCACATTGGTTGTTGTAGGCATGTTGAGTTTGCATTGCACATATAAATGATTTTTACTACCACACTTAGCACATATCTTTCTAGGAGCATATTTGTCAGGTGTGTAGTTATTGTGCTTATTTATGCCTACTTTACCATTTCTGTTTTTCTTCTTCTTTTCATTTGGCTAAATATTAGGCTCTATCTTTTTCAATTTTTCTTTCAACTGATCTTTAGATAAGAACCCTATATTAGCTTGTTCAATTTTGACTTGAGATTTAGAGGAGCTACTTTCTTTGACAAATTTGACAGGTCTGTTAAGCTTGGTTTTAACAACACACTTCTTAGTAGTTGATGATTCCTCAATCGATGGATAATTATCCGTTGGAATAACGTTATCAATCGACAGATGATTATCCATTGAATTGACATTATCAATCGATGGATAATTCTTATCAGTTGATTCAGAATTAGCAATCGATTGCTTCTTTTCTAAAGATTGAACTTCATCAATGGCTAATCTCTCAAGAGTTTCAAACAACATGGTGAAAGAATTTGTTCCATGAATGTCATTCATCTTCTTACTGGCTTTACTAGACCTGTTCCACTTGTCAATGGTTTTTAGTTCTTCTTCCAATTTTTCTTTCAAATTCTCTATTTCCTTTTTGCTCTCAACTAGTTCATCTCTAGCATCTTTGTTCTCTACCTTGAGTCTGTCCATTTGCACTAACTCACTCTCTAGGAAATTGTTTCTTTCAGTGAGATTTTCTAAGGTTAATTTGAGCCTAGTGTTCTATTTGTTCAAGGACTTAAGAGTGACATGCAAATTATACAATTCATTTGACATTTCATTAATAGTAATATTGCATTCATCTTTGGCTAACTCAAATAGATTTGTAGAAATTACCTGATTGCTAGATGAACTAGCTTCCTGGTCATCTTGATTGGCCATTAGTGCAAGGTTGATGTGTTCTTCTTCTTCTTCAGAATCCTCCTCAGCAGCCCAGTCCTTTTCTTCTATCACAAAAGACTTTTCTCTTTGTTTAAGCAAGTCAAAGTACTTCTTCTTATAGTCAATACCATCACTAAACTTTGACTTCTTTTCTAGTTTAGGCTTTCTGCATTCACTTGAAAAATGACCAGCCGATCCACAGTTGAAGCATCTGAATTGAGTCCTGTCAACAAGATTTTTACTTTGTTGAGTGTCTCTCCTGAACTGTGATCCAGGCCTTTGCATATGATTCCTTTTGAACTTGAGTTTTGAAAATTTTCTTGATAGAAAAGCTAAGTGTTCATCTATTTCATCCATTTCATCTTTAGTGAATGACTCATCATCCTCACACATTTCTTTTCCTTTCCCAATAGAAGATTCATCATATCTAACATTATTTGCACCATTGCCATGACCTTCTTTCTTTCCTTCTTTGATAAGAGTAACTTCACCTGATTCTGCAACTTGCTTATCCTTGGCAACCAAAGCAATGGACTTTTCTCAATTTCCTCATCTTGTTGTAGCTCCAACTCATAGGTTTTCAAGATGCCATACAACTTATCAAGAGTATATTCTTTAAAGTCAGGAGATTGTCTTATAGGAACAGTCATTGGTTTCCATTCCTTGGGTAAGGACCTCAAGAATTTGAGGTTGGTGTCCTCAACAGCATATACTCTTCCATATAGTTTAAGCTCATTCAGCAGTTTTTGAAACCTACTATATGTATCATTGATTGCTTCACCACTCTTGAAGTGAATGGCCTCATATTTTTGAATCAAGAGTTGCATCTTGTTCTTTCTTACTTGTTCAGTGCCTTCACAGAGGGTTTGAAGAGTATCCCAGACTTCTTTGGAGGTTGTACAGTTGATAACATTGTCAAACATATCCTTGTCAAGACCATTAAACAAAATGTTCATAGCCTTTTTATCCGTGTACTTCCTTCTCGTCTTCATCTGTATATTCACTCACTGGTTTAGGAATGAGTTTGTCTGGTGCCTGAGTACCATCTGCATTTACACTTGTAACTATTTTCATAGGCACATGTGGACCTTTCTCTATGCAGTGAACATAGGAAGGATCAATGGATAGCAGATGCAAGTGCATTTTCACTTTCCAGGGAAAATACTCATCTTTCTCTAGAACTGGAATCTTAACTCCTGTGTCTTTTTGACCCATACTTGATGTACTTTTAGATCTTAACTTTCTGTATGTTGAAAGCCTGCTTTGATACCAATTGTTATCTGCCCTTAAGTACACTAAGTTTGGAGAGGGGGGGGGGTTGAATACAAACTTAAGAATTAATTATATTTTTTGAGGAATGAAGTTTGTTTCAAGGACAGTGTTTTTGTGTATAGAGAGAACTGATGTAACTAAGAACTTGATAAGAAAATATTGAAAACAAAACACAACAATGTTAAAAATTACTAGTGGATTGGTTTTCCACTAGTATGTTTTTGCTTTCAATTGATCAGTTGATGTGTCGATGGATAATTGAGTTATCCATCGACTCCCTATCCATTGATGGTTCCTTATCCGTTGACTGCCTTCATCCATTGATGACTTGTATCTGTTGATAGCTTTCATCTGTTGATAGCTTTCATCTGTTGAGTAGTGTCTTCATCCATCGACTCCAACATCAGTTGATCACTTCACTTGTGAGAATTCTGACTTAGAATATTTACAATTGATCAGCCATTCTTCACATCTGTTGAGAAGCTAGAAATTGAAGTCAATAACATCAGTCAACTACTTCAAAGCATCCATCGAGGCAATACAATCGATTGATAGTGAAACATAAATCAATGCTACAATCAAGTTTATCAGTTGATAAACAAGCTTCAACTAATAACTGGTTTCCTAGTCAATGGATATTTATAAGTCATATCCATCGACCAGTTACACATAAATTTTAAGTCCCTACTGTAATTCTAAGAAATTTGTTATCATCAAAACTCATAATTCCTAACAGATTTTTGAAATGATTTGATAGTAAAACATGTAGTTACTACTTGCAAAAATTGAAAAATAATTTTTTTCCAAAAAGCATGAAAGAACTTTGTTTCCTGAAAATAGCTTTTAAGCCAAAATCATTTTGTCAGAAAACTATTTTCAAATTTGATCAAATAAAGTACATTTTTACCTATTTTTAAGAAAAAAACTATTGTTACTATCATCAACACACACTTAATATTTTTCCAAATCTAAAATAAGTTTCCTTTTTTCTTGAATTATTTCGTTTATTTATTTTGCTTAAGTCATTTCTTTTTCAATTTTGGCGAAATTTTTTTCCTTATTCATTTTCTTACTGCATGTAAAAGTTATTATTTTTATCTTCAAACTAGTTTACTAAGTAACCTTTTGCAGCGACCTGATGTGTTTTATTCTATATATGACAGCAAGAGCATGATGTCTGTTTTTAGTAGAGAAAGCGGGTCGTATCCACAAGTAGACATGTTTTATCGATTTCAAGTTCAATTATCACATATTATTTCAAGAGAAAAAATGAATATATGAGAATAATATTTAACTAAACTAACACTACATAAATAGACTGAATTAATATATTAAAAAGGTAGGGCAATCAAGTCCACCATACTTACACAATAACCGGCTTCAAAGCTAAAGTTATAAAAATGGTCATGCAACTAAAGTTTGTTAAACATTAACACTCCCGAAACATGGTTACATAATTAACAACTTTTAGTAATTCAATCAATAAGGTAATTAGAGCCGTGTTAATCTCTCTCGAGCATCAACGCTCTCAAAAATCCAATGATGCTCTCACACTCAAATTTAATTCTGTTAATTGTATGTGTGCCTCTAGTAAGTAAATCTCTCGATCTATATCCCTATTTGCGTAGAATTAATTCGTGATATCGGCCGATTACACAAATTAAACAGTCAAACATAATCAATTAGAATAACAATAATCAATCAAACTACTATGAGAAATATGCAAATATTATAGTGAAAATATGGCTCCTTAAACCCTAAAAACTACTACTCGCTAATAATTAAACAAGTAAAAAAACTAAGATAACAAAGAAACATAATTAAACTAATAAGAATTAAGAAAATATTTGGATAACAAAAAACCTTCAATTCTCTCTATTACATGGAAAAGTCATGACCCTCATTCATCTCCTTATATTAAACTACTCTAATCCAATATAATATATACTATATTATTATAGCCAAAAAATTAAAAGTTTTGGTTGGTTGATCGGTCGTCGGTACTGGGTCACGGGCCTAAAAAATATAATTTTACTTATTATAATATGTGCCCTAACTATATACAAATCTATATTAACTAAACTTTTATTTTTTAGACCCAATTATATATTTATAACATGAGTCTAAATTATATAACTTTACTTATTATAATATGAGTTCTAACTATATACATATCTATATTAACTAAAATTTTATTTTTAACACAGGTCCATATTATAACATATTTATATTAAATAGAATAAATTTATATATAAAAAGAGAACATATAATATTAACATAAATTTTTAATATTATAAAATTATATATTAAATATCAACAAAAATATAAATAAAAAATCAATTTATTTAAATATTAGTTATCACGTGCTTCACACGGGTTATAAACTTGTAATAATAATGTCTAAAAATATTAATACTCATATATCTCTATATGTCCATAATATAAATAGTATTTTAATGCTTTAAAACAAATACAAGTAGGTTTCAAATAGAATTCTCCATGTAAAATTTGTAGCTGTCTTTGCTCCTCAGTTTCTGGGCTGATCTAGTTGGCTTTTGCATGTTGGACCTCGTCTGAATTAAAGACAATTTCATAAGCTTCGTGTGGACTGTAAGATCGTTCAATTCTGACTGGAACTTGAGATACGGCTCAAACACTGTAGACAATTCATGTAGCCCAATAAATACGAATTTTCTTCTAATTTAACTCCAAATTAGCTCTTTAAGCCAAAATCCTTCCAAATATAGGAATTCTATCTTTTCTGCAATAAAACATTAAAATCTATTAAATAAATATCCAATTAATGCAAAATACAATAAATATCCACACTGAATATTCGCACGTTCTCGACAAATAAAAGAACTAAAAACTAAATCCTAACTAACTAACTAACACCACTTTCGTAAATGACACGATTGCATTGAGCATATGCAACAAGCCGTTAAACCCCTAGGCAGCTCTAGTAAGACGAGTTTTGTCTCGTGAGAGTTTATAGTGAATCTACCTACAAAGTCCATTTTTTCAGCTAAGTCTCAAGCATGCAACATATCATAGTACACCACACATGTAAACCTCAATTACACAATTTAGAAAAATATGTCTTTTCACTTATACATCATTTGTACACAATTATCCAAATATGCACACAGTCCAAATAGATAAAAATAACATGAAATAGACATCAATGTCGCATTTAATAAGTAACATGCTATGTATAAGAATTAAGAAAATCACACAACTCTCAAGTCACACAAGTGTTTAGGTGTAATTGTATCACTCAAGTTCAATCAATATAGTCACGTGCTACCATAATCTTGGTTGTCCACCAAATCATCACTACTTTGTATATATGCATGCACAAATCGAAAGGACTTTGATAAAGGTTGTAACAAGGCTAAGGTACATGGTAGAGAATCAAGAAAAAGGCTAAAACGTGGCTAATTTGACAAACTAATAGAGCATAATGTTCATTCTTAATTACAGCACTCAACATGAAATTTGATCATGTAAAAGGTGATCAGTCTTTCACAAGCATTAAACTCCAAAGCATATATCATGTACTTTCTCACTTTCATATTGCAACAACGATGAACAAAAACTCTACTTGATCTTCTTCTTTTCATTTCTTTTTCTTTCATACTCAAGTGATTCTCAAGTAATCAAGGACAGTCAAAAGTCACCAAGAAATATTTCTAGTACAATTGCACTTAATACAAACACATGTATATGGGTCGTCCCTTTCATATGACATTGAACTTGCCACCCATTGATCTCAAAGGTTTCTTTGACCTTTTTTTTGGGATGATTTTTTTCCTCTTCATATCAATTCCCACCAAATAATCACACTTTAACAAAGAAATTCCCAAACTAAATATTCACCAACCCTCAAATAAATTAAAATGCTCTACTAGTAAATCAAGACAAGAATAAATAAGTAGGCTTAAGAATTTTAGAGTGATGATATATGAATAAAATAGATATAAGCTCAAAGGTTTCACTAGGGATATAACTCATGGGTACTGTTTGGATAAATACGATTAATCCTAGTGCCTTTATCATTTTCATGCATACATATATCATGTAATCTCAATAAGGTTTAAAACAAGTTCTAGAGAGATTTGTTCCAGCTGAGTTATATTCTTTTAATAAAATCCTTTTGTTTGTAAAAAAAAAAACAAGTTCTAGAGCATGAACAACACACAAGAATAATTTTTTTGATTGATATAAAGATGTATCAATCACAAATTAGGCTCAAGATCTCATAAGGTGAAAGCATGGTTCAGTACTTATTAAAATTCACAAAGATGCCTTTCAAGTTTTAGAATTTTCGCAAATACATACAAGAAATCATCATGTATCAAATGAATTTAAGAGATAACATATCAACTAATCATGTAAAATAAATTTACAAAAAGTGTACTTATCCTTGCTAACACACTTTGATAATTTTTTTGGAATTTTTAAATATTTATTGTTTTGAATTTTTTTAATATTAAGAACATCTCCCAATACTTAAGCGGTTCATTGTTCTTAATGAATAATTATGTATAAAAAAACTAAAGGAGTCCTAAAAATAAAATACTGAAATAAAGAAAAAAAATTATACAAAGAAATGTTAGAAATACTCTCCAAATGCATAAGCATGAAGTGCTGCTTGAAAATTATTTGAGAAGTATTGTCCCTTTGGAAAAACAAATCTTCAACCAGTATACTTTACTGTCAAAGCTAGGGATCGAATCCTAGTAACATCGATTGTTTTTTTAATTACAACAGCAGTAGGCTTGGACCACACAGGTTTGCAGGACCGCAGGAAGCAGCAGGTTTGGAAATAGGCATTGGATACAGGTTCGGAGGCAGCAGGTTAGGAAATAGGCTTTGAATACAGGTTCGGAGGCAGGCTCGAATGGTGGTACACGTGCACCAACACAGCGGCAGCAGAGAGAATTGTCCAGAAAAATAATACCGTGGTGTAATTACAGTCCCGCGGTGTAAAAAAACTGTATTGCAGCCTGTTGGATTTTCTTTTACTCATTTTTTAAAATCTTTTTTCAAGAAAATTCTTCTCCAAAATCATTAATATATTAAATGTTGAAGTCTCTTTATGACGTCATAAGTCTAGACACCAATGCTAAGCCAAAACTCTTCGGCACTTACATAAAATTCAACGAAACATGAATTAAACCCTAAAAAATTAGACAAATATAAAACCCACAAGTCCCACCAATATAATAGACGGTACTCCATAACACTTCCCTACTTCAGAAAAATCTACAGAACCTAAAACAAACCTAAAAAAAACTATAATTAAAACAAACTAAATAAATACAAAATCTACCCTAAAAAACCCTTGGGACTAAGCAAAACTACAAAACATAAACTAAAATTAACAAAATCTAAAACTAAAATAAACCAATAGAAATTTTATACAACTACTTCATAAAAACATAAATAAAAATCAAAAAACAAATCATACCATGAATTAAATAAGTTAATAAAAAGACCACACATGTATTACAAAACATAGAAATGAAAAAGAAGTAAATGAACGCACAATAAATCAAATTTAGTTTAATAATCTCAAGTGTAAAACCTTCCTTCAAAAAATACATATTAAATTAAATAAAATCTAATACAACAAACCTATAAACAATAAAACTTACAAATCAGAAACAAAAAAAAATGATAAATCAAAATTAACATTTCATCCAAATTAAACAATAATTTTTATTAATAACAAAGTATGAAATAAATCATGTACAACAAAAAATAATACCCATAATTTATAATATAATTATCATATGAGTAACAATATTCATTTTTTTTAATATGTAAGTGCACCCTTTTTTGAAATATATTTACAAACATATAAATATATAACAAATCAATATTTACCATATTTTTAATATTTACAAATAATTTTGAAACCTCAACCACCAAACATAGATTTATTTAATGATTAAAAAAATTACAATTCAAATATTAATTACTAAATCATAATAATAGTCTATAATATAATATTCCACTAATCTACATAGAATAAATTTATATCATACACTTATATATATATATCCAACTAATACAAATATCTAAAATTCTTAATGACCTACTATTTTTATTGAATTCAAATATATGATTAAATCATAACCTAAATTTAATATCTATTTTATATAGATGTTATCATTAATAATCATATAGTACATATAAGTTAATTACACTATAAATAAATAATGTATACAATTTGCTATTGAATTATATACAAAAACATAACTTTACATTCATTGTTGTTAGTATTGGTGTCCCAGAGACAATACTTTTAATGTTTTATTGAAAACAATTAAAGATTATGTTTTATGTGATTATTTAATTAATATTTATTATGTCTTTATTTACTGCGTCATAAATTGAAAGAATAATAAAGGTCCTTGAAATATTAATACGTAATATATATCTTTAAGTATGTGACTTAAAAATGAGATTATATGAATAGTATTTTATTCCTAAAATTCCATAGTCAAGTATTATTATTTAAGGACAGTAATAATGCAATAAGACTAGTATGTTTGTTGACAGATGACCACATCTCATTGGTCATAGGTATGGTGATACTAAAGTCAAGAATATAAGTGTATGTATCAATACATGACACTGGAAAGACCCGCCGTGAGATTCTACATGTTAATAAGTGTCATAAGAAATCTCACAGTGATAATGATGTAATGATCCTCTGACTTGAAATCATTATATTTCTATACGAGAATTAATATACTTTTATTACACTCAAAGTTACCTTTAACCGGGTAATGATAAATGTGGACATTGGGTATGCTATGAATTGTATGGGGAACATGAATGATAGATATAGGATTTAACCCTCCAATTCTAGGAGTGATATTATTGGCCTCTTGATTGAGTGAGACTATGAAATGTATGGCCATGCTCAAATATTGATTTGTTTAAATAGTCTACTCATTGATCAAGGAAACCAAGATTAAACGTTGAAGAGGATGACACTATACATGCCTCGAGTTTTATCTATAATATAAGGTTAAAGGGATTATATTACATTGCACATTATTCACGAAAGATTTAATTGAATCACCAATTATTATTGTTACTTGGGTAGCAATGATGTATTACTAGATGCCGCTCATTGTTTATAATTTTATTATTAGATAATAAAATTATTGCCAACGTAATAATAACCTAAAGGGTCACACACAAAGAACGTCAAAACGGAGGTTTATTTAAATTACGAATTTAAATATATTATTGTTTATTCGAATCTAATTATTAAATTAATTAAGTGGGACTTGATTAATTATATTAGAATTCAAATTTAATAAGTATTATTATTATTCGAATTTAATTATTGAATTAATTAAGTGGGACTTGATTAATTATATTAGAATTCAGATTTAATAATAATAATAATAACCCAAAGTCATAATGGGTTTTGGAAACCACATGGATTATGGTTAGGCCCAAAATCTCTCTCTCCCCTATATATACATAATGATGTATAGTATTAGGGTTTAATCATCAAATTTCGTTTTAGAGAAAAACCCTAGCTGCTCAACATCAAGAGAGGCTAGAGAAAGAGAGAGAGAGAGAGGCAAACAATTTGGCTAATACCGACTCCGGTGATCGTAGGACGATCGGGCGTTCGTGTGGACTTCTTTAGAGAGTAAATCTTTGCAACAAAGGACTGCTGTGATTCATCTTTCTGGACCTCCATTAAACAGCATACGAAAGCTTTGTTAAGGTACAGACTTCTTCACCATAATCATCCCACGTTATACATGGATCCTGCGATTGGGTTTCGATTTTTTTTATTGTTTTTAAGTTAATTCCGCTGCGTTTTCATGCCCGAAACCCTTCAATGGCATCAGAGCTACGTGTATAATGGGATGATTTGGTTATGTGTTTAATAGTTTTTTGATGTATGTAAACATATATATGATATGCCATGACTATATATTGATATATATGTTTTATATGATTTTGAATATATGATATTCATGTGTTGTATAATCATGGGATGATTGTGTGTATTGCTGTATGTATATGATACATGTTTGTTTTTGTTATGGAAATCGTATTCGATACGAATTCTGAAACAGCTTCGGTAGATTTTCTGAAATCTGTGTCCAGTGTCTGATTTTCATAAACGATATGTATTGTCTGACTGAAATCGTGTCACTGAGCAATACTGACAAATTCAGCTTCGCGTCTGTAAGCCGTTTGACGACGTTACAGACCCCGAAACGGCGATTTATTATTTTCTGAAATTTATTTGATTTTTTGAAATTTTGAAATTTATTATATATGATTATATGATATGTTTATATAATCTGAGATATATTACATGTGTTATGTGATAACATGGTGGATGGTTATGGCCTAAAGACCCATAGGATAGTGGTTTTGTTTTATGGTTTTGGTTTCTAAATACGACTTGCATGTCGTTTATTCATTGTAAATGTTAATCTCGAATGTAACTCGAGTTCTTCTTGTAATTTCGTTAGAATAGATTTATTTATTATTCAATGTAATTGTTCAATGGAGACTTGGAAGCAAGGAAGCTAGGAGGCAATCCAGATGATGGAGCAATGAAAAAGATAAAGACATGTAATAGTGTAGTATTTGAAACCACCATAGATTGACCTTGATAATTCCATTAGCTTGGAAATATCACATAGGATGGGGTCATAACCAAACACGTTTAATTTACGCATAATACATATATGTATATGAATGCATGTGTAGATATGTATGTGTTGGAATGATGTATGTATTAGATACGACACCCATGCCATGTCTGCTTAAGAAAGATAAAATCTGTAACGATTCAAGATTTTAAAATTAACAAACGATCATGAGATTCTTGTGTTTATGAAATATGGATTTTAAAACACGGAATTAAATATGGATTTTGATATCTATAACTGGGATTTTCTGACAAAAGCGGATATGCTATTTGTAAGGTTGATGGGTTATAAGTGTGACCATTGGTATCCTCCATCTACCTGGGAAATGAAAAATTTAAAATGTCAATTTGAAATATTTAGTTCAAGGAAAAATTGAGGATCTCTTTATGATGTGATCATGATCGTTATAAATTTTCTAAACCCCTTAACAAAATATTAAGTTTTACTCGGATGCTTTCCAATGAATGAACACTCATCGAATCCTAGATCGATTAGGGGAAGGACTGTCAGTGGCAGGGGATTCCTATCTATCGTGGTGAGATGCGACGAATATAAACGGTTATATTCGGCCGTTGTATCATTGGGTCTAACTTAACCGAGTCATCATAATAAGGTGAAAATAAACGGTTATATTCAACCATTATGAACTTAGAAGCATAGAGTTTGGTTAAAAGTCTATTAGATAGAAAAGATCAATCGTTGTTCACCAAACTATCCAAGAATTATATATGATATAATTGACAACTATTGTCTACCTAAATAATCATTTTTAAGGACTTCCAGTGGTTGACTTAGGACATGACGAAATATGGATCTTGGCTCACTAGAAAGAATTATGGGATATACTTTCTAAATTAATAGTAAGGGCTATTAATTTGATAAAAATAGTGGGAGATATATTATGAATATATCATAATCATTTGAACATAATAAATAACTTAGACAATCTAATGTTTATTTTATGCATTTTAAACATTGTAGATATTTAAATGACAAACAATACAAATACTTTCTTCGTACGAGCAACCCTTGAGAAGGACAAACTGACAGGAACTAACTTCCTGGATTGGTATAGGAATTTGAGGATTGTCCTCAGGCAAGAGCGTAAGCTCCATGTCATTGAAATTCCTTCACCTTCTCCTCCTGCTGAGAATGCAACTCGCGTTCAGCAAAATGCTTATCAGAAGCATATTGATGATGTGAATGATATTGCATGTCTCATGCTGGCAACCATGAGTGCTGAGCTTCAAAAACAACATGAGCATATGGATGCTTATGAGATGATTGAACACCTTCAAAGAATGTTTGAGGGACAAGCTCGTCAAGAAAGGTTCGACACGAGCAAAGCACTGTATGCTTGCAAACAGGGAGAGCGTGAACCTATTCAACCACATGTTCTGAAGATAATAGGTTATATTGAGTATCTTGATACTTTGGGTTTCCCGATTGGTTTGGAAGCTCAGATTGACTTAATCTTGCAATCTCTGAACTGCAACTATACTCATTTTGTTATGAACTACAATATGAATGAGATAGACAAAACACCCACTGAATTGTTGGCCATGTTACGAACTACTGAAACCAACATGAAAAGGCTGAACCTGCTACCATGTTGATGGTAGATAACAAAGGTAAGGCTAATAGGAAAGGCAAATGGAAGGGAAAGAAGAAGATTGGATCTGCTTCTGGTGCCAAGCCAAAGGCTAATCCCAAACAGGCTTTAAAGCCTAAGGGTGTTGTTGCAAAGGGTGATTGTCACTACTATGGTAAATCAGGTCATTGGAAGAGAAACTGTCATGCTTATTTGGAGGATCTGAAGAAGAAGAAGGCTGGTCAAGCTTCTGATTCAGGTATTTATGTTATAGAGGTTGATTTGTCAACTTCTACATCATGGGTATTGGATACGTACTGGATGTGGTTCTCACATTTGTATAAATGTACATGAACTACAAAGGAGTAGGACTTTGGCTAAAGGAGAGGTCGACCTACGGGTTGGCAATGGAGCAAAGGTTGCTGTTTTAGCTGTAGGGACTTATTATTTATCATTGCCCACTGGGCTTATTTTAGAACTTGAGAACTGGTTTTACGTGCCTGCAATTTGCAGAAACATTATTTCGGTTTCTTGTTTAGACAAGAATGGTTTTGCATTTTTAATTCAGAACAATAGTTGTTCCTTTTCTTTGAATAATGTTACCTATGGGGTTGCACGTTTATTTAACGGTTTATATGTTCATGATTTAGACACTCCTATCTATAATGTGAATAACAAACGTCTTAAAATAAATGACTCAAATCAAACATACCTCTGACACTGTCGTTTAGGCCATATAAATGAGAAGCGCATTTCCAAGTTACATAAGGATGGATACTTGGATAAGTTTGACTTTGAATCATACGAAGCATGCGAACCTTGTCTCATTGGAAAAAATGACTAAATCTCCTTTTACTGGACAAGGTGAAAGGGCCACTGAACGATTAGAACTTATACATAGTGATGTATGTGGTCCTATGCGTACTATGACAAGAGGTGGCTTTTACTACTTTATCACGTTTACTGATAATTTCAGTAGATATGTGTATCTTATGAAGAACAAATCCGATTCTTTTGAAAAGTTCAAAGAATACAAAGCTGAAGTAGAAAAGCAAACTGGCGGAAGTATTAAGACTCTATGATCTGATCGTGGAGGTGAATACTTAAGCCATGAATTTAAGAGTTTATTAAAAGAGTGTGGTATTATATCACAACTCACTCCTCCCGGAATACCACAATGGAATGGAGTTTCTGAAAGGAGTAATCGTACTTTGTTGGACATGGTACGATCGATGATGAGTCATGCAGATCTTCCAATTAGTTTCTGGGGCTACGCCCTGAAGACGGCTGCTTATACACTTAACCAAGTTCCTACTAAAACGGTTCAGAAGACTCCATATGATATATGGACTAAGAAATGTCATAACATGTCATTTATGAAAATATGGGGATGTGAAGCGTTTGTGAAACGTTTAACTTCTGACAAGCTAGGACCTAAATCAGACAAATATAATTTTGTGGGATACCCAATTGAAACAAAAGGGTTATTCATTCTATAATCCTTCCGAGAACAAAGTGTTTGTTGCTCGAACTACAGTTTTTCTTGAAAGAGAAATGCTTTCGAAGAAAAACAGTGGGAGGATAATAGATCTCGATGAAGTTCGAGGCCCACAAGATAACATTGAACCAATGGAGGAACTTGAGCAGGATGTACAATACCACAACACTGCTCAAGAAACACAGGTTATTCGTAGGTCTAGTAGGATTCACCATGAGCCTGAGAGATATTATGGATTTCCCTTAACTCAAGATGGTGATGTGATGCTTATCGACGAAGATGAGCCTCTCACCTACTAAGATGCTATGAACACTCCAGAATCTAAGAGATGGCTGGATGCCATGAAATCTGAGATGGAATTCATGTATACTAATCAAGTATGGGCTTTGGTTTATCCACCTAAAGGGGTAAAACCTATAGGGGGCAAGTGGGTTTTCAAGAAGAAGACCGGCATGGATGGTAATGTACAGACCTATAAGGCACGATTGGTGGCAAAAGGTTTCAAGCAAATTCATTGTATTGACTATGATGAGACTTTTTTACCAGTGGCTATGGTCAAGTCCATCAGGATTTTGCTTGCTATAGCTGCTTACTATGATTATGAAATCTGACAGATGGATGTCAAAACCATTTTCTTAAATGAGAGCCTTGAAGAAGATATAGATGTGTATATGACACAGCCTGAAGGTTTTGTTGATCCAAAGAATGTTGTAAAGGTATGTAAGCTGCGTCGATCCATTTATGGATTGAAACAAGCCTCAAGGAGATAGAACATTCGTTTTGATGAAACTGTCAAAGAGTTTGGGTTTATTCAAAATGAAGATGAACCATGTGTTTACAAGAAGGTAAGTGGGAGCAATGTGACATTCCTAGTATTATATGTTGATGATATATTAATAATAGGGAATGACATTCCTTCTTTACAGGCTGTTAAGACTTGGTTGAGTAAGAATTTCTCAATGAAATACTTAGGCGAAGCGACCTATATTTTAGGTATCAAGATCTATAAAGATAGATCAAGAAGAATGATCGGCCTAAGTCAGAGTAGATACTAGTCTAATCCAGGTGAAGGTCACTGGACAACAGTCAAGAATATTCTTAAGTACTTGAAGAGGACTAAAGATTAATTCTTGGTAAAGATTTCTCAGTCTGGATTTGTGTTTTGTCTAAATGGAGATTTTGTATGCTGGAATGGTTCACAGCAGAGACAATTGTTGATTCTATAATAGAGCCTGAGTATATTGATGCTTATGAAGCAGCCAAGGAGATTGTTTGGGGATGTACTTAGGAGATATCACCTAATTAATGAGATTAATGATCAAGGAGATATACATATATGTAAAGTGCATACTAATAAGAATAATGCAGACCCACTGACTAAGGCTTTGTCGCAGCAGAAGCACGAAGGTCATACTAGTTCCATGGGTATTAGATACATGAGAGATTGGCTCTAGTACAAGTGGGAGATTGTTAGTATTGGTGTCCTAGAGACAATACTTTTAATGTTTTATTGAAAACAATTAAAGATTATGTTTTATGTGATTATTTAATTAATATTTATTATGTCTTTATTTACTGCGTCATAAATTGAAAGAATAATAAATGTCCTTGGAATATTAATACGTAATATATATCTTTTAGTATGTGACTTAAAAATGAGATTATATGAATAGTATTTTATTCCTAAAATTCCATAGTCAAGTATTATTATTTAAGGACAGTAATAATGCAATAAGACTAGTATGTTTGTTGACAGATGACCACATCTCATTGGTCATAGGTATGGTGATACTAAAGTCAAGAACATAAGTGTATGTATCAATACATGACACTGGAAAGACCCGCCGTGAGATTCTACATGTTAATAAGTGTCATAAGAAATCTCACAGTGATAATGATGTAATGATCCTCTGACTTGAAATCATTATATTTCTATACGAGAATTAATATACTTTGATTACACTCAAAGTTACCTTTAACCGGGTAATGATAAAGGTGGACATTGGGTATGCTATGAATCGTATGGGGAATATGAATGATAGATATAGGATTTAACCCTCCAATTCTAGGAGTGATATTATTGGCCTCTTGATTGAGTGAGACTATGAAATGCATGGCCATGCTCAAATATTGATTTGTTTAAATAGTCTACTCATTGATCAAGGAAACCAAGATTAAACGTTGAAGAGGATGACACTATACATGCCTCGAGTTTTATCTATAATATAAGGTTAAAGGGATTATATTACATTGCACATTATTCACGAAAGGTTTAATTGAATCACCAATTATTATTGTTACTTGGGTAGCAATGATGTATTACTAGATGCCGCTCATTGTTTATAATTTTATTATTAGATAATAAAATTATTGCCAACGTAATATTAACCTAAAGGGTCACACACAAAGAACGTCAAAACGGAGGTTTATTTAAATTACGAATTTAAATATATTATTGTTTATTCAAATTTAATTATTAAATTAATTAAGTGAGACTTAATTAATTATATTAGAATTCGGATTTAATAAGTATTATTATTATTCGAATTTTATTATTGAATTAATTAAGTGGGACTTGATTAATTATATTAGAATTCAGATTTAATAATAATAATAATCCAAAGTCATAATGGGTTTTGGAAACCACATGGATTAGGGTTAGGCCCAAAATCTCTCTCTCCCCTATATATACATAATGATGTATAATATTATGGTTTAATCATCAAATTTCGTTTTAGAGAAAAACCCTAGCTGCTCAACATCAAGAGAGGCTAGAGAAAGAGAGAGAGAGAGAGAGAGAGAGAGAGAGAGGCAAACAATTCGGCTAGTACCGACTCCGGTGATCGTAGGACGATCGGACGTTCGTGTGGTCTTCTTTAGAGAGCAAATCTTTGCAACAAAGGACTGCTGTGATTCATCTTTCTGGACCTCCATTAAACAGCATACGAAAGCTTTGTTAAGGTACAGACTTCTTCACCATAATCATCCAACGTTATACATGGATCCTGCGATTGGGTTTCGATTTTTTTTTTTAACGTTAATTCCGCTGCATTTTCATGCCCGAAACCCTTCAATTGTTACATAATATCAAAAGCACCATTTCCTTTTAATATATTGTAATGGTATTAGGTATACACATATTCATTTATAAATAAATAATAAATATCCCTATTTACTATAATCGCGATAACTTTATACTTCATTTTATATGACATTTTTCATATTTTGTGTAAATAGTTTGGTACAAGCACTAACTTCCATGCAATATAAAATTTTAATAATAATAAAAGTTTAAATTACGAAAAAAAGAATTTAAATGTCTATCTAGGTAGTTTTAAACTCAAAACTGGAAAGCAGGTTTCATTCTGATAACCCTTTTTAAAAAAAACATACAGTACAAAATATAACATATTTTCTATACATATAATTTATTTTATATGTTATAAACAATATTTAATATTACATTAAATATTATATATATGGAATTATTAACTAATATTTAATAGGTAATTCACAAAAAATAAAAATAATTAAGGTCATTCATTAGTCTAATTATGACATTTTTCATTAGTAGTTTGTTTTAGCTTAATTTTACCAACCAATAGGTAGTTTAATTACTCATACCTATTTATAAAATTTCATAACTAATTACTCATACCTATTTATAAAAATTCATAACTTCTGTGCAATAACAATCCAAACAAATTCTACACTAATTTTATCTTAATGCAGTAGATCAAATTGGAGAATTGAAGTTTGATTAGTATGGGGATACATACATACCACACGTGAAAGATTTCAAGGCAACACTTTAATTTTAATGTTGTTGGATGACAAGATGTGCATTTCATCTTACATTTTACTATATCTAATGCAATGTCATTAAAAACTCATATACAAAATCTATGACATTTCATGTTATTTATCTCAAATTCATGCACTTATCTACTTAAACAAATTAAGGGAAACAATTCGCACAAAGAAATAGGTATACCATTAAAAACTTATATTTGAAAGATTAGATACCAAACTTTGTTGCCTACAAAAGGACCATCATATTATCAATAGACAATACCAAAAGTTACATAAGTGCATGGGACCATTGCCTCATTGTTTTTTTAGTTTTATGATTTGTTGGATGTTGCAAACTATGATTTGTTTCTAATTATGTGTAAAGGTTAAAAAATATATAAAATTATACAATTTTTTTAATTTTCCCCACAACTTTTTTTAACATAGATAATTGGTGTAGTGAGAGATGTACAAACTCTTACAACAATTCACTACCACATATGATATGAGCAAGGCTAATTAAAGATAAAATTTAAAGGTTATATATTTCAATATTATCAAGTGAAAATTGAATTAACATCTATTAGAATCATTTTCATTAATTTAACAAAATTTTCACTCATTCTTGAGTAAAAATACTATTGTGCTACCAAGTTGGTCAAGAACTTGAGGCATGTATAAATGGAAGAACTCCAATTACACTCAGTCCTCTAATAATAATCATGGTAAGTAACCTCACAGACTTACTTAATTTTCTTTTTAATAAAATCATAATTGAATTAGTAGAAGAATACTTGGACATTGTATTATGTATATGTAATTTTATTTTTTAAAAAGGACAATTTTTTTCATATATGTAATTAAACATAAAAGAAAATTTAAAATTATTTTAATATACTAAAATATTTAATTGGATTAAAAAAATAAAATCCTATCTAGAGTTTCTACCTTATCTTATAAATACATACAACTTGTCTACACATGCTTCACTCTCTTTTCCACCCCGGCTGGAATTACAAACAAAGGTAACATCTCAGTAAAAATATGTGATAAACTAATTTAATACAATACCAACTATTTACATAGATATAACCATTGCCCAAGATATGTATGAAGTCACAACTCATTACTTAATTTTAAATTTAGTTCATCTGATTACAAAAAAGTATTTAATTCATTTCTATACCATCATTTTTACTAATAAATATATATACAAAAACATATACATTTTTAACATAAAATGAATTCTATGACTTAATGCACTAATATATATACTAATGGTAATTAACACACAAAAAGTGGTTACATGATAACATACCATAGAATAAGATGATCACATAGTTCTACCATGTCTATCTACCATGCCAACATGAGATACAAGAAATTTAAATGCAACAATTGGGAGGAACATACCAATATTCCCTGGTCCCATTCCTTGATAAAAGGTCACTTAAATACTATTTGAATATATTTATAGTAGTATAATAGAACAATGACGCTAATAAAATATTTTTCAAGGTTTGGTATGAGAACACGTATGATAATACATCTAGTGTAACCCTAATCCTACAAGACAGAGAAGTGAGAATAATTAGTAGATTAACGGTGTTCTCAAAATAAAGTATGTACCTTTAAATTATAGAATATATTATCTAAAACTACAAATCAATTATGGGCGGGTAAGTTATACAAAGTTATTTTTGCTTTATCAAATGAAGATATTAACAATTTTTCAACACATTATATGCGACAGACATCAACTTGAATGAAGATTTACCCTAAGAACAACCCATCAAATATGGTAATGTGGAACCAATCGTCAAAGTATGAATACTTTACTAAGCTATAATATATTCAAGCTATTATTTCCTCACTAACATTTCATTACAGTATCTACAACCCGCTATTTCTATTAGGCCTAAGTTCAAGAAAGCACATGAGCTATATCAATAATGGATGACAATAAAAAAAGAGGAAAAATGAAAACTAATAAACAACAAGAATAAACAACTACGCACCAAAATTAAATCTACAAAGATGGAAAAGGTAATTTTTACTATCTCTCTTAATTTCAATTTTTTATTCCATATTTAATACACTACATATTTGATTAATAACTAATAATACCTATATTGCAGGCATGATTCCGACATCAACTTCATACATGGTTGAAACAATTCTCATAATCCCTAACTCAAATCCATTGACCTAAATCGTACAATTGTAAATATATCCTCCTCAATACACTATATCATCATATAGCTACAACAATGTAAATAAATCTAACCTTTAACTATTTTTATTGATTATTGTTACTACAACTTATTATTAATTCTACCTTATCAATAAAAGATCTAACCTACTGTAATTAAAAAAATCTTCATTTAGTTTAATCATTTATTCAGTTTTATCATAGCATTTCATTGTTAAAAGGAATTAACTATAAATTTTTATCCCAGAACATAATAATTTTCCTTTTCTCCCTAAGACTACAATAAAATTAGTTTTTTCTTTATTATATATTACAACATGTTTTCTTTAATATATATTATGACATAACAATATAATCTATTTTAATACTCTTAACTAATTAAGGATAAATAAAAAATATTATATATATATATGAAGTTAATGTATATCATACACAAAAATGTTCCAACTTGTATAACCATTAATTATCGTGAAACAAATAACATCCTACATTTTAAACCCGCCGCGTAGCACGGACAAACAAGTACTAGTTTAAATAAAATATCAAGTGTTTTAAATAAATTGTTTCAACATTCAATAAAATTTTCTGAAACACTTCACACAAAATAATCAAGGCATCTCGTGGGAGTAAAATAATTATATATAAAAAAACTAATATCCTAAAAATACAAAAATATATAATAATTATTCCTATAAAAAATATAAGAATTTATAATAATTTATCTGAGTTGCCTCCCAAGAAGCGCTACTTTATAGTCATTAGCTTGACTTCTTACATAAAATTATTCTCGTGGAATAATTAAAAATTACCATTTGAACCTGAAGCTCACCACCATGAACACCATCACGAATAAAATCAAGAGTATTAGTAGTTGCTCTTATCCTGCAGAAAATTTTCAAACAAGCATTAAAAAATTTAAACGTTACCTCAATAATCAATAATTGAGCAAATGCTTGTGTAGTTTTTGAAAATTTTGTGATAAAACAATGATAGAATTCACAGCCTAGAAAATGTGAAACTCCCTTGATATTCACATGAGGTGGAGGAGGCTCAGGTGGTGGTTTCTCGACACTTCTCACTTTCTCAGGAGCCATTGGAAATTCTTGACTTATTATATCAATGTTTAAAGATATACTTTCATCTTCTCCTTCTTCTTGAGCTTGGGATGTTGGAGCCACTTTGAATGCATTACCCAGAAAATATTGAGAAATATCATCTTGGGTAATATTTTTTATCACATTAACTTGAAATAATTGAGTTGGGAATGGTAATTTAGGCACACATGGTGGATGAGAAACAACCACCATCTCAATATTACTTTTATGTCTTACCACATCCCTATTCACATTATCTTCAACAACAACAATATCAACTGTATCATCAATAGCATGCTCATCTTCTTCAATGGTCGTAACATCATCTGACATCGACAAATTATCATAATCGAGATTATTTTCAAGAGTGATGTCACTCTCATCCTCTTCTTGTTGGATAGACTGTGATGATAAAAAGTCATGTTCACTTGTGGTGGAAGAGCTAACTAATTGTACAATTTGAGTCTCTAGCATCATATTTTGAGTTTTTAACTCATTGATCTCCTGCATCAATTCTTTCAACGTCTCATTCATCTATTCAACTTGCATAGCTACATCAAATAAAGAAACTTGCAGCTCTTGCTATATTGAAGGATATTGATATTGTTACAGTGGCGGCGGCTCATATTGTTGTTGATAATATTGTTGCTAAAATTCGTGTTGATCATGATATGGAAAATTTTGAACGTCATTGTCCATATAAGAGAAATCAGATTGATCCACCCATTCTTGATCATGTGTTAGAATATGGGTTATACATATATCCTTCTTGAAAATCATTCAACTGCCCAAACTGAGTATTATGAGAATTATAAGCATTGTAGAAGCACTCAAAACTATAATGACCCTCAACACCACGAATTTGACAAAAAGTGTATGTTTTAGGGGCAATTTGGGACATCTCATTGATACTCATTGGATGCATAGTGGGCTCTATATCTTGAGCTCGTGTCTCTAGTAGAGAGGAGAAGAGTGAAAAATTATCAACTTCATCCATTGTAAACCTGAAAACACTCAACAAAGCCAAGAAGTAAAATCTGCCTCAATTGGAACAAGGGTTTCAATGAGACGATGGAAACAATCTAAATAACCAAATAAAAATCAATAAAACTATGCCGTCTCCCCGGCAGCGGCACTAAAAACTTGATGCATTTTATTATATCTATGCAGTAGAGATTGGCAAGCAGGTAGTATCCACAAGGAGACATGTTTTATCGATTTCAAGTTCAATTATCATAAATTGTTTCAAGAGCAAAAACGAATATATGAAAATAATATTTAACTAAATTAACACTACTTAAATAGACTGAATTAATATATTAAAAACCTAGGGCAATCACGTCCACCATGCTTACACAATAACCGGCTTCTAAGCTAAAGTTATAAAAGTGGTCATGCAATTAAAGTTTGTTAATATCTCTCAAGCATTAACACTCCCGAAACATGCTTACACAATTAACAATTTTTAGTAATTAACTCAATAAGGTAATTAGAGCCGTGTTAATCTCTCTCGAGCATCAATGCTCTCAGAAATCCAATGATGCTCTTGCACTCAAATTCAATTCTGCTAATTATATGTGTGCATCTAGTAAGTAAATCTCTCGATCTATACCCCTTTTTGCATAGAATAAATTCATCATATCGGCCAATTACACAAATTAAACAGTCAAACATAATAAATTAGAATTAACAATAATCAATCAAAGTATTATGAGAAACATGCCAATATTATAGTGCAAACATGACTTCCCCTTAAACCCTAGAACCTACTACTCGCTAATAATTAAACAAGTAAAACAACTAAAATAACAAAGAAATATAATTAAAATAATAAGAATCAAGAAAAGATTTGGAGAAGAAAACCTTCAATTCTTGCTGTCACATGGAAAAGTCATGGCCCTCATCTATCTCCTTCTAACCCTAATATTAAACTACTCTAATCTAATAATAATAATGTCTAAAAATAATAATACTCATATGTCTCTATATGCCTATAATATAAATAATATTTTAATGCTTTAAAACGAATACAAGTATGTTTTCTGAATCAAATAGAATTCTCCATGTAAAATTCGCAGCTATCAAATACGAATTTTCTTTTAATTTAACTCCAAATTAGCTCATTAAACCCAAATCCTTCCAAATATAGGAATTCAATCTTTTCTACAATAAAACATTAAAATCTATAAAATAAATATCCAATTAATGCAAAATACAATAAATATGAAAGTAGAATAAAACAGAATATATATAAAAATATATTCTATCACGGCCTTTGAGCATCTCTAGCTCGTAACACCGGTTTTTCTCTATTAAGCGGTCTCTCGTGGTTCTCAAATTCTACAAATAACATATTTATTAAAATGAATTCATTAAACAAATAATATGCATTTCACGGCAGCCATTGTGTCTCTCATTGAACTTGTTTCTCTCTATTGAGTCGTCTCTAATTGTTCTCAAAATTTTCAAATAACACGCTTCTCACAACTAATTCACTAAACAAATTACACGTGCTTCACGGTGGCCATTGAGCCGTCTATCGTTGAACTTGTTTCTCTCCATTGAACTACCTTTTGTTGTTCTCAAATTTAAAAAATAACACGCTTCTCAGAATGAATCTGCTAAACAAATTTTATAAATAACACGATTCTCAGAACTAATCCACTAAACAAATTATATGCGCTTCGTGGTGGGTATTGAGTCGTCTCTCGTTGAACTTGTTTCTTTCAATTGAACTCTCTCTCTTTCTCAAATTTCACAAACAACACGTTTCTCAGTATGAATCTACGAAACAAATTACATTTTTATATTTTAAATATTAAAATAAAATGTGTATGAGCATATTAAAATGGTAATATTTTGATTTGAAAAAAAACTTTAAGAGAATATTAAGATAATAATTTAGTTTAAAGGGAAACTTTAAGAGAATAAAGCTTAGGAGAATATAAAGTAAATTAGTTTTTTTTAATAATATTTAATATTTTCTAATTCAAAAATTCGAGAAAATTAGAAAAATATATTGAGACGATTTGGGAGCGCCAACTAACCGTTTTCGTCTTCTCTTTTATATATACATATATATGAGAAAAAGGAATCTGAGGTTGATCTCAGAAAATTTCCCAAGGCAATAGGGTGTTTTAATACTCCCTCCGTCCCAACCAATTCTTTACACTTTCCTTTTTGGGACGTCCCACCCAATTCTTTACATTACTAAAAATAGTAACTTTTAACAATAAATATATTATTACATCCACTACTTCACTCCACTTTTTCAACACTTTACACTATTACACCCACTATTTCATTTATTTTAACAATAAAATCACTATTACACCCACTATCCTTGGTCTCCGTGCCTGGACCAAATGTAAACATTTGGCCGGGACGGAGGGAGTATAAATTTTTAATGACAAATTTGTAATTATACATGTTGGTACAAAGAATATATTTTATTTGTATCCGAGGGCAGAGCCCATTTATTTATATCCGAAGACTTCGTCTACAACCCAAAACTATGCTGAGTCCGATCCAATAAACAAAAAGCCCACAAATTATTCAGTCCAATGCTTAAAGGCGGTGGAAATAAGTTATTGTATCGGAAACTTAATTCTAAAAGGATCAAAATACCTAAAATACTTTCCACTTGGACATTACTTGTTCCTAAAATATCGGTCACGGGTTGAGTCTCAATTATATCATAAATACGATTCTGAATCGAATAGAACTACGTGGACTTGATCTCTATAAATAAGGTACGTATGCACCTTGAGAGGGGATACAAAAATTATTATTATTTACGATACTCTCAAGAACGGTCTCAAAAATCCCAAAACCCTAATTATGTTCTTAATGTTTATATCTTTTCTTCTTATCATCTCTATTCGAATACCCAATAATAAATTTAATCTTGAAACTTGTACCCGATGAAAATCGGCTTCGACAGTTCATAATATTATGAAATTACAATAACACCTCCTGTTTTAATATAAGATTTGAGTATAATTTCAGGGAAATTATGTGAGGTCGGCCTCACGATATATATATATATATATATATATATATATATATATATATATATATATATATATATATATATTGTTTACTAATTCAAAATTCTAGAAAATTAGAAAAATACATTGAGACAATTTCAGAGCGTCACCTAACCGGTCTTCTTTTATATATATATATATATATATATATATATATATATATATATATATATATTATATATATATATTATATATATATAATACCTAGAAAATCACAACTTTAGAAATTGAATTAACACTGGGCTGGCCGAGTTGTAGTCTCAGGGGGAGACGCTTATTTCGCGCCAAAAAAATGAAGCAATGATCCCTTTTTGAGCTGCCATGTGGTACCACTCTGAAGCTTTTGACAAAGCATCTGTACACACACATATAGAATGATATATATGCCACTGTCACTACTGAGACATTGTTAATGATAAAAAGGTAAAAACCATGCGCGAGAGTGAAAGAGCATTTTTCTGTCAATAACATCATCATGTTCATACTATACTGACCTGCCATTTTTTTACTAACTTGTTTAAATATATAACATGCTAATTATTTTCCAGAGATCAGAGAAAATAGTAACAAATGTCTGCCCAAGAAAGCAACATAACTTAATCCTCCATTGCACAGGCAGCATGGCGGGAAATTAACACCTCTCAGAGTCTCAGTATGTGTCTGTGGGCCCCACTCACTTCTACTCCCACTGTCCCGTTTAGATTTAGACGTCCACTTTATTTTTAGTGCATTGACTTGACTATAATTTAAAAATAATACAGTATATAATTGAAAAATAATATTTTATATAGTTGAAAAATATATATAATTTATTTTAAAATATATTTTTTAGTTTTTTAAAATTAAAAAGAACAGTTGCGCCAAAAACAGCTACTTGTGGACAAAGCGTAACTTATAATCTTTATATTGTAGTAGCCGCACAACATCATGCCTTTGACATAATATGCGCCCTTGGCATAATTATGTGCTCCGTGAGATTCGAACCCGTTACATTCTCTGATACCTATTGTTAAGATCTGAACGCTTACCATTACGCCAAAAGCAGCAAATTGTGGAGAAGGCGCAACTTATAATCTTTATATTGTAGTAGCCAGCGCCACGTTTCGATTTAGGAAGATACTGGCACTCCAACATTAACATTAATTAATTTGACTCCAAAAAAATCAAAATGAACATGTAAATATGGACGAAAGGAGTATTTTTTTATTATTATTCCTTGTTTGACTTTTTTGACATTTATTTAAAATACTTTGATCATATCATTAGGATTATTATTTTTATAATTTTTATATAAATAAATATATTAATTAGATATTTCTTCCATCAAAATTTGTTTAATTTAATTTTAGAAGATAAAACTTATGAGATTCAGTGAGTAATATGTTACTCCTATCCTAGATGTCCCTGATTTTTTTAGTACGTATGTATATGTTAAGATGATTTCATCACCAAGTTCTATATATTATTTAATTTTTTTATATAAATTAAATTTTAATACATAAATTTTTATTTATAAAAAAATTAAAAAATAAAATTACGAAACTATCGGATCAACACACCCAAGAGTAAAAAGCCAAGAGGGCCAATTATTAAACTATCCCATTTTATAAAATACACCAGCTTCAAAAAGGTGCGAGGAGATTTAGATGTATGTCATAATAAAAAATTGGATGATCACATTCATGTCTAAGTCTTTCTTTTCCCAGCTTCTATCAAGACAATAACATAACATAAAATCAGATGTAGCTTTGTAAAGTATGAATTCAAAGGTGAAATATTTATTAGAACAATTACATACACCCATGATGACCAATAATCTCAGGTCTACGATAAAAATATTTCAAGCTACACACAACTCAAACGAGTCAACGTCAATTGGTTCATCACAACTAAGCCAAACATCAAAGATCAAACAAGAAAAACATAAAAACCAACAAATTATATGCCAGCCAAAAGGATTTTCAAGGACAAATTAAAGTCGAATATTAATACTCGAACATATATATATATATGTTTCTCTACTGAAACTCGAACCCACGACCTATACCAACTTCGAGTTATGAACTCCATACCCCAATATTTTCCATCAAAAGTAACTTATCGATATTTACCTTTTCTCCAAACCTGTAAGAAAATTTGATCATTCCTTGCGAATTTACGCAACCTTTTTGAACCGGATAATTAACTATAGCACTGCCTCCTGATGGATATGCATATTCGAATAACTCCTTCATAGACAAGTGCACTTCACCAATATATCTATCACCAAGCTTTCTCGTGCAGTACAACTTTATAACAAGCATACTACTATAGTGTTCTATTACAGACTCACTTATGGTATATTTTAGAGTAAAGTTCCATGCAGGGTTTGTGTTTCCATGTCTATCTACACAAGTTCGCTTCTCCGAGTTTGGCTGATTTCCAATGGAAACCCTAGCATAAACCTTCATTTTCGAAATATGTCGAACATATTCGAGATCAATTGCTGAGATCAAATTTATCTCAAACGTTCTGCACTCCATATATGCTTAATTAGTTTCGGTATAGATAATTATTATAACGCCGCAAAGACGCAAATAGTTTGATAAGTTTGATATATAGATATATTTTTGGCGTTAAAACGTTAGATATATTAATTAGTGTAATAGTTGCGTGGCTGAAGAGTTAATATGGAAAATATATAATGTTGACCAAATTTGCTGCAGGGAAATCTGTTGGTAGTTTCCTTGTTAATTCTTTTTTTTTTCCCCCTTTGGAATCCAATTTTTGGTTGATTATTATCATAAATTGACAACACTTGTGTTTTATTCTTATATTTATGCAGAATACAAATTTATATACGGAATGTATTAGTTGACAATTAAGACACGTGCATGCGTATTTGAATGTTAAAATTATTTTTTGTTGGGTTTGGAATTTATTTTTTTTTATTATAAATTAAAGAAATAATTAATTTCATTATATATTAATAGTTTGCAGGATCATTACTGTTATAGCCCTATTTCGATATGAAGGGCGCGTCATCTACGTGCTCTTGGGGATGCACGGAGTCATTTGGGCTTGTCCTATTTTTGGCTATCGTAGTCTATGGTTTAATGATTGATAATTTAGAAGACCCTCCACGATTAGTTATTGAAACCCTTATTCTGTGTTGCAAGAGTTATTCTCAGGTGGGAGTTTTGGGATATTCATGGTCTTAATTTGGAAGATTCTTTCCTTGTACTCAGACGGGTTGTTCCCATGACGCGTGCTATATTCAGGGTGAATCTGGTACTGCCCATCAGTCAAGGTTCCGAGGAACTAACTGTAATGAATTGGCTTGATCTCGGGAATCCGGGTCAAAGTCGGATTTATGTAGTTCTTGGTTCTTATAATTAGAGGAGTCAAAGGTAGGGCGCGCTATAATATCCTAACTCAAAATTTCTATTAATCGTTTAGATTTTATGTATGTGGTAGTTAACTTAGAAATTATATGTTATTTAGAATTTTATTAATTGGGATAATAGGAACAAGTTATATTATTATAATCTTATTTATAAGTAGAGTTTGGAAAATAATAGGATTTATTGTTGCATTTAATTTTTAAAATGTGTAAAATAAGTTTTTAGTCTTGAGTGGAGTAAATAAAATATTATTACGTGGAAATTAAATCAAGTCAAGTGATGAGTTGATCTTTATGATTTAGATTGATTAACAATGTTTTGTGTTATAGTAAAAGATAAATAATTTATATGAACCCTAAATTTAAGCTTGATGGATAAAGGGGCTTATTTAAGTGGGTTTGGTTTATAAATGAAGAAAATGTTGACGAAGATTGTGAGCAAGTACGTTTGAATTTAGATAAATTAAGTGAATAAAATTTTAGTTAAAAGACAGAAATTTGTGATAAATAGTGGTGTAAGTGTTGAAAAGTACAAGTTTTTTGACTTGCATTGAATAAATTAATAACTAATATATTTAGCGTTTGTGAGATATATAAATAAGAAGAGAATTTATAGATAATAATAATAAAAAAAAGATGAAAGGTGTAAAATGGATGTAGTAAATTATACTTCTTTATTAATATGAGTTAAAAACTAAGCATGTTAGATATACATTGTGTTTATAGGTAAATATTAAAAGTTTACTAAATTGGGTTGGCTAATTTTATGTATAATGAGATATCTTTTAAACATGTCACCAGGAGAATACTAGAAAGAGTGACTCACCTCTTTTATACCTTATCAAAACATATGCAGAAGACTCAAGGGTATTTGATCAATTCACAAAACAAACAATACAAACTAGTTATAAGAAAGGGGTGGAACAAAAGAGATAAAGTGTGAAGTGCAGGATTCTAAAACTTGGTCACATGTTTGTGTATCTAAGTGGTCTCCTGCAATTGAAACGGTAATCCTTGTCCTAGTATATATTTGTATACTTGTATTCCAATTTAGAAAAATACTATATTCATATAATAGTGATTTATGTACACAATTTAATTATGATTATAAAGTTTTAAATATTATAGCTAGTATGAAATTTTGAATCAAGAAACAGAGAAGTTATAGCTTGTGTAAAGTTAATTTAACAACTAGTTTTAGTATATAAAATTTTATACCTTGCTAATTTGGTAAGACTTGGAAGGGGTTATTAAAGGGTAATTTAATACTTCTATCTAAACCTTAACATGCAAAATTTGGCTTATGATATTGAAGATTTGGTGTCAGAATGATTTTAGAATTCAATGATTTTAGAATGAATCTTGACATACATACTAAAACCCTACAAAACTCACTACCAAGTGTTTAAAAATAGTAATAATAATAAAAAAAATTCAATCACCTATGATAAAGACTAAAAAATAGGAATAATATTCATTATAAAAAGTGGGTCATACTATTTTTAAACACTTGTTAGTGAGTTTGTAGTATTTTAGTATATGTGCCAAGATTTATTCATGATTTTATATAGAACAAGGCATGCAGCGTGATGGTGTTAAAAAAAAGATTTAATAATTTTAATTGTTTAAATATTAATGAAGGAAGAATATATTGTATATTTAGATAGAATTTAGGAGGAAAAAAACATGTTTGAGAAATTTAAGGAAGGTTACTAATCTAAGTTATTTATTATATTTTTAGGTTTTTGAGGTGTATTTGAGACGCTCAACGGATCTAAGAAGTATATATTGGTAACGTATTTAATATTTTGGTTAGATTAAGTGAATAAGTATATATTGTTTTGTTTTGGTTGATTTCTATACATTATATTATTCGTAATGTATTTAATATTTTGGTTGGATTACATGTGTTAAATTTTAAATGTACATAAACTTGATTTGATAGTGTTTGTTTTGATTCTTAATTTTCGAAAAAAACTGAGTAAACTTGCACTGATAACTGATTTGATTGATTGAAACTTCCTATTTTGGAAGTATAGCTAAATCAATTGTTTGGCTGACCGGGATCCCAATGTTTGGACGATAGAATTTATCATGTTTGAATGCTCAGTTTTTGATTTGTGACTACTACAATATTCGTGTATCATGATTTATTCATAATTCTTTTGTTGAGAATTTCTGATTCCGAATTGAACTAAATATTTGTTTTGTTTTATTAAATAAACACAGCTGACTCTACAATATATGCTTGCTGAGTCTTGTAGCCCACTCTTTTATTTAATAATCCTCTTAAGAAAGAGTTTTGGAGAAAGATCTTCTGGGAAGGTTAAAAATGTAATGTCTTAGAGAGGTTGTGTTTTAATAGAAAATATGCAGAATTATGGTAGAATTTTTGTGTAATGGACTTGTCTTTTGAAGTTCATAAGTGAACTTATAATGTATATTAGACTTTTGAGTTAGAACGAGATAAATTTGTAAATATTTTTTTGAATTTAAGTTTTTATGAATGTTAGTTTATTTTGTGTTTAAAGGCAAGGTTAGTATTTGGTGCATCCCCGGATCGGGTTCTCAAGGTTAACCCGAGATCGGGGGCGCCTTAAGATCTTACTAGGCACATTGGTGAATCTAACTTGTACCTTGTCTATACCATAAACATAGAAGTATTTGTCTTTCCAGTTTTTAATGTTGCAAGTTTTTCATTCATTGAAGCCCATTCTGTTGTATCTATGCCAAGGCACCAGGAAATAGTAGCATGCGTTACTGCTATGGCGCAAGATAAAGAAGTATTTGAATTCATCTAAGGTGGGAGGTTTAAATCCCTGTTTTATATACAAAATGCACAAGGCTGTGGTGTAAATATAGGAATTTGATGATAGTTGGATGGGCGCGATACCATGCTGTTGACATATAGCTTTGAAATAGTCGGGTAAGGGCGCGCCCACCCAAATCTCCACCAACTTGGGGGTTAAGACCATTCTTGGTATATGCAAGTCAAGGATATGATCAAACCGATGAAGGTACATCACCTCTGTGGGCACGCCAAAGCTCTCATCAACATGGTAATAATGCATTAGATGGGACACCTCTCTCTAAGAAGCCTTCGAGGCAAGACCAACAAAGACCAATTTCCCTTCTCTCTTTCTAATTTTGTCTTTTTCTTTCTCAAAACTATTATCTTCATGCTTGGACCAATCAACATCTTCTTCGTAGTCTTTTACTGCCCAGTGCCTGAAGGCAATTGGGGAATGAGAGGTGATTCTGGAAAGTTTCTTCATCTGAGGACGCACCCTCTTCTTCATTTGAAAATGGGGACGGGGGGTCTCCTTTTTATTCTTCTCCTTCATCTTCTAAGACTACCTGTTTACCAGGGCGTCTCCTTATTAATGTATTATCCTCCTCTTCTTCTATGAAATCTTTTAAGTCGGGGATACTAACGACATGGCGCGCTTCTATGTGAAGGGTCAGCCTAGTTTGTGTTAGATCTTTTGAGGCGTTTAGAAGAAGTGTTAGAAAGAACTGGGATGCTGGGACTTTAATATTATCCCTTAGACAATGATAATTCCTCATGTTATTGATTATAGGTGCGATTTCGGGTTCTGCGTCAGGTTCGTGTTGGGTCAGGTTAGGTTGTACTTGTTTGTTTCTGGTTGATTTTTTCCTAACTCAAACCCGTACCTACTGGGTTCGTGTAGGCTTTCGAGTCATTTCGGATTTCACCATTTCTACTATTTTTTAGAGTGATTGAAAATATAATCATATATTATATACTCATTCTGTCCCGATTTATATGGACTATTTTCTTTTGCACAAATTCTAAGATAAAATAGTTCATTTATCTTCAATTGCATGTAAAATTTACTATTCAAATGTATAATATGTATTGTACCCACTTGGTCAGGTATAAAAAAGGACAGAACATATATAAAATATTGTTATTACTATTAAGTAATTATAAACCAACTAACGAGTTTCTATCATTGCACGTGAAAGTCACTTTATTGTACTTAAATTTAGTTATTTTAAACATACAATTTTTAAAAAGTAGAGTTATAAATAGATATTTCATTAATTTTCGGGTCATTTTCGGGTTTCGAGTTCGTGTCTGATTGTACCTGTTTGTTTCGACTTGAATATTTACCGACCCAAATTCATATTTTTTCAAATTGGGTTCGTGTCGGGTTTCATGTTGGGTCAGAAATTGCCATCCCTAGTATTGATTAAGGCGTGCCATAAAGTCGTGTACATCTTGAAGAGTCTTGGGAGAAAGAGGGTGTTAGGTCCAAAATCATCATAGAAGGGGGGGTTGAATATGATATGGTAGATTTTTCATTTAATTACGGATTAAGTGTTTGTGTTCTTAAGATATAAAAATTGCAATTAATGAAACACAACGATTCGGGGACATAACAATGTATTATTAAATCCTTGATGTGCTACACTTCTAATCAAATGATTAGCTTCAATGGGTTCAATCAAGATTACAATAGAAATACAGTTGGGTGATATTAATGTCAAGCTTTAATGGTGCTCCCGTCTGTATCTCTTTTTGTTGAAGATGAATGAATTGCTACTGTCCATTTTGATTTAACCCATATATAATTTGTAGACTTTTAGAAAAATTGATTTCCACAATTGTTTAAGTCCTTTGTTGCGCCTGTAGAGTGGGAGTGGTGAGTAGGCGCCACTAGATTCTTTGTTGCGCCTATAACATATTTGTTGCGCCATGTCTTTTGTTGTGCCTCTATAGAACTTTTGTTGCGCCTGCACTTTCAATTCCTTGTGCAGGCGCCACTAAGTACTTGAGAAATCTTCCAAGTTTTCTTGCGCCTGGATGCTAGTTTGTTGCGCCTGCACACTGGTTATAGTGTGTAGGCGCCACAAAATCACCCATTGTACTTTGTTGCGCCTCTAACTTGGTTGTTGCGCCTTTAACATGTTTGTTGCGCCTGCACACCCATTCCCTTGTACAGGCGCCCACAAACCATCACTTTGCCTTGCCTTAACTTTTAACTTGGTTTGTTGTGCCTTTACAAAGTTAGTGGCGCCTCTAGAGTGCTTCAAGAGTGTATGAGCCACTAAATGCACTATTACTTGCCTTATCATATTTCTTGAAGTGCTTGAAGTAAATACTACTTGTTTTCACTCTTCTGGCTTGATCAACTGATTTTCTTCTGATTAACCAAGATAATTCTTTTCTTGATGTGCTGACGCTTAGTGCACTAGTCTGGTTCACAAACGACTAACACTGAATTGAATTCCCTTAATTCCTGTTCTATTTCAGCTGACTATCTTTGGACTATTACATTGCTTCTGATCACTAAAACCCTTTGACATTTGTACACAAAACATTACACTACCTTTTGTCTGAAATCTAGTGAACACTTATTTGTTGCTGAGGCCTGAACATATTAATGAACTTCTCTCGCTGTCGTTCAGTAAACTTTACATCTTGAATGCTCTGCAATGACGTATGTATGATTTCTGTTTGCATGTCCTTCTGGATTCCTGTGCTGCATATTAGTATTATTTATCTGTCTTTATTTCTTAGTTGAGTTATCGTTATCACTATTACATACTACGTTACATTATGCTTTACAATCTCCCCCTATTTGTTTGTTAGAGTTCGACAAGCAAATCCTGTGAGAGGATAACTCAACTGATACTTACAAGAAAAAAATAAAGTGCTGAAAGACAGTAAATAATATTAAATACATTCTGGATTAGATTTTACATTTCCAGATTTCTTGTGTACAATAGAAGTTTGTTCCTCTAGCCTGAACAGATAATTCTATGATCTTCTGCTTCTTTGTACTGAGTCTTGCTTGTGTTTTGATCTTGTTTCAGAGTAATGCTTTCTGAGCTCTTCTTCCTTTTGCTCCAACCTTGCCTTCACTAAATCTCTAGCTTCTACTTCAAGAGTATTGACTGGAGGTGGTTCTTCTAACTTCTTCAAAATTTCAGTGAGAAAAGCGGTTTAGTTTGTCTTGGAGATTGACTCGAAGGACAGAGATTTCCTCTTTGAAAACACGAACACTGTTATCCTCTTTGGAAAACCTTTGACTCTGTCAGTGTCATGCATCAACTCTTCTGCCAGTTTCTCCCTTAGAACATCTTCAATCATCCTCAAAGCCTTCTTGTCTGATTTGACAGTGGATCTCTTTACCCTTGAAAAGACTTTTCGGATTGTTTCAGAATTGTTTTTCCTTAGTTTTGATAGATTCTTCTTCTTATCCACTCCATTCTTCTTGAATATGAAGTGTTTTGTTCCATTTGGCTCCGTCTGAATGCAAGGTTCAAAATCTTTTATGGTTTCAAGTACTTCTGTGCCATCCTCTCTTCTCACAAACACTGGTTCTTGATAGTATCTGGTCCTTTCCATTAGGTATCTCCCTGATGTTTTAATTGCTTTGTTCAGTCTGAATGCATAGATCAACTCAACAGCCTTCAGATCTTCTTCTGTTCTATTCTTCTTGCTTCTGAGTTTCCCTTCTACATATTGCATGAACATTGCGTGGCTTGAATCCAGAAATTCTTCAGACAAAGTTAGATTATGGAGAGTTATTGCTTTGTAGTATTTGACTACTGGAGGCTTCTCAAACGCTTCGACACCGATCTCTATTATCTTCTTCTCAATCAGATCTCTCAGTATCTCATTTGTTTTGTGCCCTCCAAAGATGACTTTCCTCTTCAGCACATACAACTCTACAATGTTCATCTTTTCAAAACTCTTTGTCGACAAAATCTTTGACCCTAATGATTTTGAGTTTAAGAACATTTTCCATCCTTGTTTGAATGCACTTACCGACACGCTTGCTATTTCTTCTGATAGCATTGCATAGAATTCATGAACATCTTCAAATCTTTCTCTCATGGTTCTGAATAGATCAAGGACTTCTCTGTCTTTCTTTTGAGTAAGATTTAACTCTTTCTTCTTTAGAAGACTCCTTGCTTCATCCCAATCAGGACCAACCTTTGCTTCAATGTCCTTAATTCTATTTCTTCTTTCTATTGCGTGCTGTACTCTTTTCCATTTTCTCTTCATCAGTTCTTGAGCTTGATCTATACCTTAAGTCACAACTTCATCTACACCAACTAGAAGACAGTCATTATCAAAGGCATATTCTTCGGCAAACTCCTCCTCAATATCTATTCCAGCTGCTTTTACAGTTTCCTTTATTTCAATCTCAGTTAAATATCCATTGGCACATAAGGTTCAAAAATTTCTCCTTCTTCAAGTTGCCTTGCTCCAGGCCTGTAAAAGAAATCTTTCTCCCCCTGAGCTGTATATTCCATGATCATTTCAGCTCCAACTTCTTTTTCTTGTTCTATTCTCTCCCCCTCAGTTGTATTATCCTCCCTTCTGACCGGAGTAATTTGAGTTGTTGAAGTTGATCGAGTAGAAATAGGAACTTTCTGAGCTAGCAGTTGTTTAACCAAATCTTTGATTTCTGTCATTTCCATTCTCTGCTGCTCCTGCACCTCCAAGATTTTTCTTATTGAGTAGTGAATTTCAGTTACCCGGGCCTCCAGATTTAGAATCCTTTGGCTATGTGCAGTGTGTGCAATGTGTGGGGTTTTATCTGGGTAGTGGGTGTCTCACTTCTCACTGTTTCTATGTTTGTACGACCCTCAACACTCACAATCGTGAAATCAGGGTCAGGGAACATAAGATCACCAAGGTTAGGTGTTTCACTCAATTCCATAAAAGCACTGCGATCTTCTGTACCTGCATTAAAATCCTTATCCCTTCTATGGGTAGGTGGCCTCTCCGTCGGACCACTTTGGGTGGGGAGAACTCCTTTTTCAGGAACTGGGGGTTTGAGACCCAGTGTGGTCACCACTATGGATTCTGTAATGATTGGCATAGTTGTAGAATCCGTGATGCCAGCTGAAGCCATTGAAGGCCTTACCTGCTCAGAGACACCCTGAACAGGTTCTACTACCGAAGCAGCAGATGCTCTATTAATAGAGTCCACATCCCTTCTATGGGTGTGTTATCTGTTAGGTCCAAATGTGTTGTAGAGGGGGGGTGAATACAACTTTTCAAATTTAAGAAGCAATAAATGCAATGTAATAAATGAACATACTGATTCAAGGAATATATGTTTTATATATATCTTGAAAAGGTTGCTACAACATTCATTACAAAGTACATCAGAAGTAAAGAGGGTAGTAAATGATACTAAGCTTGGTGAATATACTCTCTCTCTTTTACAAGTGTTTTTCTCGAAAATATTGCTCTCACTTTAAATAATACACAAGTACTTCTATTTATACTACTTGTAATCTATGTCCTGTAGACTTCAAAGACTAAGATGTACGTGGCCCAATGATGTCCACATAAATCTTATCTTATCTTGAAAGCTTGGAAATCTGCCAATTAGATGATGCCATGTGTCATGTTGAAACTGCCCTCCATGTAGAATATCTACTTGAGAATTTCTACTTGGCCATCTCGAATATCTAAGTAGAATTTCTACATAGGAATGTTCTACTTGGCTATCTCGAACATCTAAGTAGAATTTCTACATAGGAATGTTCTACTTGGCTATCTCGAACATCTAAGTAGAATTTCTACATAGGAATGTTCTACTTGGCTATCTCGAACATCTAAGTAGAATTTCTACATAGGAATGTTCTACTTGGCTATCTAGAACATTTTGCACTTAGAGAAATTCTGGGCTTCAACTTGAAACTTCAATGCAACATCTTGAACTTGTGATTTCTTTATGTCTTCCATATTCTTCAACAAGCTCTTGAACCTGGATCTCTATTACTGACATAAACATGCTATCAATGTCCTGACACTTGATGCAATGGTCTGATTCATAAGTGACTAGTCTTGATAGTGTTTCTGCTTCTTGAATAGATTACCATATTCGATTAGTAATGTGGCTTTCCAAATATTGCTTTCCTTCTTGTTCACTTGAAATCAATTAGTCTTATTGATACTGATCGCTATGATCTTGAATCTTTAGGTTACAAATCACTGAGGCATGAACAACTCTGACTTGAACTTCTTTCAATGATTTCTTCTTTATTTGATCATAGTTAACATGTTGAATTGTATCAATTACACTGTCTTCATTTAGCATTGATTTCTTTGTGGCTTCAAGTTCTTGATTGTCTTCTGGTTAAGTATCTTTTCTTTTAGTTGAGTTACATAAGTTATAGTGTTACAAGTTTAGACACTCTGCCTTTCAATCTCCCCCTATTTGATAGTCTAACAATGACATTCAAATTAACAAAGGGATAACTCAACTAAACAATGAGACGAGAAAAAGATAAATAACATTACTATCTTGTTTGAATTACAACTGAAATAAACTTGAAAACAATTCAAAGAACTAGAATAAATAAGACTTAAGCTAGACAGAAAATTCGAACTTCGAATTAAAGATCATTTGAGTGATTCCTATCACCTGGATTATTTCAAACCTTTCAGTCAAACTTATATCACCTTATTGGATCCACTCTGATTCACGGTTACAGTATGGTACGTTAGCCTATCTCGCATACCGTGATCAGGTGAATTTTCCTCAAGTGAGTTAAAGCAACCAAAAAGATATGAAGTTTTTCCAACTTCAAGTTCACACCACTCTGACCGTTAATTCTAATTCCGTCTCTTCTTCCTAACTTCTTCAGCTTGGCGCTTCTCTTCCTTCAACCTTTTGCGCCTTTCCTTCTGTTGTTGTTCTTTCTTGTAAACTGGATCATGAAGCTGCTTCCACCTTGCATTCAACAGACTTACCGCTTCCATTTCTAAAGGATTCCTGGGCTCTGGATAAGGATGCCTGAAAAGCCTTTTGAGTTTGTCCACCTCCTGAGTAGTTCTGATCTTTGGAATGTCCTCAAAAATTTTCATTATGAGCTGTGACTTCCAATGAGACTTATCAGCCTTAAACTGACAGTAGATCATTTTAGGGTAGCCCTTAACACGGTTAGTGTTGTGGACACTAGCCGCATCTCGCTCCATTCTCTTCTTTTCCACTACTACTTCAGATAAGTACTTCAGGAGTCTCTGCTTCTCATCTACATTCTCATTCTCCACTTCGCCCCATTTGAACACTTCTATAACTCTCTCCAGAAAAGCAGCATCTTGAGTCTGCAGCAGCCATTTCCTACTCATATGCAACAATGTCTGATTTTGGTCTGCGTCTATGAATGCTAAAGCATCAGCTGTGTCATCATCATATGAGTGTATCCAGTATACACTATCTCTCCCTGGAACACCAATTGCCTCCCTTATTTCTCCTTGTTCCAGAGATCCAGAAGGAAGAGTCAGAGCTTCATCTACATTCTTAACAGCTTGTAGAATATTCCACTTTCTTTCAATTAGCTCCGGCTCAATCTTTACATTGTCTAGAGGGTTTGGAGCAATAATGTCACACTTCCAGATTTCATTGCTCATCTTGAATATGACCCTCTCAATGAACTCCACTGACTTCTCCTTGATGTCAGAAGTGAATCCCTTACTCATCATTTGCCTACAGACAGCTTTTAGGGATTCTACCGGTAGAGCCATTAGATCATTTTCTTCTAAACTAACCCTCTTCATCTTTCCATCAACTACCATCCGGACAACATCAGGATTTGCTGAGAATTCTGGTCCCTTGTCCTCTGCTAGCTGCATTAACTGATCTCTATACAGAATGCTAAGCTCCTCAGCTTGAGAATATTGAATTTTTGTTGCTAGCAAGAACAACTCTGACGCAGATCTTCTCGAGATGAATTGATCATCCACATACAAGAAAGATGTCGGGACTCCTTCGACTAAAGACAAGATGACCTGCCATTCCTTAACCATTGCATTATATCCAACTCTGACTTTTGAGATCAACCTTTTCAAAGCATTTATGTAGTCAACAATCAGTGGATTCTGCAAGTTCAAGTTGTAGACCAAGTCTTCCGCCTCTTTGTTATGAGTTCCTTTTGTACAAACTCCCGATAGAATCTTCCTTGCATCATCCCATTTCTGTCCTATCCTTTTCTTGTCCAGATCTACTTGAGGATCAGCTAACCTTGCAAGCTCATGATCATACTGTTTCTCCTTAAGCTCCGCTTTCTTTTCAAGAAAAACAGCCTCATCCTGCATCATCTTCATTTTATAGAATTGAGCTTGTTCCAAGGCCAGCTGTTAGGCTTCTAGAGTTTCCTTATCAACAGGTATTTCTTCAGGCTGTCCGGAAGACATTCCAGCACCTCCACCTTGTTCCTTCAAAGATCTTCTAATAGCATGTGCTAACGGAACATCCTCCATATCAGAATCTGAATTAAGTACTGCATGTGCCTTTTCCTGATGACGACTCAAGTCAATGAATGGCTCTTCTTGTTCAGCCACCACTGCCTTACCCTTCCTCTTTCTTTGAGCCTCCTCATCAATTACTGGCTCATTTTCTTTGACAAGATCAGTCTGTTCTTCAATTTCTTCAATAATTAGCGACTGCTGTCTCGTCTCTTTTCCACTCTCCCCCTTAGGTGAGTTATCCTGACCATCACCCTTCTCTCCAGATCCACCAGTAGCATAGGAACCACCAAAACCAGAACCCGAGGGTCTAGCTCCACTGGCACCGCCAGCACCACCAGCACCACCAGCATCATCAGTATCAGGGGGAGCCTGAGTAGTGTGATCGTCAAAGCACTCTGGGGGAACAAAGCTCCTAACTGCATACAACATTCTGCTTATCTCCGTTGCCATTGTATGCATTATGCTTTCCACTGCTCCCATCCTATCATAAAGAGTGCTGCCCAAGACACCACCAGCATGGCCCAAGTCATTTACCTTGTTTGCCAAATCATCGAATGCTGTTGCCTGACTTGCCATTCGTGCTGCGTAGTCATCTAGAGCGCGCTTGTTGTCACCAACATGGATCCCTAACTGCCCCATTGACTGTCCAAACTGCTTTATTTCATTTTCCATTGTTGTCATACGAGTGTGAAGATTTGCAAGATTAAGGGACGGTGTTTGGCTTGGGTGTCCTCGCTCTAAAAATCGTTCTGTTACTGTTTGTCGCTCGGTTTCGGGCCTTGAAAATGAAGGTCCCTCACTCCCTAAACGCTCACACACACTCCCTGTCTCACGCTCGTGTATGTCTTCAATAATATTCCTGAAAGTGAAAGCAGTACCTGCAGAAACTGGATAAGTAAAGTGAGTAGCAGTTATGGGATCTGTTTCTGTCATATCCTGAGGTGGAATCTCAGGTTGAGAGGCTGCAGAGTGTTCTAGTACAACATCAGAACCGATCCTCTCTGCAGCATCAGTATGTACCGGTGAAGGTACTTCAGAAGCAATGAAAGCTTCAGGCCTGTCTGAAGCAACAGGCTCTTCAGAAGGCTCCAGATCCTCACCAAGATTCTTAGGTGTAGAATGTGCAAAGGTAGAACCACTCTCGTGAGGTGGAGTGGGTGTGAATGACATTCTAGGTTTGGACTGGGCTGAAGAAGTTGCAGCATGTGAAAATTTGGCTTTCTTCCGAATAACTGGCTGCACTTCGGGGTCACTCTCCGAGCTCTCACCTAAATCTACAGATGCCAGCCTTTTAACTCCCGTCAGCAAGGGTGAAATAGAAGAATCAAGAGTTTCAGACTCAGAGTCAGAAATATAGCTCGCACCCTGGGATAGATCCTGCGGGCTAGCAGAATCTTGGGCAATGGAATCAGATTTAGATGAAGAAGTAGCAGTAGTGTGAACAGAGAGTTGCTCTTGTTCATATAAATTACCTCCTTCATTACCTTGTTCAGCAAAGGGATCAGGATCAGCATGAGGAGTAGTTTGTCTTTCCCTTTGACCGTGAGAGTGGCCATCATCATCTTCATCACTTTGAGGCTCTTCAGGAATCCCTTGAAATGCGTCAGCATGTGCAGATGGATTCTGAGCATGTGAAGATATGTGCGAGGTTCCCGCCATAGTAGTAATACCTGCATCATACTGAAGCCACACTTGAATATTAGCAGGAATAATCAGTGCTTTAGTGTGATGTTTATCCTGGTTCGCAATTGTTGTGAGTGACTTGGTGCCCATGCCAAGTGATGCAGATGTTTTACTCGATGCAAATGCTTGTCTTACAGCTAAAGCATTAGTCGGTACTAAATAATTAATGAGCATTTGTAAGAAACGAGGATACCAGCATACAACATTAGTAGTTGCAAGGTTTCTGTTTTCAGATGATCCCATTGTAGCCACTATTTCGGAAAGAACGATTCTTCCATAATTAATGTCCAGTTCACGGGCTAGGGAAACGGCAAAGATCTGTATGGGAATTGGAATCTGATGATAATCTTTTTCGCGCGGCCGAAAACATCTCGTGATGGCCTCGAAAAAGTAATTCCATTCCACCTGGAAGTATTGTTTCTGGATGGCGCCAGCTAAGATCCGTCCAGAAGGAGGATAGCATCCAATCTCCTCAAAGAATTTGAGACGATCTGCCGTTGAAGGTTCAGGGTCATAAACATCTTTAACTGGAAATCCCAGAACCCTGTTGAACACTTCCTCCGTTACTTCATATTCCTGACCCGCCAAGGTAAACCTGAAACCATAGGGGGTATTTTTGCTCCCAAAAGTAACCGCACTAGTCCATAATTGCTGTAAAGCATCATGGACGAGTGTTGGTTTAGCAGTAAAAGAAACACTAGCCTTGGAGTACAAATTAAGAAACCGTATCCAAAACTTGAAACGTGGGAGATGATCACCAATTTCCGTACTAATGTTATAAAAATTATTTTTCGCAAGAATAAATTGGTGAGCCATTTGTAAAATAATTTTCCTTGAGTTAATGTGATATTTTGAAAAGAAACAATTAACGTAAATACGTAAGGAAAAAAATATAATCTAATTAATTCCTTTTAGAGAATCGAGAAGATGAACAGCCGATTTGAACTAAACTACGGAATTAATTAGAATCAAAATCAAAACAACCAAAATCCAGTCCAGTAAATAATGCAACCCCAAATCAGTGATATAAAGACTAAACTGTGTTTGTAAATAACCGTGATAGTTGTGTGTAGATGTGTGTATATGACAAACTGAACAGATGAACAGACGGGTCCAAATACACAATAACAGGGCAAACAGAGAATAGTAAATATAAAACGGGCAGCAGTTCGAGATATGTAAGAGTGTTAACACAACTCGAATGAACAGGGCAATGACTGTTTGAAATCGCAGGGACGGAGGGTGGGGGCTGTAAAAATTTAGGGTTAAAACAATTAGGTAAAAGTGAAAAGAAAGACGGATTAATGTTGTATATATAGGCATATATGTGCAAAGACGAGAATATCCCTGTGAAAAAGGAAAAAAACATTAAGTACATACAGGGGAACATCAAGTCGAACACTATCTCGAACATCTAAGTCGAAATTCGAGATGAGTTTCGAGATAGGAGCTATCTCGAACATCAAGTCGAATATTCGAGATGAAGTTCGAGATGACACTAACTCGAACAAATTATCACTTGATCAATGAATACAGCTGAATAAACCCACCAGGGAATCCTATCTCGAATATTAAGACAAAATTCCAAAGAAAATGAGTAAAATTTCAAGTACAAACCTGGGAATACTATCTCGAATATGAAGTCGAATATTCGAGATAATATTCGAGATGGGACTCAAGTCGAACATCAAGTCGAATATTCGAGATAATGTTCGAGATGGGACTCAAGTCGAACATCAAGTCGAACATTCGAGATAATGTTCGAGATGAGACTCAAGTCGAACATCAAGCCGAATATTCGAGATAATGTTCGAGGTAGAGATTAACTCGAACAATTTCCCAGACTTGGAAAAAAAATTGTTCCGAATATTCTTCCCAGACTCAGAATTTTCAAAATTTTTAATTTTGAAGATAATCATAATAATTTGGCAATTTTTGCAATAAAAACAACAATTAAAATTTTGCCAAATTAAGATAAACATCAATTCAAGGATTTTTATCAAAGCAAATAATAAAAACATTCTTTGACAATTCTAAGGCCTCTTAAATTAAACAAAATTACATGAAAAACACAGGTAAATTCATCTAAAAATAAAATTTTTTTTAGAATAATATGAATTTAACTCCCCCTATGATCATGCAATCATACCAGCATAAATTCAAAGATTTAACTAATAATTACACATAAAACACAATGAATTACTTAATCATTTTAAAGTCTAAGTCCATAATGATTAATTAGCATGCATAAGTGATATTTTGAGCAATTGTAGAGATTATTTACATATGTTTTCAACTTTGTATCAATAAAATAGGCAAATGACAAGACTAAAAACATATGTTCATGATTAAAAACTGAAATTTTGCAGATTGCAGAAATCACTAACTTGTGTTAAGCATTCCCAATTCACCAACCAACCTATTGAATGTTACTTCATCAAGAGGTTTAGTGAATATATCTGCAATTTGTTGCATTGTGGGCACAAAATGTAGCTCCGCAGTCCCCTCCTCGACATGTTCTCTAATGAAGTGATACCTGATGTCTATATGCTTGGTTCTCGAGTGGTCTACAGGATTGTTGGTCATGGCAATGGCACTTGTGTTGTCACACATGATTGGAATCTTTTTGTGCCCCATGCCATAATCTTTCAATTGGTTCCTCATCCACAGTATTTGAGCTACACAGCTTCCAGCAGCAATGTACTCAGCTTCAGCAGTAGAAGTAGATACTGTGTGTTGCTTTTTGCTTTGCCAGGACACCAATCTTCTGCCAAGAAATTGACATGCACCAGATGTGCTTTTTCTATCAATCCTGCAACCTGCATAGTCTGAATCCGAATAGCCAATTAGATTAAAACCTGTATCTCTTGGGTACCAAATCCCTAGATTTGATGTTCCCTTGAGATACCTAAAGATTCGTTTGACGGCTATGAGATGTGATTCTCTAGGATCCACTTGGAACCTTGCACACAAACAAGTTGCGAACATAATATCGGGTCTACTTGCAGTTAAATAGAGGAGTGAGCCAATCATACCTCGATAGCTTGTGATGTCAACTGGTTTACCTGATTTGTCTTCATCAAGCTTCGTGGCTGTTGCCATGGGAGTCTTAGCTATTGATGCATCTTCTAGATTATACTTCTTGAGTAAATCTTTGATGTACTTGGACTGACAGATAAGGATTCCATCTTTTCTTTGACTGATCTGTAATCCAAGGAAGAAGGACAGCTCTCCCATCATGCTCATCTCATACTTATCCTGCATTAACTTGGCAAATTTCTCGCACAAGCGCTCATTAGATGACCCAAAAATAATATCGTCCACATAGACTTGAACAAGTATTAAATCACTTTTTACATTTTTATAGAACAATGTTTTATCAATTACTCCCCTAGTAAAACCACTTGCAATTAAGAACAAGGATAGGGTTTCATACCATCGTCTTGGGGATTGTTTGAGGCCATAGACAGCTTTGAAGAGAAGGTACACAAAATCTACAAGCTCTGGATTAACAAAGCCAGGTGGCTGTTCCAGATATACTTCTTCTTCTAGCTCTCCATTCAGGAAGGCACTTTTCACATCCATCTGAAAAACCTTGAAGTTCTTATGTGCTGCAAAGGCCAAGAACATCCTGACTGCCTCAAGTCTTGCAACTGGAGCATAGGTCTCATCATAATCAATACCTTCTTTTTGAGAATAACCCTTCGCTACCAAACGAGCCTTGTTTCGCGTTACAAGTCCGTCTTCATCCAGTTTATTTCTGAATACCCACTTAGTTCCAATTACTGATCTGTTCTTCGGTCGGGGTACCAGCTTCCAAACTTTCTGCCTTTCAAACTGATTGAGCTCTTCTTGCATTGCAATTACCCAATCAGCATCACCAAGAGATTCTTCTATTTCTTTAGGTTCAAGCTTGGATAAGAACCCAGAATATAAGCAAATATTAGCCATGTCAGCTCTTGCAGTTCTTCTAGTAGTCACACCAGCATCTGGATCACCAATTATCAATTCAAACGGATGGTCTCTACTCCATACACGTTCTCTTGGTAATTGTCTTGATGATTCAGCTTGACTTTCTGAGTTGTTGTGTTGACTACTTGTGGTATTTCCACTAACTCCCCCTGAGTTAGTGCCAGCTCCTACAGAACTAGTGTCATCTCGTCTTGAGCCTTGAACGCTTGTCCTTGAGCTGCTATTTACTCCCCCTGAGTTGTTGCAGGATCGTGCGGAAGAAGTTTCTTCTGATCTTGTAGGATTCGATTGTTCATTAAGCTCAGATGTTTCTTCACGAACACTTGGAACATTTGAAATGATAACCAACTCAGGTTCATCTTCAAGTTCATCTAAGTCCAGATTCTGAAATTTAAGGGACTCTGGTTCACTAGAATCTTTAGATATCGATAGGAGTTTGGTATCGTCGAATCTGACGTTGTAGCTTTCAGTCACTTTTCGATCATTCACTAAGAATACCCGATAAGCTGCCACCACATCTGTAGAATAACCAACAAAGATTCCTTCTCGAGCTTTTGCTGCAAATTTTCCTAGATTTTCATTATCTATAAGCACATAGCATTTAGCTCCAAAGACATGAAAGTATTTGATTGTAGGTCTTCTGTTATTCATTAGTTCACATGGTGTCTTTTCTTTATCTTTTATGATCAGGGTTCTATTCTGAGTGTAACACACTGTACTCACTGCTTCGGCCCAAAAGTAAAGAGGAAGTTTTGAATCATACAACAATGTTCTTGCTGCTTCAACCAAAGTTCTGTTCTTCCTTTCAACTACTCCATTTTGCTGTGGAGTTCTCGGGGCTGAGTACTGACGACGTATTCCCTTAGATACACAGAAGTCATTCAGCACTGCATTCTTAAATTCAGTACCGTTGTCTGTTCTAATCGTCTTTACAGTAAGTGTTGAAACATTCTCAATTTGAGTGATGTGATTAATGATTAGGAAAGGTACTTCGTCTTTCGTCATTGCGAACAATACCCATGTATACTTGGAGAAGTCATCCACGATTACCAAAGCATATCTTTTCCTAGATAAGGATAGGACATTCACTGGGCCAAACAAATCCATATGAAGAAGTTGTAAAGGCTCAGTGATACTAGAAATTTCTTTACTTTTATGTGATGCTCGCTTTGACTTTCCCATTTCACAAGCTTCACAGAGTCCTTTAGGAGCAAACTCCATCTGTGGTAGATCTCTCACTAATTCTCGCCTCGCGAGAGCATTCATCGTTTTGAAGTTTAAGTGAGATAGCTTTTTGTGCCATAACCAGCTTTCATCATCTGAAGCTTTGCTGTAGAAACAGGTGACTTCATTCTGATTTGCCGAATCCATGTCTGCAACAAAAAGATCTGCCTTACGAACTCCTCTTAAAGCCAATGAACCTTCCTTAATGTGAGTGATTGACACGCCTTTCTTATTGAAGACAATTTCATATCCTTTGTCACAGAACTGACTGATACTCAACAGATTGTGCTTCAATCCCTCAACATAAGAGATATCTTCAATGATGACATTGCCAGTCTTCAGTTTGCCATATCCCTTCGTCACACCTTTGCTGTCATCTCCAAAGGTAACATAAGGGCCAGCTTTCATAACCAACTCTGTAAGCAGGGACTTGTTTCCTGTCATATGCCTTGATGCTCCACTATCTAGCACCCATAAGACTTTATTTCTTTTCTGCTTAATGCCCTGCAATGACAGATTGGTTAGGCGTTCTTCGGAACCCAACTTTGATTGGGCCCGGCTTTTCTATAAGATCGATAGTTATCAGGTATAATAACAGGAGATGCACTCTTTTTAACATTACTAGAGCTTTCGACTTTTTCTTTCCCTTTTTCAGACTTGACAGATTTGTCAGTCTTAGGAGAAGGCTTGTCACTCCTAACTTTAGGAGGACTGGCAGTCTTAGCTCTCATATGCTTCTTCTTGATATTAGAACTAGTAGCAGTATTTAGACATGTTTGACTAGTTGCATTCATCAAATTTACAAAAGTTTGCATTACGTTAAAAGTGCATGGCATATAATTAGGTTGACCACATTGTGCATGATTCTGATGCATGTTGTTCATTGTATGTGGTACAGGCATGGCATGTGAAACAGGAATATTCACGTTAGATTTACATGCATACGAAAGATGTTCAGTAGATTTACAGTGATAACATGCTTTCTTTACTCGTTCTGCCTTAACCTCCTTTATGCCCTTTTCCTTTTTACCCTGATTCTTAACGGCCTTAGCTCCTAATCCTGGTCTAGATTCTTCTCTAGGGGATTTGATTTTAACTTGCTTAATAGGAGTTATCGGTTGTTCTCTCTGGCGATCTTCCATCTCTAACTCATATCTAATTAATAATTCAGTCTCTTCTTCTTCTTGAGGAACGAAGTGTTTAAAGATAGGTTTGACAGTAGATTTAAGAATGCTAGGTATTTCATTTTTAATCTTACTTGAACTAGTATCTATAGGTCTTTTTCCATCCTTCTTCGATAAGTTAGAATAGTCAAGTCCTACACCTACTCCAGTTATCTTCTTAAATGTTCCACTATCAACATTCACTTTACTAGCTGCTAGTTTATAAGCTTCGCATTTAGTTTCTAACTCAGCTAGTTTATTCCTTAGACATGCTTCTATTTCTTCCTTAAGGTTGAGCTTGTGTTCCAAAGTTTTAATAGAGTCTCTTAGGGAAGTATCTATAGTGCAAACGGCCTCTAATTCTTCCACTTTTGCCTCAAGCATTCTGCATTTGGCAACAATTGTTTTCTGTTCTTTTTTAGAAATATTTAGGCTTTTGCACAGCATATAGATCTCTTCGCTAAGAGCCCCGTTCTGCACCTTATAATCATCTAGAGACATTTCTTCCTTAAGGGTTAGAACTGGTACCTCTGGTTCATCTGACGTTTCAGCCATGAGGGCAAAGTTTGCTGTATGAGTAACTTCTTCCTCATCTGAATCATCCCACGCTCTTCCTTCTGTGACAACTAAAGCTCTTTTTCCATGTCTTTCCTTCACCAGGGCCTCATACTTGCTTTTGAGGGCTTCATAAGTTTATTTTGGATATGTCTGTTTAGGCTTCTTGCAATCTGTAGCAAAGTGTCCAGCTTCACCACAGTTATAACATTTGAACTTCATTTTGAAATCCAAAGGAGATTTGTAGCTGGTACTCTTGCCTTTTCCTTTGTAGCCTTGTGAACTACCACCACCCCTAGTAACCCGATAATAAGATGAAGATTTACTTTGCGGTCGGTTACTCTTTCTGAATCTGATATTGCTGAACTTCCTTGCCATGTATGCCACGACACTGTCATCCATATTGTCCAGCTCTTCTTGGGTGAAGTAGTCGTCATCACTATTTGATGTGCACTCATCATCATTTTCAACTTGAGGTGATGCAGGTGATGACCTAGGCTTTTCTGCAACCATTGCCTTTTTAGACTCTACCTCATCAGCAACTAACCCTGATGCAGCTTCTTTTCCTCTTGAATCATTATCCCATGCTTGATCTTGAAGTGTTTCCAGCTCATAGGTCTTTAGAATTCCATAGTATTCTTCCAGAGTTGTTGTGTGCAAATCTCTGGTTTCTCTAACAGCATAGACTCTATGTTCAATACTTTTTGGCTGGTTCCTCAGATATCTCGTATTGACTTCAACCACGGGGAGAGTTACACCTCTCAGATTCAAATCCAAAACCAACTGACTGAATCTTAGATAGACATCGGTTATACTTTCTCCTTTTCTTATTCTAAAAGTGTCATACTCCATCTTGAGTATAAGTGTTTTGTTGCTTCTGACCTCAGAGGTACCTTCCATGACGACCTCTAGCTTGTCCCAAATCTTCTTTGTTGTAGTTAGTCCTTTAACTACGTTAAACATCTCATGATCTAGGGATTCCATCAGTGTTTGTCGAACGGATGTGTCGAAAGATATCTGCTCCTTATCAGCATCTGAAAAGTCTACTGCCTTCTTCGGCTCAGACCGTTGTGGTACAACCACATCTCCTTCCATATGCTCAGGAACAACAACCATTGGTACAAATTTACCTTTATCGAGAACTTCCAGATATTCAGGATTGACGGACTCAAGGTAAAGTTTCATTCTCAACACCCATTCTTCATAATGATCTCGGTCGAACATTGGAATCTTGAAATTGTTTTTAGGTGCCATCTAATTGTGGATTTAAAGTAAAGATAATAAACTTTTCTTATTACTTGAGTAGTAATTAAAAGAAAATTAAATTATCTCAAAATAAATCAAACTTCAAATTTTGATCACAAAAAAAATTTCTAAGTACCAGGACAAGGCTAAGTAGAATATCTATGTAGAACTTCTGCCTAAGTCGAAATTCTCCAAGTCGAAATTTTCTAAGTCGAACTTTTGTCCAAGTAGAATATCTTAAGTCGAATATTCAAGTAGAATATTCAAGTAGAATATTTGAAAGGCATATGACTAGGCCTATTTGTAATAATTAGATGGCAACTCAACTCTAACTAATAAAGAGAAGTAAATACTAAACACTAAACAGGAATCAAGACGAAGACAGTCAACTAATCACAAAGGATCCAAGTATCAGAGATATTTTATAGGATTGCTACTCAACACTGGATGAAGTTCATTTCTATGTTCAAGCGTCAGTGAAATTAATAATGTGGTAGTACTTCTATAGAAGACAGAAGATATAGAAGATTTCAAGTGGTTACTACAAGCAGATTCCAGAAGAAGAATGCAAACAGTGAAGAAGAATTAATGACAGAAGGCCTCTAGTTAAATGTTATTTAAATGGAGAATATTTATTGGGATGACACAAATGAACCAGACAGTACATTTGTGTGTCAACTAATATAATATTTATTCTTTATTTAATTCAAGAGGTTTCAAGATCAGAAGTCGAAGAAAAGACAGGAAGATTTCAAGACTATCAGCACGGCTGCGACTAAAGATAATATTTTAATTCTACTATCAATTGTTGATTAATTATTTAATTTATCTAATTAAATTAATTCAAGTTGAAATTAATTTAATTTATAAATTAACTAATTAAATTAAGTAGAATTAATTTACTATAAAAGAAACGGATCAAAATGACTTATATATATATATATATAATCAGTTAGTATGACTTTCAATAAGTCATACCGAATTTCTTTATATATATATATATATATATAAGTCATACCGACCTGTTTAAATAAGTCATACCGACCTATTTAAATAAGTCATACCGAAGCAATTTGATTAAGTCATACCGAGCAGATTTGATTAAAAGGTCATGCTGAGTTGATTTTGTTTAATTTAAATAAGTCATACCGATTTATTTAATTAAATAAAATCTGGATATGACTTTCAAAAGGTCATACCGAACTTTTGATAAGTCATACCGAGTTTTAAAAGGTCATACCGACCAGAAATAAATCATGCCCAGTCTTTTAAAAGTCATACAAGTGTTAAAATAAGTCATACAGACTTATTTTCTTGAAATTAAGTCATTCTAGAAAAGGTCATACCAGCCTTTTCTAATCTCTATAAATATGAGAAGATTGCTTCATTTGTTTGTTGTTCAACTTGTGAAAAGTTAGAAAAATCAGATCAAATTCAGTAATTTATCTGCATTGTAATATTCACAGATTTCTGTGCTGAGTTTGAATATAATTGTTTAAACACGAACACTTCATGTCGAATTCGCTCTAGACTTTATATCAATTATATAACAGTTTTTCTAAAATATTAATTGTGTAATACTAATCAAGTTAAAATAATATCTTTCACTTGAACAGTATTTCATTATAATTAATATTTCGTGAGTAATTAAAATAATATTTTTAATCCAATTATTCAGCGAATAATTATCAGATATTGTATTCAACCCCCCCTTCTACAATATCAGGGACCAACAATTGGCATCAGAGCTGTTTGATATAGAAAATATCAGATCCAAACCAAAAATTCCGCAACTCATACAGATCTCAAAAATTATTTTTAATTCAAAATAATTTTTTATTCGAAATAATTTTTCACTAAAAATTATTTCTGATCAAAAATTGTTTTCAGTCAAAAATTAAAATATTTTTTTTGAAACACTTAATTTTTAATCTTATTAAAGATGAGTACCCAGAAAGTTACAAGCATCAAGATTCCACAGTTCGACAGAGAACACTACAACTTGTGGAAACAAAAAATGCTACTGTTTATCGGGATTGCAAATCCTAAGTATGCATTGATAATGGCTAAAGGTGTTGAGCTCCCTATATCAGTTGTTCTCGAACATACAGTAGATGGGGTCGTAATTCCCCACAGACAGTTTCCGAAAAGTCCGGCAGACTATACAGATGAGGAAACAGAAGCTGTGTCCCTTGATAATAATCTAAAGCTCATATTAATTGAATCCCTAGACTACATCATGTACAACCAAGTAGTCAATTGCAAGAATGCAAAACAAATCTGGGAAACAATTGAAATTATCAATGAGGGAACTGAAGAAGTTAAGGAGAATAGACTGGAGATCCTGACCACCCAATATGAACAGTTTAGATCCAACCCTGGTGAGGGTATCTCTGAGGTGTTTCAGAGACTAAACAAATTGATAAACGAGCTAAACATGAATGGAAAGTTTTATCAAAACCAAGAGGTGAACAGGAAGTTTTTGTTGACCTTACCAGAGCATCTGGAGCACAGGATTGCAGCCATCCGGGAATCTAGGGACATGAAAGAAGTAACCCTAGAAAGACTCTACGGAGTTTTAAAAACTTATGAGCTGGAACAGATCCAAACCAGAGAAATGTATGGAAGAGGTAAGGTACTGAGTTCCTCCAAGGCATTAATGGTAGAAGCACCAGAGGAAGAAGAAGTGAAGGCTGTTGCACCTTCTAACAGTTCAACAGAGTATGTGGTTCCAGAACTTGGACATACTGCTGACAAACAAGAAGATGGTGATTTCTACTCACTGGAAGAACTAGATCAGCTAGAAGATGAATCTCTAGCTATGGTTGCCAGGAAGTTTGGCAACATGAGATTCCGAAGAAACTCCTCATTCAGAAGTAAGCCTAATTTTGGAAGATTCCAAAGAGGAGGTTCTTCGACAGCAGTATCAAAAAGCGGCTACAAGACCGGCTTAGTTGATAGAAGCAAGTTTCGTTGCTTCAACTGTAATGAGCTAGGCCACTTTGCAACTGAGTGCAAGAAGCCTAAGCAAGGGAAGAAGAGAGAGTCTTATGAAGAGCTCAAGGAGAAGTATGATGCACTAGTGAAAAAGCATCAAGGAAAGTCCTATCTAGCAGCAGGCAAAAGCTGGGATGACTCAGATAACGATGATGAGAAAGAGCTGGGAAATCTTGCTCTTATGGCTTCATCAGAGGGATCACTGTCTCCCACCAGTGACAGAGGAATAGAGGTAAATCCTTCGTGTCCTAAGATGTTTGCTTTGCTAGGTAAAGAACTAGATGGTGAAAGAGATAAAGTTAAGAAACTCAGACTCAAAGTCAAAGAGTTAATTGATGAGACTGAAGTTTTTAAACAGTTAAAAAGAAATCATGACAAGTTGACTATTAAGTTGACTGAAGACTTAGCTGTTCAAGTCAGCAAAGTCAGTTGTCATGTTGTAGTAGAAACTAATCTCAGAAACCAGATAGAAGAAGAAAAGAAGAAGTGTCTTGCTTATAAGAATTCCTCATATATTGTTAAGAACCTAGTTGACCAACAAGAAATAAATCGTAAAGTTGGAATAGGCTTCGAGTATAACAAATCTGTAGGAAAACCAAGCAACATAACCCCCTTTAGAAAAAGTGCTGAAGAAAGGGGTATCCCACATGTTGTTAAAGACACACCGAAACCTCTCTTCATAACACCGATAGCTGAACCCATCCTTGAGAGCTCTGTTCTAATTGCATATGAAATGCAGTTGGAAGATCTTGAGGAAGAGAAGAAGAGAGGAGAACAGGTTAAGGACATAAAAGGAGTTAATGTCCAGAAAGAAAAATGTGCACTAGAGACACCAGTGAAAGATGTGGGAACTTCTGATTCCTCCAGACCTGGTGTAGGTGCAAAAGACTTAAAGAATAAAATGAACAGACCCAACACGTTTGTGAACAGTAGGAACAGTAACAATAAATTTCATTCTACTGAAAACTTCAAATATGCTGATAAAACTGAAGTAGAATCTGTTAAACCCCCTACTGTATTGAATAACATGCCTACTATTGATGCTTTCCATAAACCATGTGGTATAATGAATTGCATGTTATGTGCTTTTAATGCTATGACTGCTTACTTCAAACGCATGATAGCTAAGAAAGATAACATGACACCTAGACAGCACATCAATAGTAAATTTGCTAAATCCAAGACTGCGACTCCTTCACCTGAGAAGAAGGAATCATATATTCCTAAGTCTAAACAGAAAGTTGTTAAGACTGTTTATAGGAAGGTAGGAACAGTCAAGGAAGAAAATGATGTTGTTCGAAAAGGATCTGTTGTCAAAGCAGACAAAGGTCAATTCTTTAAATATGCCGGGCCCAATCAATTTTGGGCTCCGAAGACGAGTTAATCCGTTTGATAATTGCAGGGAGTTAAACAGGTAAACCGAGTTATATGGATCCTGGACAGCGGATCGTCAAGGCATATGACCGGAGATAGAGCCCTGCTATCAGACGTGGTTGAGAGAGCTGGCCCAGTCGTCACCTTTGGAGATAACAGCAAAGGAATGACTATGGGTTATGGCAAGTTAAATACAGGAAATGTTATCATTGAAAATGTCTCTTTGGTGGAAGGACTTAAGCACAATCTACTCAGCGTCAGTCAATTTTGTGATAGAGGTTACAAAGTAAACTTTATCAAGGAGAAGTGCTTAATAGCTCATTCTAAAGAAGACAGACTAGCCTTGCGTGGAGTAAGGAAAGGAAACTTGTACGTAGCTGATTTCAACTCGGGAACTGAAGCCGAAGCAAACTGTTTCTATTCAAAAGCTTCAACAGAGGAAAGTTGGCTATGGCACAAGAAGCTCTCACACCTGAATTTCAAAACAATGAACTCTCTAGTCAAGAGGGATTTGGTGAGAGGACTGCCTCCGATGGAATTTACACAAGAAGGATTGTGTGAGGCATGTCAAAAAGGCAAGTCAAAGGAAGCAACTCACAGAGGCACAGACACTACAAACATCACTGAACCACTTCAACTCCTTCACATGGATTTATTTGGTCCAGTAAATATTCTGTCTATGTCAAGGAAGAAATACGCCTTAGTGATTGTGGATGACTTCACAAAGTATACTTGGGTTTTATTCTTGAATTCTAAAGATGAAACTCCACATTTGGTGATTGATCATATAAAGCTGATTGAGTTAGATTCAAAGTTACCTGTCCGAGCAATCAGATCAGATAATGGAACAGAATTCAAAAATGAAGTTCTGAATAACTTCTGCTCAGACAAGGGGATAACAAGGCAGTACTCAGCACCAAGAACTCCACAACAAAATGGAGTTGTAGAAAGGAAAAATCGAACCCTGATTGAAGCTGCAAGGACTATGCTAAGTGAATCAAGGTTACCTATCTACTTCTGGGCTGAAGCAGTTAATACAGCTTGTTATACTCAGAATCGAACTCTGATCAACAAAGATCAGATGAAAACTCCCTATGAATTAATGGCTGGCAAGAAACCTACTCTCAAGTACTTTCATGTATTTGGAGCCAAATGCTTTGTGCTAAAGGATGGAGATGAACATCGTGGCAAATTTGAGGCCAAGGCACATGAAGCTATTTTTGTCGGATATTCAAGAAGAGCATATAGGGTTTACATAATTGATCAGCACCAAGTGAAGGAAAGTGTCAATGTAACTTTTGATGACACTAAACTCCCAAGTATCCAAACTAAAGATTCTTCTGAGTCATTAAAATTCGACAATTATCCAGACTCACATACTGATGACGAAGAAGAACCTGAGGTTGCAGCAGGAAATAATGACATCAATGATGGTAATGATCCAGGTAATAATGGTGGAAACAATGGCAACACTGGGGATTCTACTAATACCAGTGGTGGATCAACAAGTCATCCTGGCAGCAACTCAGGGGGAGATGAAGGATCAACTGGCAGAACACAACATCACAATGAATTTCGAGGCGAATCATCAAGATCAAACCTACCTAGGGAAAGGATATGGAGCAGAGATCATCCTTTTGAATTGATCATAGGTGATCCAGATGTTGGAGTAAAAACCAGAAGTGCAACTTCAAATGAATGTTTATTCTCAGTTTTTCTATCTCAAGAAGAACCAAAGAAGATTGAAGATGCACTAATTGACCCAGATTGGGTTCTTGCCATGCAAGAAGAGCTCAATCAGTTCGAAAGACAAGAAGTCTGGACACTGGTACCCAGGCCTAAAGACAGATCTGTTATTGGCACAAAATGGGTATACAGGAACAAATTAGACGGTGATGGCATTGTTACAAGGAACAAAGCCAGACTGGTTGCAAAAGGTTACTCCCAGGAAGAGGGAATTGATTATGACGAAACCTACGCACCAGTTGCAAGACTTGAAGCCATCAGGATATTTCTGGCATTCGCAGCACATTCCAATTTTAAAGTCTACCAAATGGATGTGAAGAGTGCATTTCTGAACGGAAGGCTAGAAGAGGAAGTATATGTGGAACAGCCCCCTGGTTTTGAAAATCCAGAGTTTGCTGATTTTGTGTACTTTCTTTTCAAAGCTCTCTATGGACTCAAGCAAGCACCGAGGACATGGTATGACACTCTCTCTGAGTTTTTACTTGAAAATGGTTTCACTAGAGGTGTCATAGATAAAACTCTCTTTTATAAATTGCATGGAAAAGATATGATATTTGTCCAAGTTTATGTTGACGATATTATATTTGGTTCTACTAACGAAAACTTGTGCAAGAGATTTGCTAAGTTAATGCAGAGCAGATATGAGATGAGCATGATGGGTGAGCTGTCATTCTTCCTTGGATTGCAAGTAAAGCAAAAGGAAGATGGGATTTTTATTTGCCAATCAAAGTACGTAAGAGATCTTCTCAGAAAATACAGTCTAGAAGATTCTTCACCGGCAAAAACCCCAATGCCAACAGCCACGAAGCTTGACAAAGATGAAACTGGTAAGAAAGTTGACATCACAAGCTACAGAGGTATGATAGGCTCATTATTATATCTAACTGCTAGTAGACCCGATATAATGTTTGCAACATGCTTATGTGCAAGATTTCAATCTGACCCTAGGGAATCTCATCTTATAGCTGTTAAACATATTTTTAGATATCTGAAGGGTACACCAAATCTAGGAATTTGGTACCCTAAGGATACAGGTTTTGACCTAATAGGCTATACAGATTCAGATTATGCAGGGTGCAGGATGGACAGGAAAAGTACTTCTGGAAGCTGTCAGTTTCTAGGACGAAGGTTGATCTCCTGGTACAGCAAGAAACAGCATTCAGTATCCACCTCGACAGCCGAAGCAGAATACATTGCGGCAGGTAGCTGTTGTGCACAGATCTTGTGGATCAGGAATCAGCTAAGTGACTATGGACTTGCGTTGAACAAAATTCCAATTTTCTGCGACAACACAAGTGCTATAGCTATTTCCAACAATCCTGTACAACATTCACGAACCAAGCACATTGACATAAGGTATCACTTTATCAGAGAGCATGTCATGAACGGAACTGTGGTGCTACATTTTGTACCCACAGAAGAACAGTTAGCCGACATCTTCACAAAACCACTTGATGAATCCACTTTCTCAAAGCTGGTTAGTGAATTAGGGATGTTAAATAATGGCTAATTTTTGTTTGCTAGGAATTAATTTAAGCTCATAAATTTTAAATGTTAATATTTAAAGAATTTATGAGTCTTGAATTAATAAAATTCTAGAGCTTATGAATTTTTGGAAAATTATCTTAAGATTAAATCAATATTCTTAGAAGATAATTGTTTCAATTAAAGCATAAGTAATTTTGTTTAAATTAAGCATGGTTAAGCTTTATGTAAATTTAAGTATATATATTTTTTTTGTTTTTTTTTGTTTATTTATTTTAAACACATGTATATTAATGTTTTTTTTCATTATTATTGTACAATAAAATAAATGAGTATGTTATTAATTATTCAATTAATTTGCTAATTAAATTAATTCAAACATGAGTTAATTTAATTCTTAAATTAATTAAAATAAATTAATAATGTAAATGTTTATTTTATGACTTTAATATTTTATTAGTATGTAAATTATTAATACTTAACTCATAATTTCTGCTTATTTTTTTATTTTATTTTATAAACAGCATGATTTTTTTTCCTTCTTCGGTATGACTTTATATAATAAAGCTCGGCATGACTTTTTATTAGTTAGTAAAAAAAAAGGTCATACCGAGAGTTTAGTATAATAAGTCATACCGACTAAAAACCAACTGTTGCATAGAGTTTTATTAAAAAAACTCGGTATGACTTTTAATAAGTCATACCGAGAAATGCTAAGGTTCTATTCTTATTAAATAAGTCATACTCAGCTTTATACATACATATACACTGCCATACACACAAACACTTGAACAGCCGATTTTCTCTAACAAAAATCGATCGATTACTACTCTTTTCAACTGATTACAGTTGCTTATTACTGATTACAAGCTTCCTTGCTTGCTAAGTGTGCTAAAATCGACAAAAACAAGCAAAACTCTGCCCATTTTTTTTCAAAAAACGCAGTCATTGTTCTTGTTCTTGATAAAAATCGAAGCAAGTGGTGTTAATTGTGACTAAAGTCAGTTGTGTAGTGAATTATTGATTATAGTTGATTTGGGGTTTATTAGAAATTAGGGTTTCAATTTCATTGTGTAATTTTCGAATTTTGCTCTTGTAATTGTTATTGTAATTTTTAAGTTGTAATCGCACTTTGTAATTTTATTAATTGTAATAGTTTAAACAAAAATGGCTGGTTATTACGAATTAGTAAAAACTAATTTTGTAGGATATTTCAATCCGGTGAATTGTTCAGTCGAGAGGTTTCGACCATGGATCGTGTTTATGAATGAACATTCACTCGTCAGAACTGCAATTACTCTGGATGCCCCGTTGCAAGTGTTAGCACTTAGGGCTCTGTATTCCACTGCGAGGAATAGGAGTACTGCAGACAGAGTTCAATTCTCTTTCAGCATAGGAGATCATGAATATATGGTGTCTGAAGAGGACGTGAACAGGATTCTAGGCTTTCCAACAGACAACTTCATGGATCCACCCACTGTACCAGAAATTCTAGAATTTTTCTACAACATTCAATATCAGGGTGAGATCAACTTAGTAAGGATGACTAAGTCCAAGTTGGTAAGCGAGTGGGACTACTTCTTTGACACGTTAGCCAAAGTGTTTGCTCCCACTACAAAGAACAACTTCAACAACATATCTTCAATACTACAGATCATAGGGTTTTCTGTGGCCCACAATCGGAGGATAAATTTTGGGAAGTTAATTCTAAAAGAAATAATCAGGAAAATGGGGAAACCAGAAAGCAGGGAACATAATGTACAAGTTTACTATCCAAGGTTCCTGATGCTGTTTATGAATGACTTGTTGATGGAAGAAGACAAAGCCTTATTTCAGAATGGTCCTGTAGAAGAATCTCCGACTTCTCAGAACAACTTATTTGCAAGGCTCCACAACAACCCCAAGTTTCAAAATGTGCAAGTGGTAAGGACAGATTATATGACTGAGATACTAGATCTTATTGTTCATCCTGTGCAGGAACAAGAGGCAGAACAAGTGCCTATGCAATTAGAACATCCTGTGCACCTTCTACTTGAAGCTGCTCAGCATGTCGATCAAGTGGCACAAGATCAACAGGTAATATCTCACTCACAATCTTCTAGTTCAATACCTATAGAAATATCCAATGCACTATTAGATTTATCTGTGGCGGACTATGATGGTGTTCTTACACTCCAGGATATCAGCTACGAACCTGAAAACACACAGGTTCCACCCCCAGCTGAATTAGAGCCTCAAACAGTTCTTCCTTCTTCCTCCTCTTCGCTTAAAGTCAGAAAAAGGAAGACACCTGTCAGAATAGTTAGGGGTCTTGGTGCTGATGTGAGTGAACCCGCAGCTCTGTCTCCACAATCTAAAAGATCTAAATTTCTACCAGAGACACCTGCAGACTCATCCTTTTCCTCTCAATGGGATATGGATTTTGACATGGCCATTCAAGGTTCTTTAGATACACTTGCTCAACCAGATAGTGAGGAAAGCACACTGCTAGCTCTCACACTAGCAGGACCTCCGCTTGCAGATACACAAACACATGAGGGCACATTTGTTGAAGAAAATGTTTTTGATAAAATCCCGTCGGATGCCACCTATGTTGTGGACCATGACATTTTCGATGCAGTGCAGCATCAAACACCCTCCGAGGTATTAAGGGGCATCACAGACTCTAATGAGCCATTCACTACATTGTCTAAGGTGGTGACCCCCCTGGATTCTGTACATCCAGTTCTTTTAAAAGAAGGTCTTGAATCCACTGGTGGATTTGAGAGGCAACCACTCCATAGAGGGAGATGGGACTCCATTCAAGGAGTAGCTACGTCAGTAGCGGAGCCACTTCAAGATAATCTTGTTGAGGACGCGCCTTCACAGGCATCAGAAGAGCATTTCGACTCTTCAAAAGCAATTGTAATATATGCAGGTACAGCTTCAGGATCTGGAAAGGAGCTAAACACTAGTGATGTGAGGCATACACAAAGTGAAACACATGCACCGAGTGAAAGTGAGTTAAACAGGAGTGCAAGTGAGCTGAGTGCACACACACACAGTGATTTATTATCAAAAATGGAAGCTCTCCAAAGGGAAATACAAATTGTTCAGGCTGAGTTGGTAAAAGTAAAAGCACAAGCAGAAGAAAAATCTACATCTGCCTCTGTAACACAGCAGCTGACAATTGTTCGAAATGATGTTGATAGTGTCAAGTCATCCATTCTTCTAAAAACACAAGATATCCAGCACGTACAGAGTCTCATTGCTGAAGATATGAAAGAAGTGAGCAAATTACATGAAAAAATTGATGACGTTGAGAAAAGTTTAACCCTCACAATCATTGAAAATGAAAAGATCTCTACTCAACGATTCACCAAACTAGATGATGGCATGACACATCTGAATGAAGGAATGAAGCAAGTCTATCTGACTATGCAGAAAATGTTGACATCTTTTGAAGCCTCTAAAACTCAAGAGGATCCCTCAACTAAGGGGGAGAAAGCAAAGGAGAAAGTAGCTGAAGATGAAAGGACTTCTACGAAAGACAAAGGCAAAGCCAAGCTGTTTTCTGAAGAAGAATTTCAATCGTTTGATCCAGTACCAGAAGAACAGTACTATGCCCAAGAGCAATTCATTGATGACAGTGCTCATGATGAATCAGATATTCCTGACTACTGCAGAGCTGAGGATGAAACTGCATTTGATGAAGAATTTTTGTTTCCAAAAGAAGTTGATCCAGCCTATGAAAAGGCAATGAAGAAACTAAAAGAAGACATCAAGGCAAGTCATGCAAAAACTGAAAATCTGAAAGCTCTAGTCATAGAAAGAACCAAGGCAGAAAGAGAAGAAAGCCAAGAAAAGCAAAATCTCTGGGCCATAGCAGTCAGAGAGAAAAAGAGAGATGTACAGCTCAAAATTGGAAAGAAATGGGATACTGCAAGAAAAATAATGGACAAACAACAAAAGGGTCCATTTGAAGACAAGCATCTGAAATCATTAATTGATCGTCTAGAAAAGACAAACGACAACATTGACAACTTCATGAAAGCTCTGAAAGAGGAAGTGGACTACATCACTATCTTAGTGGATCACATTCTTGAAGACTGGCAGATACTAGTCTATACACACAGGAATGGGACATTCAGAATTTCCTTGGAGTTTTTCAGACAAAGAAGTTTATCAGTAATATGGACGTTCTTGAACAAAGTCAAGAGAAGCTCAGAAGAAAATGAACTTCTCAGGGATAGACTTAGAATCTTTGCAACAGCTGCTAGTCCTCAAATCTTATTTGATCCTCACGAGGTAAGATTCTTTTCAAACAAGCTATATCAAATCTTTCAGTTAAATGAGGAATCATTAAAGGGCTACACAGTTAAGTACATGATTCAAGTTGAAAGGATGCTAAGGTCGAAAGGATTTAAATCCCAAGCTAAGATGGATGCTGCAGAAAAGATAAGAAACTACTGTCTATCAAAGAGGATTCCGTCATACATCAGGCAAATACCAAAGATAGATTCAACACAACCATCTGATGTACAAGAAGAGATAGTAGATCCTGTTGAACAGGAAGTACTGTGGCAGTTAGCAAGAGCTGAGCAAAGAAGGTTGTATGGAGAGGCCACTACAACAGAACAATCAGTAACCGAAGAGGTACCAAGGACACCTGTTCATAAAGGTTCAATCCTAGAAGAAGGTGAAGTTGATACTTCTGAAGACGGAAGACGTAGATAGAACAAGATAGAATCTTTGTAATATTTGTTCAGTGCTAGAGGAACATCTATCTTGTATTTATCTTTTATGTATGAATCTGGAAAATTGTTAAATATAAAACCAGAACTTTTGTTTATTATTTACAAGTCACTACATGTCGTACTACTTTCTTAGTTGTTAGTTGAGTTATCCTCTAGGAATTTGTGTGTTAAATGTTTAACAACAAATAGGGGGAGATTGAAAGGCATATGACTAGGCCTATTTGTAATAATTAGATGGCAACTCAACTCTAACTAATAAAGAGAAGTAAATACTAAACACTAAACAGGAATCAAGACGAAGACAGTCAACTAATCACAAAGGATCCAAGTATCAGAGATATTTTATAGGATTGCTACTCAACACTGGATGAAGTTCATTTCTATGTTCAAGCGTCAGTGAAATTAATAATGTGGTAGTACTTCTATAGAAGACAGAAGATATAGAAGATTTCAAGTGGTTACTACAAGCAGATTCCAGAAGAAGAATGCAAACAGTGAAGAAGAATTAATGACAGAAGGCCTCTAGTTAAATGTTATTTAAATGGAGAATATTTATTGGGATGACACAAATGAACCAGACAGTACATTTGTGTGTCAACTAATATAATATTTATTCTTTATTTAATTCAAGAGGTTTCAAGATCAGAAGTCGAAGAAAAGACAGGAAGATTTCAAGACTATCAGCACGGCTGCGACTAAAGATAATATTTTAATTCTACTATCAATTGTTGATTAATTATTTAATTTATCTAATTAAATTAATTCAAGTTGAAATTAATTTAATTTATAAATTAACTAATTAAATTAAGTAGAATTAATTTACTATAAAAGAAACGGATCAAAATGACTTATATATATATATATATAATCAGTTAGTATGACTTTCAATAAGTCATACCGAATTTCTTTATATATATATATATATATAAGTCATACCGACCTGTTTAAATAAGTCATACCGACCTATTTAAATAAGTCATACCGAAGCAATTTGATTAAGTCATACCGAGCAGATTTGATTAAAAGGTCATGCTGAGTTGATTTTGTTTAATTTAAATAAGTCATACCGATTTATTTAATTAAATAAAATCTGGATATGACTTTCAAAAGGTCATACCGAACTTTTGATAAGTCATACCGAGTTTTAAAAGGTCATACCGACCAGAAATAAATCATGCCCAGTCTTTTAAAAGTCATACAAGTGTTAAAATAAGTCATACAGACTTATTTTCTTGAAATTAAGTCATTCTAGAAAAGGTCATACCAGCCTTTTCTAATCTCTATAAATATGAGAAGATTGCTTCATTTGTTTGTTGTTCAACTTGTGAAAAGTTAGAAAAATCAGATCAAATTCAGTAATTTATCTGCATTGTAATATTCACAGATTTCTGTGCTGAGTTTGAATATAATTGTTTAAACACGAACACTTCATGTCGAATTCGCTCTAGACTTTATATCAATTATATAACAGTTTTTCTAAAATATTAATTGTGTAATACTAATCAAGTTAAAATAATATCTTTCACTTGAACAGTATTTCATTATAATTAATATTTCGTGAGTAATTAAAATAATATTTTTAATCCAATTATTCAGCGAATAATTATCAGATATTGTATTCAACCCCCCCTTCTACAATATCAGGGACCAACAATATTCTATGTAGAACTTTTGCCTTGGATAAAATTTGTTGCAGGTCACTTGTCACACTTTTTGACTTTTGTGGTTTTTCTCACCCAACTCACCTAACACACGTGCAAGGTACTGAATATCTTCTGTAATACTTTTTGCTGTGAGACATATGTCAAATCAAAAGCCAATAACACCTTTTTGTCTTTTTGAAAAGGAAATCAAAAAGTTGCTGGGTTTGTCTTCTTTAACAAGAATAATGATGAACACTCAAGAACACCAAATATCAAAGTACCCAGATTAATTCACAAAAATTATCTAAAATCCATCCAAGCTAATTAATCACACCTGGAGTATTTAAATAATTTTTTGGATGAGTTTTCACTAGAAACAAATTAAGGCCCACTTTTCGAGACAAATTGAAAAGTAGTTCTGGAAGATGAAAACTCACAAATCTTCTACCAAACACAAGGATCTATGTTTTGTATATTAAACATGAAGCTTTGATACCAATTGTTAGGTCCAAATGTGTTGTAGAGGGGGGGTGAATACAACTTTTCAAATTTAAGAAGCAATAAATGCAATGTAATAAATGAACATACTGATTCAAGGAATATATGTTTTATATATATCTTGAAAAGGTTGCTACAACATTCATTACAAAGTACATCAGAAGTAAATAGGGTAGTAAATGATACTAAGCTTGGTGAATATACTCTCTCTCTTTTACAAGTGTTTTTCTCGAAAATATTGCTCTCACTTTAAATAATACACAAGTACTTCTATTTATACTACTTGTAATCTATGTCCTGTAGACTTCAAAGACTAAGATGTACGTGGCCCAATGATGTCCACATAAATCTTATCTTATCTTGAAAGCTTGGAAATCTGCCAATTAGATGATGCCATGTGTCATGTTGAAACTGCCCTCCATGTAGAATATCTACTTGAGAATTTCTACTTGGCCATCTCGAATATCTAAGTAGAATTTCTACATAGGAATGTTCTACTTGGCTATCTCGAACATCTAAGTAGAATTTCTACATAGGAATGTTCTACTTGGCTATCTCGAACATCTAAGTAGAATTTCTACATAGGAATGTTCTACTTGGCTATCTCGAACATCTAAGTAGAATTTCTCCATAGGAATGTTCTACTTGGCTATCTAGAACATTTTGCACTTAGAGAAATTCTGGGCTTCAACTTGAAACTTCAATGCAACATCTTGAACTTGTGATTTCTTTATGTCTTCCATATTCTTCAACAAGCTCTTGAACCTGGATCTCTATTACTGACATAAACATGCTATCAATGTCCTGACACTTGATGCAATGGTCTGATTCATAAGTGACTAGTCTTGATAGTGTTTCTGCTTCTTGAATAGATTACCATATTCGATTAGTAATGTGGCTTTCCAAATATTGCTTTCCTTCTTGTTCACTTGAAATCAATTAGTCTTATTGATACTGATCGCTATGATCTTGAATCTTTAGGTTACAAATCACTGAGGCATGAACAACTCTGACTTGAACTTCTTTCAATGATTTCTTCTTTATTTGATCATAGTTAACATGTTGAATTGTATCAATTACACTGTCTTCATTTAGCATTGATTTCTTTGTGGCTTCAAGTTCTTGATTGTCTTCTGGTTAAGTATCTTTTCTTTTAGTTGAGTTATATAAGTTATAGTGTTACAAGTTTAGACACTCTGCCTTTCATTATCCCTCCACCTGACCTGTAAAGATGGGGAGGACCTCCTGAGTTGGAGCTGGAATTTGAATCTCCAGAGGGGTCACCACCTCAGGCAATGTAGTGAATGACAAATTAGAGCCTGTGGTGCCCCGCGTTGCCTGTAAAGGCACTTCCACTTGAAGTGGTGATACTGTTGACACAGCTACTCCTTGAATGGAGACCTCTTCCCTTCTATGGGAGAGTTGCCTTTCCACTTCACCCACTTGGGAAGGGAAAACATCCTTAATAGGATCTGGAGATGTTAAATCCAGGGGGGTCACCACATTTGACAATGTAATGAATGGCTCGTGAGAGTCAGTGATGCCCTCTTCTATCTGTGAAGACAGGTTCTGAATTGGATTAACCAAAACAGTACTAGCTACTGAAGTAGCGGAAAATGTTTCCATCTCTGTTTCTGTTCCCTTACCTTTCAGGATTTTGTCAATTTCAGAATTTAGATTGCGAAGGAAAAGAAGGGTTTCAGAGATTGAAGAATCAGGTTCCTGGCTCACAGTTGCCCTAGGTTTAAAATTCATTTTACATCTTTTTCGAGAGGGTAGAGCTATAGGGGATATTTCAATAATTTCCTGATTCGGTAGGGACTCCCTATCATCTACATCAATGGTTATTTTTCTTGTTTTGGGAGATGGAAGGAGTGTTTGTTGATCTCTGGCAGTGGTTAGAACTGGTTGGTCTTGACCAAGTTCATTGCCAGCTTTTATGGCCACTGAGGGCTCTTGTGTGTGCATTGCCTTTTCAGGCTCAGTAGGAGATAGTGTGACAAAATGTTCTGTTAGAAAAGCGGAGAAGTCAAAGTCAAGAAGGGTACCTTCATCCATTTATTCATCAGAAATGATAGGGATGTATACCTCTGTGGTTTGATCTTCTTCCACTATGTCCTCAAAATTGTCCTCTTCTATTGGATTTTCAGGGTTATTCTTTTCTTCTTCTTCAGGAATTGGTTCTTGCTCATGTTCAGAACCAGCTTCTTCCATAATTTCAGCTTCTTTTTTAGTGCCTGGTTCACTCTCAGATGCCTCTTTGCTTCCTGAATCAATTGATGTTTCAGCTTCATTCTCCTTTTGAGATGTTTGTTCTTCTGAATTTTCATTTGCTGATTCATCAGTTTCAGATACATGATCTTCTTCAGTGGTTGTCTCTTTCTGCCTCAGATGCAGCTTCTTCTTCTTCTTCTTCATCAACCTGTCTAAGAAGATCAAGGTAATATCTAATAGGATCAGTCAGTGGAGCAGGAGTATACCTGTTTGGATAGTCAGCCTCATTCCGTAGCCTTAAGATTGTCTTTAACTGTAGAGAGGGTGACTCTTCCAACTCACTGTTCTGAAAGGATTGGAGTTGATCAGTAGTCAGTACTTGGTTCAGCACCAGCTGCAGAAATCTTGGATATAGACATAAATTCTCCATTTTTGCCTGATTAAATAGGATCTCCTTCATGATCATCTTCCCAAAATTGATTCTGGATCCAGAAGCCACTGCATATCCAATCACCTTATTGAAGTTTGTAATCCCATGGAAGCCACCTGTCTTTGGTGCAAAGCCATGAGACAGGATGTTGAAGAACAGGTTCCATTCTTTGGGTAGGTGATTCTAGTAAATCTTCTTTGGAAGATTATTGTTCACTCTGGTGCAGTGTAGGAACATGAAGAAATTATTCAGATCTACTTGACATGGATCATCTTCAAAATCTTCAGTTGGCAAATGAAGTGCTTGATTTATGTCATTCTCTGTTATTCGCACTTTTTCCCGCTTGATTGTGCAAGTGAAAGCTGATATTCCATCTGCAGATGTGTCTTTAGAAGACCTGTACACCTGTCTCAGAAGATTTCTATGTAAAGGAACATCAGTAGTTAGTGCATAACAGACTATAGAATTTTCATTTAAAAACCTAACCCAATTACCTAACTCCCCTGCTTCAGTCCAATTATCTACTATGACAGATAAATAATTAGTCTTTTTATTCTCAAAATGACCTGCCATTCAATTAAAAAAAAATTACGAATTAAAATTACTAATTAAAATTGAATTAATCAATAATAATGGACTAAAACCTTAAAACTAAAATTACTTGGATTGAATAAGAATTAAAGAACTCCTAGTAATTTTAAGCACACTTTAATTATTACACAATTTTTAATCGATTTTTGACAGTGATAAACCCTAGCCAAATTGTTCGAATTTTGTAAACTGGGAATTTTAAAACCTTAACCAAATTCAATAAAACCAGTTGCAAATGACAGAACTGAATGTGGGTCTCACAATACTGGTCTTGGATTAAAAAATGGACAAGAATTGGCTTGGTTTTGATCGATTAAAAATAGTGGATCTATGGAGTTTTCTTGCGCCTTCAAGAGTGTGTACACTGTGTATGTATAAAATGAGGCGCAACAAAATAACATATATGTTTTTATAGGCGCCATAAAATTGAAAAAATATGCTCAAGTACTTTTGTTGCGCCGGCATAGTGCTTGCACTGTGTAGGCGCCACAAACTAACTTAGCGCAACAAACTTTGCTAGTTAGTTTTTGTTGCGCCTTCACAGTGAATTCACTGTGTAGGCGCCACAAAGTACTCTAGCGCCACAACAAAATCTTCTCGTGTTTTGTTGCGCCTTTACAGTGCATGCACTGTGTAGGCGCAACAAAATCATAGGCACCACTTGACTTGTCAAAAACATATACAAAGTACTGAGATAACTTTTTGTTGCGCCTATACAGTTAACACATTGTATAGGCGCCACTAAACTCTTTTAGCGCTACAAAGTACTTGAGAAAAAGATCAAGTGATCCTAGATATTGCTACAAGTAACATAAATAACATTTATGAGTAATTTGAATAATTAAAAAATAATAATTAATTACTCACAAATATTATTTCACAAAATATTTATTAATAACAATAATAACATTAATTGTTAAAATTATTATCATAAATAAATTATGCTTCTTATTATTTTACTTTCATTTTAAAAAAGAGAATAAATATAAATATTCATCCTCATTATTTAAAATAATTTCAAAAAATATTTAAAATATCTAAGTGCAAAAAAATTATCAATTAAATACAGGCACTTAAATATTTTCTAAGATCAAAATTAAATAAATAACAATATAATTAACATGTATGCACAAAATATTTATCTAATTTTAAAAACCTAATTACTAGAAAATAATTTATTAGATAAATTCACAAGTTCTAAAAATATTGAAATTAATCAACTAGTGAATTTATCAGCTCCAAATTGCAGTTTTTGATTACTAACTCATTGGTTAGTAGAATTTAACATCCCAAGTTCACAAACCAGTCTAGTGAAAGTGATTTTATCCAGTGGTTTAGTGAAGATGTCTGCAATTTGTTACTCTAGAGGTACAAAATGTAACTCTACAGTACCATTCATGACATGTTCTCTAATGAAATGATACCTGATATCAATGTGCTTGGTCCTTGAATGTTGAACAGGATTGTTTGTGATGGTTATGGCACTTGTTTTGTCACAAAATATTGGAATTTTGTTCAGCAACAGTCCATAGTCTTGAAGTTGGTTCCTTATCTACAGTATTTGTGCACAGCAACTTCCAGCAACAACATATTCAGCTTCAGCTGTTGACATTGCAACTGAGTGCTGCTTCTTGCTATACCAGGACACCAATCTTCTACCAAGAAATTGACAACTCCCTGATGTACTTTTTCTATCAATCCTACAACCTGCATAAGCAGAATCTGTATAGCCAATAAGGTCAAAACCTGTATCTTTAGGGTACCAAATTCCAAGATTCAGACTTCCCTTAAGATACCTAAAAATCCGTTTAACAACTATAAGATGTGATTCTTTAGGGTTAGACTGTAACTTAGCACACAAGCATGTAGAAAACATAATATCTGGCCTACTTGCAGTTAAGTAGAGTAATGAGCCAATCATACCTCTGTAGCTTGTGATGTCTACCTTTTTACCAGGTTCATCTTGATCAAGCTTAGTGGCAGTTGCCATAGGGGTTTTAGCTGTCGATGCATCTTCAAGACCATACTTCTTTAAAAGATCTTTGATGTACTTGGTCTGGCAAATGAAGATTCAATCTTTCCTTTGACTTACTTGGAGTCCAAGGAAGTAATTCAGCTCTCCCATCATGCTCATTTCATACCTACTCTGCATTAGCTTAGCAAATCTACTACACAACTGATCGTTAGTAGAACCAAATATAATGTCATCCACATATACCTGTACTAATATCATGTCATTTTTATTCATTTTATGAAACAGAGTCTTATCTATGACACCTCTAGTGAAACCATTTTCTAGTAGGAATATAGATAGAGTGTCATACCATGTCCGAGGTGCCTGCTTTAAGCCATAGAGTGCCTTGAAGAGAAAGTATACAAAATCTGCAAATTCTGGATCTTCAAACCCTGGGGGTTGTTCCACATACACTTCTTCTTCAAGCTCTCCATTCAGAAATGCACTCTTCACATCCATTTGATATACTTTGAAATGAGAGTGTGCTGCGAATGCCAGAAACATCCTGATAGCTTCAAGTCTTGCCACTGGTGCATATGTTTCATCATAATCTATTCCTTCTTCTTGGGAATAACCTTTAGCAACTAGACTGGCTTTGTGTTAGGTCCAAAATCATCATAGAAGGGGGGGTTGAATATGATATGGTAGATTTTTCATTTTTATGCGGATTATGTGTTTGTGTTTATTAGATATGAAATTAACAGTACTTGAAACAGAAAGTTCGCGGAAATAATAATATCTTATTAAATCCCTGAGGTGCTACAATTCTAATCAGTAGATTAGCTGCAATGGGTTCAAAACAATATTACAACACTGATACAGTTGGGTGAGATAAATGTATATCTTTAATGGAGCTTCTCGTCTGTATGTATTGAATGTTTGAAGAAGATAACCCTTTCTAGTTCATTCGAATTAAATCCATATATATTTGTAGGCTTTTTGGAAATTGAATTCCCACAATGCATAAGTCCCAAGTTGCGCCTTCACAGTATGAGTGGTGTGTAGACGCCACTTAAAAGGTTGTTGCGCCTTGGAAGTGAGTTGCGCCTCCTTGAAGACATCAGTTGCGCCTATACAGTGGTTTCCCTGTATAGGCGCCACTCATGACTTAGAACAAACTGTTGTATGTTGCGCATGTACAAGTTAGTTGCGCCTGTACAGTGGATTCCCTGTACAGGCGCCACTCATTCCTCTAACCTTGTTGCCTTGGAAAATATTCTTATACCTTATGTTGCGCCTACACTCTTGTTACCCAGTGTAGGCGCCACATAACATCTTCTTGCCTTAGAATGCTCCTCTTATCTTATGTTGCACCTACACTCTTATTATAGTGTGCAGGCGCCACATATCTTTGCCTTGGTGCCTTAGAACATTCCAATAACTTATGTTGCGTCTACACTCTTGTTACCTAGTGTAGGCGCCATATAACATCTCCTTTACTTAGAACATTTCCTTAAGGCTTGGTTGTGGCTATGTTGTTCTTCTGGCTTGATCAACTGAACTTCTTCTGATTGATCAAGGCAATTCTTTTCTTGTTGTGCTGACGCTTAGTGCACTGGTCTGGTTCACAAACGACTAACACTGAATTAAATTCCCTTGACTTCTGTTCTTCTTTAGCTGATAAACTTTGGACTATTGCATTGCTTCTGATCACTGAAACCCTTTGACAACTATACATAAATCATTACACTGTCTTTGAAATGAAATCTTCTGAACTCTTATTCGTCACTGAGGCATGAACATGTTAATGAACTTCTCTCGCTGACGTTCAGTAATTCTCTCATCTTGAATGCTTAGCAATGATGTGTGTATGATCTCTTGTTTATGTCCTTCTGGATTCCTGTGCTGCATATTATTATTATTTATATGTCTTTGTTTCTTAGTTGAGTTATCGTTATCACTATTACATACTACGTTACATTATGCTTTACAATCTCCCCCTATTTGTTTGTTAGAGTTCGACAAGCAAATCCTGTGAGAGGATAACTCAACTGATACTTACAAGAAAAAGTAAAGTGCAGAAAGACAGTAAATAATATTAATTACATTCTGGATTAGATATTACATTTCCAGATTTCTTTGTGTACAAAAGAAGTTTGTTCCTCTAGCCTGAACAGATTATTCTATGATCTTCTGCTTCTTCGTACTGTGTCTTTTTTGCTTTTAGATCTCATTTCTGAGTAGTGCTTTCTTAGCTCTTCTTCCTTCTGCTCCATCCTTGCCTTCACTAAGTCTCTAGCTTCCACTTCAAGAGTGTTGACAGGAGATGGATCTTCTAATTTCTTCAGAATCTCAGAGAGAAATGCCGTTGAATTTATCTTGGAGATTGACTCGAAAGCCAGAGATTGTCTCTTTGAAAACACGAACACTGTTATTCTTTTTGGAAATCCTTTAACTCTGTCAGTGTCATGCATCGACTCTTCTGCTAGTTTCTCCCTTAGAACATCTTCAATCATCCTCAAAGCCTTCTTGTCTGATTTGACAGTGGATCTTTTTACCCTCGAAAAGACTTTTCGGATTGTTTCAGAATTGTTTCTCCTTAGTCTTAATAGATCCTTCTTCTTATCTACTCCATTCTTCTTGAATAGGAAGTATTTTGTTCCATTTGGCTCTGTCTGAATATAAGGTTCAGAATCCTTTATGGTTTCAAGTACTTTTGTGCCATCCTCTTTTCTTACAAACACTAGTTCTTGATAGTATCTGGTCGTTTCCATTATGTATCTTCCTGATGTTTTAATTGCTCTGTTCAGTCTGAATGCATAGATCAACTCAGCAGCATATAAATCTTCTTGAGTTCTGTTCTTCTTGGTTCTGAGTCTCCCTTCTACATATTGCATGAACATTGCATGGCTTGACTCTAGACATTCGTCAGACAAAGTTAGATTATGGAGAGTTGTTGCTTTGTAGTATTTGACCACTGGAGGCTTCTCAAATGCTTCGACACCGATCTCAATTATCTTCTTTTCAATTAGATCTCTCAGTATCTCATTCGTTTTATGTCCTCCAAAGATGACTTTTCTTTTTAGCACGTACAGCTCCACAATGTTCATCTTTTCAAAGCTCTTTGTAGACACAACTCTAGAACCCAGTGATGTTGAATTGATATGCATTCTCCAACCGCTCTTGAGTGCACTGACTGATACACTTGTTATTTCTTCTGATAGCATGGAATAGAACTCATGAACATCTTCAAATTTTTCTCTCATGGTCCTGAAGAGATCAAGGACTTCTCTGTCTTTCTTGTGAGTTAAAGATAACTCCTTTTTCTTGAGCAGATTCCTTGCTTCATCCCAGTCAGGGCCAACTTTAGCTTCTATGTCTTTCATTCTGTTCCTCCTCTCTATTGCGTGTTGTACTCTTTTCCATTTTCTTTTCATTAACTCTTGAGCTTGAACTACGTCTTGAGTAATAACTTCATCTACACCAACTAGAAGACAGTCATTATCAAACGCATCTTCTTCATCAAACTCTTCCTCAACATCTATTCCTGCAGCCTTTAGTGTTCCTTCTATTTCACTCTCAGTAGGAATTTCCAAGGGCACATAAGGTTCAAAGATTTCTCCTTGTTCAAGTTGCCTTGCTCTAGGCCTGTAAAAGAAATCTGTCTCCCCCTGAGCTGTATATTCCAATATCATTTCAGCTCCAACTTCTTTTTCTTGTATTAATCTCTCCCCCTGAGTTGGGTTATCCTCCCTCCTGACTGGAGTAATCTGAGCTGTTGAAGTTGATTGAGTAGAGATAGGAACTTTTTGAGCCAGCAGCAGTTGGACTAAATCTTTGACTTCTTTCATTTCAGCTCGCTGCTGCTCTTGCACCTCCAAGATCTTTCTTAAAGAGTAATGAATTTCAGTGACTTGGGCCTCTAGATTTAGAATCCTTTGGTTGTGTGCTGTGTGTGCATTGTGTGGGGTGTTTGTTTGGTCAGTGGGTGTCTCACCGCTCACTGTTACTGTTTGTTTTTGTCCCTTAACACTTACACTCGGCTGATCAAGGTCAGGGAATTGAAGATCACTCAGGTTAAGTGTTTCACTCATTTCATTCACTGTAGCATCCAGATCTTCAGTACCTGCATTAAAATCGCTATCCCTTCTATGGGTAGGTTGCCTCTCCCCCGTACCACTGTGGGTGGGAAGAACTCCTTTTTCAGGAACTGGGGGGTTTAGACCCAGTGTGGTCACCACTGTGGATTCTGTAATGATTGGCAAAGATGAAGAATCCGTGATGCCAGTTAAAGCCATTGAAGGCATTACTTGTTCAGAGGCACCCTGAACAAGTTCTACTGCCGAGGCAGCAGATACTCTATGAATAGAGTCCACATCCCTTCTATGGGTGTGTTGTCCCTCCACCTGACCTGTGAAGGTGGGGAGGACCTCCGTTGTAGGAGCTGGACTTTGAATATCCAGGGGGGGTCATCACCTCATGCAATTTAATGATTGACAGATAAGAGCCTGTGATTCCCCGCGAAGCCTGTGAAGGCATTTCCACATGAAGTGGTGATGCTGCTGACGCAGCTACTCCTTGAATGGAGACCTCTTCCCTTTTATGGGAGAGTTGCCTTTCCACTTCACCCACTTGGGGAGGGAAAACATCCTGACTAGGATCTGGAGATTTTAAGTCCAGGGGGGTCACCACATTTGACAATGTAATAAATGGCTCATGAGAGTCAGTGATGCCCCCTACTGCCTGTGAGGACAGATACTGAATTGGATCAACCAAAACAGTACTAGTTATAACCTCTGTTTCTATCCCCGTACCTTTCAGGATTTTATCAATTTCAGAATTAACGTTACGAAGATAAAGAAGGGTTTCAGTGATTGGAGAATCAGGTTCTTGGTTCACAGTTGCCTTTGGTTTAAAATGCATTTTACGACGTTTTCGAGAAGGCAGAGCTGTAGGGGATATTTGAATAATTTCCTGATCCGGTACAGAAACAGTCCTATCATCTATTTCAAGTGATCTTTTTCTGGTTAAAGGAGATGAAGGAACTGTTTGTTGATCTCTGGCAGTGGTTAGAACTGGTGGGTTGCCAAGTTCATTGCCAGCTTCGACGGCCGCTGAGGGCTCTTGTGCGTGCATTGTCGTTTGAGGCACATTAGGAGATATTGTTTCATTTTCATCTGATAGAAAAGCTGAGAGATCAAAGTAAAGAAGTGAACCTTCAGCCATCTGATCATCAGACATGCTAGGGATGTACACATTTGTAGATTGGGGTTCTTCCACTTCTGGCTCAATAGCTATCTCCTCTGTTGGATTTTCAGAGCTTTTCCTTTTTCCTTCTCCTTGAATTGACACTTCCTCTTGTTCAGAACCAGCTTCTTCCATACTTTCTTCTGCTTTTTCAGTGTCTGGTTCACTCTCAGATGCTTCTTTGTTTCCTGAATCAATTGATGTTTCAGCTTCATTCTCCTCTTGAGATGATTGTCCTCCGGAATTGGCATGAGATGATTCATCAGTTTCAGATACATGGTCTTCTTCAGAAGTTGACTCTCTTTCTGCCTCAGATGCAGCTTCTTCTTCTTCTTCTTCTTCTTCATCAACCTGTCTAAGAAGATCAAAGTAATCTCTAATAGAATCAGTCAGTAGAGCAGGAGTATACCTGTTGGGATAGTCCGTCTCATTTCTTAGCAGCATTATTGTTCTGAACTGTAATGAGGGTGACTCTTCCATCTGACTGTTCTGAAACAAATGTAGTTGATCAGCTTCAAGTACTTCATTCAACACCAGTTGCAAAAATCTTGGATATAGACAGAAGTTCTCCATTTTAGCCTGGTTCTTTAAGATCTCAGCCATGATCAATTTTCCAATATTGATTCTGGAGCCAGTAGCCACTGCATACCCAATCACCTTGTTGAACTGAGTGATGCCATGGAATCCACCTGTCTTTGGTGCAAAACCATGAGACAAGATGTTGAAGAATAGATTCCACTCCTTGGGCAGGTGATTCTTGTAAATCTTCTTTGGAAGATGTAAATTTATCCTGGTGCAGTGCAGAAACATGAAGAAGTTGTCTAAATCTTCCTATGATGGATCATCTTCAAAATCTTCAGATGGCAGATGAAGTGCTCTATTAATGTCATTTTCAGTGATTTGCCCTTTCTGCTTCTGAATTTTGCAGGTGAAGGCCAAGATTCCATCTGCAGACGTGTCCATAGCAGATCTGTATACCTGTCTTAGAAGATTTCTATTTAAAGGAACAGAAGTTGTTAGTGCATACCGGACTATTGAAATTTCGTTTAAAAACCTAGCCCAGTAACCTAACTCCCCTGCTTCAGTCCAATCATCTACTAAAATGGATAAATAATTAGTCTTTTTAATCTCAAAATGATTCCCCATTTAATTATAAATGAAAAGTAATTTTTAATAATCAAAAGTACTAATTAAAATCAAATTATTTTAATAAATTATGAACTAAAACCCTAATTTTAAAATTACTGGATTTTCTTGAAGTTAATATATGATAAACTCCTAGTAATTTTTAGCACACTTTTAATATTACTAAAATTTTTAATCGATTAACCAAAATTAAACAATGACCAATCAGTTCGATTTTTGTGAAAATGGTGAATTTTAAAACTTTAACCAAAATGTATGAAACTACTGGCAAATGAAAGCTATGATTGTGAGTCTCACAAAACTAGTTTTAGTTTAAAATATGGACAAGAATTGGCCAAGATATGTTCGATTAAAAATACTAGCTCTGAGTTAATTGCAAGTTGCGCTCCTGGTGTGTATATGTTGTGTATATAATAAAGCTCAACAAAAATTAACACTCACTCAGTATTTATAGGCGCAACTAATAAATCAAGAAAAAATTGTTAAGTGTTGAGTGGCGCTTGCACAGTGCTTGCACTGTGTAGGCTCCACTTAACTAGCTAGCGCCACTAAGATCCTAAAATTGGCTAAGTACTTTGAGTGGTGCCTGTACAATGGTTACACTGTATTGGTGCCACTAGAGTTAAAATTAACTTAGCTCAATTTTTGACTCAAGTATTACTTATGTTGCGCCTTCACAGTGGTTACACTGTATTGGCGCCACTTAATCTTTGAATCTCCACTTTAGTCAAGAAAAATTCTAAGTCTATATGTTGCGCTTATACAGTGAGTTAGCTGTATAGGCGCCACTTGGTACTTAGATGATTTTTCAAGTGTTTTCAAATTTTGTTACTAATTAATAATAATATTCATGAATAACTAGAATAATTAATCAATTAATAATTAATTACTCACAGATATTATTTTCACAAAATATTCATTAATAACAATAATAACATTAATTGTTAAAATTATTATTATAAATAAATTATGCTTCTTATTATTTTACTTTTATTTTAAATAAGAGAATAAATATAAATATTCATTCTTTTTATTTAAAATAATTTCAAATAATATTTAAATAAATAAGTACCAAGAATTTATCATTTAAATACAAGCACTTAAATATTTTCTAAGATCAAAAATTAAATAAATACCAGATTAATAAATTAAGCAGGCATGCTCAAGGTATTTATCTAAAATTTAATCTTAATAACGGGAAAATAATTTTTGGTAGATAAATTCACAAGTCCTAGAAATATTGAGATTAAACAAATAGTGAATTTATCAGCTTCAAATTGCAGTTTTTGATTACTAACTTATTAGTCAATAGAATTTAACATCCCAAGTTCACAAACCAGTCTAGTGAAAGTGATTTCATCCAGTGATTTAGTGAAGATGTCTGCAATTTGCTGCTCTGTAGGTACAAAATGTAACTCTACAGTACCATTCATGACATGCTCTCGAATGAAATGATACCTGATATTAATGTGCTTGGTCCTTGAATGTTGAACAGGATTGTTTGTTCTGGCTATGGCACTTGTGTTGTCACAGAATATTGGAATTTTGCTCAGCAACAGTCCATAGTCCTGAAGTTGGTTCCTTATCCACAGAATTTGTGCACAGCAACTCCCAGCAGTAACATACTCAGCTTCAGCTGTCGACATTGTAACTGAGTGATGCTTCTTGCTATACCAGGACACCAATCTTCTACCAAGGAATTGACAACTCCCTGATGTACTTTTTCTATCAATCCTACACCCTGCATAATCAGAATCTGTATAGCCAATAAGGTCAAAACCTGTATCTTTAGGGTACCAAATTTCAAGATTCAGACTTCCCTTAAGATACTTAAAAATCTGTTTATCAGCTATATGATGTGATTCTTTAGGATCTGATTGAAACCTAGCACACAAGCATGTAGAGAACATAATATATGGCCTACTTACAGTTAGATACAGTAATGAGCCGATCATACCTCTATAGCTTGTGATGTCTACCTTTTTACCAGGCTCATCTTTATCAAGCTTAGTGGCAGTTGCCATTGGAGTTTTGACTTTGGATGCATCTTCAAGACCATAATTCTTCAAAAGTTCTTTGATGTACTTGGTCTGGCAAATGAAGATTCCATCTTTCCTTTGACTTACTTGGTGTACAAGGAAATAGTTCAGCTCTCCCATCATGCTCATTTCATACCTACTCTGCATTAACTTAGCAAATCTACTACACAACTGATCGTTAGTAGAACCAAATATAATGTCATCCACATATACCTGTACTAATATCATGTCATCTTTATGCATTTTATGAAACAGAGTCTTATCTATGACACCCCTAGTGAAACCATTTTCAAGTAAGAATATGGATAGAATGTCATACCATGTCCGAGGTGCCTGCTTTAAGCCATAGATTGCCTTGAAGAGAAAGTATACAAAATCTGTAAATTCTGGAACTTCAAACCCTGGGGGTTGTTCCACATACACTTCTTCCTCAAGCTCTCCATTCAGGAATGCACTCTTCACATCCATTTGATATACTTTGAAATTGGAGTGTGTTGCGAATGCCAGAAACATCCTGATAGCTTCAAGTCTTGCCACTGGTGCATATGTTTCATTATAGTCTATTCCTTCTTCTTGAGAATAACCTTTAGCAACCAGTCTGACTTTGTTCCTCGTGACAATGCCATCTTCATCCAGCTTGTTTCTGAATACCCACTTTGTGCCAATTACATACTTGTTCTTTGGCCTAGGTACCAGCTTCCAGACTTTTTGTCTGTTAAATTGATTGAGTTCTTCTTGCATAGCAATGACCCAATCTGAATCTTCCAGTGCTTCTTCAACTTTCTTTGGTTCTATCTCAGAGAGAAAATCAGAGAAAAAACATTCATTTTGAGAAGCACGTCTAGTTTGAACTCCAGCACCTGGATCTCCTAGAATTAACTCAAAGGGGTGATCTCTACTCCACACCCTATGTCTAGGCAGATTTGCCCTTGAAGATTCAGCTTGATTAGAATTGAAGTGCTGGGTTCTGCTAGTTGATCCTTCAGTTGCTCCCCCTGAGCTGCTGCTCGGGTGAGAATGAGATTCTCTGCCACTACTAGTAGTTTCTGTGAATCTTCCACTGTTTCCACTACTAGGGTCAGAATCATCATAGTTATTATTCTCATCTGGATCCTAATTTTCAGTTGCAGCTTCAGGTTCTATTTCACTTTTTGAGTTCATGTTTTCAAGCTGCAGAGTTTCAGTGTCGTCTGTTCTTTGTAGACTTGGGAGCTTGAGATCATCGAAAGTTACATTCACGCTTTCAATGACCTTTTTATGTTCAATCACATAAACCCTGTACGCCTTAGATTCCAGAGAGTAGCCAAGAAATATGCCTTCATGAGCCTTGGATTCGAATTTTCCTAGATGCTCATCATCTTTCAGTACAAAGCACTTTGCTCCAAACACATGAAAATATTTCAGTGTTGGTTTCTTGTTTGCCATTAACTCGTAAGGAGTCTTGCCATGTTCTTTGTTGATCAGGGTACGATTCTGAGTGTAGCAAGCTGTGTTGACTGCTTCAGCCCAAAAGTAAAAAGGTAACTTAGCCTCATTCAGCATTGTTCTTGCTGCTTCAACCAAAGTCCTGTTCTTCCTTTCTACTACTCCATTTTGTTGTGGGGTTCTGGGCGCTGAGAAATGTCTTGATATTCCTTTTTCTACATAGAATTCATTCAGGATTGCATTTCTAAATTCTGTTCCATTGTCAGACCTTATTTTCCTGACAGGCAGACCAGCTTCCAACTCAATTTTCTTTATGTGATCGATGATGGTCTGAGGGGCTTCATCCTTTGTGGCTAAAAACAACACCCACGTGTACTTAGAGTAGTCGTCAACATTTACCAGTGCATATCTCTTCCTTGACATAGACATGACGTTAACTGGACCAAATAAATCTATATGAATTAGTTGCAGTGGTTCAGTAATGTCTGAAGAGTCTTTGCTTCGGTGTGATGCTTTCTTTGACTTCCCCTTTTCACATGCTTCGCATAACCCTTCTTGACAGAATTCCATCTCGGGTAAACCTCTTACCAATTCCCTCTTAACTAAAGAATTCATTGCCTTGAAGTTTAGGTGTGACAGTTTCTTGTGTCATAACCAACTGTCCTCTGTTGAAGCTTTGCTGTAAAAACATTGAGCTTCACCTTTTCTTGCAGAGAATAAGTCAGCTACAAAGAGATTCCCCTTTCTCACTCCTTGAAGAGCAAACTTCATATCTTTCCTATTTTGGATTGCACATCTTTCTTTCTCAAAAGTTACCTTGAAACCCTTGTCAGTGAACTAACTGATACTTAGAAGGTTGTGCTTTAATCCATCCACAAGAGAGATATTTTCTATGACAACATTTCCGATCTCCAGATTGCCATATCCCATTGTGAATCCCTTGCTGTCATCTCCAAAGGTCACTATCGGGCCAGCTTTTTCAATCACATCTGTTAACAGGGCTTTATCACCAGTCATATGCCTTGAACAACCACTGTGAAGTATCCACATGACACGCTTGTTCTTTGTTGTGCCCTGCAACCACATATTGATTACTTTTTCTTTGACACCCAAACTTGATTGGGTCCAAGAGGCTTAGATAAGTAAACATTTTTAGCTATAGAAGTTTTCTGGTCCTTGTCTTTCTCATCGACTGCGCCCTTGCCCTTTGGTTTAGCCTTGACAGGGGTGTCTTTAGGCTTAGGGATAGGGGTTTCCTTCCTAGATTTAGGAGGACTAGCAGTCTTTGCCCTAACATGCTTTCTAGTCATGTTCACATTTGTATTCATGCAAGTACTTGAAGATGTATTCATTAAGTTTATGTATGCAGACATGATATTGAAAGCACATGGCATGCAACCTACTTTACCGCATGGTTGATGAGGAATAGACATGGCAGGCATGGCAGGCATACTAGGAGTTTCTGTTTTTACTACTTTTATCTTATTGCATGCATGCGTAAAATGACCAGTAGAATTGCAATTGTTACAAACTTTCCTAGTAGCACTTGAAGAATAAGCATTAGCATTTTTCTTGTTGACACCTGTTTTACCATTCCTGTTTGTTTTCTTGTTTTCTGTTTTGTTGCCTGATTCAATTTTAACCTGTTTCTTAGGTTCTTCAATCCTAACAGATTTCTTAGGCAACTGTTTCTTATCTTCAACCTTTTTCTCTTTCTCCTCAGCAAGGAGTTCCTCTTTCATTAAAAGTTCTTCTTCATTTAAGGGATCAATGACAAACTTCTTATATAGGGGCTTAACTACATTCTTCAATACATGTGGAATGTCTTGCTTCACAGGACTTTCCTCAGCAATAGATTCTACATGTATTTTTCCTGCCTTCTTATCATAGTCAAAACCTATTCCAGTTTTCTGACCTATGACCTGTTTATCTATAGCCTCCTTTACAAGATTCGAAGATTTCTTATAAGCTTGAAGTTTTAACTCAAGAACAGAAATTTTATTTCTGAGAGCTGCTTCTATTTCCTGGTTGCATCTATCTCTATTATGAAAGTATTCTATTTCCTGTTTCAGATCTTCTACATTAACACATGCAAGCTCTAGTTCTTCGTTTTTAGTTTCTAGCATTTTATTCTTAAGAACTAGTTTAGCATTTCATGAGTCTTGAGCTTCCCATATAAAATTTCAATGGACATGTCATTTATGTCACTTCTCTCTCTGATGGCAGAGATTTTGTGTTCCAGGTGTGCTGGCAGTGTCAACATGAATTTTCTGTTGATCTCCCTATGTGAGTAGGCCTTCCCATGCAGTGACAAGTCATTCAACAATTTGTTGTATCTCTCAAAGACTTGAATGCTACTCTCTCCTGGTAGTGACTTGAAAGCTTCATATTGGGAGGTAAGAATATCAAACCTGTTCTCCTTCACTTCTGTTGTACCTTCCATCAGCAGTTCAATTGTATCCCACATCTGTTTGGCACTCGTGCAGTTAATCACTTGATTTAGCATTGTAGTGTCCAAAGAATCCATCAGGATGCATTGAAGATGATTGTCCCATGCAACTCTTTCTTTATCAGTGTCAGTAAACTCTAAAGGTTCCTTTGGGGTAAATCCTTGCGGAATCCGTTCGCCGTCTTCTGAAACTGTTTCTGGTGTAAGCTTCTGAGGTACATAGGGTCCATTTTCCAAAATTCCCAAGTATTGAGAATTTGAAGATTTAATGAAAATGGACATCTTCTTCTTCCATAAGATGTATTCAATTTTGTCAAATGCTGGGATTTTAATGCTGCTGAGTTTTTGGGTACTCATGGTTATAAGAATTTTAAATCTTAAGAAATAATTAATTTCTCAAAAATTAAAATTAATTCGAATAAAAATTAAATTTCAAGAAATAAAATTTTAATACGAATTCTTGATGATTGATAGTTTTCTTAAAATTAGTGAACTTAAAATCTTTGAAAAATTCGAAATTGAATTTTCTTTAAAAATAAAAAAATTTCAATATAAATTTTTCTAGATCTAAAAATGCACTTTTTCGAAAAACTATTTTTGGATCTTGATTTGTAACTTCAATCAACAAGCTCTGATACCAATTGTTAGGTCCAAAATCATCATAGAAGGGGGGGTTGAATATGATATGGTAGATTTTTCATTTTTATGAGGATTATGTGTTTGTGTTTATGAGATATGAAATTAACAGTACTTGAAACACAAAGTTCGGGGAAATAATAATATCTTATTAAATCCCTGAGGTGCTACAATTCTAATCAGTAGATTAGCTGCAATGGGTTCAAAACAATATTACAACACTGATACAGTTGGGTGAGATAAATGTATATCTATAATTGAGCTTCCCGTCTGTATGTATTGAATGTTTGAAGAAGATAACCCTTTCTAGTTCATTCGAATTAAACCCATATATATGTGTAGGCTTTTTGGAAATTGAATTCCCACAATGCATGAGTCCCAAGTTGCGCCTTCACAGTATGAGTGGTGTGTAGGCACCACTTAAAAGGTTGTTGCGCCTTGGAAGTGAGTTGCGCCTCCTTGAAGACATCAGTTGCGCCTATACAGTGGTTTCCCTGTATAGGCGCTACTCATGACTTAGAACAAACTGTTGTATGTTGCGCCTGTACAAGTTAGTTGCGCCTGTACAGTGGTTTCCCTGTACAGGCGCCACTCATTCCTCTAACCTTGTTGCCTTGGAAAATATTCTTATACCTTATGTTGCGCCTACACTCTTGTTACCCAGTGTAGGCGCCACATAACATCTTCTTGCCTTAGAATGCTCCTCTTATCTTATGTTGCGCCTACACTCTTGTTATAGTGTGCAGGCGCCACATATCTTTGCCTTGGTGCCTTAGAACATTCCAATAACTTATGTTGCGTCTACACTCTTGTTACCTAGTGTAGGCGCCACATAACATCTCCTTTACTTAGAAAATTTCCTTAAGGCTTGGTTGTGGCTATGTTGTTCTTCTGGCTTGATCAACTGAATTTCTTCTGATTGATCAAGGTAATTCTTTTCTTGTTGTGCTGACGCTTAGTGCACTGGTCTGGTTCACAAACGACTAACACTGAATTAAATTCCCTTGACTTCTGTTCTTCTTCAGCTGATAAACTTTGGACTGTTGCATTGCTTCTGATCACTGAAACCCTTTGACAACTATACATAAATCATTACACTATCTTTGAAATGAAATCTTCTGAACTCTTATTCGTCACTGAGGCATGAACATGTTAATGAACTTCCCTCGCTGACGTTCAATAATGCTCTCATCTTGAATGCTCAGCAATGATATGTGTATGATCTCTTGTTTATGTCCTTCTGGATTCCTGTGCTGCATATTAGTATTATTTATCTGTCTTTGTTTCTTAGTTGAGTTATCGTTATCACTATTACATACTACGTTACATAATGCTTTACACTTTGTTCCTCGTAACAATGCCATCTTCATCCAGTTTATTTCTGAATACCTAATTTGTGCCAATTATAGACTTGTTCTTTGGCCTGGGTACCAGCTTCCAGACTTTTTGTCTATCAAATTGATTGAATTCTTCTTGCATAGCAATGACCCAATCTGGATCTTCTAGTGCTTCTTCCACTTTCTTTGGCTCTATCTCAGAGAGAAAACTAGAGAATAAACATTCATTTTGAGAAGCACGTCTAGTTTGAACTCCCGCACCTGGATCTCCTAGAATAAACTCAAAGGGGTGATCTCTACTCCACACCCTATGTCTAGGCAGATTTGCCCTTGAAGATTCAGATTGATTATCATTGAGGTGCTGGGTCCTGCTAGTTGATCCTTTAGTTGCTCCCCCTGAGCTGCTGCTTGGTTGAGAATGAGATTCTTTGCCACTACTAGTAGTTTCTGTGAATCTTCCACTGTTTCCACCACTAGGGTCAGAATCATCATTGTTGTTATTCTCATTTAGGGCCTGATTTCCTGTTGCAGCTTCAGGTTCTATTTCACTTTCATCTGAGTTCATATTTTCAAACTGTAGAGTTTCAGTGTCGTCTGTTCTTTGTAGACTTGGGAGCTTGAGATCATCGAAAGTTACATTCATGCTTTCAATGACCTTTTTGTGTTCAATCACATAAACCCTGTACGCCTTAGATTCCAGAGAGTAGCCAAGAAATATGCCTTCATGAGCCTTAGATTCGAATTTTCCTAGATGCTCATCATCTTTCAATACAAAGCACTTTGCTCCAAACACATGAAAGTATTTCAGTGTTGGTTTCTTGTTTGCCATTATCTCGTACAGAGTCTTGTTATGTTCTTTGTTGATCAGGGTACGATTCTGAGTGTAGCAAGCTGTGTTGACTGCTTCAGCCCAAAAGTATAAAGGTAACTTAGCTTCATTCAACATTGTTCTTGCCGCTTCAACAAAAGTCCTGTTCTTCCTTTCTTCTACTCGATTTTGTTGAGGAGTTCTGGGCGCTGAGTATTGTCTTGAGATACCTTTTTCAACACATAATTCATTTAGGGTTACATTCCTGAATTCTGTTCCATTGTAAAACCTGATTTTTCTGACAGGCAAACCAGCTTCTACCTCTATCTTCTTTATGTGATCAATGATTATTTGAAGGGCTTCATCCTTTGAGGCTAGAAATAACACCCACGTGTACTTAGAGTAGTCATCTATAATTACCAGGGGATATCTCTTCCTTGATATTGACATGACATTTACTGGGCCAAATAAATCCATATGTAAAAGTTGCAGTGGTTCAGTAATGTCTGTAGAGTCTTTGCTTCGGTGAGATGCTTTCTTTGACTTCCCTTTTTCACATGCTTCACATAAACCTTCTTGACAGAATTCCATCTCAGGTAAACCTCTTACCAATTCCCTCTTAACTAAAGAGTTCATTGCCTTGATGTTTAGGTGTAAAAGTTTCTTGTGCCATAGCCAACTATCCTCTGTTGAAGCTTTGCTGTAAAAACATTGAACTTCGCCTTTGCATGCAGAGAATAAGTCAGCTACGAAGAGATTCCCCTTTCTCACTCCTGGAAGAGCAAGCTTCGTATCTTTCCTATTTTGGATTGCACATCTTTCTTTCTCAAAAGTTACTTTGAAGCCCTTGTCAGTGAACTGACTGATACTTAGAAGGTTGTGCTTTAATCCATCCACAAGAGAGATATTTTCTATGATAACATTTCCAATTTCTAGATTGCCATATCCCGTTGTGAATCCCTTGCTGTTATCTCTAAAGGTCACTATTGGGCCAGTTTTTTCAATCACATCTCATAGCAGGGCTCTATCACCAGTTATATGCCTAGAACAGCCGCTGTCGAGAATCCACATGACACGCTTGTTCTTTGTTATACCCTGCATCCACAGATTGATTACTTTTCTTTGGTACCCAAACTTGATTGGGTCCAAGAGGCTTAGTTGAATAAACAAATTTAGCTACAGAAACTTTCTGGTCCTTGTCTTTCTCATCGATTGTGCCCTTGTCCTTTGGTTTAGCCTTGACAGGGGTGTCTTTAGGCTTAGGGACAGGGGCTTCCTTCCTAGTCTTAGGAGGACTAGCAGTCTTTGCCCTAACATGTTTTCTATTCATGTTCACATCTGTATTCATGCATGTACTAGATGAATTATTCATTAAGTTTATATATGCAGACATGATGTTGAAAACACATGGCATGCATTCTACTTTACCACATGGTTGATGAGGGAAACACATGGCAGGCATATTAGAAGTTTCTTCTTTTACTACTTTTATCTTTTTGCATGCATGCGTAAGATGGCCAGTAGAATTACAATTATTGCAAACTTTTCTAATAGCTTTGGGAGAGTAGGCATAATCATTTTTCTTGTTAACACCTACTTTGCCATTTCTGTTAGCTTTCAATTTTTCATTCTTGTTACCTAAATCACTTTTAATCTGTTATTTAGGGTCTACAATTTTTACATATTTTTTAGGCAATTCCTTTTTACTTTCTTCCTCTTTCTTCTTTTGATCCCCAACAAGGATTTCTTCTTTCATTAAGATCTCCTCTTCATTTAAGGGTTCCATGACAAACTTCTTATATAGGGGCTTGGTGACATTTTTCAACACATGTGGAATGTCTTGCTTCACAGGACTTCCCTCAGCAATTGATTCTACATGCATCTTTCCTGCCTTTTTATCATAGTCAAAACCTATTCCAGTTTTCTGACCTATGACCTGTTTATCTATTGCTTCCTTTACAAGATTAACAGATTTCTTATAAGCTTGAAGTTTTAACTCTAACTTAGAAATTTTATTCCTAAGAGTAGTTTCTACTTCCTGGTTGCACTTTTCTCTTTTCTAAAGATATTCTATTTTCTGTTTCAGATCTTCTAGATTGACACATGCAAGCTCTAGTTCTTCATTTCTAGCTTCTAGCATTTTATTCTTTAGAACTAGTTTAGCATTTTCTTCTTCAGATGCAAGCATGCTTGTATGTATGTTAAACATTTCTATACTGAGATCTTCTACAGTTTTCTTATATTCAGATTTGGACATGTCAATGGAGGAGAGAAATGATACCTTCGATGATTGAGGGGATGCCTCTGAAGAGTCTGCCATTAAAGCAGTATTTCCATAAGTTTCTTCTTCATCATTGTCTGAATCATCCCAGCTCTTTTCTTCAGCTATATAAGCTCTTCCCTGATGCTTCTTCACCAGTGCATCATATTTCTGCTTGAGTTCATCATATGACTCCTTTTTTTCTTTCACTTGCTTTGGCTTCCGGCATTCTGTTACAAAATGCCCGTGTTCATCACAGTTGTAGCACTTGAACTTACTGTGATCTACCATTCCCGTCTTATTACCTCATTTACTGTAAGACCCTGAAGACGATCCTCCTCGGTTGCTGTTTCTGAAACTAGAACCACTGTAACTGGAGTTACTCTTGAATTTGTACTTAGGGTTCCTCCTAAACCTGAGGTTCTTGAACTTCCCTGCCATATAGGCCATTGATTTATTTTCCAATTGTTCAAGTTCTTCCATTGAGTAGAAGTCATCTTCATTACCTGGTTGAGTGTTATCTGTAAATTCAGCCTCCAGAATTTCTTCCTTCTCAACATCAGGTTTTACTGTGCTGGTCTCTGTGATAGCAAAATCCTTGGCTACAAGAGCTGTAGTCTTCAACAGTGCGGTATTTTTACTGTCCACTGTACTTGTACCATAAATGATCTGTCTTTGCTCTTGCTCCATTTCGTGAGTCTTGAGCTTCCCATATAAAATTTCAATGGACATGTCATTTATGTCACTCCTTTCTCTGATGGCAGAGATTTTGTGTTCCAGGTGTGCTGGAAGTGTCAACATGAATTTCCTGTTGATCTCCCTACGTGAGTAGGCCTTCCCATGCAGTGACAAGTCATTTAACAATTTGTTAAAATCATCATAGAAGGGGGGGGGTTGAATATGATATGGTAGATTTTTCGTTTAATTGCGGATTAAGTGTTTATGTTCTTAAGATATAAAAATGGCAATTAATGAAACACAACGATTAGGGGAAATAACAATGTATTATTAAATCCATGAGGTGCTACACTTCTAATCAAATGATTAGCTTCAATGGGTTCAATCAAGATTAAAATAGAAATACAGTTGGGTGATATTAATGTCAAGCTTTAATGGTGCTCCCGTATGTATCTCTTTTTGTTAAAGATGAATGAATTGCTACTGTCCATTTTGATTTAACCCATATATAATTTGTAGACTTTTAGAAAAATTGATTTCCACAATTATTTAAGTCCTTTGTTGCGCCTATAGAGTGGGAGTGGTGAGTAGGCGCCACTAGATTCTTTGTTACGCCTAGAACATGTTTGTTGCGCCGTGTGTTTTGTTGCGCCTCTATAGAACTTTTGTTGCGCCTGCACTCTCAATTCCTTGTGCAGGCGCCACTAAGTACTTGGGAAATCTTCCAAGTTTTCTTGTGCCTGGATGCTAGTTTGTTGCGCCTGCACACTGGTTATAGTGTGTAGGCGCCACAAAATCACCCATTGTACTTTGTTGCGCCTCTAACTTGGTTGTTGCGCCTATAACATGTTTGTTGCGCCTGTACACCCATTCCCTTGTGTAGGAGCCACAAACCATCACTTTGCCTTGCCTTAGCTTTTAACTTGAATTGTTGTGCCTTTACAAAGTTAGTGGCGCCTCTAGAGTGCTTCAAGAGTGTATGAGCCACTAAATGCACTATTACTTGCCTTACCATATTTCTTGAAGTGCTTGAAGTAAATACTACTTGTTTTCACTCTTCTGGCTTGATCAACTGATTTTCTTCTGATTAACCAAGATAATTCTTTTCTTGATGTGCTGACGCTTAGTGCACTAGTTTGGTTCACAAACGACTAACACTGAATTGAATTCCCTTAATTCCTGTTCTGTTTCAGCTGACTATCTTTGGACTATTACATTGCTTCTGATCACTAAAACCCTTTGACATTTGTACACAAAACATTACACTGCCTTTTGTCTGAAATCTACTGAACACTTATTTGTTGCTGAGGCCTGAACATATTAATGAACTTCTCTCACTGTCGTTTAGTAAACTTTACATCTTGAATGCTCTACAATGACGTATGTATGATTTCTGTTTGCATGTCCTTCTGGATTCCTGTGCTGCATATTAGTATTATTTATCTGTCTTTGTTTCTTAGTTGAGTTATCGTTATCACTATTACATACTACGTTACATTATGCTTTACAGAGGGTCTGGTATAGGGATTGCTATTGTTGACACTCGGTATCTTTGGTGGAACTCTAAGAATAGATGGAAGGGGAGGTTGGAAGCGCCTTCACTGACCATCTAAAATGAAAACAGAAAATCAACACTTAGCATGAACTTGTGAAGGCGGGCCCTGAGTTGAAATAAAGTTTACAAAGGACAGTAAAAGAAGCATATAAATGGGATAAGAAGAGAGGTTTATTGAATAAAATTCTAAGGAAAAAACTAAGGAGGCACACCCCGGCATGACCTATAAATCCCTATACTACTTTATAATATTACAATGGACAAGAGTATAACTTTAGGCATCCTCCAAAGAGGGTAGGCCCCTTGTTCGTTCATCACAGATTCTAAAATCAATTAGAGGTAACAGTTCTATGGCAATACAAGATCTGTGATGGATACATACAATTATACATACAAGTAAACATGAAGAACACATAGCAACTCAAATACATTTTTACAATTTTAAGAAGTTTCATGAGTTAGAATTAAACAAAACGTATGGCATTAGAGACGTTCTAACTAGACAAATAAATTAACTACAAAAAATCTGATTTGACCGGAGGAATCACCGTAAAATTCTTGAAGAAGCTCGAGCTGTGGTTGAAGAATGGTTGATGACAGAGAATAGAGGGTTTTCAGTACAAAGTGAGAAGAGAGAGAAGTGGGGGGTTAGTTTAAATAGTGAAGAATAGGGGATACGTAGCGGCCTATGACTCGTCATTGATGCGAGAAACGAGAACGAGGTCATCATTGCTTATGTTTGATACATATACATGTATGAGTGTATGCCTCTAAAAGGAGTGTTTCAGATTACGAGTAACAGTTGGCATCCCAATGGCATGCCTTGACTGGGATAGGGTGGTGTTCTTAGGGCTAAGGATGACAAATATTTGTGAAGGCATGCCTCAGTCTAGGAATTATGTATGGCAAGGTGGTTTAAGTTTATGAGGTTTGGTTAGGCACGTCCTTGTCAAGAGGCTTTTTTCCGAAGTCAAATTCTCTCGAATATTTATAATGTCTTCAAGACTTGGCGTGTAGAGATCTCTTCCAGGTAGGACTCTCTTGCTTTTTCTGATTCGAAGAAGGAAACCTTTTCCTATCGGGCCTTTACTTCAGCAAGAATTACGTATGATTGATCCCTTATAAATAACGGTACATAATCACATCGTGGGTGAGAAAATCTAGATCACGCAGCCATTGGAGAGAAAACTTATTTTCTTTGACAAACAAAGCAATATTGACTCCAAAACCTCACAATTAACCCTCAAATCTCACACACACCGGCATGCTCCGGCGATATTTAGCCTTGTTTAATCTTTTTCCAGCATAGAATCTCAATTTTTATTGATTCTCAGATTTCTACATCAACAATAACCACTATTTATATAATCTTTGTAAAAAGTGTAGTACTTGCAAAATTTATAATGTTGAATATGGTGATCCAACATTTTAATGCGGAATAATGTGATATCAGATTCGTAATAGTGTTAGATTCTACACTAGTTTGGTTTCCTTACTAATGCCAGGTGATGTCTATTTACACTACAAGAAAAATAGCATCATACAAGACTGATCAGACAATGCTAGAACAAAAATGCAATACCCAGAATTAACATACAATGGTCTATTTTTGCCCTTTAAAAACCATTGTCTAATCCATGTTTATTACAATAGTTTTTCAAAACCATTGTGAAAAAATACTCAAAATTGTGGAGGTTACACAACTGTTTCTATATACTATTGTGTTATTAGAATTCATACAAAGGAAAAGATAACTATTGTTAAATACTATACAACTGTTTTATAAAAATATGGTTTTAGTAGAATTCATACAACATGCCAAATAAGTGTTGTTAAAGGATGCGCAACAGTTTTATTATACTATTGTTTTATTAGAATTCAAACAAGTATTTTTGATATCTGTTGGACCCAAATCAATCCTAGACTATGTAATTATTTGTCTTGCTATAACATAGTTAGTACTTCTATAATAGGGTAGTGACTTATATATTTCTATATATTATTACAGATAGAAGTCTAATCAGATTGTACTTCAAGTTGCAAATAAAGTCAAGAATAAAGTCTGTTAGAAGATTTAAGTTGAATCATGCAACAAGACAAAGAAGGCTTTTTGGAGAAATAAGGAAAGCAACCTGAAAATTCTACTAAGGCAAGTACTCAGTCGAGAAGTCACCCATTCGAGAAGTCAGAACAATGTAACTGGTCGAGAAGTCTCAAGACACACTCATTAGCTCAGTATTCGATCGAAAAGTCAGTCATTCGAGAAGTCAAAATATTGAAGCCATTCGAGTAGTGTGAAATGTTACTCATTCGAGAAGTCCAGACAAATAATTCGATGTGTTAACAAAAGGAGCATTCGAGAAGTAGTAAAGCTGAGTCAATCGAGAAGTCACAGTTTCAAGTGTTCATTCGAGAAGTCTAGTCCAATCGAGAAGTCATCAAACAAAGCATGTAATCAAGAAGTCTAATCATTCGAGAAGTCAATCACTTAAGGGCTAATCGAGAAGTCACAGCTAGTACTCAATCGAGAAGTCAATCACTATGACTTCTCGAATCAATTTCAACAGAGTACTCGACTGCACCAAGGAGCTAGTTTCTAGGAAAATTGTAGAAGAAAAAGACATATAATTTGCATCTCTGTTTTTGTAGGATAAGTCCAGCCTGCAAAGATAGATACAAGTCTACAACAAAGCTGAGAAGATAGTCAAGACAAGTGATAGAAGATATAAGGCTAGATATAGCAGACTGTCACAACAGTGTTAGCTAGAAATAGATATTAGTCAAATATAAAGTATGTCTTGTCTATTTGTAGTTTTAGCCAAACTGTCTTATGCAAGCATGTGCACATGACATATTGTCTATATATTTTATGCACATCCACATTTGACAATAGTCTTAGAATTTACATTGTAATCTTCCAAGAACAAGAAGCTGAAGTTCAATTTGAATTTCAGATTGTAGCAAAGATTCTTTCTAATACAATTAGATTGAAAGTTACATCTGTGTTTATTTACTGTTCCATGATTTGACAAACACTTTGATAAACACTTAACTTGTTCAAAGATTCAAGTTGTAAATCAGTTCATCAAATTTCATTGCATCTACAAAAGAAAAGAAAGAGGTTGAAGTATACATTCACCCCGCCTCTGTAAACTTCTGGACTCATTATTCCTAACAAGTGGTATCAGAGCTTAGGCTGTAAACATACATATAGACTAAAGATATAGATGAGTTCTCTGAAGCTAAGCAGTATAAAGATTCCTACTTTTGACAGAGAAAATTATAACCTATGGAAGAGGAAAATGCTGATGTTCATAAAGGCTGCAAACTCCATGTACCCAGAAATATTGAAGAATGGTCCTTTCATGCCAGTAACACTAGTTCCTGAAACTACTAGTGGGTCTGAAGTTATTTCTGCAACATGGATACCCGAGGACCCATCTCAGTACACAGATACAGAGAAGGAAAAAGTGTCTCTTGACAATAGTTTGATGCTTATATTAATTGAGTCACTAGACATTGTCATGTACAATAATATTATCAATTGCGCATCTGCCAAACACATATGGGAAACTATAGAAATTCTGTGTGAAGGAACTGAAGAGGTAATGGAAAATCAAAGGCAGCTCCTTGTCTCTCGGTATGAAGCATTTATGTCAAAACCAAATGAAGGCATAACTAAAGTATTTGAGAGGTTCAACAAACTGATCAATGATCTTCAACTTTATGGGAAATACTATGTAACAAAGGAAAAAACATGAAGTTTTTGTTAACTCTCCTAGTGCACCTGGAGCACAAAATCTCTGCAATAAGAGAGGGAAAAGATTTAACAAAGCTTCCGCTTGAGACACTCTATGGAATACTAAAGACATGTGAGCTGAAATTTTATCAAAAAAGGCCATTTTAGCAAATAGAGGAAAAATGGCAAATGTCTCAAATGCCTTGGTTGGTAAGGAACCATCAACAACTGAAAAGACAATATCTGCAATGTCGTCATTGATAATGTATCTTTCGTGGAAGGTCTCAAACACAATATTCTGAGTATTAGTCAGTTTTGTGACAAGGGATACACAGTGAACTTTGTGAAGGAGAGGTGTTTGATTTCTCACAAGAAGGATGAAAAGCCTGCTCTTTAGGGAGTTAGGAAAGGAAACTTGTTCGTAGCCGATCTGAACTCAGGTTGCAGAGATGAAGTCAATTATTTTTATGCTAAAGCTTCGTCATATAAAAGTTGGCTATGGCACAAAAAGCTCTCACACCTTAATTTTAAATCTATGAATTCTCTAATCAAAATAGAATTAGTGAGATGACTGACTCAATTGGAATTCACACAAGAAGGACTTTGTGAGGCATGTCAGAAAGGGAAAGCAAAGAAAGCATCACATCCAAGCACTGACACATCTAGTATTGCTGAACCACTGTAATTAATTCACATTGATTTATTTGGTCTAGTCAATGTCATGTCAATGTCACATAAAAGATATGCCTTGGTGATTGTTGATGACTACTCAAAGTATACATGGGTTTTATTCCTGCACTCAAAGGATGAAACACCTCAAATGGTGATTGATCATATCAAGATGATTGAGTTGGATTCGAAGCTTCCAGTTAGACCTATAAGGTCAGACAATCGAATTGAGTTCAAGAATACAGTTCTGAATGACTTTTGTGTTAAAAAGGGAATAATAAGGCAATTCTCAGCGCCTAGAACTCCGTAACAGAATGGAGTGGTAGAAAGGAAGAATCGTACATTAATTGAAGATGCAGGGACTATGCTGAGTGAATCAAGGCTTCCAATGTACTTTTGGGCTGAAGCTGTAAATACTGCATGTTATACCCAAAAACAGACTCTGATCAACAAGGACTTAATGAAGACACCCTACGAAATAATGGCTAACAAGAAACCAACGCTCAAGTACTTTCATGTATTTGGTGCTAAATGCTTTGTACTTAAAGATGAAGAAGAACGTATTGGGAAGTTCGAGGCTAAAGCTCAAGAAGCTATTTTTGTTGGTTATTCTAGAAGATCTTATCGGGTGTATATTATTGATCAACATCATGTCAAAGAAAGTGTCAATATAACTTTTGATGACAAAAAATTCCCTGACGTCTAAAATGATGATCCATCTGAAACTCTTAAGTTTAACAATATGCCAGACACACTCTCAGATGATGAAAACGAACCTGAGGCTGCAAAAGGAAACAACAATGTTAATAATACTGATGATCCAAGTAGTAGTGGTAGAAACAGTGGAAACTCTAGAGATACCACTAACACAGAGAGAGATTCATCAAGGGATCCTAGTAGCAACTCAGGGGGAGGAGATGAAGGATCAACGAATCAAACACAACATCACAATAAAAATCAAGGCAAATCATCAAGGTCTAATCTGCCAAGTCAGAGAATTTGTAGTAAAGCTCATCATTTTGAGTTGATCATTGGTGATCCAGATGTTGGTGTTAGAACAAGAGGTGCTACACAGAATCTATGCAATTATTTTGAGTTTCTATCTGAAATGGAACCTAAGAAAGTAGAAGAAGCACTGTCTGATCCTGATTGGGTGATTTCTATGCAAGATGAACTCAATCAATTTGAATCTCAAGAAGTTTTGAAACTGGTACCTAGACCAAATGACAAGACTGTAATTAACACATGATGGGTATTCAGAAATAAGTTGGATGAAGATGGCATTGTGATAAGGAACAAGGCCATACTGGTTGTAAAAGGTTATTCCCAAGCTGAAGGAATTGATTATGATGAAACCTACGCTCCAGTTGCAAGACGTGAGGTTATCAGGATGTTTCTGACATTTACAGCTCACTCCAATTATAAAGTTTATCAAATGGACGTGAAGAGTGCAGTCCTGAACAGAAAGTTAGCTGAAGAGGTATATGTACAACAACCCCCAGGCTTTGAAGATCCAGATCACATGGACTTTGTATATTTTCTTTTCAAGGCTATCTATGGTCTCAAATAAGCACCCAGAACACGGTATGACACTCTTTCAGAATTTCTTCTTGAAAATAGTTTTGTTAGAGGAGTCATAGATAAAACTTTATTTTATAAGAAACACAATAATGATCTGATAATGGTACAAGTATATGTTGATGACATAATATTTGGGTCTACTAATGATAAGGTTATGCAAGAGGTTTGCTAAGTTAATGCAGAGTAGGTACGAGATGAGCTTAATGGTAGAGCTGAAATTCTTCCTTGGACTTCAAGTGAGTAAAAGAATAGATGGAATATTCATTTGTCAGTCCAAGTACCTTAAAGAACTTCTGAAGAAGTATCACATGGAAGATTCAGCATCTGAAATAACTCCCTCATCTACAGCTGTCAAGCTTGGAGTATGTGAAAACTCAATAAAGGTAGACATCACAAGCTAAAGAGGTATGATTGGATCTCTACTTTACCTAACTGCAAGCCGACCAGATATTATGTATACCACTTGTATATGTGCAAGGTTCCAAGCGGATCCTAGAGATATTTATCTTGTTGCTGAGAAAAGAATCTTATGATATCTTAAGGGTACACATAATCTTGGTATCTGGTACCCTAAAGAATCTGGTTTTAATCTAATAGGATATACAGATTCTGATTATACAGGTAGTGTTGTTGATAGGAAGAGCACCTCAGGGAGCTGCCAATTCCTAGGCAGAAGATTGATTTCCTGGTACATCAAGAAATAACAAACGATTTCCAATTCTACAGCAGAGGCTGAGTACATTGCTGCGGGAAGCTGTTGCGCTCAGATCTTATGGATAAAGAATCAACTCAGAGATTATGACTTTGTGTTAAATAAAATTCCTATTTTATGTGATAACACAAGTGCCATTGCGATCTCCAACAACCCTGTACAGCACACGAGGACAAAACACATAGATATCAGGTATCATGTTATTCGAGAACACATTATGAATGGTACTGTGGAGTTACACTTTGTACTCACAGAAGAAGAGACTACAGATATTTTTACTAAGTCACTTGATGAATCCACATTCACCAGGTTGGTTGGTGAACTTGGGATGTTGAATAGTTCTTCATCTTAAATCCTAGTTCACATCTGCATTATGTTCTTAAATAAAATTTCAAGTGTTTGTTATGTGAATATTTGTCATAACACTTGTGAATTTATTTTACTAAATTCTAGTTCTCGAATGTGTGTTTAGTGTAAATTATTATAATATTTTATTTTATCTTTTTTTTATTATATTCTATATTTTAATTATAGATTATTATCTTTAAAAATAATTTAATCAAAGTTTTACAAAGTTAGAATTTTGGTAAAAGATATTTTTATTTGAAAAATAATCAAATATTGAAGTATATCTATTTTTAGTATATTATATATATATATATATATATATATATATATATATATATATATATATATATATATATATATATATATTAGTATTAATATTTAGCTTACTAAATAGATTAATAAAAATCGGGAAGACTTTTTCTTCCCAGAGAGACCTTTTAAAAATGTCTCCCCGAGTTTTAGCAAAACTCTCCCCAGCTTAAATAAATCTATTATATATTTATATTAGTGTATTTAATTAAAATAATATAACTTTTTTTTATTCTTTTAAAAAATCGGGAAGACCCTTTTAATTTTAATTCGGGCAGACTTTTTTGTTTCTTTAAAAAAAAATGTCTCCCCGAGTTTTTGATTTAATTTTATCATTTTATTTTTATTTTTATTTTACTTAAAAGTCTCCCCGAGATTTTTGTTCTATATATAATCTCAGTTTTTCTCTTCTAATTGCCTATCTAGTCTATTCTATTACGTTTTTTTATTGCAAATCTAAGCCAAACCCTTGAATTTTTTTCACTCACTCGCTCGTTTAATCAGCTGATTGTGTAAGTGTTAATGGATTTGTTAATTAGTTATTAACAAAATCTTATGGGAACAATTGCTAAAAGTTTTGTATTATTTTTTCTCTTCTTTTCGTTATTATCTATAATTGGGCTATTTTATTTTTATTGGATCACAAAATCCCTAGAACTAATAGACTATTAGTTAATAAACTAGAACCAAGTATAATCAAGTTTTAATCATTAAAATTCGATAAGTCTTCATAAGTTTTTTTTATTTAAAGTCTTAATATATAAAATTCTAAATTTTATATATTTTTATTTTAAATTATAAAATCACTTAATTTTTGATCACTTGTTTAATTTCACTTGTTCTATTTATTTTCTAATAAGTTACATTGTCTGTTTCGTAGAAAAATTAAAATGGCCGCTGTCTTTGAAATCTGCAAGACTAACTATATAGGGTACTTTGATCCTACGAGATGTCCTGAACCCAGATTCATTCCCTGGATTCGATTTCTCAACGATCATCCTTTGATCGAAACATCAATAACCCTGGATCCTGTTTTGAAGATTGACCCTCTGAAGGCTCTATACTCTACAGCTGTTAATTGCTCAACCAGCACGTCATCTCGCTTTGCATTCAAAGTTAGAGGAAGAGATTAGTGGGTGACAGAAAATGATGTAAACAAGATTCTGGGCTTCCCAACAGACAACTTTGATCCACTACCAACACCACATGAGCTGATTGAATTCTTTCAAACTATCAGGTATCAAGGTGAACTTAACATGGTTAAACTGTCCAAGACTCATCTGGTAAGTGAGTGGGACTTCATCTTTGATACACTGGCTAAGGTATTTTCTCCGTGCCAGAAGAATAGTTTTCATAACATTTTTCTGTTTTTACAAAACATAGGATTTTCTATGGCACATAACCGGAGAATAAATTTTGGAAAATTAATTTTGAAAGAGATAATCAAGAAAATGGATACTTTAGCAAGCAGAAGTCTTACAGAGGATCATACAGTTCATTGTTATTATTCAAAATTTCTGATTTTGTTTTTGAATGACAAGCTATCTAATGAAAACAAAGTTTTATTTACCAAATCACCTATAGTAAGATCACTTTCCACACAAAGAAATCTCTTTACAAGGTTGACGAAGGCAAACAAACTACCTGGTGTCCCTGTAATTTATACACCATTCATGACTCAATTCATTCAACAACAACAAAATCAAGCACCAGCACCAGTGTTTTATAGAGTACCTCTACAAATGATTCCTGCTCTTCAAGTTGAAGCTGAAAATTTTCAACCAGAACAAGTTGAACAACCTATTGTTGAAGAACAACATGCTCAAGCAAAACCAATTGCATATGCTTCAGTAAGTACTCAGGTAAGGAATTCTTATATTATGAATTTTGACTTAAATTATATCAGTATTAAGCCCCCAGTGGCTATTATGATAGATCATAAGTCTAAAATCCAACAGTCTCTAACACAGGTCTTAGATCCAAACACTGCTACTTCGTCATCACAATCACTCATCCAAACACAAAAGAGAAAACATACAGAGTTAGGGAGTGAATAAGATTTAATTCCTGCTCCTCAGAAGAAGCAACTGCTTGGTACTTCATCTACCCTAGTTATAGTAGAACATGATGCTTCACAGTATCAAGTGCCTTCACAGGCTTTAGGAGGAAACTTCTATCTTTCGCTAAATCCTCGAACCTTGTCTACCTCCCCAGATGGATCACATCCGGAATCTGAAAAGATCTACTCATCGTCTGAAGATGATCAGCAACTCTTCGAGCCTTACCCTGAGGAAACTCAGTTTTCTTTTCTAAAAGAAACGCAAGACCTTATTGAGGATTGGAACTTGCAAAACTTGCAAAGTTCCATTGCACCACCAGTGACCTCTTATGCAGGGGCTTTGATGATTTATACCGCAGGTACATTTGGAAGCTCGGATTTTGAGTTAAACACGAGCGAAGAAAGACAAACAGTGTGTGATACACCTACACGTGAGGTGAGTGAAACACTCTTGAGAATAGAAGATATGAGTGCACACACAGGCACAGAAAGTGAGATGCAAAAAATGTTACTGTCCTTTCAACAACAGATAGATGCACTGAAAGCTGAGAATGTACAACTTCGAGCTCAAGTCAATGCTCATAATTCTTCAGATCCAGTTTCAAATCAGTTTGCTCTAATTAGAAAGGATATTGAAGAAGTAAAGTCTACTGTGCTTCTCAAGACAAATGATGTGAATCAAACACAAGGTGTAATAGCAGCCGATATCAAGAACTTAAGGCAGAGTCCAAACCAAATTGTTGATAATCTAACAGAGATAAATAAGATCTCAAATCGTATTAATGTTCTAGAAAATGATTATCATCAGTACAATGCTCTTAAGTCCTCGAAATTTGCAATGATTGAAAGATGCATAGATCAATTGAATGAAGGTTTGATGCATGACTACAACATGGTTAAGTCTTGAAATAAACCTAACCCAGAACAAAAACAATTCTTTGAAGGGACTTCAGTAGAGGATCCCTCAACTAAGGGGGATAAGGTACAAGAAAAAGCATCAACTTCAGTCAAAGAAAAAGGAAAAAGGAAGAATGCATGACACAGAACAAGAAGCTGCTATAGATCAGTCAGATCAATTTTACTATGCAGCAGAACAATCTTTCTTTGAATCAGAACAACAAACTCTTGTAAAATCAAAGTTTGGTGATGCTGAAACTAGCGAGTTTGACAGAGAATTTTTTTTCTCTGGGGGAACAGAAATAAATTCTGAGCTAGATGAAGAACTTAGACAATTTCAAGAAGATTCCAAGCAGAAAAATTCTAAGTTAGATGCTAGAATTCTTGAAATGCAAAAGGAAGCTCAAGCAAGGAATGACAAGCTTGATAAGTTAAAGGCTCTCCTACAAGCTAAATCCAAGGAGAAAAAAGAAGCAGCTACATAAAAGCAAAAGCTATGAGATGCTGCAATTACTGCTAAGAGGGAAGACATAAAAAGAAAGTTTGGACCTAAATGGGATCAAGCTAGAATGATCACGGATCAACCTCAGATTGACACATATCAAGACAGAGAGGTATCCGGCATAATAGGTGAACTATTCACTGCTAATACAACTATAGATCTTTACATGGCTGCACTAAAGCTAGAGATAAGGTATATCACAGTTGAAGTGAATGCAGATGGCTGGTATATCATAATTCAACTTGATAATTATGATTTCTTCAAAGTTTCGTTGGACTTCTTCAGAACTAGAACACCCTCTGAGTTATGGGTTATGCTGTGTAAAGTAAAAAGAAGTTCGGAGATGAATGAAATACTCCGAGATCACATTCGAGACTTTGCTACTCTAAGGAGTCCTGAAATCATACCTCAACCTTATGAAGTAAGGTTTGTTAAAAATAATCGATATCAAATAATTCGTTTTAATTCAGAGTCTATGCTTGGATATCCTTTTACCTACTTAATAGACGTAGAGAAAATGTTATGATCTGAAGGATTTCAAAGTCAAGCTAAATCAACTGCTGCTGATTATACCCAAAACTACTGTATGTCTAGAGATATTGATTTTTACAAGCAATGGAAAGGATGGGAAGAGTTCAAGCAACCAGCTCCAATTCCACATGATCCTCTTGAGAATGAAGTTTTGTATAGACTTTCTATATCAGAACAAAATAAGGCGTATAGGGTTTCTGAAAGGCATAGGTGTACTAACTTGTAACACTTAATTACTATGTAACTCAACTAAGTAAAAGATAAAACAACAGCAAAACAAGGGAAACTAAAGAAGCACATGGAATCAATCAACTGAAGAAATGGTAATGATACTTGGTAACTACAAGTAACTAATTTGGTTAATCAAGGATGCCTGAGTTAGAAGAAGTTCAATCTCAGTATTGCTCATGCCCTAACTTATCTAATGGAGAATCAAATTAATGACAAAGAAGTATCAAGAAGACCAAAGTGATTTCATGTGATGAATCTCAACAACTGGATAATGTAAAGGTTAATCAACAAATGAGAACTGACATTCAGAAGCAAGAACCCCTACAAGACTAGTCACTTATGAACAAGACCTTTGCATCAAGTGTCAGGACATTGGAGGCAAGTTCATGTCAGTAATAGAAGATCTCATTTGAATTGAGTGAGGAAAAGAAATTGAAGAAGCTAGGGAAACTTGCTCATAAAGGTTAATCCTCAATTAGTCACTAAAGAAGGTTAACATTGGATGAGTGCATATTTGCTAAGGCAAATGTCGATCCACAGCAGATCGAGATGCGGGTCGAGATTTATAATTGAAGTAAAACATTGCAAGGCAAATCTCGATCCATGGCAGATCGAGATCGAGATCGAGATTCTCACAGATCGAGATCGAGATTCTCACAGATCGAGATCGAGATCGAGATCGAGATTTTCACAGATAGAGATCGAGATTCTCACAGATCGAGATCGAGATGGGTCCAGGCCGAGATCGAGATGCGGGTCGATATGTAACATTTAATGTTCAAGGGACAAGTGGCTTATTGTGAACGGTTGATCCAGAGTTGTTGGGAAAGTACTTTTTGTTGTCGAAGTCCTGATTGGGCCATGTACACAAAAAGGACAAGATCAAGACTACATGACATTATAAAAGCAGCACTTTGTTTTTATTAGTAGACAGACTTTGATCTTTGTTTTTAAAACGATATATTAAAAAGAGAGAGCATTTACTGTAAAACAATAGTGAGAGAGAGGATCAGTTGAATCTAGCTTTAATTGCTGTATTTATTGTTCAACTGATCATGATGCCTTTATGAATGTTGTAGCAAATCTTTCAAAGAATATTATGATATATTCTTGAAATTCTGTGTCATCATTTATTACCTGCATATTTATACATTCTCTCATTTTTCGAAACAGTTGTATTCACCCCCCCTCTACAACACTTTGGACCTAACAATTGGTATCAGAGCGCCTGTTAAACACATCTAACAGAGATCCTATTGTGTTGTTTGAGTTGGTTCTCGAAAATCCCAGATCCAATTTTTTCTTGAAGTTTGTGCCGAAAAGTTTTTATTTGTTTCTTCCTGGAAAAGTCATAGATCTAAAAAGTTCTAAGTAATGGTGTAAGGAATATTTGTACAACATTCCAAAACATTGTACTTTAGAGCTTTGTGGGTTTTCTTGTGGTCAAAAATCTGGTTATAAAAGAATATTTGATTGGTTGACTAGGGAACTTGAATCAACTGTTTGGTTGAACAAAAAAAAGGAACAAATTCGAACTACTGTCAACTAGATAGTGGACAGCTTTTTGTTTGGACTTGGAAGACTGGTGGACCCTGCTACTGTTCCTGTGATTAGTACTAACTTGCTTGAATCTTAAGTGCAAAATCCATTGGATATTAAGTGTTGGATATTTAAAGTGAGATAATTAATTTTTCAAGTAAATACAATTTATTGTAATTTGAAAAGTGTATTATCTTAATTTTAAACTTTATTAAAATGGCCGCCGCACACAGATTTAAGATACCTCCGTTTGATGCACAACATTATGACGAATGGACCGGAAGGATGAGAGCTTACCTTGAATCAATAAACAAGGTATACTTGAGAATATTGGAAAACGGTCCATACATACCCATGAAAATTGAGCCAGAGCGAATGGAAGGAGGGATACTAATACCATCCCGGTCTGTTCCTAAAGAGGAAATGGAGTTTTCAGACGCAGATAAAGAATTGGTTGGTATGGATGCGTCGTTACGCAACGTCATAATTGAATCCCTAAACTCAGAGTACTATGTTCAGATAAAGGGATTAAAAACAGCTAAAGCCATGTGGGATAAACTGGCTGTGGTGATGGAGGGGACCGAGGAAGTTAGAGATAATCACAAACGCATTCTGATATCTGAATATGAATCGTTCAGATGCGAACGAGGAGAAAGCGTAGCGGATGTTTACAAACGTTATAGTAAATTGCTTATCGAGCTGAGTATAAGAGATAAAGTCTATCCACTAGCAGATTCAAATATCAAGTTTCTCTTGAATTTGCCTAAACATCTGGAACACAGGATCACTGCCATTCGAGAGTCAAGAGACTTGAAAAATACTTCTCTCGAAAAGCTGTATGGTGTTTTGAAGACCTACGAGCTGGAGCAGGAACAAAATGACAGAAGAAGATCCTACAATAGTGGAGAACACAAAGCGGTAAGTGAGTCTGGACTTGTAGCTGAAGAGTCTGCTGTAAAGGCACTTGCAGCTGTCTCATTGAAAACTGCTAATCCTGAAAGGGTGGTATTAGACATTGAAGATCCATCCGAAGAAAGTGAGGATGAATACTATACCCTTGAAGAGCTGGACAAATTAGAAGACAAGTCATAAGCTTGTATTGCTCGAGAATTTGCTCATATCAGCTTCAGGAAGCAAAGAAGAGGTAAAGGACGATTTGGTAGTTCTTTCAGCCGAAGAGGCAGCAGTAGCAGCAGAGGCAGTAGTGTAAGTGGTCGGGGAAGTTACAGTGGTCGAGGTAGCACATCTGGTAGTGGCTACAGACCTAACCTGGTAGACAAGAACAAATTCAGATGCTACAACTGCAATGAATTGGGGCACTTCGCAACAGAGTGCAAGAAGCCCAAGTACGTTCATCCCAAGGAATCCTATGCTGATCTGAAAAAGAAATATGATGCCTTGGTTAGCAAGCAACAGAAGGGAAGCCGAGCTTATGTTGTGACTGAAGGGAAGGGTTGGGACGAGTCTGATGAAGATGAAGATCAGGAGGTATGCAACTTCGCTTTAATGGCAAAATCTTCAGAACAATCAGAGGTACCAATTCTAACCGTAAATGAAATGTCTATTCCTGAGTACCAAAATGAATTAGCTGCCATGACTAAAGACATGTACAATCTCCAACTAAATCTAATTGCTGTTAATGAGGAAAATGCTAAACTCTCCCTTAAGAATAGACTTCTCGAGGCCAGGGTAGAAGAATTAGAATCAGGAGAAAGTAAAGAAAGGCAGTTAATGAATCAGGTAGAGGTTTTAGAACACAAGCTTAAGATTAGGGAAGACCTTAACGAAGAACTTAAAAATGAATTAGCTGAGCTTAAAATAACATGTCAATCTTTTAAAGAAGCCGCTAATAAAGTGTTCGTAGAAAGGGACATGTACATGAAACTGGCAGGCAAGAGTAAAAATGAAAAAGTAAACATAGGACTTGACTACACACAGAAAAAGAAAAATAGGGCTGCTGAGTTGTTAGAGCCAGTGTTAGTCAAAGAAGATGTGCCTGAGGTTTTAGTGGATGTTAGAAAACCTATCTTTAAGCATTTTGAGCCCAGGACCATAGATCCTGTTGCTACTAAAATTGAACAAGAGATTAAAATTGAAAGAGATTCAGAAGAAAAAGTAGTAGAACCTACAACTTCTAAGAGAGCGAGTAAGATTGCTTATGCTAAGAGAGGTGTAGGAACCAAGGAGGCTAAGACGGTGTCATATAAACAATGGGTAGCAGGGTCAGACCAAATGAAAGCACCTGTAAAGGCAGTTAAAACTGAACCTGCATCTGTATCTACATCTACACGAGCTAGAAAGGCATGCTATATCTGTAATCAAACTGATCATTTGTCTTACTATTGCCCGTTCTATGTAGAGGAAGAAAAATCTGTTGGTTGTAATACCATGCCTGCAACTACTGCTTTGCCTAACATGTATGCAAATCATGCCAAATGCAATAATCCAAATTGTATGCCATGTGCTGTAAACATCATGCATGCTTATTTTAATTTAATGAATACTGCTAGCGCATCTGTTGAACATACATCTAGTAGTAGTAAGAAAAAGCATGCGGGGTCAAAGGCTAAGACTTCAAGTCCTCCTAAAGTTAGGAGTGACCAGTCTGCTCCCAAACCTGACAAATCAGTCAAGGTTGACAAGGGAAAAGACAAAGTCAAGATGGATGCCCCTGATGGCAACAAGGCAAAGCCTTCTGTATCTGAAAAGAAAAAGGAAATTATTGATGTCGGGCCCAAACATCGTTGGGTTCCGAAGAACACCTAACCTTTCTGGATTTGCAGGGCAGTGAACAGGAAAAGAGTAAAGTCATATGGGTGCTGGACAGTGGAGCATCGAGGCATATGACCGGTAATAAGTCCCTGCTAACAGATTTGTGTTGAGAGCCGGCTCCGTGGTTACTTTTGGAGATAACAGCAAAGGTTACACCAGGGGATATGGCAAGATCGTTTTGTGGAAATGTTATCATTGAGGACGTGTCTTTTGTGGAAGGATTGCGACATAATCTTCTCAGCGTTAGTCAGTTCACCGACAGGGGTTTCGACGTCAACTTTGGGAAGCATGATTGTTCGATTCGAAGCAAAAAGAATGGAAGCCTTGCTCTCAAAGGAGTAAGGAAGTCAAATTTATTCATAGCTGACATGAATTCTGCTGATCAGTCGGAAGTCACGTGTTTCTACAGCAAGGCTTCTGCTGATGAAAGTTGGCTATGGCATAAAAGATTATCTCACCTGAACTTTAAAGCAATGAATAATCTCGTAAGGAGAGAATTGGTGAGAGGGCTGCCGCAGATGGAGTTTACTCCAGATGGACTCTGCGAAGCATGTGAGATGGGAAAATCGAAAAGAGCCTCGCATAAGGATAAGCAAGTAAATAGCATTACCGAGCCCCTACAACTACTTCACATGGATTTGTTTGGACCCGTTAATGTTATGTCAATGTCAAGGAAAAGATATGCGCTGGTAATTGTCGATGACTTTTCTAAATACACATGGGTGAAGTTTGTGACATCGAAAGATGAAGTGCCACATGAGATCATTAGACATGTACTGGTAATTGAAAATGTAGCAAGTCTGACTGTGAAGACTATCCGATCTGACAACGGGACAGAATTCAAGAACTCAGTGTTAATGGATTTCTGCATATCTAAAGGGATCAGACGACAGTATTCAGCACCGAGAACACCGCAGCAGAATGGGGTGGTAGAAAGGAAGAACAGGACACTGGTTGAAGCAGCTAGGACAATGCTGTATGAGTCAAAACTTCCTTTATATTTTTGGACTGAAGCAGTTAGCACGGCTTGTTATACACAGAACAGAACCCTGATTATAAAGGACCATAATGAGACGCCGTATTACATGATGAATAAACGAAAACCATCTATCAAGTACTTTCACGTATTTGGTGCCAAATGCTTTGTGTTAAGAGACAATGCACAACTTGGAAAGTTTGATGCCAAAGCAGATGAAGGGGTTTTCATTGGATATTCTCTTGAAGCAATAGCAGCGTACAGGGTGTTTGTACTTAATGATCGCAAGGTGGTTGAAAGCCTTAATGTCACATTCAACGACTCAAAGCTCCCGTCTATACTAAAAGAAGACAGTGAGCCCACTTCCCTAAGATTTGAAAATATGGTATTGATGAAGTGGATACAGTTCCTGAGTCTGTAGTGCAGGGTAGTGATCCAACGATAAATAATGAAATTAATCAAGAGTCTAGTGTTTCGAAAATTCAAAACACTAGGGCCGAGGGATCACCTTCCGTCAGACCTGGTACTAACTCAGGGGGAGTCAATATGCACTCAGGGGGAGCAGCTCACTCAGGGGGAGCCAGTACTAGCTCAAGGGAAGCTAGTGAAAGTGCTTCTAGACTAAGTCACCTTCACTTACAAGATCAAGCTGAATCATCAAGAACATTTGTTAGGGATCGCACTGGGAACAAGGACCATCCGTTCGAGCTAATTATTGGTGATCCAGAAGCCGGAGTGACTACTAGAGGAAAAGCTAGAGCTGAAATTGCCACTGAGAATGAATGTCTATACTCAGTGTTCCTTTCCCAGATGGAACCTAAAGTGGTGGAAGAAGCTCTAGATGACGCTGATTGGGTGATTGCTATGCAAGAGGAACTCAATCAGTTTAAAAGGCAGAAGGTGTGGAAGCTGGTACCCAGACCAAAGAATAGATCTGTTATTGGGACAAAATGGGTATTCAGAAACAAGCTGGATGAAGACGGACTTGTAACACGAAATAAAGCTCACCTGGTTGCTAAGGGTTATACTCAAAGAGAAGGAATTGATTATGATGAAACCTATGCACCAGTAGCAAGGCTAGAGGCAGTAATGATGTTCTTGGCATTCGCAGCACATCATGGTTTTAAAGTCTATCAAATGGATGTCAAGAGTGCATTCTTAAACGGTGAACTGGATGAAGAGGTATATGTCGAGCAACCTCCCGGGTTTATCGACAGCAAATATTGTGATTATGTTTATCGACTCTTCAAATCAGTATATGGCCTTAAGCAGTCTCCGCGGAAGTGGTATGAAACTCTGTCAGACTTCTTACTAGAAAGTGGTTTCACCAGAGGAGTAATCGACTAGACGCTTTTCTACAAGAAATGCAAAGATGATCTAATAATGGTGCAAGTATATGTGGATGACATTATCTTTGGGTCTGCAAATGAGAAGCTGTGTGCTAAATTCGCAAAGTTAATGCAATCAAGGTATGAGATGAGCATGATGGGAGAGCTGACGTTCTTTCTCGGTATTCAAGTTAGTCAGAAGAAGGACAGGATATTTATCTGCCAGACCAAGTACATTCATGATCTATTAAAGAAGTATGGTCTCGAAGATGTATCACAAGCTAAGGCTCCTATGGCAACAGCCACGAAGCTTGACGAGGATAAAGCGGGAAAACCTGTAGACATCTCAAGCTATCGAGGTATGATCGGCTCTCTTTTGTATTTAACTGCTAGCAGACCTGATATTATGTTCTCTACGTGCTTATGTGCAAGGTTTCAAGCGGATCCTAGAGAGTCACATCTCATAGCCGTAAAGCGTATTTTTAGGTATCTCAAGGGAACATCAAATCTCGGGATTTGGTACCCAAGAGATACAGGGTTTAATCTTGTTGGCTATTCGGATTCAGATTACGCAGGTTGTAGAATAGATAGGAAGAGCACTTCAGGAAGCTGTCAGTTCCTTGGAAGAAGGTTGGTGTCTTGGCAAAGCAAGAAACAACAAACAGTATCTACCTCGACAGCTGAAGCAGAATATATTGCTGCTGGAAGCTGTGTGGCCCAGATACTGTGGATGAAGAACCAACTCAAGGACTACGGTGTGGAAGTATCTAAGATTCCTATCATGTGTGACAACACAAGTGCTATTGCAATGACCAACAATCCTGTGGATCACTCAAGGACTAAGCATATTGATATAAGGTATCATTTCATTAGAGAGCATGTAGAAAATGGAACTGTAGAGTTGCATTTTGTGTCTACTGAACGTCAAATAGCAGATATATTCACTAAACCTCTAGACGAATCAACATTTTCTAGATTGGTTGGTGAATTGGGGATGCTTAACACCTGTTAGTTTTGCTACCTATCTGTTATAATTCAGTTTGTGTACATATTATTGTTGTTCATGAATATTCATAATTAATAATGTGTACTTAACTTCAAAAATGTATGTATTGCATGTCATAAGGGGAAGTTAGAAAGGTTCATGAAATTAATCTTGTGCTGATCTGTGTATCTAAATGATTAATGTCTAATAATGTGATAGGATTTAATGCTAGACTTAATTTTGTAATGCATGATTTATTTGCTAAATTCCCTGACATTTCAAAAGTTTCTAAAATGGTGTGAAAATTTGTGGTGAAATCTTGTGAATTTTACATATAAATGTTTAATTCCCATAATTTCATTAAAATTTTCTAAGGTAAATCTCGATCTGTTTTTGGATCGAGATCGAGAACGACTTGCGAAAATTACTTTAAAAAAACTGTCAAGGTACATCTCGATCTATCCACATCGAGATCGACATCGAGATCGACATCGAGATCGACATCGAGATGAAGATTGAGATGCGGATCGAGATCGACATCGAGATGTAGATCGAGATGCGGATCGGGATCGACATCAAGATCGGCATCTAGATAAGGATCGAGATGCGGATCTCGAGATCGAGATGTGACTTGTCTTTTCAGTTATTTTTTTTAGGCGTGCAAGTATATATTATAGCATTAATTAAAAAGGCTGTTCATTATTTACATTAACTTTCTTTCTCTCTTTCAAAAGCTTAAGCTCTTCATATACACACGCGTATACATACATTACCAGAGTTCTTTTCCCTGCCATTACATCAAGTTTTCTTGTGATTTTCTTAAACAAAAATCACTAACTGTTACTTGAAATCATCAATAACTAAAACGAAACTCTGCTAAAATTTTGTTTAAAACTGTTGAACTTCTTGCGTTGTTTTTAACGTCATTACTGTTCTTGCAAATAGTTCTTTAGTTTTCTTTTCATTCGAGTGAGTTTATCTTTTTAGTCTCGTGCTTTCTTGTTCTTCAGTTTTTTTGTGTTCTTGAGCGAAATAGTTGTGGGTACTATTGTTTAATCCTTAAAGTGCAACTGAACCGCCACGTTTGGTGTTTTTCCGAAAAATCAGTTTTTTTTTAACATAAACGGCTGTTCACTTTAACTTTCGAAAACTCAACCGTCAATCATTAGTGGGGAATTAAGTGGTCATTAGTGGGGAAGTTAATTTGTTTTAATTCGTGTCACTAATTACGTGGGGTAATTAGTGGGGTTCGTGTACGTTTTTTTTGTTTAAATTTAGAACTTGTTCTCTAAAATTTCCATTGCAAAACCATTTCAGAACATTTCTTTTCTCAAACACAAATTTAAAATGGCAAACCCAAATTTCACAATTCCCAAGACCAACTTTGTTAATCTCTCTGCTGATCGAGCAACTGGTAGATTTATTCACTATCAGTTCTGGATTGAATCCCTCAACAACACTTCAATCATAAGTCATGCGTTAACCGCCTCTCCCATCCTGAATGTCGAAGCCCTTCAAGCTGCTTACTCAACACTAGAAATTCAGGGTGGAAAAGCAAATCCAACAGGCCTATCCTTTACTATTGGTGGTGCCAAATATGAAGTCAGTCTGCGGAAGTTCAATGAGTTACTCGGGCTTCCTACAGAAGATTATGCTCCGGAACCCACTATGGAGGATATGTTGTAATTATTCACGGAGATAGGTTGTCGCCCTCCCACGGGTCCTATCAAGGTACCAAAGGTTAACACCGGTATGCTACCAACTGAGTGGGATTATGTAGTTCAGGCCATTCAGCGCTGCATGTTCCCAAAGGACAAAGACTACAGGCCAATGAACAACAGCTGCCGGGTAATACTATATGGAGTGGCAAACAACAGGAAGGTGAATGTGGGCAAACATTTGTTGATTCAGTTGCTTGAGAGGTGGGCATTGGAGAAGAATGCATCTAGGAATCCGGAAGATGGTCTAGTCAAATGCTGGATGCCAAGATTTCTTCAGATGGTTCTGGATGACGTCCTTTCAGAGGAACACAGAAGAGTATTTCAAGGCTCTGAAAGGATGGCATGTTTTGATATGACTCTAAAGAGTATCTCCACCATGGAAACCCAGCAAAAGTCAAGACTTTTTGAGTTGCGCCTGACTCCGTACTTCCAGGATCTGCAAGATGAGTATGCTAGGAGGCATGCTTCTCAGTTTACTGCAGTAGAAGCTGAGAGTAGCGGTAACGAAGCTGAAGGTGGAGATCAAGTGCCTAGAAATTTGGAAGAAGCAGGTATGGATGTTGACATGGCCGAGGCAAATGTTGCAGAAGCTGGAGCTGACAAGGATGACGATCTTCTGAGTCAGGTACCTATTCTTGCTGATCTTGATCAATCATCAATTCAACCTGTTTTCTACAGCCGTGGGCCTGAAAACCCCCAGGCTCTATCCCAGGCTGCAAGCCCTTCTGTTCATAAACGTTCAGCCAGCCCTAAAACTGGTGATAAAAGGAAGGCCAGCTTATCTGAGTCGAGTGATTCGAGTGGAGGGAGTGTAGGAGTTGAGAGAGTAGTCACTTCAGCAGCTCTGCCACCACCAAAGAAGCAAAAGGTGGATTCAAACCCAGTGGCAACTGCACAACCTGTTAAGGCTAGTTCACCTCTCACAGCCACCACACCTCACGCTGGTGGCTCTCCTCTACAAAACATTCCAACACATTCGCACTCGCCTAGGCTTATTGGTGAGAGTCAAGGAGGGGGTCCAGCTCAACAGCCAATAGGAGCTGGCCCTACCTCCCCTGAGTTGTCCGCTCAGGGCTCTTTGAGCAATTTCTCGGAAGGGGAATGGCAAACTGAGACTAGCACTTCTGATGCTAGGATCTCAGGAAGTTTTAATGCGGAAGAGTCTGTCGAATCCAGTACGGATGACGCTTCCTCATCTAAATCAGAAAACAAGTTGCTCGCAGAGCAACGACATCTGGTGACTGGTGGGTCTACGCCTCCAGAACAGCCCAGCGAACTAGAAAAGGTTCTAAGTGAACAAGGGGATGACATGGTCATAACGCCATCTCCTATCGTAGACACATCGCTTAAAGGCTCAGTCTCACTGACCGATATCGCCGACCAACTCACCGCTAGTCCCCAGCGATTAGTGGATGAGGCTCTAGTACTGTTAGGCTCTAAACACGAGGGAGAGACAGGGAGAGTAGATCCCTTCTTTTTAGGGATCTTGAGAGAAACAGAACCCGGCGAGAGTAAACAGTTTAACCCAAGCCAAACACCGTCCCCCAAATTGCAGGATCTAGTGAAGAAAGTGGAGGCTGGAGTTGCTGGTGTTACTGCTGCTGTCTCTTCTCACTCTGGAAGATTGGAGGTTGGAGCTCAGTTCATGGAGAACCTGATTGCCGTCCAAAATCAAATGATTGACAAGATAAACAATCTTGGATTGGCACAGGTGGAGGTTGGGAGGTCAGTAGATGATGTCACTCATGGCATGTCTCAGGTTTGGACGAAGCTGAATGAACTACTTGATGCTGTCTTTGGACGTAACAGGGCTGGACCTGGTCCTTCAACCGGTGGTAGTGGTGACGATAATAATGATGATGATGCTCCTGATGAGGATAACACACCTAAGGGGGAGAAGGAGGATCAGGGTCTGAAAAAGCTGACTAGTAAGGGTCCGGTGATCGAGTCCTCAAACAAATCTGGTGAAAAGGTGGAAGAGGCGCAACCGGCTCGAAAGGACAAAGGCAAGCAGAAGATGGTAGTTGAAGAAGAAGCTGAGAAAGAAACACCTCTCGTCGATGCATTTATGGGAGACTTTATTGAAGATTCTGATGAGGATGAGATGGATGTAGAAGCCTTAGTGGCAAGGAGGAACAAGAAAGAGGTCTAAATCCTGGCGGATCCGGCGCAGGAGTTGCAGGTGATGCAGGAGACCACTTGGTTGCTGACGAGCATGTGCCAGAAGAAGAAGTTGATGAAACGGAGATGCAAGGAGAGATTTTCAGGGAAGCCAGAGAAAGAGTAAATGAAGAAGTGCTACAAGGGATAGTTGAAAAAGAACTAATGGCAAAGGAGAAGAGAGCGGCTCAGAAAACTCAGCATGAGTATGAAATGAAAAAGATCAAAGATCCTAAGGTCCAGGCTGACATAAGGAGGGAAGGTCCCGAGTGGGACAAGGCTAGAGAAGCCTTAGCTGGACCAAGAGCCTATGCTCATGACTCAGAAAGATTGAGCTTTCTTCTTCATAAGCTAGAAAATCTAAACCCTGGGCTGCTGAATTATCTAAATTGTATAAGACAGGGATGCACCTCCGTACAAGTCATATTCAAGGAGAAGGCATGGAATCTGATGATCACTTGGACACCCATAACAAAAATCGGGCCGTGTATGGTCGATGAAGCTTTCTTCCATGAAAGGGGTGCAAGTGAACTGGTAGAATTCGCTCACAAGGTAGACACCTCTGTCAAGACTGGAGTGCTGTTTAAGGAGAAATTGTTGAAGATGGCTGAAGACAGAGGGGTTGACATTATTCTAAATCCCTACCAGATCAGATATGTCCATGACAAGGTCTTGAGGATCGTAAATCTGCATGACTCGAAACTAACTCCGAGCGGAAATGTGCTGAAGGCAGTTGCAAAGCTAGTCCTCTCTAAGGGTTTTCTAACAAAGGAAAAGAAGCTTGTGGCTAAGGACTTGGAGAAGCTGATAAGAAGGCAAGACGCTAGATACAAGTTCCCTGAAGCTACACTACCAGTGGTTAAGAAGGAACCTGAAGACTATGCATTCGAGCAGCAAGACGAGGCAATAAGGGAGCATGTGCAGAGATACGGAGATCCAAGAATAGACATTCCAGAAGAAGGGGAAATAAGGGAGGAAGCTAGTGCAGTGGTTAGTGCAAATGTCAAGTTTGTCAAGAGCAAAGCTGAGAATGAGAATGATCTGCTGATCTATACAGACAAGCATCAGGTGGAAACCATCATTGAAATCAAGTATGACATCTTTGCAGAACACAGTCATGAAACACTGTGTATCATAAGGGAATTGATTGATGAGATGGATGATGTTGACGAGTTTGATCAGGATTATCTAAGGGTCATATTTGATAATTTCTGTAAGAGAAGAAAACAGCTTGACATTCAGAGGCTACAGCAATGCACCACCGCTATTGTCATTGGATACCCTAAGCAGCTGGTTATAAGGAAGAAAGGGGAAAAGGGGTATCCTGACAAAGTCACGAAGCTGAGGTTTGAAGACATTCCCACGAAGCTTACCACTCGCAGCATGGTTGAAAGGTGGTTGAGGTTGTTTCAAAATTACAAGATCAGAAATCATGTGGAAGCAGAAGGACTTAATCTTCTCAAGAAAAGAATGGATGAAGTCTGCAACCCTGAGTTCATGAAGAAAGAAAAAGCAGCCAAGAAGAAAGCTCGTGAGGAAGAGGAGCGCAAGAAATCAAAGTTTTAATGTATTATGCTTGCAATGTTTCTTTGCGTTGTAATTTGTTTTCTTGTTTTCCTGCATTGCAAATATATATTATCTATTTTCTTGTGTAGTGTAAGGTAGAAGTTAGTTAGCTAAGTGTCTTGAAACTGGTTTATATTAGGCGTCAATTATTTCGCGAAGTTCGGCGGTGGTAATACTGCTAAAAGGACTTCAGAAGGATAATTGAAGATTGAGTGGACCGTGCTCTCAAAGTACTTAGAGAAAATCTCTAGAAGAGCATGAAGCCATTTAATCGAGCCAACAAGTGTCCAATTTTGGCACTTGAAGTATCAGTAATAGACATGAAGTTAATTAATCAAGCCAAGCATTATGCAAGTTGACATGATCCTTTATGAATGTTATTTTATCTTTTTCAGTCCCTGGTTAGTTGAATTATCCTCATTGTGAATTTGGTTGTCATTGTTAGATAATCAAATAGAGGGAGATTGAAAGGCATAGGTGTACTAACTTGTAACACTTAATTACTATGTAACTCAACTAAGTAAAAGATAAAACAACAGCAAAACAAGGGAAACTAAAGAAGCACATGGAATCAATCAACTGAAGAAATGGTAATGATACTTGGTAACTACAAGTAACTAATTTGGTTAATCAAGGATGCCTGAGTTAGAAGAAGTTCAATCTCAGTATTGCTCATGCCCTAACTTATCTAATGGAGAATCAAATTAATGACAAAGAAGTATCAAGAAGACCAAAGTGATTTCATGTGATGAATCTCAACAACTGGATAATGTAAAGGTTAATCAACAAATGAGAACTGACATTCAGAAGCAAGAACCCCTACAAGACTAGTCACTTATGAACCAGACCTTTGCATCAAGTGTCAGGACATTGGAGGCAAGTTCATGTTAGTAATAGAAGATCTCATTTGAATTGAGTGAGGAAAAGAAATTGAAGAAGCTAGGGAAACTTGCTCATAAAGGTTAATCCTCAATTAGTCACTAAAGAAGGTTAACATTGGATGAGTGCATATTTGCTAAGGCAAATGTCGATCCACAGCAGATCGAGATGCGGGTCGAGATTTATAATTGAAGTAAAACATTGCAAGGCAAATCTCAATCCATGGCAGATCGAGATCGAGATCGAGATTCTCACAGATCGCGATCGAGATTCTCACAGATCGAGATCGAGATCGAGATCGAGATTTTCACAGATAGAGATCGAGATTCTCACAGATCGAGATCGAGATGGGTCCAGGCCGAGATCGAGATGCGGGTCGATATGTAACATTTAATGTTCAAGGGACAAGTGGCTTATTGTGAACGGTTGATCCAGAGTTGTTGGGAAAGTACTTTTTGTTGTCGAAGTCCTGATTGGGCCACGTACACAAAAAGGACAAGATCAAGACTACATGACATTATAAAAGCAACACTTTGTTTTTATTAGTAGACAGACTTTGATCTCTGTATTTAAAATGATATATTAAAAAGAGAGAGCATTTACTGTAAAACAATAGTGAGAGAGAGGATCAGTTGAATCTAGCTTTAATTGCTGTATTTATTGTTCAACTGATCATGATGCCTTTATGAATGTTGTAGCAAATCTTTCAAAGAATATTATGATATATTCTTGAAATTCTGTGTCATCATTTATTACCTGCATATTTATACATTCTCTCATTTTTCAAAACAGTTGTATTTACCCCCCCTCTACAACACTTTGGACCTAACAGTTTCTGAAAGCACTCAGACTGTACCTGAACCAGAACCACGCACACTTATTATTGGTGATGAAGAAGAAGAAGAAGGTGAAATACAAACTGAAGATGGTCAGAATTGAAGAAATGTTAATATCTTTTATTTCTAAAACTAGGATAGATCAAGATAGAACTTTGTACTATTTTTACAGTCTAGAGGAACAACTATCTTGTATTTATCATTAATGTTTGAATATGGCAATGTTTAATATAAACCAGATCTAAGCTTGTTTATTTACAAGTTTTATTGTTATATCTTTTTCTTGTTTGTTAGTTGAGTTATCCTCTAGTGATTTGTTTGTTATTGTTTAACAAACAAATAGGGGGAGATTGAAAGGCATATGTTTATAAGCCTATTTGTTTAGCAAGATGACAACTCAACTCAAACATAGATAATTTGTAAGTAAATATATTATCCGTCACATGAATCTTCAGTAGGTATTATTTGACAAGAAAAAGAAGATCAAAGTCAATCTACAGACTTGAAGTAGTACTACATTGAAAGAAGCTCAATTTTAATTGATCATGCCTCAGTGGAGTATTTAAAGTTTGAAGAACCTACAGTGTTAGAAGATTTCAATTTGTGTGACATCAGAAATAGTCAAGTCAGATGGAGCAGAAGTGAACTATTATAAAAGTCAAGTGAAAAATTCTATTTGTTGTGAATCACTCGTGAACCAGACAGTACACAGAGTGTTGGCAAAATACAGAGAAAGTTCTTTATTACAGAAGAAGTGGTTAGCTACAGACATTGGTGTGAAGATGGAATACTTTGAAATATATCAACAATGGTTATGCAGTCAAGACTTTACTTTAATTTTCTATTAATTGATTAAATTATTTAGTTAATTTAATTGGTAAATTGATTCAATCAGAATTAATTTATTCCTTAAATTAATTAAGAAATTAATTAATTTAGAATTATTTTAGAATGAAGAAGATTTTAATTTAATTCTATTATCAAAAAGATAATTTATTATGTATTCTATTTACTTTGATTAATTCAAAAAGAATTAATTTAATTTATAAGATATATAATAAAAGAAATAGAATTTGAATTAAAATTAAAGAATATACATTTGAACAATTCAAACAGGTCAGCTGTATAAAATCTTGGAAGACATTTGAAAATCTCCCCGAGAATTTTTCAAATGTCTCCCAAGGATTAAAAAGTCTCTCAGAGGTTTATTAAAAAGTCTCTCGTTCATTCAAAAGTCTTCCAAGGAAAGGAAAGTCTTCCCGAGCCAGAAAAGTCTCCCAAAGAGAAAGTCTCTCTGAGTAAGAAAAGTCTTTCCGAGAAGAAAAAGTCTCCCCGACAAGAAAAAGTCTCACACGTCTGAATTTGCCTATAAATACAAGTTTAGATCAGAAGCTTAAATGGAATTCTAATCACTTTCTATTTTGGATAAAAACAAAATTTTAAGAGCATTTTATGTCAAAATTACTCTAGAATTTTCAGATCTAATTAGTGAATATTTTCTGATTTAATCTTGTAACCAACGTCAAGTTTAATATAAGTATTTTACTTGAACTGTGTTTCTTTGAGTATTATTTTGTGATAAAAATTAAGATTTTTTAATAAAAAATTATCTGAAACAGAATTTAATATTTATTAGAGATTGTATTCAACCCCCCTTTCTACAATCATTTGGACCTAACAATGGAGGATACAAAACTGGAACAGTTGATAGATCTACGATAAGATGCTATAATTGTAATGAGCTTGGACACTTTGCAACAGAATGTAGAAAACCTAAAGCAATCAGGAAAGATAAAGACTACTTGGAGTTGGAAGCCAAGTATGAAGCTATTCTAAAAAAGAAGACAGGAAAGGCTTATATTATTGAAGGAAAATGCTGGGATGATACAGATGAAGATGAGGATGAGGAATATGGGAATCTGACACTCATGGTCAACTCACAAGATGGAGCTTCATCCTCAAGTTCTCAGGTGCCTTCATTAATCTCTCTTGATATGTCAAATTTTCAATATAAGAAAACTGTGGAAGAATTGAGCATTAAAATGTTTATCATTCACACCAGTATGACTGCTGCATATGAGGAAATTGCTAGGTTTGTAAAAGTTAATGATGAACTGATTGATAGGAATGAGACTCTAGAATTGTCTGTGATAACTCTGGAAAACTTGAAACAAGAAAATGACTATCTCAAAAACAAAGTTGTTTGTTCTGAACAAATTGAAAATTTCTTAAAGAATAAATTTCTGAAAATGAATTAAAAATCAGATCTTATCAAAACTCAGCCACTGTTATTCAAGAGTTCCATAAGAAGAATAAGGAAAACTCTAGGATTTGAGTTGGCTTTGATTATGAGAATCTCAAGAAGAAGAAATATGCTTCAACAAAAGGCAAGAAAGTTGAAATCAGTGGAAATCCTCACATTTTGAAAAATGTTAAGGAATCAATTTTTAAGAAAGCAACTGTTGAATTTGATGAAGTCAGTATGGTCATCAAACAACAGTTGGATGATGAGGATAAGAAAGCAACTAAAAGAAATGTGCCCTCTATTGAAAAAGAAGAACCCACAATAAAAAATAAGTCCATTCCTGTTCAAACTGGAAAAAAAAATGCTCAGAAAAATGACACCATGCATGCTAAGAATAAAAAGGCAAATAGAAATGGAAAGATAGGGATCAACAAACACAATTATGCACCTGTTCATAATGCACCTAGAAAGATTTGTAAAAACTGTGGTTCAACAAATCATCTTACTCATATGTGCAAGAAACCTGTTGTTGAAAATAATGAATTTGTCTGTGGTTATGTCAAACCTTTGATGCATGATGATATAAATTTTATGATAAATTTGATTGTGTGCCATGCAATATGAATATTATGAATACCTGTTTTAGGCTCAAGAAACAGTTTGTTGATGGATGCACAAGTCAAAATCTGAACATCAATAATCCTAGGCCTAAATCTGCTAGTCCTGTAAAGCATAGAAAACATTCCATGTCATCTAAGCATGCATCTAGTTCTGAAAGTACTAATCAAGCTAAAATTCAGAATAGGAAAAATGAGAACATGTATGTGCAGGCAATAAAAAAATGCTAAAAACAGGAATGACACTCATGTAACTAAGCATAAAGGACCCAACCTTGTTTGGGTACCAAAGAAAACTTGATTTGTGTTTGTTTGCAGGGCACAGGCAAGAAAAAGGTCATGTGGATTTTGGACAGTGGATGTTCAAAGCATATGACTGGTGACAAGGCCCTGCTGTCACAATTCAAAGAAGAGGATGGCCCAATGGTAACTTTTGGAGACAACAACATTGGTTTCACCATGGGATATGGAAAATTAATTCATGGAAATGTTGTCATTGAAGATGTAGCCCTAGTCAGTGGTTTGAAGCATAATCTTCTCAGCATCACTCAATTCTACAACAAAGATTTAAAGGTGGAGTTTGACAAGGAATTGTGTCTCATATCACACAGAAAGACCAAGGAAATTGCTTTGCAAGGACTGAGAAAGGGAAGCCTATTTGTAGAAGATTTGGATTCTGCAAACAAGGAGAAAATTTGTTGTTTTTACACCAAGTCCTCAGAAAATGAAAGTTTGCTTTGGCACAAGAGATTGTCTCACTTAAATCTCAAAAGCATTAATTCTTTAGTCAAAAGAGAATTAGTGAAGGACTTGCCTACACTTGAATTCTGCATAGAAGGATTTTGTGAGGCATGCCAGAAACGGAAAATGAAGAGATCAAGTCACAAGAGTAAGGAATTCACTTCAATCACCAAACCACTGCAATTAATTCATATGGATCTGTTTGGACCAGTGAATGTTATGTCCATGTCTAGGAAAAGATTTCCTCTAGTCATGGTTGATGATTTTTTAAAGTACACTTGGGCAGAGTTCTTGCACTCAAAAGATGAAGCTCCTGAGGTTATCATTGAAAATTTGAGAAGATTGGATAAAGGTCTTACACCAGTAGTTGCCATAAGGAGTGACAATGGTACAGAATTCAAAAATACTATACTCAATGAATTCTGCAAAGAAAAAGGAATCACTCATCAATTCTCAGCCCCAAGGACTCCACAACAAAATGGAGTGGTTGAGAGAAAGAACAGGACTCTCATTGAAACTGCAAGAACCATGTTAGCAGAAGCAAATCTACCAACTAGTTTTTTGGCTGAAGCTGTTAGAACTGCATGTTACACTCAAAACAGAACATTCATCACAAAATCAGTTGGAAAGACTCCTTATCACATCATGACAAATAGAATGCCATCTGTAAAATACATGCATGTGTTTGGAACAAAGTGTTTTGTTCTCAAAGATGATGTCAACAATCTTGGGAAGTTTGAAGCCAGGGCATATGAATGAATTTTTATGGGATACTCATTGGACAAAACTGTCTATGGAGTATATGTGATTGATCAACAAAAGATTATGAAAAGAACAAATATGACATTTGATGATTTCAAATTCCCTATTATGAATTTAGAAGGTGAAAACTGTGACACCTTGAGATTTGAAAATAAAGTGGATTCTGAAGCAGTTGCAACTGAAAAAGGTGTCAACACTCATGAAGAGTCACATGTAGACATCTCACAGAGATCAATTGAGGAAAGAGAAAATGAAGATTACAGTCACATTTAAGTTGAGAACTCTCCACACAACCCTAGCATCAACTCAAGGGGAGATTCTCAAGGATCTACAACAAATGGCAACAACTTCAATCAGGAAGAAACATGCTCAAATGATAGAGATGGAGCTCATAAAGCTAAATGGAATAGAGCCCACACAGTTGATCAAATCATTGGAAATCCTGATGAAGGTGTGAGAAAAAGAAGAGCAACTATGAATGAATGCTTATTTGCTTGTTTTCTGTCTCAAAATGAGCAAAAAAGGATTGAAGAATCCTTGCTAGATCCAGACTGGATAATTTCCATGTAAGAGGAATTGAATCAATTTGTGAGAAACAATGTTTGGGAATTAGTGCCACCTCCAAAGGACAGATCAGTAATTAACACTAAATGGGTCTACATGAACAAAATGGATGAACATGGAATAGTAATAAGGAACAAAGCAAGGCTGGTTGCAAAAGGATATTCACAAGAAGAAGGAATTGACTATGATGAGACTTTTGCTCCTGTTGCAAGATTGGAGGCAATCAGAATTTTTCTAGCATTTGCAGCGCACTCAAACTCTAAGATCTATCAAATGGATGTTAAAAGTGCTTTTCTCAATGGTGAACTAGAAAAAGAAATATATGTGGAACAATCACTTGTCTTTGAAGATCCAAACTTTATTTACAGAGTCATCAAAGCATTATATGGACTCAAACAAGCCCCTAGAGCATGTTATGACACTCTGTCAAAATTCCTTCTAGAAAATCTATTCACTAGATGAACTACTGACAAAACTCTTTTCTACAAGAAGCACCATGAAGATGTTATACTAGTTCAAATTTATGTGGATGATATCATTTTTGGATCAATAAATGAAAAACTATGTCAAAGGTTCTCTAAGATTATGCAAAGTGAATATGAGATGAGCATGATGGGAGAGCTCAATTACTTTCTAGGTCTTCAAATAAGCCAAAGGGATGATGGCATTTTCACAAGTCAAACAGAATACATCAATGACTTACTCAAAAGGTTTGACATACAAGACTGCTCAACTGCCAAAACTCCAATGTCTACAGCTACAAAACTGGATGAAGATAAGAAAGGAAAACGTGTAGACATGAAGACCTACAGAGGAATGATTGGATCTCTTCTCTATCTCACAGCTAGTAGACCTGACATAATGTTCTCTACATGCCTATTTGCAAGGTTTCAAGAAAATCCCAAAGAATCCCATCTCATTGCTGTCAAGAGAATTCTGAGATACCTCAAAGGAACATCCTTCATGGGGTTATGGTATCCTAAAGAAATATGATTCAACCTAGTTGGATATTCAGATGCTGATTTTGCTAGATGCAGAGTGGATAGGAAAAGCACCTCAGGAACTTGTCAATTTCTTGGACAGAGATTGGTGTCTTGGTTTAGTAAAAAGCAACAATCAGTTTCTACTTCCACAGCTAAGGCTGAATATATTGCTGCTGGAAGCTGTTGTGCTCTAGTGTTTTTGATTAGGAATCAATTAAAAGACTATGGACTTATGTTGAAAGGAATTCCTATCATGTGTGACAACACTAATGCCATATCAATTGTTGCCAACACAGTCAACCATTCCAAGACAAAGCATATTGATGTAAGGTACCATTTCATAAGGGAACATGCTGAAATGGAGTAATTAAATTGTTCTATGTTCCTACACAAAAATAGTTGGTTGATATATTTACTAAACCACTTGATGAAGCCACCTTCAACAGGTTGGTCAGTGAGATTGGAATGTTAAATTCTTCAGGATAAGTGGCTCAATAAATATATCTCTTCAACTATTACAACAATTGTTTCGCAAACATGAACATAAATGATTTATCTAAGTGAAACAAAACTAGTGTATATTTATAAATATGTCAGTTATATTGTTGTACATATTTTTAATTAAAATATTTACTCTCTAAAACTAACTTGGAACTATTTCCTTGCTCTGAGAAAGCCTGAAAAGAATTATCAAACTTATGCATCATTAAATAACAAGTGTGATAATTAAAACTTCAGGAATATAAATCAAACACATTTCTCATTTTAGGATAAATAAATAAATTTTATTTATCTAAGAAATGATGGTTGTAAATTATTATTTTATTTTCCAAGTGAATAATTTCTTAAAAACTAGAGTTTGTAGTTAAGTTGCCATTCTTTTTGACTTCTCGACTAAGTATAAATGTCTTGAGTTCTCGAATCATTCAATTCTAAAAGTTCTCGAATGTCTTGATTTCTCGAATCATTCAATTCTAAGAGTTCTCGAATCATGATGTTGTGAGTTCTCGAATATATCATTTCTAGAGTTCTCGATCAAGTACTATTGAGAGTTTTCGAATCATCAGAGTTCTCGACTATAGCTTGAGTGAGTTCTCGATTGTCTTAATTTTCGATCAAAGTCTGACAGTTCTCTACTAAAATAGCTTTACTCTTTTTCAAAGTTCTCGATCACTAAAATCGATTACTATTCTAGTCGAGTTGTCTGTGTCATATAAATAGCAAAGTAGATCTAACATTTCATTTCTACGCTTAACTATAAACTCAAAGAAACCCTTGCATTCAAACTGTTACTCTTGAACACTCACTTCTTCTCTATAATACTTCCGTTTCTTCTTTTCTCTCTTTCTACACAGTAACTCGATGGCATCCTCAAGTTCCATCCCTAGCACCGAAGTCTTTGTCATTCCTGAAACCAACTTCTTAGGCATAGCCAGAGATGCTGATATAAAAACCAGTATAAATGTTTCACTAGATTTATCATAGACTCATATCTAAACGAAGCTCTATTAGCAAACCCCACTCTCTATCTTGACATTCTTGAGCAATTTTAGGCAACTACAGACTAGGAGAATATAGCTTTGGAGGATGTAAGCTCGAAAGTAGTTGTCACTTGTAAGATTCAAGGAGAAGATATTAGCTTTGATGAAGAAGATGTGAACAAAAGTTTGAAAGTACCAACTAAAGATTTTAATGAGGAACTAACTGAAGATGACCTTTTAGACTTCCTCGAGTTCATTAGGTATTCTGACATGGTGGACAAAGGAGCTGAGAAGTTCAAGCTCGGAAAAATCAATAAGAAGTTCATGAGGAAGGAGTAGTCATTCCTGTTTGACACCATCTTGAGAGTCTTCACCTGCAGGAAAACATGGTTTAACCAGATTAGCCTCATTGCCATGAAGATGGCCTACTCATTGGCCTATAACTAAAGGCTCAATGTTGGAAAGCTAGTTCTTGGGAAACTCATAACCAGGATTCCCAAGAAAGGTAATGAGATTTTCTTCCCTCGTTTTATTCAATTAATTCTCAACTATAAAAATATTAGTTTAATTGAATTGCCTAGGATGAACAAACAGAGAATTGGCTATTCCAAATCCATGTCAAAAATTATTTTTGCTACATTGGATAGGAGAAATACAGTGAATGTGCCACTTCAAATTACACCTCACATGGTGAGTGTATTTAGGGGGTACCCACTTGTGCAGCCTAAATATGGTTATCTTGATGCAATAGGGGGTCCTAAGGTTGCAGAAGAACCAAATGCACCTAACCCAAGGACCTCTAACCCAACTGCTAGCCCTTCTTTGAATCCACTAGATGCTAGCCAACCATCATCTACATCCTCTCAACAGGGTGTAGTTGCAAAGAATAAAAAGGAGAAACCTGCAAGAAAAAGAGCATTAGAATCTGTGGTTGAAGATGCACATGAATTGGATGAGTCACTTATGGAACCTTTAACCAGGAGAAAGAAAAATAAAAAGGCCACAACAGACCACTCTACATCCTCTCAACAGGATGCAGAGATTAACAAGGGACTAAACCTGCTTCTAGGTGCACTTTCTCAACAAAGTGCATCTATTGAAATTGGGAGTCAGCCCATTCCTTCCCATATAGAGTCTGCACCATTGCAAGAATTCACTCATGTCAATGAAGAAGTTTTAGTAGAAAAGGAGACACACTGTGCACAAGTAGGATCTTCTCTTGAAACTTCCCCATTTTCTCAAGGGGAGTTACCAAACACATGAGGTTTTTGATCATCAGGACTCCTATTTCCCTGGTGAACCCCATTCAAGTAACTTGGTGCATGACATCTTGTTCACCACTCAGAACATTCATCTAGATAGTGAGGGAATGCATGCTGAGGCATATCCTGATGACACCATCAAAACCACAGAGGTTTCAGGAGTTTTTCATTCAGACTCTGTGGGGGCTCAGGCATATCAAAGCTAAGTGACTTCATAGACATTGGGTAATCTAGGGGACCTCCACACCATGCAAATGGCATCCCCTGGACACTCCTCAGTCATTCAAAGACTGTCTCCTTAGGAGAAATCACATGTCCATCCAGTATCTAATGAATCATCTGAGAAATTGGATGAGGAAATAGATGCTGAGGGGACCACTGTAACAAGTGACCCTAGCTCTCACTCTCTGTCACAATGGCTGGAACATGTGCAACATGACAGGAACTAGGACCATTACTCTTGGTGGGTCACTATCAGATGAAAAATTGAAGGAGTTGTATGGAGATCAACTGGAGGGATTTTATCATATTGCACATCAGCTACTGACTTCTCATTTTCTAAACAAGGACTAAGTTGCAATAATGCTGGAGTATGCAAAAGATCAAGAGGAATTGAAGGAGAAGAATGAAAATGTGGCTGAAGATGAGGAGGCCAATGTGGATGCCTGGTTGGATGGTAGATCAGCAGTTAGTATGGAGGAGGTATTGGAATGGACTAGACAGAAGTATCTCACTTCTCTTGGATCTTATGAGAAGATTTTTACTCCAAGTGCCATGTATGATGCAATTAATGAAGCTGTGAAGGTACAACTACAGTCAAACCACTATCTTGCCAAAGGAGTGCAGTATGAGATAAATGATCACAAGGCAAAGGTAGAGGGTACTTTGAAGGCAATTGAAGACAAGTTAAGACCTGGTGGTTTTAATGGAGGTGTTCCAAGAGGAGATTCTGGAAAGTCTTCAATTATCAACTCCAAGATATATACTATGGAGAAGGTGTTTAAGGAAATGGTTCAAAGTTACACAGCCATCCTGGATAATCAAAGGAGAATCAACAATATGGTTGAAGTCTTATACAAAAACTGGCATGCAGATAGGCTGCCTGAGGATGTGCCTCTACACACCTTATCACCTCTCCAAGTGGATATTTACTATTAGTCAAAGGCTAAAGATGAAGCTGCAAGGGCCTCCACCACTGATGAATTGAATGCCAAAGTTGACTCTCTTTCCACCACTATTTCTGCAGTTGTGTCAGATGTTCAAAGCCTCAAAAAGGAGTTTGTTAATTCTTCTACAACTCAAGGCACTACACTTACCAGCATATCTGCTCAACTCACTTCTCTGCAAAACCTTATATCTAACTTGGGCCAATCAAGTAAAGCTCCTCCAGAACCAATTCCAACTCAAATCAAGCTAAGTCATTATAGCTTTCTCCCAAAGCAAGATATCAAACCTAAGGGAGAGAAGGAAAGGAGAGAAGAGATAGAGGCTGAAAGGCAAAAGGCAGTTATGAGAAAGCTCAGAAATGAAATTCTAAAGCCCAATGCTGACAAAGATTTCTTAGACCTTCTACATCACATCAAAAAGAAAGTCAAGGGCAACCATTGGAGCTACAAGAAGATGCTTGACAATGCTATTGTTGCAGTAAGGGGACTTAAATTTGAGCATAATGGACTAATGTTTAAAGAGCCTTTAATACAGATGAAGTCTAGTTACTTCAAAGTTTCAGTTGCATTATTTCAAAGACTGTCTTACACTCGGCTGGAGTGTCTGTACAAAGCAGTGGAGTTAGTGACTCAGGAGGATGAAGAATTGAAAAAGCAAATATTGGGTCCTCTCCTACCTAATGCACTTCCTGAAACTTACTACAGCCCAGATGGAGTGATGTACATGGCTAGAGGAGAAAAGCTTGCACATTTCAAGATTCCTCAACATCTCAATTCAAGAAACAGAAGTCAAATCATAAACCTGATTGAGTTAATTGAAAAGAAAAAGGTGAAACAAGTTGAAGACAATGTGATTGTAGAGAAGATGAAGAAGTTTATAAGTGAACAAGTATCTGGCTTTGCAAGTGAAGAGTTGAAGAAACAGAAGAAGGATGATGAGTACACGGATCTGGACAAGAATGACAAAAAGCCTGAGTCCAGGGGTAATAAGGGTGGAAAGAAGGAACACGAGGAAAAGGAAAATATGGATAAGAAGAAAAGAGTAGAGTCTGAAAAGGAGAAAAAGTATCAAAGGAGAAATCCTTCTAAGCATCAAGCTGTTGGTGTTCACTCTATTACACCTACCAAATTTCAGGGTACTAGTGTGATCCCAACAGTTTCTGAAACTGGTATTGCCCCTAAATCCAAATCTCCCAGAAGGTTGTTTATGAAAGTGACTACACATGGAGTGATAAGAAAGGAAATTGGAAAGAATCACATAGAGAAATTGAAGCCGGTCAACACTGCTAAAATAACTAAGTTCAAGAAATCTACTAGCTCATTGCTAGTTAGATGTCCTAAGTGGAGAAAGCAGCTCATTGTTCCTGATAAGGGTCTTCAAGTTAAGCCTATTCAAGAAGTTGCAAAAATTAATAAAAGAACGATCAAATAGTGGAAGGTCAACAGAATTGTCAAAGTAGAAATCAGGGACAAGAGAATGTTTGTTACAACTGTTGATGGAGAAGAAAGAGGTTTCCATCATGATAACTCAAATGCTACCACTCATGACATTAGAAGAGTGATTAGCTTATTTGACAAGAGAAACATGATTGATAAATTGAAGATGATTGAAATGGCTGAGTACTTGGCAAAGAAATATCAGAAGAATATTGACAAAGTCAAATACATGGAGGAGATGGTTGACAAAAAGAGGAAAGAATAAAAAAGTTGTCTGAAGAATTGAGAAGGCAGGGAAAGTGCAGAGTGTTCAAGGATCCTGATAGAATTGAATTCAAACTGAGAAGTGGAGCAACTATCAAAATTAGACTCAAGTTTATTCAAGACTATCCTATGCAAACCCTCAAAATTGTTGCTGACATATTGAAGGATGTAATACTGATTGAAGAAGTCATGGCCAGACAACAGATTCTAGAGGCTATTGAAGAAAACAAGGCAAGGGAGGAAATAGAAAGAAAAGAAAGATATGATCAGGAAAATCATCAAAAACAACATAATAGGTAGGCTTGATATCTTGCATTAATTTATACAATTTATCATTTTCCAAATTGGGGGAGATTGTTGGACCCAAATCAAGCCTAGCCTATATAATTATTTGTTTTGCTATAACATAGTTAGTACTTCTATAATAGGGTAGTGACTTAGATATTTCTATATATTATTGCAGATAAAAGTCTAATCAAATTGTACTTCAAGTTATAAATAAAGTCAAGAATAAAGTCTATTAGAAGATTCAAGTTGAATCATGCAACAAGACAAAGAAGACTTTTTGGAGAAATAAGGAAAAGAACCTAAAAATTCTACTAAGGCAAGTACTCAGTCGAGAAGTCACCCATTCAAGAAGTCAGAACTATGTAACTGGTCGAGAAGTCTCAAGACACACTCATTAGCTCAGTATTCGATCGAGAAGTCAGTCATTCGAGAAGTCAAAATATTGAAGCCATTCGATTAGTGTGAAATGTTACTCATTCAAGAAGTCCAGAAAAACAATTCGAGAAGTTAGCAAAAGGAGCATTCTAGAAGTAGTAAAGCTGAGTCAATCGAGAAGTCACAGTTTCAAGTGTTCATTCGAGAAGTCTAGTCCAATCGAAAAGTCATAAAACAAAGCATGTAATCGAGAATTCTAATCATTCGAGAAGTCAATCACTTAAGGGCTAATCGAGAAGTCACATCTAGTACTCAATCGAGAAGTCAATCACTATGACTTCTCGAATCAATTTTAACAGAGTACTCAACTGCACCAAGTTGTTAGTTTCAAGGAAAATTGCAGAAGAACAAGACAGATAATTTGGAGATCTATTTTTGCAGGATAAGTCAAGCCTACAAAGATAGAGACAAGTCTACAATGAAGCTAGGAAGATAGTCAAGACAAGTGACAGAAGATATAAGGCTGGATGTAGCAGACTATCACAACAATGTTAGCTAGAAATAGATAATAGTCAAATGTAAAGTATGTGTTGTCTATTTCTAGTTTTAGCCAAACTGTCTTATGTGAGCATGTGCACTGGACATGTTGTCTATATATTTTATGCACAGCCACATTTGACAGTAGTCTTAGAATTTACATTGTAATCTTCCAAGAACAAGAAGCTGAAGTTCAATTTGAATTTCAGATTATAGCAAAGATTATTTCTAATACAATTAGATTGAAAGTTATATCTGTATTTATTTACTGTTCTATGATTTGACAAACAACTTGATAAACACTTAACTTGTTCAAAGATTCAAGTTGTAAATCAGTTCATCAAATTTCATTGCATCTATAAAAGAAAAGAAAGAGGTTGAAGTATACATTCACCCCCCTCTCTGTAAACTTCTGGATACATTGTTCCTAACAATATCATTGTTTGTTAATATGTCATATAACAGCTTTTAAACTATCAGACAAGTGTTTATTTGTGTTGTCTACATATTCTTCCGACATTTGTATTTCCTAAAAATAGTTGTCTCAAATACTGTAATTTAAAATAAAAAATTGGTAGAAATAATGAAGCCCCTGCATTACCAAACTACTAAAGTACTAAAAACCAAACAAGAATCATAAGATCAAAACCAAACCAAGTTATCATGTGTTACATAAACTCACCAAACATATAAACGACAAGAATGGAGTGAAGTATTAATATCATTATAAGCTTAGCAAAAGTATATAAGAAACACGAAATCAATAAATGATTATAGCATATGTAAACAAAAATAACAAAATGCATGGAGTCATAAACTTATATAAAAAACATCAGGCCACCATCTAAGAAAAAATATACCAAACAAGGCCACCATGCCACAATAACAAACAAACCAGCTGCAATACATAACTCATTTACCATTTATATATATATATAAGCCATTAATCCTGCAAATATATATAGATACCATATCAAGAAATAATTATTAAAAATATAAACAATATGAATAAAGTGAAGCAAACCATGATAAACTTAGAATATATATAAGAAACCAGGCCATCAGGCCATTATCCCACATCAAGGACAGCTGTGGAGGTGTCTTCTAAGACATCAATGAGAGGATCATTAGAGCAGTCCATGTGTTTTTGCCTAGAGTCTTTAAGACTCATCCCAACACAAATCTTAGCAGAATTGAAGGTCTAGCTGTCCATGTATAGCCAATATCCTTACGGACGATAATACCTAGTGCCTCAGCAATGTACTTAAGCCCTTCCATAGACCAGTATAACCTAGGAATATTTCCAATTGTCACCCAACACAGACATTTTCCAAGGGCGGATTTAATAGTATAATACTTATTAATTAAGGGGAAAAAAATAAAAACAATCCCCTCTAAATTCAAAGGACCTAGTGAAATGACTTTGTTCACTATTTTTTCATTGTCAAATTTAAAATAAAAGAAACCTGATTCATCAAAATCTATAAAATTGTGAAAGGCTGTATGTATAGACCTATATGTAACATAGGGTTATAACTCAACACACAGGACGTGTATATAATATGAAGTTATCACCGGAATCAGGAAGACATGAAGACTTGGTAAAGACAAAGGATAAGGTAGAAATCTACAGACTTGAAGCATTAGCTCACTGGAAGAAGTTCATTAATATGTTCATGCCTCAGTGAAGAATAAAGGTTGAAGTATTCAAGGATGTGGAAGCAGTGAAGCAGTTGTCAAAGTACCAGAAAGATTCTAGTGATCCAAATCTGCAAGTTAGTCAAGCAATGAATTGCAGAGCACAAGTACAGGAATCGATAAGATAGAATATACGGCAAATACAAAGAATCAAAATATTAGATGGAATCTTGGAGTCTATTATAGATTGCTGGAGAAAGTTCATTCATATGTTCAGACTTCAGTGAAGGATAAAGTTCGAAGATGTTCAGGGTTTCAGATATGTTTATGGTTCAGCATAAGTGCCAGAGGATTCTAATGTACTTACAATCGAAGCACTTCTAATCAACAGGGAACAAAGTCAATTGTATTGTAAAGAAGATGTGAAGATCAAGATCGTGTTAGTCGTTTGTGAACCAGACCAGTTGCACCAAACGTCAGCACAAAAGAGTTTGAAAACTACATCACTGATTCAGAAGAATTGACCAGATACTGAGATGAGTAACCAAAGTGGTATGCGATTAAGCCCAGAATAAATCAAGGTCGAATTAACAAGGAAATATTTATTTGACTTGATTGCAGTGAAAGAATTATGCTAAAGGGCTTAACACATTCGAAATATGGCTAAGTAAATGTGACTGCAGAAGCTGTATCCAGAAGTCAACTTGGTCAAGCGTTTTTGTCTTATTCCCTATGGTTATTAACCATCGGGTGAAAAAGCTAAGTGAGAAAAGAAGTAGAAAAGACAAAGGCAGATTTAAATACCACTAGCCGATAGTTCTTTACTATCGGGTAAAGAAAATAAAGAAAAGCTAGCACTTCCCGATAGTTAGTAAAAGCTAGAAGAAATTTCCAATGATTGTTAACTATCGGATAAAACAAATAAAAAGAAAATCTATTTATTCCGATAGTTAATAAATCAAGTAATATTGCCGATAGTTACTCAGCTTGAATTAATTGAATTCATTCCAAATTGTATTAAGTTCCGATAGTTGTTTTACAGACTCATCGATACTTAACAATTACTCAGAAATTGTTCCGATACTTAAGGAAAATCAGAAGTGAAGAAGCAACTTGTTTTACTTGGCACAAAATGGCCCACGTATCCTAAGTTGAAAAAGTCTACACATATATTGAAGCAGAGCCATTCAGTTGGTAGAGTCTTCTGCAACACAACAAAAATAACCAGAGAGAGAAGACGAAGCCGGAGAGGAGGAACACCCAGAAAAATATATAACTCCTCACCGGAGATGTATTAGTGGTCGGTACCTTAACGGAAAATGTTCAGGGCCACTATATATCACTCTCTACGGTCTTAGTTTCCTTTGTACTGATCTAGAAATACTTGTATAGGAAATTGAGAGTTATATGTTTTTGTTAAGCAGCGAAGAACTTGTTCTTCGGACCGGATTTGTTGACCGGGTGTAGCAACCTCAGGGTTTATATTTATCAAATGATATATTCCCCGAATCTTGTGTTATTTATTTTCCTGCTGATTTTCTAGAACCGAAATGATTAATCCTAAACACAGAAAATCAGTAAGCAGCTCCGTAAATACTATTCACCTCAAGAACACGAGCCCACTAACCGAACTCTAAATTATTTATCCGCAAAATATTCGAAAGAATTTTTGATTTAGTGAGTATCGTATTCAACCCCCCCATCTACGATACTTCCGGGGCCTAACAATTGGTATCAAAGCTGACTGATTGATATACAAATCAAGATCCATTAGCTCAGTGAAGCTCGCCAGGCGGAAGCTGTTTGGACTTAAATGATTAGAGGCCGTGTTAAATAAGTTTAATTATAAACTTTTAATAAGTTTATTTTATAAACTTTTATAAAATTTGTTTTATAAACTTTTATTAGTTTATATTATAAATTTTAATTAGTTTGTTTTATAAACTTATTATTATTAAATTTATTTTATAAACTTTTACAAAATTTGTTTTATAAACTTTTATTAGTTTATATTATAAATTTTAATTAGTTTATTTTATAAACTTAATATTAAATTTATTTTATAAACTTTTATAAAATATATTTTATAAACTTTTATTAGTTTATATTATAAATTTTAATTAGTTTATTTTATAAATTTAATAAAGTTTAAAATTTAAGTTTATTAAACATTAAAAGTGGTCCATTATTCAACTAGCTCGACTATGTACAGCAAGTGGCAAATATACATGTACTTCTCGACCAAGGAAAGTCACGCGCCTATATCATGTGATTAGGTAGTCCATTTTCAGTGTGTGAAGCGTTTGTGTCCGATAGTTATTAACTATCGACACGTCCCCGATAGTTACTAACTATCGGAGCCGCATTCTGATATTTTTTATTTTTGATTTATTATGTTTTAAAAAATTTTAAAATTCTTAATTTTAAATTGTTCTTAAATATTAATTTACGATTTATTTAATTTTTAAGAAAATTTGAAATTCTTGAAAATTAAATTTTTTGTAAATATTTATTTTTGATTAATTTATTTTTAAGAAAATTAAAATTTTTGGAAATTTAATTTTTTCTTAAATATTAAATTAAGGGTGTTGAAGCTGCTTGGACGTCGTAGAGTGTTCATTTTTGAATTGCGTCTCAGAAAAAGATATTTGCCCCTGGAGTAATTTTTGTTTCCGGAATAAAAATTGACCAGTGTTTATTAAACTCTGAAACATGATCATATAGTATTTTTACTGTGTAATCATGTCTTAGGTATTAATATTGGCGAAGTTTCTTTTTGAGGAAAAATGTGAATCATTAGTGTTACTCTTGGACATAAGCGCCTCAGATGCTATTTTGGCCTACTTAACGTTTTAAACTCTAATATCTATTTTAGATTTATTTATTTTTCCAGAAAATTTAATATTCTTGTTAATTAAATTTTTCTTAAATATTAATTTACAATATTTTAATTTTTAAGAAAATTCAAAATTCTTGAAAATTAAGTTCTGTAAATTTTTATTTTTGTTTAATTTATTTTCTAAGAAAATTAAAAATTCTGTAAATTTAAATTTTTCTTAAGTACTTATTCGAGGATGCTCAGAAGTTAGTATTTGAAGATTTTTACGGGTTATTGAAGACAATAAAGATCGACTGAAGATTATCCAAAGAAGTTGATTCTGGTTATGAAAAGATTATTTGGGTACAGTTTTTAGTTGGTTTGAGTTGAATTTGAAGATGAAAAATCTTAGGGGTTTAAGTAGTGTGAAGGAGAACAGACTGGACATCCTAGCATCTCAGTACAGAAGCCTTAAAGATTATTCTACAAGGAGATTACAGGAAGTTCGTGCTAATACTGCAGATCATCTGGAACATAGGATTACAGCTACAAGGGATTCTAAGGATATAACCACATTATCTTTAGAAGATCTATATGTTGTGCTGAAGGCCTATGAACTAGAACAAGAGTTGAAGAAGATAATATTTGGTAAAGCAGGTTGTTAGCATATCCACTGTATTTGTGACCCAGGAACCAAATTTGATTGAAGTCAAGGTTGAGAACCTCTGAACAGAAATGAAATGATCCTAGAAGCTGAATTGAAGATGTTGTAGCTCGAGGTAGTGGTCAAGGTATTGCATGTGAATTTGACACTTTGGAATATCTTGAGAACTGGACTGCAAGTCAAGCCTGTAAGGCAACAGGAAGTTTAGTGACATCAGATTCAGACGGAATCCAAATTCTTAATCTAAGGTCATTACCTATAGATTCCATAAAGGAGATTTTCAAGATCAGTTCAAGAGGCGGTTGCAAGACAGGGATGGTTAATTATAGAAGACAAGATCAGGGTTTGCTACACAGTTTGAAGAAGCCTGTACAAGCAAAAGATGAAAGACACTATGTTGGGTTATAGAAGGAATCTCAAGCATTAGTGAGGATGCAGCAAGGGAAAGCATATGTTGATGAAGTTAAATGCAAGGATGATTCTATCAGTGACAGTGATGAACCAAATGAATATCTGGCATCAATGACCAACACTAGAGATGAATCACTAAGCACTTCACAGGTACACTTACTAACTAGTATATCTTTATCTAATTCATAATTGTATGATTATTATGTTTTGAAATGTATTAGACTCGTGTCAGCATGTTAGCATCTTAGAACTTAAATGCTTAATTGATTGCTAAGAATAAGATTTCATGCTTAGTTATATGAGTTTAGTGAGTACATTTCATACTTGATTTTCTATGCAGTAAAATGAATATCAAGAATTAGATAGTTGCTAGACTGTTAAGTGTATCCCTAAAACATTTGTTTGGACTTGATTTTAAATCTTATGTGATTTAATACCTCTGCTAATGTTGTGAAAATTGCTAATAGACAAACAGGTCATAGATCAGATATTTTATATTTGTTCTTATTGTGATAAATGACTTGATAAGTATATGTGGAATTTGATATTGCTTATAATATTTTATTCAAATATTCTGCATATTCTTAAATTGTTTATGTGCTTATTTTCACATGATTTGCTTGCAATAACATAGTTGCACTTAAATGTCATATTAGATCATGTATTGCTTGTTAGGGATAAGATGGTAGAATTATCTAAGTTGTCAGTAAAATTTGTAGATTCAAGGTTTAATCTAAAACTGACTTAGGTAATTAGAGATAGTTAAAATGTTAGACAACGACAGAAATGGACTAGACAGAATTAGTAATTAATTTGTTAGTTCTTCTATCCATGTGCTTTTATGCATATTGAAGCTGTTGTTACCTTTGATAATATCTCTAACCCATCTGGACTCAATTAAAATTGAGTACCAAGAAGCTTAATCATTTGTGATTGCAGAGTATGTAAAAAGAAGCAAAAGTTATGTGATTTCTTGACAGTTATTGTTCGAGGCATATGACTAACATTAAAGCTCTTCTATCACTGTTGGTTGAGAAGGCCTCCCCAATGGTAACCTTTGGAGATGACAGCAAAGGATGTACAAGGGATATGGCTATCATGATTTAAGAACTGTTATCACTGGAAGCATCTTTCTTGTGGAAGGACTTAAGCACTATCTACAGGGCACTAGGGAATTCTTTGTTAAGGGTTTTCTGGAAAAGCATTGAAAAGGAAAAGTGTTTGATCTCAAACAAGAAGGTTGGAAGCTCACTCATCTGAGAGTGAGGAAATTTGTTCGTAGCTGACATGGATTCTATATTCAAAGGTGAAGTGAGTTTCTTAGTAAAGCTTCATCAGTAAATAGTTGGCTATGGCACAGGAAGCTCTCACACTTGATATTCAAGACAATGGATTCTCGATAAAGATGAAATTGGTGAGAGGACTGCTTCATATGAAATTCTATCCAGAAGGACATTTTAAAGTACGTCACATAGGGAAGTCAATGAAAACATCACACTGAAGCAAATTATGTCATGGAAGAAATATGCTTAGTGGTGATTGATGTTGACAACCCTAATTACAAATTGGTGATGTTCGTGCATTCAACAGACAAAATGTCACAGATGGTAATTGATCATCAGGTAGATCAAGTTGGAAGCAAAGTAAGCTGTGAGAACTTTGAAGTCAGATAATGGAACTGAATTTCGCGAATGAAGTTCTAAATGAATTCTGCACTGAAAAGGGTACTTTGAAGCTGAAGCAATTAACACAGCATGCTACTATATTCAACAAAGATCGTGAAAAGACTTAGTCGAAAGCTATCAAGGCATTTGTGATTAAAAACCAGAAGGTGATTGAAAGACTGAATGTGTCGACCTACTACACCAAGCTCCCAAGCAATCAAATGAAAGACTATTCTGAATCTTTGAAGTTTGACATCCCGTCAGATTCAAATTTAGATACTGATGTTGAAACTGAGGTTGCAGAAGGAAACAATGATAATGATGTTGATTCAGATCCTATTAGTGGAAATGGTAGTGAAACTACACAACTCGTGAACTTTAACAGAATCCACTGAAAAAGGTGAAGGATCTTTAACACATCCTAGCAGCAACTCAGGGGGAGCAAAATAAAAGAAGGATCTACTAGTCGTACTCAACACAATGAAGATCAAATGAATACATCAAGAACATATCTGTCGAGACAAAAGGTTTGAAGTCAAAGTCATTCCTGGAGTCTAGTTCTTTGTGATCCGGATTATTGAGTAAAGGCTAGAAGTGCTAATCAAAATGAACATATATTTTTTGGGACCCAACATTCAACATTTGGTATCCCAAAGAATACTGAAGAAGCACTGATTGATCCAGATTGGGTGATTGCAAATGCAAGATGATCTCAATCAATTCGAAGGCAGAATCTACTGAAGCTGGAACCCAGACCACAAGACGAAGCTGAAATTGGTACAGTAAGGGTTCATAAAAACTGGATAATAATTGGCATTGTTATGAGGGACAAAGCCAAACTGGTTGCTACAGGTTAATATCAAGCAGAAGGTATCGACGATGATGGAAACATAATCTTCGGGACTTTCAAGATCTAACAGCAAGCAACAGAGACGAGACTTGATCCTCTTAGGACCTAACAATTGGGCCTAACAAGATGAGGACCTAACAGAGTTAGGGATTCAAGCAAATCGTCAAGGACATGGTATGGCACTCTAACTACTAATTACTTGAAAATGATTTTTAACAGAGTCGTTATACACATATATCTCTCTAGATTACAAAGCACAAACAATGTAATATATGTGCAAGTATACCATGATGATATTATATGTGGGTCTACTAATGAAAATTTGGCAAGAGATTTTTGCTAAGTTAATGCAGAGTAGGTACAAGATAAACATGTTGAAAGAGTTGCAATTCTTTCTGGATTAAAATTAATTCGAAAGAATGATGGCAATTAAAGTAAGTCAAGGATCTTTTAAAAATGTGCAATTTAGAAGATTCTAGACCTGCCAAGACTTCTTACCAACAAACCACTAAGCTTGATCAGGGCAAATCAGGTATATGAACTGAAGTGACAAGCTATAGAGGTAATCAGCTCATTACTTATTCAAGTGCATAAAGACCATATATTTTATTCTCGATATGCCTATGTGCAAGTTTCCAAGTGGATACTAGAGAATCTTATCTTATAGCTAAGTTATGAATTGTTAGATATCTTAGGGGATCACCAATTCTTAGAATCAGGTACCCTAAAGATACTAGGTTTAACCGAATTGGCTATATAGATATAGATAATGCAGGTTGTAAGAAAGACAGGGAAGTCATTCCTAGAAGCTGTCATTATTTCCAGCAACTCTGTTGATCTCTTCACACCACGTATGGAACAAGCGCATGGACACCAGGTATCATTTCTTTTGAGATTGTCCTTAGTAGAATAAATTGCAGATATTTGTTAAACAACTTGATGAATTCATTTTGTCTAAGTTGGTTAGTGAATTTGGGATATTATTTATATGCATATTTGTTGGAAATCTCATCTGCAATGAATTCTCAAATGAGTTCACAAGTATTAAATTTTCCATATTTAAAGGACTTGTGAATTTATTTTAAATCCAGTTCCTCATGCTTATTGCTACTAGTTTAATTATCATTCTTACAATGCAATATACATAAGTGGTAGTTAAATTATTTAGCATAAGTTAGAAGCATAATTATTTGCATGTTAAATATTTGATGAGTATCAGTCAAGATGTCTTGCTTAATTGCTCTGATATGTTGCTCTGATATTCTTAAATATTTTATTACAAATAATTGTGATACTTTGATATTAGTGACAATATTTAGAATTTTTGTTCTAAGTAAATAATGCATATTTCAAAACTCACTAATATTGGAAGACGAAGTATTTTCTAAGTTACGTGTATAAAATTCTCAATATTTTATATACTTAGGAAATATTTCTAAATTTGATTTTTGTTGCGAGAAGTTGCTATTAGGAACACAAGTGTTAAATGTCTATATTTAAAGGACTTGTGAATTTCTATTCAACTATTTTCTCGAGCTTACATATATCAATAATAATTGTTATGAGTATAATTGTAATATGCTAGAGTGACAATTATTAGATATAGTGTAGGAAGTTAGATGCTAATATTCAATCTTATGAATATTTTAGTATTTAGCGAAATTATTTTATCCTATTAAAATTATGGATTGAAGCAATTCAATGATTATCAGTTTCATAATTTTGATTTGATAAAATATAAGAAGCACAATTTCTTGCATCTTGAAATTATTGATAAATATCGAATAATTGGTATCAGCGTGCAATTAATTGTGATATTTTTAATATTAGTGATAACACAAGTTGTTTATCTGAAATCACTAATAATAAAAATATGTCTTAATGCTTATTGTTCTACTGAATGATTGCCATGTTTAGTTAATTTATATATATGCATGTGATTGGCAATTGCTTAGTGTAGCATAAGTATTTAATTTATTTTGATTTGTTTAAATCATGATGATATAAAACAATTCAGTGATATATTGGTTCCATGATTTAAGTATATTAAAATAAATTCGAAGCATAATTATTTGTAGAATAAATATTATCTTTAATTACTCTGTAATAATTGAATAATATTTTATTATAAAATAATTGTGATATATTGATACTAATGGATTTGCTTAGTTTTTATTCTAAGTAAATATTGGTTTTTGAAAAAGCCGTTAGTATTAGTATATTTAGTTTTCTTTCTTTGACTGATTTACGATCCTGAATGTATTTAAAAGAAATTTTTGTCTATTTCTTTTTCAAAACGTTTTATGCAAAGATACATTCATTTGTCTATCAGTCTTAGGTAAGAAAACTTCAGAATTCTTTTTCAAAACTTCTCTTTTGAAAATCTTTTGATTTACAGCCCTACTTTGATTTCTAAATCCTAGGGTGTGAATCAAACTTTTCTTGAGGATAATCTTTCTTTAAATCTCAAAATATTTTATCCTCTCTCCAAAGCTGGTTTTAAATGCTATATTTTCAAAACCGTTTTCTCTCTTAATTTTTCTTTTTAAAGTGGCAGAAACTTTGTGACTGCTATTTGATTTGGAAAAATTGTTTAAACTTCGAGGTATCAATCACTTGTAAAATGATTTGTTTTTAAATACTTATTTCAATGTATGTTTCACATTGATTCATAGTACCAAAACAGTGATTGTTGCTTTGAAGGCCTAGTACTGTATTGTTAAGCATTCATTCACCCCAATTGTCATGTTTTTATTTTAAGTCGGGGATACTATCAAGTGGACGAAAATGATGTAAATCATAATTGCATTATGAGTCGGAAAATCATAGCCTCCATCTGATAAGGATGTTTTGCAAAACTATTTTCAAAACCTACAGTGCTTAGGTTTAATGGAAAAGAGTCATTTTTATTAAGATTTAATTTGGTAGAAGAGTTGAATTTCTTCTTTGGTGTAAATTCCCGCGTTTTATTATGGGAAGTTTGCCTTATAAGAAATTCATAAGGGATAGACTTTTTCTCTGATACACATTCCCGCGTTTTATTATGGGATAAGTATCTTAAAGAAAATTTCTATTGGTTTCATGCTTTTAAATGATAAATCTTTAGAACCGAAAAAACTCTTTTATTAAAAGTGCTTTAATGCAATCAATTACCATTCCCTCTTATATTTTTCCTTCTCATTGGGATGAAAAATATATTTTAGAATGTTAAGGTGATTATCTTTTAATCTTGATTGATTCTTCCATTTAGCCCCCAGTGGCTACAGAAGCTGACCAGGAGGTTGAAAACCCATCAATCTCTTACCCAGGCCTTCATACCAAACACTAATTCATCCACTTCCATATATTAACCCTTGGAGATATAAGGAACAAATGTTACTTAGAGGTTGATAAGGGAGAAACTGCACTTGATGCAGCAAATAAGGATGAAGTTGAAAGTGCACCCATAGCTCTACCTCTAGAGAAGTAAAGTAGTATATAGCTGAGGTAACTGTAAGCTCATCTGTAACTTCTCAAAAGGATGCAGAGCTGAAAAGGCAATAAAACTGTCTCTGGAATCATTCTCTCAACAGGGTGAGTCCATTGAAATTCGCTCGTCAGCCAGAGCATCTTGTAATGAGTCAAGTACACCACTAGCGCTCACGCTGATGGTAAGCCTAAAAAGATAAATTCTAGGAACACATTGCAAGACGTGCACAGTGAGAGGTATAGGCATGTTAACAAATTACCCGTCACAGGGTTACGAGGGAAACGTAGACTCTAATTTGCCATTCATTACATTGTCTACTACGTTGACCCTCCTGGAAGGAACATTTCCAGATCCTGAAAAGGATGTCCACCTCCCGTTTACGGAGAAGGTGTGAGGCAACTCCTTGATAGAACAAGGCAGGATTCCCTAACAGATTTTAAAATCTTGGGATAACCCATCTCAAAGAGGTGAGGCTCCACTAGACAGTGATTTAGCAATTGTTATTGAGTCTGGTGCTGAGATAGTGCTTATGCATGATAGATCAAAAACATCTCAACGAGGCAATTCTCCACTTGATAGTGATTCAGTTCATTCTAATGAATCAGGTGATGAGAATATATGAATTAACGGATTTCACTTGCAGGTACAGAAGGCTATATTTGGAATGCAGAGTGAAAGTAAGGGAGAGAAACACTTAAGTGAAAGTGAGGGAGAGATACACTTGAGTGAGAGATAGGGAGAGAAAGAGTGAAACACTTAAAATGCTCGATACTAAAGTGTAAACACCAACAGAACGTAGTAGAAGTGAGGAAACCTTAAGCCAAACACTTACCCTTGCTACTTGCTACTTCTGGAAGAAAAGTTACTATATTTTTCCCGATCAATGACAGACGAGAACCTTCTTTGGAAGACAAACCATTCAAAAGTGGGCCATTGGAGGATTCCTCAACTAAGGGGGAGAATTTATAGGGAGAAAAAGGAGAAGTTAATCAAGTCTTATCTTCGTACTTTGGAAAAAGTTAATATCCTAAAGGGGTTCGTATCCTGGATCATTAAGGGAAGTTCCTGGATCCTTAAAGGGAAAAGGGGTTCGCATCCTTGGGAGAAGTTAATATCCATAGGGGGAGATTTGAGACGAGAAAAAGAAAATCTTATCTTCTGATCCTGAGGGGAAACAACAGAAATATGGGAGAATCAAGAAGCTGTATTCTATACTTGAAAGGAGTTGTCAGAAGAGGATTCCTAATCCAAGTGGGAAGAACAGAGGACTATTCCATTGATTTTCTAAAGGTAGAAGAAAAATAAGAAGGAGAATCACATTCTCAGGGGGAGAACATTATTTGAGCAATGTTCTATATTTTATTGAAGATGTTCCCAGGAATTTTAATTCTTATGAAGCTCAGTTTATGATAAGTTCTTTATAGGTCAAGCAATAAAGGATTTTGAAGCAGAGAAAAGCTCAAACACAGAGGAATGAAGATGATATCTATTGAAGATGCGTTCAGTGCTAAAGGAACACTCATTTTCTATTTCTCTTTACTTTATAGAAATCTGGAAATGTATTATATGATCCAGAACACAAGTAGTATTATTTACAAGTCTAGAGCATTAATATTTTCTTGTAGTTAGTTGAGTTATCCTCTAGGGATTTGCTTGTTAATCTCTACCAAACAAATAGGGGGAGATTGAAAGGCTGTATGTATAGACCTATATGTAACATAGGGTTATAACTCAACACAAGAACAGGACGTGTAAATAATATGAAGTTATCACCGGAATCAGGAAGATATGAAGACTTGGTAAAGACAAAGGATAAAGTAGAAATCTACAGACTTGAAGCATTAGCTCACTGGAAGAAGTTCATTAATATGTTCATGCCTCAGTGAAGAATAAAGGTTGAAGTATTCAAGGATGTGGAAGCAGTGAAGCAGTTGTCAAAGTACCAGAAAGATTCTAGTGATCCAAATCTGCAAGTTAGTCAAGCAATGAATTGCAGAGCACAAGTACAGGAATCGATAAGATAGAATATACGGCAAATACAAAGAATCAAAATATTAGATGGAATCTTGGAGTCTATTATAGATTGCTGGAGAAAGTTCATTCATATGTTCAGACTTCAGTGAAGGATAAAGTTCGAAGATGTTCAGGGTTTCAGATATGTTTATGGTTCAGCATAAGTGCCAGAGGATTCTAATGTACTTACAATCGAAGCACTTCTAATCAACAGGGAACAAAGTCAATTGTATTGTAAAGAAGATGTGAAGATCAAGATCGTGTTAGTCGTTTGTGAACCAGACCAGTTGCACCAAACGTCAGCACAAAAGAGTTTGAAAACTACATCACTGATTCAGAAGAATTGACCAGATACTGAGATGAGTAACCAAAGTGGTATGCGATTAAGCCCAGAATAAATCAAGGTCGAATTAACAAGGAAATATTTATTTGACTTGATTGCAGTGAAAGAATTATGCTAAAGGGCTTAACACATTCGAAATATGGCTAAGTAAATGTGACTGCAGAAGCTGTATCCAGAAGTCAACTTGGTCAAGCGTTTTTGTCTTATTCCCTATGGTTATTAACCATCGGGTGAAAAAGCTAAGTGAGAAAAGAAGTAGAAAAGACAAAGGCAGATTTAAATACCACTAGCCGATAGTTCTTTACTATCGGGTAAAGAAAATAAAGAAAAGCTAGCACTTCCCGATAGTTAGTAAAAGCTAGAAGAAATTTCCAATGATTGTTAACTATCGGATAAAACAAATAAAAAGAAAATCTATTTATTCCGATAGTTAATAAATCAAGTAATATTGCCGATAGTTACTCAGCTTGAATTAATTGAATTCATTCCAAATTGTATTAAGTTCCGATAGTTGTTTTACAGACTCATCGATACTTAACAATTACTCAGAAATTGTTCCGATACTTAAGGAAAATCAGAAGTGAAGAAGCAACTTGTTTTACTTGGCACAAAATGGCCCACGTATCCTAAGTTGAAAAAGTCTACACATATATTGAAGCAGAGCCATTCAGTTGGTAGAGTCTTCTGCAACACAACAAAAATAACCAGAGAGAGAAGACGAAGCCGGAGAGGAGGAACACCCAGAAAAATATATAACTCCTCACCGGAGATGTATTAGTGGTCGGTACCTTAACGGAAAATGTTCAGGGCCACTATATATCACTCTCTACGGTCTTAGTTTCCTTTGTACTGATCTAGAAATACTTGTATAGGAAATTGAGAGTTATATGTTTTTGTTAAGCAGCGAAGAACTTGTTCTTCGGACCGGATTTGTTGACCGGGTGTAGCAACCTCAGGGTTTATATTTATCAAATGATATATTCCCCGAATCTTGTGTTATTTATTTTCCTGCTGATTTTCTAGAACCGAAATGATTAATCCTAAACACAGAAAATCAGTAAGCAGCTCCGTAAACACTATTCACCTCAAGAACACGAGCCCACTAACCGAACTCTAAATTATTTATCCGTAAAAGATTCGAAAGAATTTTTGATTTAGTGAGTATCGTATTCAACCCCCCCTTCTACGATACTTCCGGGGCCTAACAAATTGAAACCCCAACTTCCAAACATTGTGGACATGAAATTTTCTATAATATGAATGTTAAAGTGATTGTTCATATTAGAATAAAAAAAATAGCCTAAACAATTCTGTTTCCAGGCCTTTTCATCATTTATAAAGAACTATATCAGAGGTGGACAATAGTGTAGCAATTATAAGAAGAACAATGATAGGTATTGTGAAGTTAAAGGTTGGCATTGTCAATAGAATTAAGAAGTGAAAACTGATAGAAGTACAACAGAGTTATACCTTTTGATTGTAGATCAGAGTGGAAAACATCTTTAGCAACAAAATGAGATATTGCATGCTTGATCCTATCAACAGGGCCTGGAGTGATCCATGATTATAGTTCTTCAAGATGAATTGGTTGAATGAGATTCTCGACTCCCAGAGAAGCGGTTGGTTGAGCTTGAAGTCGACGACCCTCAAGAAATCATATCTCCTTTGTAGATTGATTGTCGCTTGATGAAGAGCTCCTGCACTCTTTGAGTGATTTTGAAAACATAATATAATTTTGATTGTAGAAAGGAAAATTTTAAAGACAAGAGAAGTGATTGCGGAAGATGAGATAAGAGGAAGAGGAAGATAATAGGAAGATGAAGATGAAGGAAAAGAGAAAAACCGGGCACATAAAACGAGGAAGAAGAGAAGTGTCTAAAAGGGCATCACCTGTTCATTTGAATGTATGTGCATATAATTATAATTATATTTAAAATATTTATTCGTTTTATAAAAACCAAATAAATTAAAATTATCATTTTATTGATAAAAATTATATTTATAATGTCATTTCAATAAATTATATGATAATTTACAAGAGCAAAACAAGTACATATGGAAACACGTTGTTATAATTATAATTATGATTATAGGTACATATTTTAATAAAAACTATTTAAAATTTAAAAATAACTTCTAATTTTATAAAAGCTAAATAAATTAAAAGTTTCACTTTACTAATTAATTAAAAACATATTTAAAATTAAAATTATATGATATGTTACAAGAGCGAAATAAGTATGGATACATATAAATGTATATAGTTTATTAATAATAAGTAGATAGTTTTGTAATTCGAACATGAGTATGAGTATACATTATATACGAATGTGTTAAGAAGTAGATAGTGAGTTTCTGATAAATATATATTTACCTTCTTATTAAATTAAAAATATTTTTTTGATGATCCACCCATGCGGATGTTAAGATATTTCAATTTCTGTGATGTATAAAAAAAATATAATTTTTAAATTTATTTTGTCTATTTTTTTTATAATAAAAGTACTAAAATCATCTAGAAACATTTTTTGTCTTGTGTAAAAATGTAATTTTCTTTCGATTTCTGTGATGTATAAAAAAACTATAATTTTTAAACTTATTTTGTCTATTTTTTATAATAAAAGTACTAAAATCATCTAGAAACATTTTTTGTCTTATTGTAAAAATATAATTTTTGTCATCTAGTATGAAACATACAACGTTTTCCTTAGCAATTGTGTTGTATGAGTTAAAATAACACATCAGTTTTTTACGTAAAACTATTTAAGATAAATATTGTATGAAATGACACGACACAATACATTGAGAAAAAAAATATTGTATGAGGTTAATAAAGACAACAATTTTGAATGTAAAAACTATTGTATTTTGTCTTAGATTTTTAAATAGTTAAAAAAGATTCGCTTTCTTTATGAATTTCGATAATTACGAATGTTAAGATATATTAATATGTACCAGTGATGTATAAAAAATGAAATTAAAACTAAAACTAAAAATAAAATTAAATATCATATTTAAAAAATAATTAATAAAATTTTATATACATATAGTAAATATCATATTACAAAATAATTAATAAAATTATACCAAATATAAACACATCTTAATTTGATAAAATGTAAATCAATTTTAATAAATATAAAATTAAGTAAATTCCCCCTTTCTTATCTATACAGTATTTCTGCCCCCTTTCTTTTACCAAAATATTCGAGTTTTCCTCTAAACCAAATTTCCCCCCTTTACCTAAAATCCCCGCTTCAAAATATTCTCGACTCTCCCCTGTTTCGCGACTCTCCCACCTCTCCCATAGTTTCTTATAGTTTAACCTCTATTTGTTTCTAATTTAGCTTCAATTATCTTCAATCGATTAGCTTGTAGCCTAGGTCAATCTATTTATTTGTGTACTCATATCTTGTATCTGCTGTTAATCGATTTGTTCATCTCAGATTAGCTGTTCGCATTGTGGTGTAGTAAGTGGGTAAGCTATTGTATGAATCATATGATTTAGTTTCAGTTTGGGGGTTATTTGTTATAGCTCTCTTTTAACTTTCTTTGTTGCTCATTTGTCATTGTGCTCTTTTAATTTTGTTCAACTAACTACTTTTTCGTTGATTTCATATTAATGTGTTTGGAATTATCCCCTGAAGAAGAAGTGGTCCTTACAATTGTCATTGATATAATCAGGTACCACTAATCATGAATCTATATTCTGCTTCCAGATGTTTATACATCATTAGATATAATTTTTTTGAGAAACTTCTATATGTTTGGGGCCTTAATCTATTCTTCTTTAACACTACTTCAAAGTTATTTCTTTCTTTTGGGTGCACTATATCTTTTAAGGGAACTTTGTCTTATTAATATATATGACATGTTAATGCATAATTTCATTGTCGCATGACTATAAGTGTAAATATGAGGGCCATTGGGTAAAAGCCATCAGAATGTCCTATCCTAGGATTTTTTTTATTTCCTGATAATTATTGTTTTAGTTTCTAGTCAGTTCATTTTTGTTTATCTATATACAACAAAATATTTAACTATATGGGGGACAAGAAAAGAATACATATATTTAGTGCAGGGGTCCATCTTCCCGATTTAGTAGTTCTATTTTCTTCCTAGAAAGGGTCTTTGGTCCTATGTCTCATCACATGTTAAAAAGAGTAGAGTGAATTTCCAAATATTGTTTCTGCAATCACAATTTTGTTCTGCTGCGTGAATTAGAAATTTATTTTTGAAGTGCATTGTTTCATTTTTTTCTACAAACATCACATGGAGAAGTATGTTAATTAAAAAGTCAAGGTTGGACTGGCCAGATCGTGTAGCATCTAGAGATATCATTAAAGTTGTTATCAAGCCGCCATGGCTCCAGGTCAGTCATTGTTTTACCATTAATACATACATGGCATATGCTTTAGTTTTTTTTTTGCATTGTGCTTGAATGACTTTATTTGATTTTTGTTCCAAAACTTATAATGCATAATATGGATCATTCGGATAGTGATCTTATTCATCTTCTTCAGGGATCGCTGAGATACGATCCATCTGAAAGATAATCTCAGGAGATGATTGAAGAGAAGAAAAAAAGATAAAACTCCATATACAACCATTCTTTGGAATTTGATTATAATTAGTTTTCATGTTTATCTTTCGAAATACTCAATCAATAGATTCGTAGGTTGTTAATAATGTATAAACTCAAATTTTTGTTGTAACTAAAAGTTTTTTGAAATTATCATTTGTCGATGTTATTATCTCATTTTGAAAAACGTTGGGTGTATATCAGAGGAACACTGTTATAGTTAAAAAAAATGTTGTGTTCTTATATTTCTAACAATAGATCTAGATTTATATACACTTGAGCTAATACAAGGGTGACAGTGGTTTGTTAAGCAAAAACAGTTTTGTGTAGATTAGAGGAACAACGTCCAGTTTAGAATAAAGTATTTTGTTCTTCTATCTCTAACAACAGAAATAAATTAATAAACACTTGAGCTAATACAAGGGTGACAATGGTTTGTTAAGTAAAAATAGTTGTGTATAGATTAGAGGAACAACGACCATTTTAGAATAAAGTATTGACTTCTTCTATTTCCAACAACAAAAATAAATTAACAAAAACTTGAACGATTTGAAGGATAACAATGGTTTTTTGGTGGAGAGTGTTATTGTTTGTAGTAATTGGACAATACTTCTAAGAAGATAGAGTGTTGTCTTCCTTCATTTTAGACAACGAATGTGTACTATTATGTGATCCATGTAACAGACGGCGGCTCGATATCAATGGTTTTCCAGGGTATTAGACAACGGGTAAAAATGCTTGTTTGAAACTATTTTTCTTGTAGTGTTTGGTAGTTTTTGTACGTTAAAAGCTAAGGCTCCCTTTGGGAGTGCCGTTGAAAAGTGTTGTGTTATGAGAAAAAGTACTGTTAGAAAAATCATATGACTGTTTGTTATTTTTTTTCTTTCAATTTACGCATATTTTGAAATATAATATATAAAAATAATGTTTTTGGGAAGGTTTAATGATGAAATTGATAGTTACTTTATGCAAAAGCTGAAATCAACTTTTTTCAAAAGCATGGGGTAAATGCTTTTGTTAACAGCAGCTTTTAGACCAAAAGCACTTTTCCGGACAACAACTTTTAGAATTTACTAAACACCTTTCTGACAACTTTTCAAGAAAAAGTTGTTGTAGCTGTCTGCAATAACAATACCAAACAGGGCCTAAGTCTACAGATTTGACAAAAGCTAGAAGCTGAAATGGACAAGAACATAAATAATTAGGACACACACCTTATGGTCTACATACATATTACCCTCCATGGACCCTGCTCTAAGCGGGATATGCTGGGTACGTTTGTGTTATGGATCAAAAACTAGGTTGTCTTTTATGCGTAATTAATACTAGGGTTGGATGAGATTCGAGGTTTAATGGCTGCACTTGCGTTTCATGCCTTAGTTCTGCCTACACAAGATGCCTACGTATCTTAGTGTGTTTTGAGAATCAAGCCAGACATAATTCTAAGAATGAGGGGTCAGGCCTTTTATATAGACGACTAAGGGTCTAGGTATTCGATTAGGGTTAGGAGACTTGGTGGGCAAGTCTCCTAGTTAAATGATAGTCCTGATTTCTTTAACGTTGCTTCTTAGGACTCGATTTCCATTTAGGACTTAGTTTCCATGTCGGTCAGGGTGACTTGAGGGCTACACTTTAAGTTGCCTTCCACGAAGGTTCTAGGTTGTCGTGGCTTTTGAGTCGTGACTACTTTTGGGCTGAAGACCATGTCAGTTGATAGGCTTGGTCTGTATCGAGCGTCCCTGATACATACGTGTTTTGGGCCCATCGTTAATCTAGTTTTTATCCTTGGGCCTTGGTTTTTTGGACCGGATTTGGGTCTAATAAATACAACATTAATTATGACTTTAGGGTTAATTTTAAGCCCATATCATTTGTCCCCCAACTTCTGGGAAAACCTCTCGGGGTTTCATAAAAGTTATAAGGGTCTACAGTCGAAACAAACAAAACAGGGCTTATGCGCCAACCAACCGGGGTTGCCATGCCTCAAAGCATCCTAGTCGGCCAACCCTGGTCGGCTGGAGACTTCCAGGACCCTGGTCGGCTGAAGGCCTTCCAGATACCTGGTCGGTTGAAGGCCTTCCAGGTGCCTAGTCGGCCAGCCCTCGTCGGCTGAGGCTTTCCAAGAGCCTGGTCAGTTGGCCCTAGTCAAGTGAGGTCCTCGAGGAGCCTGATCGGCTGGCCCTGGTCGGTCGGGGACCTATTGGTCGGCTGACCCGGGTCTCAGCTGGCCACCGTTTCACGATTTCTGAGTCCGTTTTGCGTTCATTTTTCACCGCTCGATGATTAATGTGGTCGGCCGATGTCCTCCCTTGGTTGATGTTTTTCGTTGCCCCAGGATCAATGTGGTCGGCCGAAGACTTCAAAAAATAGAAGGAGAGCGGTCAGCTCTTGACTGTTGTACTTTCATGATTGACGTTTTTCGTCGCCCCTGTATCAATGTGGTCGCCCGAAGCCTTCAAAAAATGGAAGGAGAGCGGCCGGCTCTTGACCGACGTCCTTCCTTTGTCCACATTTTCGTCATCCCAGGATTAATGTCGACTGCCGAAGGCCTTTAAAAATAGAAAGAGAACGGCCGACTCTGGACCGAAGTCCTTCCTTGGTCGATGTTTTTCGTTATCCCGGGATCAATGTGGTCGGCCGAAAGCCTTCAAAAAATAGAAGGAGTGCGGCCGACTCTTGACCGACGTCCTTCCTTGGGCGACATTTTTCGTCATCTAAAGATAAATGTGGTTGGACGAAGGCCTTCCAAAAATGGAAGGAGAGCAACCGGCTCTTGACCGGTATCCTTCCTTGGTCGATATTTTTAGTCGTCCCAAGATCAATGTGGTCGGCCAAAGGCGTTTCAAAAAATGGGAGGAGGTTAGCCATCTCTTGGCTGGCTCCCCTCCTTGATCGAGGATCAACGAGGCCTTATCTTCTTTGGTTAGTGTCCCTAATTCTAAATTAGGGTTTAACTTAGGCTTTATTAGATATAAAAGGATGATGCTTTCAGAGATTAATCAATCAGAGTTTACAGAAGCTGATCAGAGTTTGTATGACGTCATCAGAGACTAGAGGTTCAGAGTTTATTCAAATGACAGAGTTTGACAGCTGGTGTTCGATAAATCAGGAATTGATTGAAGATAAAAAAGGAAGTGTTTCTGTAAATATCAATTATCTTGTTGGAAGCTATCTATTCAGAGATAATGATGGAAGTCGTATTTCTATATTAATTAATCATTATCTTTGTTGTAATTAGATAAGTAACTGGGTACTATATAAACAGAAGATTAGATTTACATTGATGTATTATTAATAACATATCATTCATATAACCTACCAGCTCTTAAGAACATCTGGTTTTTTGAGAGAGTTTTGTATTAAGTTTGTTAAATTTAATACAAACTGTTATTCTTTTATATACTTATATTCTATAATCGATTATTTGGTACTATTATATTCAACCCCCTTCTATAATAGTTTATTTACTGGGTAACAATTGGTATCAGAGCAGGCGGTTTGTTTTAACCTAAAAGATCTTAAACAATGCCTAGAAACAAGTATGAAAGTATCAGAATTCCAATTCTTAAAAAGGCTGAATACCATACATGGAGGGTGGAGATGATGATGTTCCTGGAAACCACAGATCTTGACTATCTAGATAGGATTAATAAATGTCAGTATCTACCAACATCAATTTTGTAATATAATATAATACTAACAAAGGTCTTCGAAGGATGAGAGTCATGAGACTGTTTCCCACAACAGGACGAGGCAATTTAATGATTAGCAGCATTAATTTATCAACATGTACCAATCTTTCCCCGAACCTACACTTACAGATCCACTTGTAAATTAGGAAAACCATTTCGCACCGGGGAGAGAGAAATTACTAGTTTCTTTATAATCATCAGACTCATCACCAACGGGTCTGCCTTTGGATAATACAATCAAGGTGACCGTGTGTGTGTGTATATATATATATATATATATATATATATATATATATATATATATATTATAATTAATTAATAATAATGAAATCTATGCATTCACATAAATTTGATAAATTAAAATGCCATGTCATTTAATCTGAGAAATAATTTTGTACCGGTAACATTTACTCTAATAAAATACACCAGGCTCAAATATTGTACGGTGCCATTTGATATGAGAAATTAGATGATCACCTGCCTACACAGTCTTTCTTTCCCCAGCTTCTATCAACATAATAACATAACATGCAATCAGATGTAGCTTTATAAAATATGAATTCAAATGTGAAACATTTATTAAAAACAATTACATACACCCATACATGATGACCAATAATCTGAGGTCTACAATGAAATTGCAAGCCGCACACAACTTAAACGAATCAACTTCAAGTGGTTCGACAACTAAGCCAGACATATAAACCAACAAACTTGTAAGCCAGACAAGAGAATTTTCAAGGACAAAAGTTGAATAATAATCGAACATGACTCGATCCACTCCGGTCAGACTCGAACCCTCCACCTACCAACTTCAAGTTATGATTTCCGTACCCCGGGGTAAGCTATCGATTCTTATTCTTTCTCCAAACCTATAAGAAAATTTGATCCTTCCTTGAGAATCTACAGAACCTCTCTGAACCGGATAAATAACTTCAGCACTACCTCCTAATGGATTTGCATATTGGTAAAGCGCCCTCATAGACAAGTGCAGTTCACCAATATATCTATCACCAAGCTTTCTCTTGCAGTACAACTTTATAACAAGCATACTACTAGCGTGTTCTACTAAACTTTCACTTATGGTATATCTCATCGTATAGTTCCATGTAGGGTTTGTCTTTCCATGCGTATCCACCGGAGTTCTCTTCTCCGAGTCCGGCTGATTTCCAATAGAAACTCTAGCATAAACCTCCATCCTGAATATTTTTCGAACATTTTTGAGATCAATTGCTGAGATTAAATTTATCTCAAACGTTCTACAATTCATATATGCTTAATTTCCGTATAAATAATTCTTATAATGCCGCTAATAGTTTGATTTATATTTTTTTGGCGTTGAAACGATTGATAATAAGTAGGGTATAATACATGGAGTATAAATAGTTGAGTTGAGTTGAGTTGCGTGGCTGGAGACAAGTAATGTCCCTGCAAGGAAATATTTTGGTAGTTTCCTTGATTCTCGTTGATTTTTTTTTGACAAACAAAAATATTTTATTAAAACTCTGAAGTGTCAACTAAAACCTGATTGTGAAACAAAGAACAATCTAAACAAATAGCTATTTTGTTTTCAAATCGCTTAACATATAGAATATTCAAATTCTTTAATCTAAAAAGTATTCTAATCACATCTCGAGCAATCTAACTTACATAACTGTGAAACCAGTAGCATCACTGTTGACTTTCACATAATGTCATCTGTAGTACAATGTTCGGAACTATCAATTACATTAACTGATATTGGAGGAACAAATATCACCAAAATATGAATAATTTTTTGTTATAAAAGGTGAACTCTTGCGATATCTACCACAATTTGGAGTCTTACAAATCTTTCAAAATACCATATAAATCCTTCCTCAGAAAACTAACTACCGATTAACTACTTATAATTGAAAAGTTCCGTGTTACACACTAACACTTTGGAGGAAAAATAGTTATTTAGTAATTCTTAGGTGTATTTTAAGTTATTTATGAGTTTTGTTTAGAGATATATTTTAATTAGGAGATTAATATTTAAAATTAATCATAATAATTAATGAGTTATCCGGCCTAAATATCGCTTAACTACCCTACCAAGCTCGACCCAAATATTATATTTTATTATTTTATTTATATGGTTTTGAATTTATTTTTATTTTTATAACAATTATTTAAAATAATATGTGTGTAAATATTTTTTATATAAATTTTACATGTATTTTAAAGAAATAATGTTTGGGGGTTTTATTTAGAGATTTATTTTATTTAGAAGATTAATATTAGTTGTATTTAAAGAGAATAATATTTATTAGTTTTGTTTAGTGATCTATTTTAATTAGGAGATTAATGTTTAAAAATTAAATCTAATAATTAATTAATGACCCGGCCCAAATATCAACTACCATAAACCGACCCAAACATGGACTACCAAACTTTTAATATTTCAGTTTTAATAAATAGTAGTATAGTTTTAGAGTTTTTTTTTGAAATATCAAATTTTTAATTTTATATTTTGTAAAATGTTTCCCAGATAATCAATCTATTACAGAAGGGGGGTTGAATGTAATAGTACCAACTAATCGAAGATGAACACAAGTATGTAGAATGGAATCACTACAAGAAAAATCGGTTAAATGCGACCGAATATTTTCGACCGACTTAAATTCGACCGACTCTGGTCGCATTTGAGACCCGTACCAGCCAAACAACTCCCATAATTAATTTCTACCGAATCTGGTCGCATTTAATATCGGTCGCCAATTGTCGGTCACTTTTAATGGTAATTTCGACCAAATATTTTCCCGCCAAAACAGGGGATAAATCCCGCCAAAACCTGAATATAATTTCGACCGTCAGCGGTAGAAAATAGTCCCAGTCGAATTTAACTTTCGGCGGGAATTTTGCCGCTCATTTTTTGAAAAGTAAGCATATATAAATTTGATCGACTTTGGTCGAATTTATAAATTCGACCGTTGCCCGTAGAATTTATAAATTCGAACAGTTTAAGTAGAAGTTATAAATTCGACTAATTTTGGTTATAAATTTAAATGTGACCGTTTCTGGTCACTTTAATAAATTCTACCGAAGTTGGTCGAATTTACTCGCATAAAATTAGAAACCTGCCTCTTTTCTTCTGCCTCCTTCTTCTTTAGTTTCTTTCCACCATTTATATTTAACGAGGGTTTCTCTCTGAAACTAGGGCTTTTGGCAGCAAATCGGCAGCACTAATCGATGACTTCAAAGGTTCTTTTTCTACCTGAAACTAGGACTTAAATTTCATTTTTGTATAATCTTTTTAATCCTAGATTTACTACAATATTTTAATATTTTAGAGGTTGCGAAAAAATAAATATAATTTCAACATAAGTTATTACTTTATCGTAAGAGTAAAATTAAAATATGCCTAGTAATCATAATTTCAGTTAATATAATACACTCAATGGCCACCTATTGTTAATTCAGTAATTTTTCTGTTTTTTGCATATTTTGCCTGAGTTTTGTTGACATTTGCTTGGTTGAAAGCTGGTGCAAATCACCGATAGATAACATGTATGCAGCATTGTTAAATGATTTCATGCACCACTGTCCACTGCAATCATAATTAAGTATTAAGGCCATCAACTATAAAACACATTAAATTGAACGAGTGCATATATACAAAGGGTCCACTGTTCAGTTACTGATATTGAGTAGAATACTTTCATTCATTGATAAATGCTGTCTTTGCTAAGGAAAGAGATATAATGAATATCAGGGATTGACAATCTCCACCTCCTGTAAACTGCTAACAAGAAAGAACCATAGTTTTTTCTTTTTCACTTAATTACAATAATAGCTTCCAAAGCTATTTTGGAGATGCTTGGCTAATTTTTCCTGACTAGCAATATTTTTTTCTCTTTACCCCGGCAAATTCTTCTGTTCCAGATGAGATATTTATGATGATGTCGAGAATCTTAAGCCAGGTGAGGCAGATGGTAAATTCTTTAATAATATATTAATCAATGAAGCAAAGTAATATATATGGGGCATATATTTTAGAAGTAGCAGAAAGTTGCTGCTGGGTTTTTAAATATGGCGCATTAAATTCGACTGGAGTCGGTCACATTTATATATTCGACCGGAATCGGTCACATTTATAAATTCGACCGGATTTGGTCATTTTTATCAATTCGACCAAATTTAGGCACCAAATTTTAAAAAAATTGAAATTTCAAAATTTTTGTCGAATTTAATCGGTGTAATCTACCCGGTCGAATTTAGCTAAATTCGACCGATTTTACTAAAAGTGACTCCTCTAAAAGCGACTAGACAATTTCGGTCGAATTTAGTTATATTCGACCGAATCTAGTCAAATTTAACTAAATACGACCGCATTATTCTAGTCGAATTTAACAGTTTTTCTTGTAGTGAATACTGTTTTGTATTAATAATGAATTTGATACAAAACTCTCTCAAGAAATAATATTCTTAAGAGCTACTAGGTTACAATAATAATGCTTGAAAAACGTATTTTAGATTATAACCTATCTCTGTGTTTATATAGACACAGCTACAAGTACAATTACAAATCAGAATGGAAATAGAATAGCTTTAATAAGGTAATTTAGACTTGCACTCGAATTCCTTCTTACTATCCAATTCTGACTCTGATTTGTCTGTTTCCTTTTCTGATAAACTCTGAAGCTAATCTCTGTCGGTTTGTCATTCACTGATTTGAGCATTCTCTGTTAGAGTAAACTCTGATTGAGTATTCTTTGATAGAGTAAACTCTGTCCGACAGCTTCATAAACTCTGATGACGTCAGCAATGTAAACTCTAACTTGTATTCTCTGACAGCCATCAGTGTTTGCTTCCCAACAATCTCCCCCAATTTATGCTTTAAGAAGTAAAATATAAATTTCACTTATGATGTTAGAAATCCAAGACAAATGCATCAGAGTTTGTTTACCATTTTTAACTTAGACTCTTCTGTAAGAAAAATCATCTTTCAGAAATTGACTCAGAAGTTTGTCTTCAGCAGCTTTTAGCAAAACAACCAGCTTCTCTTTCAATTCCCTCATTTGGTCAGAAGAATCATCAATCTGATAAATAGCAGCCCTCAAAGCATAGATAGATGATCTTTCCATTCTTTCATCCAAAGCAATACAACAAGCCTTCATTCCATCAGGATTTAATATCAGTGTAGGAATCTCTAACACCATCTTGACTTTTGCATCTCCCTTTCTCATTGCTCTTCTTGATCCATCTTCATGTAAGTATCCAAGCTCATACTCCTCAGAGTTTATCATCATTAATCTTTCACTTTTCTTCTTTTCAGCTATTGCTCCTTCAAGAATTTTTACCCATCTAGAAGTTACCTCATTTTCATCATTTAGGAGGAACAAAACATGTTCAAGTTCTTTAGATGCTTTCTGAATTAAATCTTCTTGAGCAATCTTCATAACTCTTCCATCCTCCAAGAAATAAATGAGCTTCTCTTTAGCTTGAGCACCATCAAAGATACCCTTCAGAATATTAACAGATATTAGCTTGTCCAAATGTTCTTGAGACAGCTCTTCTTCAGGTTTATTTTTCAATGAATAAGGATCTCTGAAAATGTTTGCTTCACCCCTGTAGACCTTAGCATGTGAATCACCAATACCACCTTTATCTTTTCCAAGTCTGGCATTGAGAGTCAGTGTTTGAGTATCTGTCCACAGAAGATCAGACTTTTTCTTCCTTATCAAAGATTGTTGTTGTTCTTCTTCCTCATCATCAAAACTTGCACCACCTGGAAGAAAAGTTGTTCCAGACATAGTGAGAGGATTCTTTGGCTTAGCTGGAGCTTTTTGTTGAATTCTAGAAGATGATCTTGTTTGAATTTCTGAGACTGGTTTTGGTTGAGCAACTGGTTTGACTAGCTTGGGAATTTCAACATTTTTGGTTTGGATAGGCTTAGCTTCTGGCTTCTTCTGTTGAATAGATACCTTCTTCTGAATTGGACCTTTTCTTATATATCTTTTCTTTTTCTGGACTTGAGCACTGTCAGTACCAGACTTCCTCAATTCAGCTTCTACAGCAACTGGATCCATTCCTGGATGTTCTTCTTCAAAAAATTTCTTTGCCAGTTCTGCATCTTTTAGATTTTGTTCTTCAATCTTCTCAGGCTTCTCTTCTTCTTCAAGCCTTTTTGCTAATTCCAAATCAGCATCTATCAGAGTTTGCTTATCAGAATTTATATCAGTCTTTGATGTCATCAGAGTTTGTGAGGTTGTCAGAGTTTGTTCAATCAGAGTTTGCTGCTTCAGAGTTTGCTTCCCATCCTTATGACTCCCTTGATCTTCATCATCAGGTTTGTTAGATTTGAGAATTACATCCTTCTTGTATTTGTCTGAACCCTTTTCCCCCTTTCTAACATCACTTCTGATAGTAAGAAGTTCAACTATAGTATGTACCATTCCCTGTATGGAACTAATAAAAGCAGAAAGAGTATCCACTTTACCTTCCAATGCAACCTGTTTAGTGGAGACATAGTGGAGTTTTGCTTTCAGAGAATGTTGAGAAGCGGAAACAACAGTTCCTAGAAGGACAGAATTCTTGGTGACAGATGCCCTCAGATCATTAACTTCATGTTGAAGTCCCTTGGACATAATAGTAGAAGCTTTCAGAATTGTCTTCAGTTCATCAGAGGATATTTCCTTGTCAACTTTATTAATTAATGCAAGAACATGAGGCCAAGAAATTTCTCCCTCAAGAAACTTCCAAGATGAATCCCAAATGGATTGCCTGTGAGAAGAAAGAAAATCTTCATCAGATGATTTTTCTTGGAAACTAAAATCCCTTCTGATACCCTCTGCATCTAGATCAGCCTCAATTTGTCCTTTAAGATATTCCACCATCACGTAATCAGTATAATCCATCCGTAATCAATCATGAGCATCATATGCATTAACATGCCATCTCTTGGTGTTATATCTTTGTGTGAAGGGAATGAAGAGATCTGTGACTTCTTCATCAGCAAACTCTCCAATGGACATGATGTTTACTGGACCAAATAAATCAAGATGTAGTAGATGAAAAGGTTGATCAATTGAATTTTCAGTTTTGCTCTTGAAAGATGTCTTCTTTTGTTTGGCCTTTTGACATGAATCACAGAGTCCATCAGGATGAAATTGAACTTTTGGAAGACCTCTAACTAGGTCCTTTTTCACCAATTCATTAATGTTTCCAAAGTTCAGATGACACAGCTTTTTGTGCCAATTCCAGCTTTCCAAAGATGATGCTTTCCCAAGTAAACAAGTTAAAGAACCTTCCGAGTGTGCATCCAAGCTAGCTTCAAATAAATTGTTATGTCTGTGGCCAATAAGAACTATTTTCCCATTTTTCTTGCTTTTCACTTCACAATGAGTTCCATGAAATTCCACAGAATAACCTATGTCTGTCATTTGACTCACACTTAGCAGATTATGTTTGAGTCCTTCAACTAGAGCTACATTTTCAATGATGACATTTCCAATCACAATATTGTCATATCCAAGTGTTCTTCCTATGTTGCCATCTCCATAAGATACTGCTGGGCCAGCCTTCTCCTCAAACTCTGAAAGCAGGGATTTATTTCCAGTCATATGTGCAGAACATCCACTATCAATCACTAGGATGTTTTTCCTGTTTCCCTGCAATCAGTAAATGCAATTTAATTAGTAGTTTTGGGGACCCAAACTAGTTTGGGTCTTTTCTTTGAAAACTTGTTAACTTTTGCAGTAGAAGTTCTTTTATCAGAGTTTAAATTAACAGAGTTTACATGATCAGAGTTTGCATTCACAGAGTTTGTACTATCGGAGTTTAGATTCCTTTTATCAGACTTTATCACATATATTTGTTTGATAGTATGTTTTGGAGAATTATTTACTTGAGGATGTGGTTTATAAGGATTGTTATACGAATTATAATATTCTTTGTATATATAAATAGAGTGCCATAAACTACCACAGTGAAAACAGGGATTATATCTTGTTTGTTTTCTAGCCTCAAACGTAGGTCTTACAGGTTCTTTCTTTTGTTTGCAGTCAATAGCAAGGTGATTAGAATTTTCACAAGTAAAACAGGTTTTCTAGGAGCATCAGGAATATTCATGTAGTTGTTCTCCTTAGTAATTCCTACTTTACCATTCCTATATCTTTTCACCTTTTTAGATTTATTAGTGATTGCCTTCAACTTTTTTTTAAGTTGCTTCTGTGAAAGTAACACTATATTCATCTTTTTAGAATCAGGCACACTATTGTTTTTAGAGCATTCAGGGAGAGTTTTCTTATCATCACTAGCTCTAACAAACTTCACAGGTTTAGTCAATGTTCCTTTTGTGTGTGAATTAGTGTGAATTTCTTTATCAAATTCATAACCTAAGGCAGATGTCCAATTCTTTTCAGAAAGCATTTGTTGGACCTTCTTACCAGCCAAACTCTGAAGGTCTCTTTTTCTTTAGCTATCTCAGATTTTAAATATGTGACTTGTATTTCTAACTGAGTTTGCATGTGTATAGCATTCTCACAGTCTTTCTTAAAGCTAAGCATGTGTACAAGTTCAGATTCAAGCATGTTATTCCTAGCAGTCAGAGTTTGTATTTCAGATTTTAATCTTTTATTTTCAAAAGACTGAGATTTAAAGCTAACATGCAAATTTCTAAGGAAAGACTTTAATTCATGAATATCTTCAGTATCAAAAGTGAAAACAAAGTTTGGTACCTTTTCAGAGTTTAAGATGATGGCATCAGAGTTTGCCATGAGAGCATAGTTAGTTTCTTCTTCAGAGTCTGAAGAATCCATCCAATCTTTCTTTGATGTGATGAGAGCTTTCCCAGATTCCTTGCTTCTGCACTTAGTAGCAAAGTGCCCCATCTTATTGCACTTGTAACACTTGATCTTTGATTTATCAAGAGTTTTTGATTTTCCATCTTTATCTTCTCTTTTTCTGAATCTGTCTTTCTTGTCTGACTCACCATGCTTTTTCTGAAAGTTTCCTTGCTTCCTAAATTTTCTGTATTTCTTGAAGATTTTGACAAACATAGCAAACATCTCCATCATGTCAGTGTCTGAAGAGTCATCAGAGTTTATATCAGAGTTTGCTTCAAACTCTGATTCACTGCTTTCTTGGAGCACTACTTCTTTCCCTTTCCTTATTGAAGCTTTAAGCACCTTTTCTTTTGGTTCTTCAATCTTGGCTTCAACATTCAATGCAATAGATCTTGCCTTACTGCTTTTTTTGTTTCTTCTCTGCTGTAACTCCATATCATGAGTTTTCAATTTGCCATAAACTTCATCTAAGGACATCTCATCTAAATCAACCATGTCTCTAATCAAGGATGTCTGCAGATCCCATTCTTCTGGAAGAGCCCTTAGAAATTTGGTGTTATGAATCTTCATTGTCATATACTTTATCCACCAAATCCAAGTTATTCAACAGAGTTAGAAATCTGTCATAGATATCTGTTAGGGACTCATTCTGTTTAGCTTCAAAATATTCATACTCTTGGATAAGTATAGATCTCCTATTTTTCTTGATTTCCCTGGTTCCTTGACATTGAACCTCTAGAGCATCCCAGATCTCTTTTGCTGTCTTGCATGCTATTACCCTGTTGGACATTACAGAGTCAAGACTGTTATTCAATATGTTTCTTATCTTGGCATCTTTGAGGACTTCTTGTTTTTCCTCATTGGTCCATTCTTTCTTATCCTTTAATGTATAATATTTAGGAACTTGTCTTCCTTCTACAACAGTTGCAGGCACCAGTTTTGTTAGAAGATACTGGCCTTCATTGATCATGTCCAGATAGTCAGGGTCTGTTGCTTCTAGGAACATCAACATCTTCACCCTCCATGTAGGGTACTCAGCCTTCTTCAATATTGGAATCCTGATGCTTTCATACTTTTTACCAGACATGATTATTTGATCTTTTGAGTTGAAATTAACAACCTGTTCTGATACCAATTGTTTCTCAGATAATCAATCTATTATAGAAGGGGGGTTGAATGTAATAGTACCAACTAATCGAAGATGAACACAAGTATGTAAAATGGAATAGTGTTTTATATTAATAATGAATTTCATACAAAACTCTCTCAAGAAATAATATTCTTAAGAGCTGCTAGGTTACAATAATAATGCTTGAAAAACGTATTTTAGATTATAACCTATCTCTGTGTTTATATAGACACAGCTACAAGTACAATTACAAATCAGAATGGAAATAGAATAGCTTTAATAAGGTAATTTAGACTTGCACTCGAATTCCTTCTTACTATCCAATTCTGACTCTGATTTGTCTGTTTCCTTTTCTGATAAACTCTGAAGCTAATCTCTGTCGGTTTGTCATTCACCGATTTGAGCATTCTCTGTTAGAGTAAACTCTGATTGAGTATTCTCTGATAGAGTAAACTCTGTCCGACAGCTTCATAAACTCTGATGACATCAGCAATATAAACTCTGACTTGTATTCTCTGACAGTCATCAGTGTTTGCTTCCTAACATAAAAATATGATTTTAACTTTCGATTCTTCGTTAATATATCCAGTCTCGGACCAGCAACTTGGCCTCAACCTTTTCTTTATTCATCACATATTGACTCTCGGAATAGAGCTAAAAGAACACATACGGAGCCTAACTTATATCCATGCTTTTGATATTTTCCCCAAGTTCACTCATATAATTTAATTGATAAATATAATGAATAAAATAATTTTTTTTTATTATCACGGGAAAATCTATAAATAATTTGAAATGATATATAAAAATATATAGATGATGAGGTCAACGGTTTTTTTGTTATAGAAATTTCATTGCATTCTCATTTATTTTGTACTTCAGTCGTTCAGGTGTTTATTAGTTTGCACTCAATTTTTTTTAAAATAATAATCATATTAGATATAAATTATGAGATGAAATAAATATTTATAAATTATTAGTATAAATTAATAATAAAATGACGAGAAATTTTATAACTAAATTCTAATTATTAGGAAATGATATACTCCATTGTCCCTAATTAGTGATACATTTTGACTTTTCTATAACCAAATTTAAGAAAATTAAAAAAAAATTCTTCTATACTTTTTAAAAATTTAAAAAAATATTTAAAATAGATTTTATACACTTTATAATAATATAAAATTATATTTTTTTCAATTATATATATATATATATTAAATTATAATCAAAAGTTTGTCAATTTGAGAAAAATAAAATAAAATGGACAACTAAGGAGCGGAGATTAGGTTTGATTAAAATAACAAAAGTCAGTGTTAGGTTTAATTGAGTTAGTTCATTAAAGTAATAATAATATATATTATTTAATACTTTAAAGTGATTTATTATATTAAACTGTTTTCCAGAATAATCGATTATGAACACAAGTTTATAAAATGGAATACTGTTTTGTATTATTAATGATCTCGAATACAAAACTCTCAAGAAAATAATGTTCTTAAGAGCTGCTAGGTTATATAACTATTGCTTAATGAATTCAACATTGAATTATAACCTATCTCTGTGTTTATATAGACACAGCTACAAATACAATTACAAAACAGATTATGATAAGAATAGCTTTAATAAGGTAATTAGACTTGCACTTGAATTCCTTCTTACTATCCAAATCAGACTCTGATTTGTCTGTTTCCTTTTCTGGTAGACTCTGAAGCTAAACTCTGTCGATCTGTCATTCTCTGATTTGAGTATTCTCTGTTAGAGTAAACTCTGACCGACAGCTTCCTTAAACTCTGATGACGTCAGCATAAACTCTGTTTAGTATTCTCTGACAATCATCAGTGTTTGCATTCCTAACAATCTCCCCTAATTTATGCTTTAAGAATTAAAACATAAATTTCACTTATTATGTCAGAAATACAAGACAAATGCATCAGAGTTTGTTTACCCTTTTTAGTCTCAGATTCTTCTGTAAGAGAAGTCCTCTTTCAAAAATTGACTTAGGAGCTTTTCTTCAGCATCTTTCAATAAATCAACAAGCTTCTCCTTCAATTCCATCATGTTCTCAGAAGAATCATCTATTTGAATTATTGCAGCTCTTAGAGCATAAATTGATGACCTCTCCATACTTTCATCTAAGGCAATGTAACAGGTCTTCATACCATCAGGATTTAAGATTAATGTAGGAATTCCTAACACCATTTTGACCTTTGCATCCCCTTTTTTCATTGCTCTTTCAGTTCCATCTTCAAGTATGTATCCAGGCTCATATTCTTCAGAGTTTATCATCAACAACCTTTCACTCTTCTTCTTCTCAGCTATTATTCTTTCAACAATCTTCCTCCACCTAGAAGTTGCTTCATTTTCATCATTGAGCAGATATAGAACATGTTCAAGTTCTTTAGATGCTTTATCAATTAGACTTTCTTCAACAATCTTTAAAACTCTCCCATCTTCTAAAAAATAAATGAGCTTTTCCTTAGCTTGAGCACCATCAAAGATATCCTTCACCACATTTACAGAGATTAATTTATCCAGATGTTCTTGAGACAGTTTTTCTTCAGGTTTATCTTTCAGTGAATAAGGATCTCTGAAGATGTTTGCTTCACCTCTGTAGACCTTAGCATGTGTATCACCAATACCACCTTTATTTTTTCCAAGTCTGGCATTGAGAGTCAGAGTTTGAGTTTTTGTCCACAAAGGATCAGACCTTTTCTTTCTTATCAGAGATTGTTGTTGTTCTTCTTCCTCATCATCAAAACTTGAACCACCTGGAAGAAAATTTGTTCCAGACATAGTGAAAGGTTTCTTTGGCTTAGCTGGAGCTTTTGGTTGAATTCTAGAAGATGATCTTGTTTGAATTTCTGAAACTGGTCTTGATTGAGCAACTGGTTTGAGAGTGTCAATAGATTTGATTTGAATAGGCTTGGATTCTGGTTTCTTCTGTTGAGCAGCAGTCTTTTTCTGAATTGGACCTTTCTTTACACTTCTTTTCTTTTTCTGAACTTGAGCACTAACAGCTCCAGATTTCTTCAATTCAGCTTCTGCTACAACTGGATCCATTCCTGGATGTTCTTCTTCAAACATTTTCTTTGCCAGTTCAGCATCCTTCAAGTTTTGTTCTTCAATCTTCTCTGGCTTATCTTCATCTTCAAGTTTCTTTGCTAATTCTAAATCAGCATCTATCAGAGTTTGCTTATAAGAGTTTATCTCAGTCTTTGATGTCATCAGAGTTGGTTCAATCAGAGTTTGCTTCCCATCCTTATGACTCCCTTGATCTGCATCATTAGGTTTGTCAGTGTTTAAAATTGCATCCTCCTTGCATTTGTCTGCTGAACCCTTCTCCCCCTTTCTGACATCATGACCTGTTTTAACAGTAAGAAGCTCGACAGTTGCATGTAACATGCCCTGCATAGAACTAACAGAATTAGAAAGATGAGTCACTTTAGCTTCCAATGCATCCTGTTTAGTGGAGACAGAAAGAAGTTTGGCTTCCAGAGAATGTTGAGAAGTGGAAACAGCAGTTCCGAGAAGAACAGAATGCTTGGTGACAGACGCCTTTAGATCAGAAACTTCATGTTGAAGGCCTTTGGACATAATAGTAGAGGCTTTCAAGATTGTTTTCAATTCTCCAGAAGAAATTTCTTTGTCAGCTTTATTGATTAAGTCAAGAACATGAGGCCAAGAAATCTCTCTCTCAGGAAACTTCCAAGAAGAATCCCAAATGGATTGCCTGTGAGAAGAAAGAAAATCTTCAGCAGATGACTTTGCTTGGAAACTGAAATCCCTTCTGATACCCTCTGCATCAAGATCAGCTTCAATACGTCCTTTAAGATCTTCCACCACCATGTAATCAGGATACTCCATCCCTAATCTCTCATGAGCATCATGTGCATTAATAGGCCATCTCTTGGTGTTATATCTTTGAGTGTAGGGAATGGATAGATCTGTGACTTCTTCATCAACAAAAATCACATCATCAGAGTCTATGTCCTTCCCATCAGAGTTTGAAACATCAACAGAGTTTGGCACAGCATCAGAGTTTGATACAGGTAAACTCTGAGTACCTGCAAAAGTAACAGAACAACCTAAATCACTCTGATTTTTTAAAGTAATCTCATTACTTCTCACAACACACATATCATAACTTTTAAGAGTTAGATGTTGCTCACTAGAAGTAATTAACTTCTTTCTCAATTCTACCTCTCCTTTTGCCAGATCCTGTGTCTGCCTCTCATTTATTCTGTTTTTCACACATTTTACCTCAGACTCACTGGAGAGGCTCAACACACAATGTCCTACAGAAATAAGAGGTGGCTGAGAAGAGAGATTTGTAGTCACATGAATAGGGGTATCCTTTTCAGGACTATCCATGATCATCCCAGCAGTAAAGGTTGGAAATATAAATTCTGAACTAATACAATCAGAGAATGTAAATTCTGAAGTAGAGTCAGAGTTTATACCTTGAGCATTTGTAGTTGCAGTCTCCATAGGTAGTGTAGAAATTGATTTCTCACAAAGATCATTAGAGTTTGCCTTTGGATCTTCATCAGAATTTGTCTGTTGAATGAGAGAATCTTGGTCTGCAATCATAAAATGAATGATTGGTTCTTGTGGGACCTGAGTCATATCTGCAGCTGCTTCACCACTTTGAGGTGAAGGTTCTTGTGTGCTTGACTCTGCCAGAAATTGGCCTTCAGCATCAGCAACAGCAATGTCTTCTATAATTGTGTGGGTGCCTGCATCCAAACTTTGATTGGATGGTTCTTGTGTGACTGGAGCATTAACAACTTCTTCAACCTTTTGAGCAGAAGGTTCTTGTGGGTTGTACTCCTGATCATTGTTGGCTTCATTTGCTGGAATTGTGGCTTCTATTGAACTTTGATCAATAGGTTCTTGTGTACCTGGCCCTTCAATGACTGCTACCTCACATTGAGAAGTAGGTTCTTGTGTGTCCTGGCCAAAAGAGACAGACCTCCTCTTTTTTCTTGAAAAATGTTTTGGACTGAGAGATGCTGAAGATGATGTTGATTTCTTGGCTTCCATTTCTCTTCTTACTTCTTCAGCCAGTTCCCTTGCTCTTTCATAAGATATCTCCTTTATAAGTTGCTTTGGTGACTTTGTAGGAGAATCAGATACTTGAACTGGAGCAGCTTCACTAGATTTTATTAACTCATCAGAGTTTATCAATTTTTTAGAGTTTATCACTTTAGTGTTGAAAGGTCTTTCAGAGTTTGGCCGATCAGAGATTGGAGCATCAGAGTTTATAGCTGCATCAGAGTTTATCCCTTCAATCTTTGCAGCCTCAGAGTTTGCAATCTTGACTAGTCTTCTTTTCTTTTTCTTTTTCTCAGGAATTGGAAGAACTGTTTCTTTCTGAGGAGAAGTCTGAGAAACCTGTTCAACTGTCGTTCTCTTAGCAAAAACGAACCCTTCATCAGAATCTGTATCTTCATCAATTAACTTTCTCTTTTTGAGAGAAGATTCTGTCACTGAATTCCCCTTCCGTTTGCTTGAGCCCTGTTGAGAGGTGTGTTTTGCAACTACAGTCTTTTGAGAGACTGTAGAGGTTGGCAAAGGTGTTTGGGTATCAGTGTTTGAAGGGTGACTTGGGTTTGAATCAGAGGGTGCTAAACTCTGATTCATAGCCACTGAGAGAAAGTCCCTGCCATACATGGTAGACATTCTCTGATTTAAGAGAAGCCTGACCCGTGTGGGATAAAAGAGAGGAGAGAGATTACCTTTCTTAGCATCCTTCCTAGCTAGGTCAGCAAAAATTCTTTTATTCATACAAAAACTAGCTAAACTCTGATCATTCTCAAGACATACATTAGGCAACAAATAATTAAAAATTAACTGAAGAAATCTAGCAAAGTATACAGTGTGAACATCATCATTTATCTTGCTAGCCAACTACCTAATTATTAAACAAGGAAAATTGAAATTGAGATTATGGGTCAGAGAATACCCAATCTGTTGAGACAGTTGCGGAATGGCATCAAAATTGGTGCATTTGGCAGTGAAAGTCCTTGTAATGCAGTCGAAGAAGAAACTCCATTCTCTTCTTAAATGTGGTCTTGTTAAACTTCCCAGTTTAGATAGGCTACCTCCATAGCCTATTGCTTTGAAAAATTCCTTGATTTGATCATCTCTAACAAAATCATCATACTCAGCCTCTTCTGGAAGATGAAGAGCTTGTCTCACCACAGCAGGAGTAATGGAATACTTGCCATTGCATTGAAATGTTATTATCGGCTCCTCATTATCATTAGCATTATTAAACTTTGCAGTTGACCAGATTTTGAGCAGAGATTGAGCGGAGAAGTTCGTGGCTTCAGCCACTTGACTAGTCTTCTTTTCTTTTTCTTTTTCTCAGGAATTGGAAGAACTGTTTCTTTCTGAGGAGAAGTCTGAGAAACCTGTTCAACTGTCGTTCTCTTAGCAAAAACGAACCCTTCATCAGAATCTGTATCTTCATCAATTAACTTTCTCTTTTTGAGAGAAGATTCTGTCACTGAATTCCCCTTCCGTTTGCTTGAGCCCTGTTGAGAGGTGTGTTTTGCAACTACAGTCTTTTGAGAGACTGTAGAGGTTGGCAAAGGTGTTTGGGTATCAGTGTTTGAAGGGTGACTTGGGTTTGAATCAGAGGGTGCTAAACTCTGATTCATAGCCACTGAGAGAAAGTCCCTGCCATACATGGTAGACATTCTCTGATTTAAGAGAAGCCTAACCCGTGTGGGATAAAAGAGAGGAGAGAGATTACCTTTCTTAGCATCCTTCCTAGCTAGGTCAGCAAAAATTCTTTTATTCATACAAAAACTAGCTAAACTCTGATCATTCTCAAGACATACATTAGGCAACAAATAATTAAAAATTAACTGAAGAAATCTAGCAAAGTATACAGTGTGAACATCATCATTTATCTTGCTAGCCAACTACCTAATTATTAAACAAGGAAAATTGAAATTGAGATTATGGGTCAGAGAATACCCAATCTGTTGAGACAGTTGCGGAATGGCATCAAAATTGGTGCATTTGGCAGTGAAAGTCCTTGTAATGCAGTCGAAGAAGAAACTCCATTCTCTTCTTAAATGTGGTCTTGTTAAACTTCCCAGTTTAGATAGGCTACCTCCATAGCCTATTGCTTTGAAAAATTCCTTGATTTGATCATCTCTAACAAAATCATCATACTCAGCCTCTTCTGGAAGATGAAGAGCTTGTCTCACCACAGCAGGAGTAATGGAATACTTGCCATTGCATTGAAATGTTATTATCGGCTCCTCATTATCATTAGCATTATTAAACTTTGCAGTTGACCAGATTTTGAGCAGAGATTGAGCGGAGAAATTCGTGGGTTCCTTAAGTGCGTACCCAATATAACTGTTCTGCAGAAAATCCTGAATCACATGAAAATCCTGAGGTGCTTCATCCTTAGATAGAAGAGAGATGTAGTTTGTTGCAGCAAAAGAATAGGTCTGAAAAGTGATACCCTTAGACGCCATTGAAGTTTTGAGATATGAAATGTGAATAACAATTACGGTTTGATAAAACAAGAGAGAAAGATAGAATAAATGATGTAGATGAATAATTCACAGTGAAATAAATTGAATTAAACTATTCCCTCTCAATTGCATATACCCTTTAGTGGGACACGTGGCAAGAAATAATTTGAGCAGTAATGAGTAGACCAAGTATCAAAATACAGCAAGTGTGTGTGTGCTGTGTAATAATAGAAACCGTCATTCGTGAGATACACGCGCCTTATTACAAGTCCAGTCAGAAATTAATAATTATGATGGTACAAAATGAAATATGATGTCATAAATATGATCTCAGAATTTACCACTTAATCAGAGTTTACAGATCAGAGTTTATATGAGTCAGAGTTTAGTATGTACTGTCAGAGTTTACCACATACTCTGACAGAGTTTACCATAAACACTGATAACTTGTGATTAGAGATTAGATGCTTCAATGATCAGAGTTTGTTCCATTTTCATCAGAGTTTACCCCATACTCTGACCTATACTCTGAGTGTCTGAAACTTGCTAAGTTGAGCCACTTGTCACCATCCCTAATTCAGAAACCAGTCTGTTAAATGTTGCTTCAGGCAAGGGCTTAGTGAATATATCTGCTAATTGTTGATCTGTAGGAACAAAATGTAATTCAATTGTTCATTCCTCCACATGTTCCCTTATGAAGTGATATCTGATACTGATGTGTTTTGTCAGAGAATGCTGGACTGGATTTCCTGTCATTGCAATAGCACTTTGGTTATCACAATAAATAGGAATTTTTGAAAATTTCAAACCATAGTCTAACAATTGATTTCTCATCCATAAGATCTGTGCACAGCAGCTTCCAGCAGCTATATATTCAGCCTCTGCAGTTGATGTTGAAATGGATTTCTGCTTTTTGCTTTGCCATGACACAAGTCTTCCACCTAAAAATTGACAACTGCCACTTGTGCTTTTCCTGTCAATCTTGCATCCTGCAAAGTCAGCATCTGAATAGCCTATCAATTTGAAATCAGACTCCCTAGAATACCATAAGCCAAGATAAGCAGTGCCCTTGAGATATCTGAAAATCATTTTCACAGCAATTAAATGAGGTGCTCTTGGATTTGCTTGAAATCTAGCACACAGACATGTGGCAAACATGATGTCTGGTCTACTTGCAATCAAATAAAGTAGAGAACCAATCATTCCTCTGTATGCTGTAATATCAACAGGTTCTCCAGTGTCTTGATCAAGTTTTGTTGCAGTAGCCATGGGAGTTGTAGCAGATGCAGAATCTTGCATTTGAAATTTAGTGAGTAGATTCTTTATGTATTTAGACTGATTAATGAAAATACCTTCTTCAGTCTGTTTCACTTGTAAACCTAGAAAATAACTCAATTCTCCCATCATACTCATTTGATACCTGGACTGCATTAGCTTTGAAAATCTTTCACAGATTTTCTCATTAGTGGAACCAAATATAATATCATCAACATATATTTGAACCAATAATAAATCCTTACCTTGAGTTCTATAAAACAAGGTTTTATCAATTGTTCCTCTAGTGAAACCATTTTCAAGTAAGAATAGAGCCAGAGTTTCATACCAGGCCCTTGGTGCTTGCTTTAGTCCATATAGAGCTTTATCCAGTCTGTAGACATGATTTAGATATTTTATATTGACAAAGCCAGGTGGTTGTTCAACATAGACTTCTTCTTCAAGTTCACCATTTAAAAATGCACTTTTAACATCCATCTGGTAGACCTTGAATTTCTTATGAGCAGCATAAGCAAGAAAAATTCTGATTGCCTCAAGTCTAGCTACAGGTGCATAGGTTTCATCATAATCAATCCCCTCCTGTTGAGAATAACCTTTGGCCACTAGTCTTTCTTTGTTTCTTGTAATTATTCCATCAGAGTCTGTCTTGTTTCTGAATACCCATTTTGTGCCAACAATTGATCTGTTCTTTGGCCTTGGAACTAGGGTCCAAACTTCATTCCTTTCAAACTCATTCAATTCTTCCTGCATTGCAGTAATCCAATCTGCATCTTTCAAAGCATCTTCAACCTTCTTCGGTTCTGTTTGCGAAAGAAAACTATGAAATAGACATTCATTCTGAGTAGCTTTTCTTATTTTTATTCCACTTTCCAGATCACCAATAATTAAATCAGGTGTGTGATCTTTGGTCCATTTCCTTGGATGTGGAAAGTTTCTTGAACTAGATGCTCCCCCATGATCTGTGCCTTCATAGAATGATCCTTCTGTAAATGCTGATCCTTCTCCTGAAAATGTGCTTCCATCAGTGTTTGATGACTCAGAGTTTAGGTACTCAGAGTTTGAGTTATCAGAGATTGAGGTCTCAGACTTTGTGGTCTCAGAGTTTGAATGATCAGAGTTTAGGGTTTCAGAGTTTGTGTTGTTCAGAGTTTGGTCAGACTCTGATATTTCAATTACTGTGTTTTGATCTCCAATGTTAGTACTTGATTGATGTTGCTCCCCCTCAACATGTGCAGAATCTTCAATTTCTATTTCAATCAATTCTGAATCAGAGTTTAAAGAATCAGAGATTACCTTACCAGAGTTTAGTTGAACAGAGTTTATTTTCTGGAGTTCATTCTCAAATCTTAGAGTTTCTTGTGCATCTTTATCATGTAACCCAGCTATCTTCCCTTCATCAAAAGAGACATTAATTGATTCCATGACTGTCCTTGTCCTTAAATTGAATATTTTGAATGCCCTTGAAGAGGTTTTAGAAGTTGTTGCATATCCAATAAAAATTCATTCATCTGCTTTAAGTTCAAACTTCTTCAATTGTTCAGGATGTGTTTTGAGAATAAAACACTTGCATCCAAAGATGTGAAAGTACTTGACATTTGGCTTTCTTCCTTTCAAAGATTCATATGGAGTCATTCCATGTTTGTTTATTAAAGAACAATTCTGAGTAATGCATGCAGTGTTCACAGCTTCTGCCCAAAAATAAGTAGGTAGCTTTGCTCCTTCTAGCATTGTTCTAGCAGCTTCTATTAAAGTTCTGTTCTTTCTTTCAACTACACCATTTTGTTGAGGTGTGCCAGGTGCTGAGAATTGTTGAGTAATACCTTTTGTTGAGCAGAATTCCTCCATTGTTGAGTTCTTAAACTCTGTTCCATTGTCACTCCTTAAATTCTTTACTTTGTGAGTTAATCCATTCTCAATCATTGCAATATGATCAATGATTGTTTCTGCAGTTTCATCCTTTTTGTGCAAAAAGTACACCCAAGTAAATCTAGTGAAATCATCAACTATTACCAGAGTGTATTTCTTCTTTCCAATGGACATGATATTGACTGGACCAAAGAAGTCAAGATGCAATAGATGAAAAGGTTGATCAATTGAATTTTCAGTTTTGCTCTTGAAAGATGTCTTCTTTTATTTAGCCTTTTGACATGAATCACAGAGTCCATCAGGATGAAATTGAACTTTCGGAAGACCTCTAGGTCCTTCTTTATCAATTCATTAATGTTTCCAAAGTTCAGGTGACACAACTTTTTGTGCCAATTCCAGCTTTCCATTGGTGATGCCTTTCCAAGTAGACAGGTTAAGGAACCATTAGAATTAATATCCAAGCTTGCTTCAAATAAATTGTTATGTCTGTGGCCAATAAGAACTATTTTTCCATTTTTCTTGCTTTTCACTTCACAATGAGTTCCATGAAATTCCACAGAATAATCTTTGTCTATCATTTGACTCACACTTAGCATATTATGTTTGAGTCCTTCAACCAGAGCTACTTTCTCAATGATGACATTTCCAAGCACTATGTTGTCATATCCCAGTGTTCTTCCTATGTTGCCATCTCCATAAGATACTGCTGGGCCAGCCTTCTCCTCAAACTCTGAAAGCAGGGATTTATTTCCAGTCATATGTGCAGAACATCCACTATCAATCACTAGAATGTTCTTCCTGTTTCCCTGCAATCAGTAAATGCAATTTAATTAGTAGTTATGGGGACCCAAACTAGTTTGGGTCCTTTCTTTGAAAACTTGTTAACTTTTGCAGCAGAAGTTCTTTTGTCAGAGTTTGTGTTAACAGAGTTTACATGATCAGAGTTAGCATTTACAGAGTTTGTACTGTCAGAGTTTACACTCCTTTTATCAGTCTTTATCACATATTTTTGCTTGACAGTATGTTTTGGAGAATTACTCATTTGAGGTTGTGGTTTGTAAGAATTGTAATACAAATTATGATAATCTTTGCATTTATAAATAGAATGCCATAAACTACCACAGTGAAAACAGGGATTTGATCTTGTTTGTTTTCTAGCCTCAAACCCAGGTTTTTCAGGTTCTTTCTTTTTCTTTTGTTTGCAGTCAATAGCAAGATGATTAGAATTACCACAAGTAAAACATGTTTTCCTAAGAGCATCAGGGATATTCATGTAGTTATTCTCCTTAGTAATTCCTACTTTTCCATTCCTATTTCTTTTCACCTTTTTAGTTTTATTAGTGACTGCCTTCAACTTTTCTTTAAGTTGCTTCTGTGAAAGTAATCCTATATTTATCTTTTTAGAATCTTGCACACCATTGTTTTTAGAGCATTCAGGGAGAGTTTTCTTATAATCATTAGCTCTAACAAACTTCACAGGTTTAGTCAATGTTCCTTTTGTGTGTGAATTAGTGTGAAATTCTTTATCAGATTCATAACCTAGGGCAAATGTCCAATTCTTTTCAGAAAGCATTTGTTGGACCTTCTTACCAGAGTTTGTCCAAACTCTGAAGGTCTCTTTTTCCTTAGCTATCTCAGTTTTCAAATATGTGACTTGTATTTCCAACTGAGTTTGCATGTGTATAGCATTCTCACAGTCTTTCTTAAAGCTAAGCATGTGTACAAGTTCAGTTTCAAGAAAGTCATTCCTAGCATTCAGAGTCTGTATCTCAGATTTTAATCTTTCATTCTCAAGAGATTGTGACTTAAAGCTAACATGTAGATTTCTAAGAAAAGACTTTAATTCATGAATATCTTCAGTATCAAAAGTGAAAACAGAGTTTGGTACCTTTTCAGAGTTTAAGATGGGAGACTCAGAGTTTGCCATGAGAGCATAGTTAGTTTCTTCTTCTGAGTCTGAGGAATCCATCCAATCTTTCTTTGATATGATGAGAGCTTTCCCAGATTCCTTGCTTCTTCACTCAGTAGCAAAATGTCCCATCTTGTTGCACTTGTAACACTTGACTTTTGATTTATCAAGAGTTTTTGATTTTCCATCTCTATCTTCTCTTTTTCTGAATCTGACTTTCTTGTCTGACTCACTATGCTTCTTCTGATAGCTTCATTGCTTCTTAATTTTTTTGTATTTCTTGAAGCTTTTGACAAACATAGCAAACATCTCCATCATGTCAGAGTCTGAAGAATTATCAGAGTTTTCATCAGAGTTTGCCTCAAACTCTGATTCATTGCTTTCTTTGATTATAGCTTTTCCTTTTCTTGTTGAGGCTTTAAGGACTTTTTCTGTAGGTTCTTCAATCTGGGCCTCAACATTCAAAGCAATAGATTTTGCCTTGCTACTTTTTCTGTTTCTTCTTTGCTGTAACTCCAGATCATGAGTTTTCAATTTGCCATAAACTTCATCTAATGACATCTCATCCAAATCAGCCCTGTCTCTAATCAAGGATGTCTGCAGATCCCATTCTTATGGAAGAGCCCTCAGAAATTTGGTGTTTGAATCTTCATTGTCATATACTTTATCCACCAAAGCCAAGTTATTCAACAGAGTTAGAAATCTGTCATAAATATCTGTGAGGGACTCATTCTGCTTAGCCTCAAAGTATTCATACTCTTGGATTAGAACAGATCTTCTATTTTTCTTTATCTCCTTGGTTCCTTGACATTGAACCTCCAGTGCATCCCAGATTTCTTTGGCAGTTTTGCATGCTATTACCCTGTTGGACATTACAGAGTCAAGACTATTATGCAAAATATTTCTTACCTTTGCATCTTTCAAGACTTCCGGTTTTTCTTCATTGGTCCATTCTTTCTTGTCCTTTAAGGTGTAATACTCAGGGATTTGTCTTCCTTCCACAATCGTAGATGGCACTAGTTTGGTTGGTAGATACTGTCCTGTATGAATTCTGTCCAAATAATCAGGATCAGTTGCTTCCAAGAACATCATCATCTTCACCCTCCATGTAGGATATTCAGCCTTCTTCAATATAGGGATCCTGATGCTTTCATACTTGTTACCAGACATGATTATTTGATCTTTTTAAGTCGTAATTAACTGCTTGCTCTGATACCAATTGTTTCCCAGAATAATCGATTATGAACACAAGTTTATAGAATGGAATACTGTTTTGTATTATTAATGATCTCAAATACAAAACTCTCTCAAGAAAATAATGTTCTTAAGAGCTGCTAGGTTATATAACTATTGCTTAATGAATTCAACATTGAATTATAACCTATCTCTATGTTTATATAGACACATCTACAAATACAATTACAAAACAGATTATGATAAGAATAGCTTTAATAAGGTAATTAGACTTGCACTTGAATTCCTTCTTACTATCCAAATCAGACTCTGATTTGTCTGTTTCCTTTTCTGGTAGACTCTGAAGCTAAACTCTGTCGATCTGTCATTCTCTATTAGAGTAAACTCTGACCGACAACTTACTTAAACTCTGATGACGTCAGCATAAACTCTGTTTAGTATTCTCTGACAATCATCAGTGTTTGCATTCCTAACATAAACATATATTTTTTTAAAAAAAATTGGTACATATAATAATATAAATTAGTTGTTTTCTTCTAGCAGATTAAAATAATAAATATATAAATTTTTATAATAAGAATTAAATAATATAAAGTTGTATATATGTTAATATATATATATAATTTAATTTAATTATATTTTAATAGTATATATGTGTTATGTATAGTTTAAAAATTAATTTTAAATTTTAAAAATGTTAAAATTAGCCAATGTGACATTAATAATTAAATTAATGTTTGTAAATTTTTTAATTTAATTTGTTAAAAAGTTTTGATAGAAGGATGTAATTTTAAAACAAAAAAAATAAGAATCTAATTAAGAAATTATTTTCTTTAAGAACCTAAACCTAAAAAGTTAATAGTACAAGGATAAAATTAGAAAAAAATTTGAAGAACTTAAGCTCAAAATATTATATAATTTATCGATACAATTATTAGAAAAATAAAAAACTTAATTTCAAAAAATTATATAATTTAAAGATATTTTAATTGATTTTGCTTACTATAAATTATGACAAAAAAAAAAAAAACCAATACATCTGGTAGATGTCCTCCACAAACTATCGACCAAGTATATAGACCAAGCGCGGTCAGATAATTCGAGTATTAAGGCTTTTCTCTTTTGGTCCCAGATGTTGTTTTCAATTCTTGCTCTGCCCGAAATTTATTAAATTCTGATTCTGATCAAAATATATTAGAATAAATATTTGTAAGTAGTACAAGCCTAATTAATAATAATAAAAAAAAGTATATGGACGCATAGTAGACTTACAGGTACTGGACAGTGGATACCAAGTGGAATCAAGGCGAGGTATGAATATTCCTTGTATTTTAATCTGTCAGTTTAACATTTTTACGCACAATTCAATGGTTTTAGGTTTTTAAGAGCATCTCCAACCCCATTTTTTATAGTTGTTCTCTAAAGAAATTTATAATAACAATTCTTCAAATTTTAAAAAACTAAACAAGTGTTTTTCTCCAATGATAATCTCTATATTGATTATCTATAAATTATAATAAATAAATAAAAATGAAAAAAAAGTCTAAATACAAAACAAGTGGATAATTTGGGAGTGAAAGTCTAGGTGGACAATTTTGATGAATGGAGTTAGCTAGCAAAGATGGAGAATAGTAAAATTTTACATAATGACTTGCTTCGTAGAGTACTATTTTTTATTCTCATTCTCTAAATTACCTTGTCGGGTCATTTTTTTAAAGGGGTTGTAAGGTTGGAGATGCTCGAACTACATGATTATATTTATTAATTTTAAAATTTTATTTTTAAATAAAAATACATAAATAACATTATGACTTATATACAAATTAAGTTTAACTATATAATTAAAACACTTTAAAAGTATACAGAAAAATAAAATAATATATAAACATACATGATGATATCATTAGTTTCGTAGTAGAGTGACATATAGGCTGACATAATATTAACTATACTTTATTTTATTTCTATATATGGTAAAAGTATACAGAAAAATAAAATCATATATATAAATAAAATAAAGTATAGTTAATATTATGTCAGCCTATATGTCACTCTACTACGAAACTAATGATATCATCATGTATGTTTATATATTATTTTATCATTAAATCTTGAATAATGCTACGTACATTCATTTATGAACACAGAATTTGGATACAAATTTATTAATATTAGCTTATATCCCCGGTGACTCAGAGATCGAATTATTTTAATATATTAATAATTTTTATATAATTTGAATTTATTTTTATTTTTATAATAATAATTGAAATTTTATTTGATGTTATATCTATATATGTTTATATAATTTTTCATATAATTTATTTATATTTTAATAGAATAATGTTTAGATGTTTTGTTTAGGTATGTGTTTTAGTTAATTAAGAGATTAAAGTGATATGTATGTTTTAATTAAAAGATTAATATTTAAAAATTAGGCGTAATAATAACTATTTCAGCGACAATATCAAAAATTTAATATTTTATTTTTAATAATATAATATAAATTATTAGAAAATATAAATTAGTTGACAACTAACATTGAAATGGGTCAATGCACCACGGGACGGACCCCGATTTATATGTATAGGGCCCTTTTTAAATGATAACTTAAATTTAAAATAATAGCATATATTTTTTATACCATAATAATTTTTTGAATTGGTATTCACTGATTTATATAATAAAAATTAAAATAAGGGCTAAAATAAAATAATATTATATATATAACATAATAAAAAATAAATAATTATAATTAATAAATAATAATATTATATGTTGAGTCTAATAGATCAAATTTATATTTAATAGGGGGTCAAAATTCTAATTATGTCGATAAATAATTGAAAAAAATATATAATTATAATATATATATATATACACATATTATTGTAATCTTGTAATTGGTTGTTCATTTATTAATAATATTCTCTCTTACCAGTTGGTAGAGACCATGACGTAGATCATAGGGGATTAGGTGTCCAACCTGGCTAAAAGATCTCGTGTTATTTACTTTTTCTATACTGTATTGCATATAGTATGAATGGTCTCACTTTACTTGGCAAGAAAATACCACAAGAAGAGATCAACATGAAAATCATTAGTACTGTTCTCTAGATCTATGAACCTAAAGTCACGGTCTTAGAATTTTCTCCAATAATTTGAAGGGTTTCGAGACACAAACGCAGCGGAATAAACGCGAAAAATAAATCAAAATAGCAAAACCCTCCACATGATCCATGCGAAAACACAATATTTAATTCGGAGATCATGATGTATTACCTTTTAGAGTTTTAACATATTAAAGATAGAGATCATGGAAGTTCAAAACTCGTACGATAACCACGTATCCCATAACATGCGATCTACGCTCTAACGGTATCCACACGAACACTTGATCTTCGAAGGAGGAAGGATGTACTAGCACCCAAGCTGTTTCTCTCAATTTATTTCTCTCTATGCGGCTAGGATTTTCCCAAAATTGAATTAGGTTAACTCCTACAGAAAGAGATGTATTTATAGAGGAAATAAACAAGTCTTTTGGTTCATCATCTGATGGTGCCTTATATTTAATTAATTTATTTAAAATTCAAATTTTAATTTAAATAACTAATTAAGTCAAACTTAATTAATATTCCAATATAATTCGAATTATAAATTAATTCAAATTTCTAATTTTATTAATTAAGTCCAACTTAATTAATATGCAAAATTAAATTTGAATTACTAGTAATTCTTCTTCAAGTGTTCTTTGTGTGTGACTCTTTAGGTTATTATTACGTTGGCAAACAATGAGCGGCATCTAATAATACATCATTGTTACCCCAGTAGTAATAATTAAATTGATGATTCGATTGAATCTTTCGTGAATAATGTTCCATGTAATATAATCCTTTTAATCTTGATATTATAGATTAAACTCAAGCCATGTCTCGTGTCATCATCTTCATAATTTAATCTATATTTTCTTGATCGATGAGTAGACTATTAAAATCAAATCAACATTTGAGTACGGCCGTGCATTTCATAGTCTTACTAAAAGAAGAGGACAATAATATCACTCTTAAAATTAGGAGGATTAAATCTCATCTAGATCATTCATATTTCTCATACGATTCCTAATATACCCAATGTCCACTATTATCATCATCCGGTCAAATGTAACTTTTAATTATCGTATAGAAATATAATGATTTCAGGTATAAGGATCATTACACCATTATCACAGTGAGAATTACTTATGACACTTATTTAACATAGGGAATCTCACGGTGGGTCATTCCAGTGCCATGCATTGAGACATGCACTTATGTTCTTGAGTTTAGTATCACCATACCTATGACCAATGAGATGTGGTCATCTGTCAACAAACATACTAGTCTTTGTGCATTATTATTGTCATTGAATAATAATATTCGACTAGGGAATTTTAAGAATAATATAATATTCATGTAATCTCATTTTTCAGTCACATACTTAAAGATATATATTACGTATCAAAATTTCAAGGACATTTATTACGCTTTTAATTTATCATGCAGTAAATAAAATATAATAAATAAAACCTAATAAATAATAATAAAATATTTTTCTTAAAATATAAAAGTATTGTCCCTAGGGCACAATTACTAACACAATTGACACTATGGATGTTTTATCTGTGTTTGCTGATTTGGAACAGTTTGAAAGCAAAATCAATGCTAGTAAGGCAAACAACAGTTCTGAACTTACTTCTAAAATGAAGAACTTAGCACTACATAGTGATAACAGCAAGATGGAATCTGAAGATGAATAAAATGAGGAGATTGTTCTCTAATCCAGAAAAAATAGAAAAATGATCGAAAAGAAGAACAAGATGAAGAGAGAAAGAAGGAGTTCAGGGTCTCTAAAACAAAGAAGTTCTTTAAAGATTCCAAAAGAGATTCAACATGTTTTGAATGTGGCTAACCTGACCATTTCAAGAAGGACTGTTACAAGCTAAAAGGGAAGTAGACAGTTGGTTTCAAAGACAAGAAAAAATCGAAGGCATTGCTAACCTGGAGTGATGATGAAGAAGACATTTCACCAAGTGACAGTGACAATAATGATGACATGGTCACCAAGTGGTAGAGGACGAGGACGTAGACCATAGGGGATTAGAGGTCGAACCTGGCTAAAAGATCTTGTGTTATTTACTTTTCTGTACTGCATTACATATAGTAGCTAACCGACAGTGAATTGAAATTGAACTTAACTAGCTGACAGGTTAATAACCTGGTAATATTTAAAATTGGTCATTATTAGCCATAACACATATTCACCCCCTCTAGGTGTGCATTTTCATATTTGTCCCTGTTTCTACATAGTTTTATATGTATACTTTTAAATATTTACTTTGTTAATATTTATTAATTCTTACATTTATTGTTTTTAAAATTCAGTTAAATTTACAATTTTTAAAATAATAATTAAGGACATCCGTGTTCAAAAGAAAATAATTAAGGGCATCCAAAAAAATATTTATTTAATTATCATTATTTTAATATACATGACTTTTTCTAAATAAATACATATATAAGAAAAAATGGATGGAAAATATATTACTTTATTGCCATAATTTCAAAAGAAAACACTCAGCATTAATTTGGTTTTACTAGGTTTGACAAAATTACAGATAATTATTCCCTTTGATATCACTTAATATTTAATAGCTTAATACTAACTCTTAATTAATTAACTAACATTTTACACATGCTTTGCACCGAGTTAATTTTTTTAAAATATTTTTTTTATTTCTATCATTTTCTTTTTTTATTTTAAAATTATAGTGTGAGTAAACACAAATCATTGAAAAAGCGTATAATGCAAAATATAGGAAATGAAATAATTATAATATTATTCTTCTTTTTTTTGAAGAAAATGCTAATTTCATTAAGCAGCATCATGCAAAAAATTTTCTAACAACAAACTTGGAGGAAACGTTAATATGTTTGGGCTATCTAGCGAACAAGGTAAACGAGCCATCGAATGGGCTACTTTGTTCACTTGCCATTTAACAAATGCAACTGAAAAACCTGATCTAGATAGAAGTGTCGTGCGACAGTTTTCTAGAATGTGACCTACCTCCAAATGGTTCTCATGAGAATGTTTAATTGGTTGAACACAAAGGAGTGAATCTGATTTTATACACACTTCTTGATATGACACAGAAAGAAGTCAATATATCCCTTCCTGGAAGACCCAAGCTTCTACTTCAAGAATCGTGCTTAACATCTGGAAACAAGTAGTTTTGCCTGCAACAAAAGATCCTTTATAGTTGCGAATAATGAGACCTGCAGCAAACAATTTGTTCCCAGGTTTATAGAAGCATCAACATTCAATTTCAAAAATCTCTCATGAGGTGGTTTCTACTTTTGCATTGATTTACTAATAACTCCGGCATTCAGAACATGGGTTTGAGTTCTAGTATGTTTAGCCAATTTCCAATTTGAGATTGACGTTGTGCTCCAGTCCATAACCACCATATTGGTAACCACCTTATTGTCCCATACTTTCTTGTTTCTGAAGAACCAAATTCCCCACAATACCTTGGCCACTACTTCAATTTCCTCACTAAAAATATTACTAATCTTTCGAATGAGCCAGACTGGAACAAATTCCACCATCTGTATATCATAAACTATGCCTGCATATTGCCAACAGTTGGAAGCAAAAGGACAGTCGAAGAACACGTGTGCCAAATGTTCAATATCTGACATGCAAATGGGACAAGTGATCGGTAAACGCACCCCCTTAGCACTCAATCTTCTTCGAACATGGATATTGTTTCTGCTGAATCGCAAAATGAAAATTTTAATCTTGTGAGGAAGATTCAATTTCCAGAGTTTGTTCCAGCCATACATTTGAAACACGTTGCTAGACCCTATATTGGAATCATACCAGAGTTGGTAACTAGACTTGACTGTATATTGACCATTAATCGTTCGTGTCTTTGCAGGTGATCAACTACGAGAGTTTGAGGGATACGCATTGTCGGTACTAAACGAGCATATGATTCTATGAAAAAAGCTTTGACCTTATCAACCTCCTAGCACTTAGAATCTGGTATAAAAGAACTTGAAACAGAGACATGATTTGTTCCATACTCAATACCTTGCGTCATACAAAAACCATCATTGCCTTTGAACCATGGATTCTTAACCGCGTTAATATCCATACCATCCCCAAGAACCTATCTATATCACTTAAAAATGTTTTTGTTTGATGTCATAATCCCCGACCAAACATAACTGGAACTTGGACTCACAAAGGCATGAAGAAAATGTGAATTTGGGTATTAACGTGCTTTATAAACACGAGCAACGAACGATTGAGGTTTTTTTTATAAAATTTCAACAATGTTTCCCCAATAGTGTCATATTGAAACCATAAAGGTTTCTAAAACCCATACCACCCTTTCTCTTCGATGAACTCATAGCATCCCAAGAAAGCCAATTTATACCGCGTTTGTCACTATAACTAGTACACCACCAATACTTATTTATCATCATCTCTAGTTCTTGATCAAAAGAATTGGAAAGTAAAAAACACAACATATAGTACGAGGGGATAGATTGAGCCACGTTTTTCATTAAAATTGATTTACCGGCTCGAGATATTGACTTCGACTTCCACCCTTGTAACCTTTTACAGACTTTATCTTTAACAAAAGCAAATACCCTTTTCTTTAAAAATTAGTCGTAATAATAACTAGGGGTGTACTCGGTTTGGTATGATTAGGGGTAAAAACCACACCAAACCGCATGTAGCCGGTTTTACAAAATCTCCAACCACACCCACAAATGCGGTTGCGGTTAACCGCGACATTTCAACCGTGAATTTGCGATTAGTGCGATTCGATTTACGGTTCAACCACCTAAAAAATATATAAAAAATTAGTTATAATTATTATAAATTCATGTAGCTAGTATTATTATATAATTCAATAAAAAAACTAAAGAACAATATAATTAATAAAAAAAAGTAATAGATCTTTCAAGTTATGTTATTAAGTACTCTTGTCGATAAAAATATAATACATATACTAAAAATGTTTGATACAAAATTAAAATGATATTATGTGTATAAATTATTTTTGAATCATATTTATATTATGTGTTTAAATTCTCTTTAATATATTGTTATATATTTATATTAATTAACATAGATTAATAACCTGTGCAAAACATTAATAATTTTTTATTAATAAAAAGAGTTTGAAATATATAATAAAATATTTTAATTAAAAATTAAATAAAAGAGTATGTTTTAATATATATATAAAATATTAATATAAATATAATATTCAAAAAAATTATTATAAAATTGTAATTTTTAATAAATTAAAGTGTTTGAGCAATGAGAAATTCGAAACATGCTATTAGATGTGAGTACAATTCTATATTTTAATTAAAAAAGAAGTTCGTTTAGAATAATGTAATATAAAAGTATATATAATATAAATAGAGCATAATAATAAAATTTACTTAATATAAATAAAATAATATTATTATTTTAATATTCATATAATTTAATTAATAAATTATGATATTAAATAAATTAAAGAGGTTGACTAATGAGAAAATTAAAATATGGTTTTTTATTGATTAAAAAAATGTGTTTGAAATTGAGTAGAAGAGACACGTGTATTTGAAGTTGAATGGAAGACGGACCAGACGGACGACGGACGGCAAACCGCCGTCACGACTTTAATAATATGGTATAGATAGTATAAATTATTAGAGAATCTAAATTTATACGTAATATACTAATATATTACTAGTTGACAACTAACATTGAAATGGGTGGAATGCACCACGGGGACGGACCCCGATTTATATGTATAGGGCCCTTTTTAAATGATAACTTAAATTTAAAATAATAGTATATATTTTTGATACCATAATAATATTTTTAATTGGTATTAACTGATTTATATAATAAAAATTAAAATAAGGCCTAAAAAATATAAAGAATAATATTTTATATATAACATAATAAAAAATTATAATGAATAAATAATAATAATATATGTTGAGACTAATATATCAAATGTCCTTGGCTTGGTCCCTGATGCACGAGCATGCATATTTGAATGTTAAATTTATTTTTTTATTGGGTTTGAAATTTAATTTTTTATTTCAAATTAATGGGATTAATAATTATATTATATAATAATCTATCTATATACAATTTATCTGAAATGTACGTGAGGCTTGTCAGATGGCAGCTCACATGATATCTCCAACACCCCCCTCAAGTTGGAGGCCGGGGTTGAAATGTATTTAATATGTTTGCCCTTATTACATGTGTATTAAACGTTTAGAGCGAGTCAATATATGGTCGATATATTTTTGATCGGAAAAATGTAAGGCACTTGCATTATTTATTTGTCAGTTGTCGGAGGGATTAGTTTTGCAAATTCTTGCAACTTGCCATCTCCATTGTGTATTCAACTCAATTATTTATCATTTTTCTACTTTATATTTAATTTGTCCGTGTGTCTACATAGTTTTATATGTATACTTTTATATATTTATTAATTTTTATTTTTCAAACAAATTTAGAGACAATCTTCTAAATTATTCTCATTTATTGTTTTTAAAATCTAGTTAAATTTACAAATTTTAAAATAATAATTAAGGACTTAGTCTTGTTGCATTTATTAGACCTAGTCTCGCCCAAAAACCTAGAAAACCTAGTTGATATGGGTAAATGTTAGAAAAGCAAATACTGATGCTGTCAGAGAATATGAAGAACATAGTTTATGTTGCTGACGTCATGAGAATTTAAGAAGCTGTCGACAGAGTTTACTCTATCAGAGAATACTAAATCAGAGTTTACTCTAACAAAGAATACTCTATCATAGATTGACAACCGACAGAGTTTACAAATTAGAGTTTAAGAAGGAAACATACAAATCAGAGTTTGATTTGGATAGTGAAGAAGGAATTCGAATGCAAGTCTAAATTGCCTTATTCAAGCTATTCTTTTCATTATCTGTTTTGTAATAGAAATTTGTAACTGTGTCCATATGAATACAGACATAGGTTAACATTAACGTAACATTCAAGATATATTTTTCATAAGCTTGTAGCTCTTAAGAACAGTAAATTTCTTGGGAGAGTTTTGTATTCAAGTTCATCATATTAATACAAAACAGTGTTTCTTTTATATACTTGTATTCCTGATCGATTATTTGGTGTCTATTATATTCAACACCCTTCTATAATAGCTATTTATATGAGCAAACAGTTGACTAATATTATGATTAAATATTAGATAAGGCTAATGATAATATGATTGAATAGATTGATGTAATGAATTAATTATGATATTTTAGAATCGAATAATAATATATTTAGTAGCACTAACCAATTTTTTTAATAATACTTATAATACAATAATTATAAATTTATTTTTAAAAATATTATTATGCACTTGATTTTATATAATTTTAAATTGAAAATAATTTATATTCTTAAATTTAAATTAAATACTTAAATCAACATATATGAAAAAAAGATAATACAATTATTAATAAATTTAATAATCACTTTTTGGAAGATAAAATAAAATTTAGTTGTATTATTATTTAATTAATATAAAAATTATAAATTAATATTATACGTACAAACATAAAATGTTGTGAAGTAAAGGGACTAATATTTCTATTTTTGTAGATAAGAGTAAAATCGATCCAAAACAATTATACTAATTTAATAAATAATGTGGGTATTATATATAATTGATATGGGCTAAAAGTAAACTCTAAAGACACAATTAATGTAACATTAATTAAACCTAGTTTCATCTAAAAGGGAGGCCCATTTAATGAGGCTCAAAACCCTAATTATTAAATAAATTCGTAATTAATTATGTCCAAATACAAGGAAACTAGTCCATGGAGTAGCCCCCAAGACACCTCAATCAACAAGGAAATATATTCCTATATGGAAACTTCTTCTATCATAAGAAGGATTCAGAATCCTTCAAGTAGGTGCCTTGCCCACCAAGGTTCCAAAACCTACTCTAATTCTTAACTCTCTACGTCTATATAAATGGCTTAACCCCTCGTTCTTACAACTACGTCTGGCTTGATTCTCATACGCACTGAGATACGTAAGCATCTTGTGAGGGCATATTTAAGCTACGAAATACAAATGCAGTCATTAAACCTCGATAAGCCCCGACGCGCATCGTGATTAATACACCCTAGTTTTTAATCCATAACATTTGGGCCATCTGTGGAAAGCAACATCAACCATGGTAAGAACACGAAGAGTTGATGGAGACGTCGTCCCTACCACAAGAGACCCGACCGCTATGATTCCTCCTGATGAAACTCAAACAACCGAGGTCCCCGTTACCACCACTATTCCTGCTGAAACTCAAGGTCGTAGCACTCAAAGGCTTGGCCCGTTCAGTGAAATTGTTCGTTCTACCAATACTGAGGAAGTTATCCATGGATCCGACCCTCTATCCTAGGTAACTCAAACTCCTTTTATTGCTATTGTTTCTCCTTATGCACAAATTTCTACTGTTGTTATCCCTAGCAGCACTCTTGCCCAACCTAGGCTTGGACTCTCCCAAGCTTATCCCACTCCATACATCAGAGGGATGGAACCCCCACAAAACTATGGGCGCAGAAAGGGAATCCGTGATTTCTCAGGGCCATACTCAACTGATGATGAAAGTTCTGAAGGCACCAATATTAATCCTAGAAGGAGAAGGCCTGGCAAGGAACCCGTAGGGAGCCAACATTCACAATCCCGTAGGATACTAGAACAGAAAATTGCTTCCTACGAGGCTGAACTCAAAGAGCTAAATAAAAGCTTAGGTCGACATAACACAAGGACAACCCCGAGGCGTGAAGCCTCTGACATCATAGAACTAGATGGAACCCTCGAGAGAGGAGGATGGAAGCTCCAAGGGCTGATCCCACTGAGTTGATGTCACTCGGAGATTCTGATGATCCGACACCACCCTTTACCGAAGCGATCATGAACGCTCACATCTCAAGGAAGTTCAAGATGCTCACCATCAAGACTTATGATGGAGCGGGAGACCCCTCGAATCATGTAAGAACTTTCTCGAATGCTTTGTTATTACAACTTATTAACGATGCTGTCAAGTGCAGGGCTTTTCCTCAAACCCTAGGGGGCATAGCTCAATGTTGGTATAGCTGATAACCTCCCAACTCTATTGGGTCCTTCAAAAAACTAATCAAAGCTTTCATAAACCAGTTTATAAGAGGGAGAGAGCACGAAAAGAACTCAGATTCACTCATGAATCTAGAGTAGGGAAAGAACGAATCCCTGAGTGACTACTTGAACCGTTTCACCAAGGAAGCCTTGAAGGTACCAGACTTGGATGAGAAAGTATTTATAATAGCCTTACAATAGGGGACAACTAATCCTTACTTCAAGAGATCACTTGCCAAGCATCCGCCCGAGAACATGCTCCTTCTCCAAGACAGAGCAGGGAAATATATTACGGCAGAAGAAAGCATGAAGAAAACCACTATTCCAGTGGCGACACATGGGAACAATAACAAAAAGAGAAAAAACGATCAAGAGTGTGATGCCCAGGACAAGTATTCTAAGACAGAGAAGGATTCAGAATCCCCTCCTAAGAAAAATAACTTGGAACCAAAGTTCGCTGAATATGCAAGGCTGAATACGCCTCGAAGCCAATCTAGCATCAATCTAAAGAATGATTCTAAAGAATCATCAATCTAGCATTAATGACCAACCATAAAGATGAAGAAGCTAGTTCATAATCAAATCAGGTACTAGCTACTAACTTTTCTTAGCTTTCAAAAGATGAATGCAATGGTACCATCAATGAAATGTCTAATGAATTGTACAATTTGCATGTCACTTTAAAATCTCTAAACAAAGAAACCTCAAGGTAAAGAACACCATTTATGCCTTAATTGAGAGGAATGCATTTCTTGAAAATGAACATGTTTGTTTGGATAGATTCAAGCAGGAAATTAAGGATGCTAGAAATGAGCTAGTGAATAGTTTAAGAAGAGAAGAATTGTTAAAAGAACAATTGGTGGAGAAATTGAGACAATCAAAAAATAGAATAGGTCTTCTAAAAATGCCAAACAGATCATTGATGTTCAGGGTTTAGATACTCTAGGAGAATCTCCTAAATCTGTGGGCAACCCATTGGTTGAAATCTCAATGGATAAAAGTCAATCGACTGTTAATCCTTCATCAATTGATAATGATTATCAATCGATTGATGTTGAATCAACTGATAGGCATCTATTGACAAGTAAATCATAACTGGATCATACATCATAGCCAACAAAGAATCTGGTAAAATTCTCTTAACTGGTGGAAGAAAAGGAAACGTCTATGTGGCTGATTTCAACTCTGTAAAGGAAAATTCAATGACATGTCTACTTAGCAAAGCCAATACAGATGAAAGTTTGATTTGGTACAAGAAGCTAGCCCATTTGAATTTCAAAGCCATGAATCAATTGGTTAGAGGCATTCCACGGATGGAATTCACCAAGGATGAACTATGTGATGCTGGTCAAAAAAGAAAGCAAAGGAAAACATCATTCAAGTCAAAGTCAGAATAATCAATTGATAAGCCTCTAGAATTATTGCACATGGACTTGTTTGGTCCAGTCAACATCATATCAATTGCCAAGATGAAATATGCCTTAGTCGTTGTGGATGACTTCACAAGATACATTTAGGTACATTTCTTACACTCCAAAGATAAAGCAAGCAAATTCATTATCAATCATGTGAAGAATGTTGACAATGGCACTGAATGGAAGGTCAAAAAAATAAGAAGTGATAATGGTACTGAATTTAGGAATGCAACAATGACAGAATTCAGTGAAGAAAAAGGTGTCACTCATCATTTTTCTGCACCAAGGACTCCACAGCAAAATGGAGTTATTGAAAGGAAGAATATGACCTTAACTAAAGCTTCTAAAACTATGTTAGAAGAAGCAAAACTTCCTACATATTTCTGGGCAGAAGCAATCAATACTGCATGTTACATTCAGAATATTTTCATGGTCAATCAATTACAAGGCAAAACTCCATATCAATTGATGAAGAAAGACAAGAAGCCAACATTTAATTTTCTTCATGTCTTTGGCTGTAAATGTTTTGTCCTAAGAAATCAAGGTGAAAATTTGGAAAATTTTGAAGCCAAAGCTGATGAGACTATATTTGTTGGATAAGGAATAACAACCAAAGCTTACAGAGTTTACAATCTTAGATTACACATTATTATGGAATCTATGCATGTGGTCTTTAATGATAAGAAGATTCAAGGGTTGTTTGATGAAGGATACCATGACTTATTACATTTTAAAAATGAATCAACTGGTAATAGTGAATAAAATGATGATGATGTGAAAATTTCAAGAAATCAAGTACCCGTAAATTCCCCATCAATTGATGTCAATACATCAACATATAACTTATCAGTTGACAATCATCAATCGACTGATAATACATCAATTGATAACCATTTAATGGATAATAACTCTGTTCAACAATCTTCAAGTAGAGTATCCATATTAGGGGGGGTTCTCAAACAATCAATCAAATCACAATGATCATGATAGTTTTAATGATCATGAAGCATCATCCTCAAGGAAAAATTTACCACCATAAAGGAAATGGACCAAAAGTCATCCCTTTGAGTTGATTATTGGAAATGTAGGTGATGGTGTCAAAACTATAAGTGCAACTCAAAATGAATGCTTGTATAGCAGCTTACTTTCTCAAGAAGAACCAAAAAGGATTGAAGAAGCCTTGAATGATCCTGATTGGATAATAACTATGTAAAAAAGTTGAATCAGTTTGAAAGAAACAAGGTATGGAAGCTGGTGCCCAAACCAAAGAACAAGTCTGTTATTGGTACAAAATGGGTGTTCAGAAACAAAATGGATGAATCTGGTGCAGTGACAAGAAATAAAGCAAGATTGGTGGTAAAGGGCTACTCACAAGAAGAAGGCATAGATTTTGATGAAATATTTACACCTGTTGCAAGGTTGGAAGTAATCAGAATCTTTCGAGCATATGATGCCCAAACTAATTTCAAGGTCTATCACATGGATGTGAAAAGTATTTTTCTCAATGGAGAATTGGAAGAAGAAGTATATGTGGAATAACCTCCTAGTTTTGTTGATCCTGTTCATCCTAGATTTGTGTATTATCTTCTCAAAGCATTGTATAGATTGAAACAAGCATTTAGAGCTTGGTATGACACACTATCTAAATTTTTTATTGAGAACCATTTCACAAGAGGTAATGTTGATAAAAATCTCTTTCATAGAAATGTTAGTGGCTATACTATACTTGTCCAAATCTATATAGATGACATTATATTTGGCTCAACTGATGAGAAACTTTGTCAAAAGTTTTCTAAGTGAATGCAGAGTAAATATGAAATGAGCATGATGGGAGAACTTACATATTTTCTTGGTTTGCAAGTCAAACAAGTTAAAGATGGTATTTTCATAAATCAAACCAAATATATTTCTGACTTATTAAGGAAATTTAATTTAAATGAATGTTCTTCTGCAAAAATTCTCATGGTCACTGCAACTAAACTTGAACTGAATACTAAGGAAGCTAAAGCAGACATTTCAAGTTATAGATGTAGGAATTTATGCATCAGCGGAAACATTGAATAACATTTATTTGCATATATTCCTATGTATACATACATATAGATACAAAAACTATTTTATAAATTGAAGAATACCTCGATTGCTTTACAGCAACAGCTAGAGAAGATCTTTTTCTTCAATCCTTGCAATCACCCCTCAAGTGTGGAGTGCTCTAAAGATATCCACCAAAAATCAAACTAAAAGATGAAGGAGGAGGCTAGAGAGGAAATTAGGGTTGCCTCCCTTTTAAAATATTTCTCACAAATATTAGGGTTTTTTGTATTAGGGTTTATAATCTTATATTTATAGCCAAATATCTCAGCTGAGATATTTTCTATAAATATCTTATTATTAATTCCCTTTTTAATTAATTAATCTTATTAATTAATTAGTTAATGATTAAAACTATTTTAATCATTAATTCCTTTTTCTAAACTCTTTTAGAAAATTATTCTCTCTTCATATTTAATTACTTTAATTAAATATTTAATTAATAATATTAAGATCTTATCTTAAATAATTTATAATCAATTAAATCTCATTTAATTAATTTATAAAATTTCCTAAGTAATTATTTATTTCATAAATAAATAATGACTAGCTATTATTAATTATTCCTTCATCTATAATTTAATCTCTTTTATGGTGTGACTCTTTAGGTTCAATATTAAGCCGATAGTAGAAATAAATAATAATAAACATTTTATTTATTATTTATATGAATTCTATTAATTCATTAAATATAATTAATCTGATTAATTATATTTATTCTACATCGTGAGTGATGCTTCTCAACATATCGCGACTATCCAGATAATACGAAACCATTGCTTAGAATACTTAGAACCTGTCAGTAATTAGTTACCGTACAATTAATTCCTTCTACCCTTCAATATCCCGATTAAATACAAGGCATGGAACTCGTGTCAAGCCTATCTAATTTAATCATATGATTTCTTATTCATAATGCAAAGTTCCTTTTAATGCAAATTAGAAACTCTTTCTAATTTCATTCACTCTGGCCAGAGATTCCTGAACTTGCATATCTAAGAATAACATAGGATATTCACTTCCTTTACTGGAAGGGGCAGATCCTTTATTGATCCGTTAACTATCTCCATACATAAATCACTATGCCCAGAATGGACCTAATGAATGTCCTAGAGACTAAGGACTAAACCAAAGCATAAATCATTGTTTACGAGATTACTCTAACGATCTCAAGTCTAAGGATACTTGTACAACTATTTACTTAATAAACAACTATCGACACGTGAGTAAACTCCATTAGTTGTTCTACTTATCGAGTCATGTTCAGTGAACTTATTTCTTAATAAGCACCTACATACTAGATATAGTGTCACCACACAAATGTCTATGAGAACAGACATCCTCCTAAGAGAGCTAGCATAGTATGTACTGATCTTTACGGATTTACCAATTTCCAATTAGTTATTCTATGATCTGGAACTGTTTAAGTCTAAAGCTATTATCTTCTAGATCTCATTATTACAATCTCATTATAATTCTACAAGCTTTGCTCTAAACTATGGAACATCTTATTTAATACACTTCAAATAGATTAAGCCCGTAACATAAATACTTTATTATTATCAAATGAAATCAAATAAGAGTAGCAGAAAGTTTTTCCTAACTCATCATACATGATTAGTTTTAGGTCAAACACTTTCAATCTCCCACTTTGCCTAAAGCCAATCACTCTGGTATCTAATACCCATCCGCTCCTTATGACGATCAAAATTTAACTGAGACAGCGGCTTCTTAACGGGTCTGCTATGTTGTTATGTGTGTCAACTTTTTCGATCTTGACATCTCCTCTTTCAATGATCTCCTTAATCAAATGAAACCGCCGCAATATATGTTTGGTATTCTTGTGAGACCTCGGTTCCTTGGCTTGAGCTATTGCAGCGTTATTGTCACAATATAACACAATAGGCCCCTCTATGCCAGGAACTACTCCCAACTCAGAAACAAATTTCTTTATCCAAAAAGCTTCCTTTGCAGCCTTACTTGCAGCTATATACTCTGCTTCTGCTGTGGAGTCAGCCGTCGTAGATTGCTTACGACTTCTCCAACTAATCGCCCCACCATTTAGAGTAAACACATACCCTGACATGGATGTACTATCATCACACTCTGACTAAAAACTAGAGTCAGTGTAACCCTCTATTGTCAACTCAGACCCACCAAAAACAAGAAAAATATCCTTAGTCCTTCTCAAGTACTTAAGGATGTTCTTCACTGCTTTCCAGTGGTCTTCACCTGGATTTGACTGATATCTGCTAGTCACACTAATTGAGTGAGCAACATCAGGTCTAGTACATAACATCGCGTACATGATAGATCCTATTGCTGATGTATAAGGAATCCTACTCATACGCTCTCTTTCTTCAGGTGTCTTAGGAGACATCTTGTCAGAAAGGGAGACTCCATGGCTCATCGGTATGAGACCTCTCTTGGAGTTTTCCATGCTAAACCTTTTAAGCACCTTATCGATGTACGTACCTTGGGTTAGACCTATCATTCTTCTTGATCTATCTCTATAGATCTTCATACCAAGAATGTAGGACGCTTCTCCCAAGTCCTTCATGGTGAAGTTCTTTGATAGCCACATTTTTACTGATTGCAGCATTGGTATGTCATTTCCTATTAAGAGTATGTCATCTACATACAAAATAAGAAATGTTACTGCGCTCCCACTAACCTTCTTATAGACACATGGTTCATCTATGTTTTTGATAAAATCAAACTCTTTGATTGTCTCATCAAAACGGATGTTCCATCTTCGAGAAGCTTGCCTTAACCCATATATGGTTCGTAGTAGCTTACATACTAGATGTTCATTTCCTTTGGAAATAAAACCCTCTGGCTGTGTCATATACACTTCTTCTTCAACTTCCCCATTGAGGAAGGCCGTCTTTACGTCCATTTGCCAGATCTCATAGTCATAGTAAGATGCAATAGCAAGCAAAATCCGAATTGATTTGAGCAAGGCTACAGGCGAAAAAGTTTCATCAAAGTCAATCCCTTGTCTTTGTTTGAATCCTTTTGCCATGAGCCTGGCCTTGTAGGTCTCTACCTGGCCATTTGCTCCAATCTTTCTCTTGTATACCCACTTGCACCCTATAGGCTTCATATCCTTGGGTGCCTCTACCAAAGTCCATACTTGGTTGGCATACATGGAGTCCATTTCGGATTTCATGGCACTCTGCCATTTCTCTGAGTCAACACTACTCACAGCCTCGTTGAAGGTCATAGGGTCGTCTCCATCAATGACCGCCAATTCATTGTCATTCTCAATGACAAGGCCATAATACCTCTCAGGTTGGCGAGACACCCTTTGTGATCTACGGATGGGCTGTTCTACGGAAGGTTGTTCAATATGAACAGGTATTTCCTCTTGAACTGTAGTAGTTTGTTCTTCATGAACTTCATCAAGTTCAATCTTGCTCCCACTATTCCCTTCAAGGATAAACTGTTTTTCCAGGAAGGTAGCATGTCGGAAGACAAACACCCTTTATTCAGTGTAAAAGTAATACCCTAAAGTCTCTTTAGGATATCCTACAAACCTACATTTCACGGATCGAGATTCTAGCTTATCGGGGTCAACTTTCTTGACATAAGCCGGACATCCCCAAATCTTAATGTGCTTAAGACTCGGTTTCCTTTCTTTCCATATCTCATACGGAGTTTGAGGAACAGATTTGGAAGACACCTTGTTCAATATATATGCTGATGTTTCTAATGCATAACCCCAAAGTGATACTGGAAGATCTGTATAGCTCATCATGGATCGAACCATGTCCAGCAAAGTTCGATTTCTCCTTTCGGATACTCCATTCAACTGGGGATTGGCCGGAGGAGTCCATTGAGAGACTATACCATTTTCTTTGAGATAATTTAGAAACTCGCCACTTAAGTATTCACCTCCTCGATCTGATCGAAGGGTTTTAATACTATACTTGGTTTGTTTCTCTACTTCATACTTATATTTTTTGAACTTTTCAAAGGCTTCGGATTTGTATTTCATCAAATACACATATCCAAATCTAGATCGATCATCTGTAAAAGTAATGAACTATGAAAATCCACCCATGGCTTGCGTGGACATCGGCCCACACACATCTGTATGTACCAATCCAAGCAACTCCGCAGCTCTTTCTCCATGTCCACTAAATGGAGATTTGGTCATTTTGCCTAACAAACAAGACTCGCATGTAGGATATGATTCAAAATCAAAAGGTTCTAGTAACCCTTCCTTATGCAATTTCTTAAGTCTATTTTCACTAATATAACCAAGTCTACAGTGCCACAAGTAGGTGAGATTTTCATCATCTCTTTTTCTTTTATTACTATGTTCAATTTGAAGTAAACTATGTTCTACGTCACATACATACAAACCATTATTTAAAATACCAACACCATAAAGAACATTATTTCTAAAAATTGAACATTTATTATACTCAATAACAAACGAAAAACCATCCAAGTCTAACATGGGAATAGAAATAATATTTCTCACAATTGAGGGAATAAAATAACAATTATCCAAAATAATAGTCTTGCCCGTAGGCATAAGTAAATCAAACGATCCTACAGCTACAGCAGCAACTCTTGCTCCATTGCCCATACGTAGGATCACCTCCTCTTCTTCAAGAGTCTTACTTCTCCTTAGTCCCTGCAACGAATTGCAAATGTGAGAACCACAGGCGGTATCTAATACCCAAGTAGAAGTTTGATTAAGTGACATATTTAGTTCGATCATGAACATACCTGAAGCAGAAGCGGTAGTCTCACCACCCTTCTTCTTCTTCAATTCTGCAAGGAAAGCCTTATAGTTTCTCTTCCAGTGCCCCACTTTGTTGTAGTGAAAGCAAACAGCTTTGCTTTTGGGATCTTCAGCTTTTGGCGGAACTGGCCTTTTCTCACCTACCTTCTTCTTCTTCTTCTTAGGAGGGCTCCTCTTCCTCTTCTTAGGGTTAGAGCCTTCACCAATTAGAAGAACAGAACTCTTCTTTGTGGGAAAATTCGACTCAGCAGTTTTCAGCATGTTATGGAGTTCAGGCAAGCTGACATCCAACTTGTTCATGTGAAAGTTCACAACGAACTGCGAGAATCAATCTGGAAGTGATTGCAAGACCAGATCTTGACTCAGCTCCCCATCCATGACAAATCCAAGTTGTCCAAGACGCTCAATCAAATTGATCATCTTGAGCACATGAACATTCACATATGATCCCTCAGTCATCCTACAACGGAACAGCTCCTTCGATATCTCATATCGAGCTGTCCTTCCTGCCACATCATACAAATCTTGTAGATGCATAAGGATAGAGTGAACATCCATATGCTCGTGTTGCTTTTGGAGCTCATCATTCATGGATCCCAGCATAACACACTGTGCAACTCTTGCATCATCTATCCAATTACGATACACAATATGTTCATCATTATGTGCATCCTGAGCAGGTTCAGCAGGTTTAGGTGAGTCTAGTACATATTCCTTCTTCTCAATCCTGAGAACAATTCTCAGGTTTCGAAGCCAATCAGCATAGTTGGGACTAGTTAATTTGTGTGCATCGAGCATGCAACGGAGTGATAGTACAAAAGACATTATGTATATAGTAAATCTGCAAATAATAAACACATAACAACATTTAGCAAATACTCTATTTCATTATCTAAAACACCATATGAATCGGGTCTTTATTCATAAGTGCCTCCCACTATTCTATCTAATTTCTATATCCCTTATTGAAATTAAGCATTTATAATGCTAGTGGGATAGAGATCCTACATTCCATCACACAACCTCGACTGTAGCACGAAATGCCATGTAACGTTCAATAGGCAGACAACTCTTGTCAGCTACATATCATGTTATTCCCTAATCTTACTTTAGCCTCTTGAATACTTGAGTCACGGCTATGGCACGACAAACTCAATATTCTAAGTCAAGTCAATCCCAACATCTCGTATAATTAAACTAGTTTCAAATAGCCCACGGCTGTAGCACGTAACGACCATAAGACTCCAATTCATCATACACATCTCATGTTATAGACAAGTATCTCTTCTTTCGGAAACAACGCCCTCGGCTGTAGCACGAAACGACAGAGTTTCAAACACAAGAAATACTTTCTATTATGTTGGAAGGCTATGACCAACACAAGCCCTTTGTGTTTTATGGCCAATTACTACTTGATGTTCTTTATATTTTGGGGGATTATATTATGTTACAATCATAATCATATTATAAAGAGATTCTTTTAGATTGGATTAAATATTTCAAATCAACTATTGATACTTAGAGTCATCCCAGGTCAGGGGTGGAGCATTGTCAAGAGGCGTCTCTTAATAACCCCCTTTCTTACAGATAGAACATCTGTTGTTTGACAGAATCATCCTTTCACTTAAGTTGAAAATTCATATTCAATCACGTGTTTCATAAACACAAAAATCTCATGATTGTATTCATAATATGTAAATTAAGGTCACGAAACAATTTCACTATTCTAGATTGTCTAACATACGCCTTATATTAATTAAGTTCACATAAATCTATCATCTCATGATAATTCAAGCATATATCACACATATATAATCACGAATAAACATAAGGTAGGCATGTTAAATCATATATTACAACATATAAGCATTATACATCTCTATGTATCACATGGTATATTTAAAAGCAATTTAAAACAGTTAAAACTTGCTTTAAAACACCTTTGGAAGCTCTAAACAGTCCGAAACAATTTTTAAAAAATTATTGTAATATACCATTAGAACCGTCTCGGAAAAAAGAATCCAACGGTATATTACACGCCCCATTCTGAGCTCCCATACGCCCGCACGCGCCCCGAGAAGTTTCTAACGCATCCTCATGCGCGCACCGCGTCAGGCGCGTGCAAGACACCCTGTCACGCATCTCGGGTATATGTTACAAGCCAAAAACCCCTTTTTAGCTTGTAACGCATGCGCAGAATGCGTTACACCTTTTTTTTTCTTCCAGATATTATTATTTAATTACGAATTAATTAAAAACAACTTTAAAAATCCATAATAAATAATCTATTGCTCAGAAAAATATTCTAAAAATACCTGGACGATCTACAACACTTGTAGAACACAAGAAAAATATAAAATAAATTTTGAGGAACAGTAATGAATTAATCATAATTAAATAATTATTATTGCTTTCAAAATTCATAATAAATATTCTACGCATCAGAAAATTATGAAAAATTAACTGGACGATCTACAACACTTATAGAACCCAGGAAAATTATCAAAATAATTTTGACGAATAGTATCATATTAATCATAATTAAAACATGATATTGCTTGTATAAATCATAATAAATACATACATGCTCATAAAATTCTGAAACTTGACCACGAATCTATATGCATACAACCTGGCTCTGATACCATTGTAGGAATTTATGCACCAGCGGAAGCATTGAATAACATTTATTTGTATATATTCCTATGTATACATACATATAGATACAAAAACTATTTTATAAATTGAAGAATACCTCGATTGCTTTCCGGCAACAGCTAGAGAAGATCTTGTTCTTCAATTCTTGCAATCACCCCTCAAGTGTAGAGTGCTCTAAAGATATCCACCAAGAATCAAACTAAAATATGAAGGAGGAGGCTAGAGAGGAAATTAGGGTTGCCTCCCTTTTAAAATATTTCTCACAAATATTAGGGTTTTTTGTATTAGGGTTTATAATCCTATATTTATAGCCAAATATCTCAGCTGAGATATTTTCTATAAATATCTTATTATTAATTCACTTTTTTATTAATTAATCTTATTAATTAATTAGTTAATGATTAAAACTATTTTAATCATTAATTCCTTTTTCTAAACTCTTTTAGAAAATTATTCTCTCTTCATATTTAATTACTTTAATTAAATATTTAATTAATAATATTAAGATCTTATCTTAAATAATTTATAATCAATTAAATCTCATTTAATTAATTTATAAAATTTCCTAAGTAATTATTTATTTCATAAATAAATAATGACTAGCTATTATTAATTATTCCTTCATCTATAATTTAATCTCTTTTATGGTGTGACTCTTTAGGTTCAATATTAAGCCAGTAGTAGAAATAAATAATAATAAATATTTTATTTATTATTTATATGAATTCTATTAATTCATTAAATATAATTAATCTGATTAATTATATTTATTCTACATCGTGAGTGATGCTTCTCAACATATCGCGACTATCCAGATAATACGAAACCATTGCTTAGAATACTTAGAACCTGTCAGTAATTAGTTACCGTACAATTAATTCCTTCTACCCTTCAATATCCCGATTAAATACAAGGCATGGAACTCGTGTCAAGCCTATCTAATTTAATCATATGATTTCTTATTCATAATGCAAAGTTCCTTTTAATGCAAATTAGAAACTCTTTCTAATTTCATTCACTCTGGCCAGAGATTCCTGAACTTGCATATCTAAGAATAACATAGGATATTCACTTCCTTTACTGGAAGGGGCAGATCCTTTATTGATCCGTTAACTATCTCCATACATAAATCACTATGCCCAGAATGGACCTAATGAGTGTCCTAGAGGCTAAGGACTAAACCAAAGCATAAATCATTGTGTACGAGATTACTCTAACGATCTCAAGTCTAAGGATACTTGTACAACTATTTACTTAATAAACAACTATCGACACGTGAGTAAACTCCATTAGTTGTTCTACTTATCGAGTCATGTTCAGTGAACTTATTTCTTAATAAGCACCTACATACTAGATATAGTGTCACCACACAAATGTCTATGAGAACAGACATCCTCCTAAGAGAGCTAGCATAGTATGTACTGATCTTTACGGATTTACCAATTTCCAATTAGTTATCCTATGATCAGGAACTGTTTAAGTCTAAAGCTATTATCTTCTAGATCTCATTATTACAATCTCATTATAATTCTAGAAGCTTTGCTCTAAACTATGGAACATCTTATTTAATACACTTCAAATAGATTAAGCCCATAACATAAATACTTTATTATTATCAAATGAAATCAAATAAGAGTAGTAGAAAGTTTTTCCTAACTCATCATACATGATTGGTTTTAGGTCAAACACTTTCAATAGAGGCATGGTTGGCTCATTATTATATTTAACTGTAAGTACGTAGGTCAGACATAATGTTTGCTACATTTCTTTGTCTAGGTTTCAGGCTGATCCTAGAAAGTTTCATTTGGTTTCTATTAAAAGAATATTCAGATAACTCAAAGGAACACCAAATCTTAGCATTTGGTATCCTACAGACTCCGGGTTTAATCTAATTGGTTATTCAAATGCAGACTATGAAGGTCGCAGAATTGATAGAAAAAGTACTAAATGCACTTATCAATTTCTAGGAAATAAGTTTGTATCATGGTTTAGCAAGAAGCAAAATTCAGTATCTACATTTATAACAGAGGCTGAATATATTGCTACTGGAAGCTGTTGTGCACAAGTGTTGTGGATGAGGAATCAATTGTTTGACTATGAATTTAATCTAAGCAAAATTCCAATATTCTGTGACAACACAAGTGCAATTACAATCACTGAAAATCCAGTTCAACATTCAAGGACCAAGCACATTGACATAAGGTATCACTTCATTAGGGAACATGTAATGAATGATATTGTTAAATTACATTTTGTCCCTAGTGAATGAAAACTTGCAGACATTTTTACCAAATCATTAATGAATCTACCTTCAATAGATTGGTCTGTGATTTAGGTATGCTTAACTATGTTTTATCTTTTAAATATCTGACAAGTTATTTGTTTTTGTTTTGTTGTTATAGTTAGTCTGTAGCCATTGATCATGTTAGTCTGTTGATTTATCAATAATCAATTGATACACAGTATCAATGGATATTTGCAGCTGTCTACATGTAAATATATCAATTGATGATATATTTGTTTATTGAAGTTATTCATCCATGACATGGAAGTTTTAGAGTCCATGTTATCAATCGACTTGTACAAAATCTAGCCGTTGATTGCTTATTTTATCAATGAATACATGCAGCTTACATGGGATTCACAGCATGTCGAGCCCAGACAGTTTGTTGTTTCGAACTTGTATTTGGATAGGTTTACTACATGTTTCCCAAGATTCCAGGGCCGATGCCCACCCTAAAATCTGAATATGCTGATTTTTTTATTTTTTTTGTATTTTAAGTTATATTAGTAGCAATGTAAAGTATATTATAATATGTTAATTGTAGTACTTATATAAGATGGGTGTGTTAGTTTTTTTTAAATATTTTGGATTCACAAATTAATGTATAGATTCATGTATATATATTTTGGATTTGCTTATAGTTTTTTTCCTCAACTTTCTTTGTTGTGCTTATAACTTATCAGTTAAAAAGAAAATTTTACTACGTATGTGGCTACACTGCTGGCAAGAATAGTAAACTTTATAAGTGTCATGAAAGATATTCTTTGCATATACATGTGCTTTAAAATGTAGGTCTGATATATTTATCTGAAATAACTTCTTCTTCAGCTTATTTCACTTGGACTGTAGATATACAAACTACACATTCTATGTGACTGTGTGCTAGAATTGCCTTCTAATGCAGGATTGGGCTGTTCACAAAGTTTCTAAATCATAAAATGAACTTCTCTTTTTTAAAATGTGTTGTTTTGGTGCTTCCATGATAATAACAAGAGGTCCCGTGAGCAACAAAAACTAGAGGCGACTATGCAGCACAAGAACCCTATAACTTTCCAGGAGAGAAAAATTAGCACACAGAGGAGAGAATATATTAATGAATGAACGATAGCTAAAGAGTTAGCCAGCTTCAAGAGTTCACAACATGTAATCCAATTACTGCTTTTAAATGCTTGAGCCAGGGGCAATAGCATACATGCAAAAAGAGCTGCAAGTAGTTTTCCTTCTCAAGATTGACGAAGCATTTCACATCTCAGTATCGTAACTGCAGGATGAATTTGAACTGTCTATTCCAAATGCCATATAATGCTAAGCAAATTAAACCTTTACCTCGTATGTACGATTTTGTACCAACCTTTCATGTCATTGCGACAGTAGCCAGCAAAGAATGAAAAAATAATCAAAGCCTACTGCAAAGTACATCATATGCATCGTGACAGCACGTGCGATAAAACTAACTGTAGAATGAGCACCATTCTTGTGAATGCTTCATATTAATGACCCTGTTTATGAATTGTATGAGGTAATTTGAGGGTTGAATTCTTTGCTTCCCATAGACATCGACACTCTGGGAAAGGGTTTGAGTATACAGAATCCCTTCTATTGCTATTTACAGGTCTAGGTATCATTATACTCCTGCGTTCACTTTCTGCTAGCATTAATTTCATTTCATCCTTGAAAGAGCTCCAACTGTAAACAAATAATAGAATTTTAATAATCTAGATGGTCACACCAGCAGTCTCCAAGTTCCGTGGAACATAAATAAACATTGTAATTCTCCCAAGTATCAAAGGCCTTGCAAGGATATATTATAAGATTATAATCCCCGGACTATTCAAAATTTGCACTCATTTTGTTATACCTAATCATTTAGAGTATTACCATGCTTTATTTTTAATCATTTTCTCTCTATTTTGGGGAAATCTACTACCTCCTCCTCGGGTATTATTAATCACATGGAAATGAACTAGACTGTAATTAAAATTATTCCATGTCATAAATTTAGGAGGTTATAAAAGTGCAAAGATATGCAAATAGGCCCATATCCAAGGGACTAAATTCATGAAATAACATAGCCAAAGTGTTTGCTATACCGATCAAAATGTATTTAATTCCAAAGTGATATTATTATTATTTTCTCTAAAAATAAAATTTAACTTCAATCTTATATCTTTTCGTCTCATCTGTCTAGACTGTAAAACTGCAAATATTATTAAAAAATCTAACAAAAAAAACCTTGAAATACATAAGGTCAATGCAACTAATCTTGATCAAGTAAATTTTTCTCCTTTGTCCAGGACTCTAGATAGGGTAGCTTTTTTTAAAGTAGTTAGTATGACACCAGGGCTTATTCTTTTTCTCTTTTGATAAGATTATGTTTCATAGAAAGCTGAGACAAAGTATGTGTACCATATATGTAACCCTTTATAGCAGAAATTTTAGCACTACTGCTATGTGTACAACGGAGTTTTAATAGGTCAGAAGTCCATATTTCAATTAAATTTTAATTTTCATATGTTGCACAATCATACAAAAGTTTTCAGTTGTTTGAAAAATCTTAATAAATAACTAGACATATCCAGTAAAGAGAATTTAATTTGGAGTTCAAACTTGAGGTAGTGAAAATAATCTTGTTACATCAAATTTTGGTTACCAAGGCCAAGCCAAATCTATTTCGCAGTTAATGCAATTTCTACACAATTGTGTATCATATCACGAGAATCAACAATATCTCTCAGTAAGAAGTCAGCAGGAGATTTAAATACCTGATACTAGTATTATGCAGTAAAAGTGCAATCTTCATTTTATCTGGCTTGATGGTCTTAGCATGACCATCATACAGAAATCTTCGATGACCCATCAGAAAATGTGGAAAGTTTCCACCTTGAGTGGTAACAAATGCTTCACTAAACAAGCAGACCATGTAGTCAAGAGCAGCCAACCTCGACGAATAGCCCTAACCAATCAAAGAGAGAAATTGTTGTGTCAAATGAAGAAGTAAAACTTGCCTGCTTTACCATAAGTTGCCATCTTTATTTTGTAACCATGATAAAAAAAATATTGAACAATGTCCAATCCAATATATATTCACCTGGGTTGACTGACACAGTTCAAAGAAGATAGTTGTAACAAATGTTATACGTTTATCATCATTATTTTTTACACGTACAAGAGTAATACAGCCACTTATCAATGTGGAGTTATATTAATTGCTTAATTGGATTTTCGGGACATTCCGAGTAGTAGCCTAATTTCAGTAAAAGAAGGATGGTCGGAGACTCGGAAGATGAACTCCGGCATGCAATATGGAAATATTTTCTTTTATTCTCACTTTCTCAATTGATGAAAACTAATTTATCCACACTGCACTTCAGAATACTACATATTCAACTCGTAATCCCAGGAAATTAATAATAAATTTTATTAACGGCTAGTTGAACTAATATGGTCAAGAACAACAAATATACTGCCCGTTAAGAAGAAATCAGCTACTGAATATAGTTAAAAACTTTACAATACTAACCTGAAATGAAGCAAGCTCATCTGGGTTTGCAAGTGATTCCTTGGTCTCTAGAAGAGGAAACATCTTCTTCAGAAGTACTAAGTTTCTTTCAGCCTGGTAAAGTTTCCCCGAAGCCAAATAAATCGGCGTGTTGTTGGTAAATCCCATACCCCTTAGCATCATTCCAACCTATGCTGACAAAGAACAGATAAACAACAAATTTTTATTATTAACTTAACAAAAATTGGGAGACTATTACAATGCATCTATACAAATTCAAAAACCTGATTTAAGTATATTTTGATTTAATATTTTCTCCCATCTTAAGATTTACAAGGCAGTGTAAGCACAACTTCGTAAGACAACAGTGGAACAAAAACATAAGATCTGACGACTCTTTTTTGTGAAAAATAAAATGGGAGAGGAAATTAATGTGGTAGAATACCAAAAACTAACCTCCAAAGGAGTCATGGGGCACTTTCCATTGATTCGATTGAGACCAGGATCAATTACATGACTTTTTCGTTTGAATTTATCTCCCCATCCTTCTTCACGTACAAACCCCATTTTGATTCTTTCAGCTACTCCGCCATCATAAACACAACATGAAAAGGCCACCATGTCCTAAAAGTAAAAATGTATGTTCAATATTATTACAGAAAACAAAATTACTTGGGACATCAAATTAAAAAACAAAAATCTCAGAAATCATATCAGCATAACAAATTCTACCTCCTCAAACCGAAGGTGGACTGAAATAAATTGACCGCCAGAGCTTGAGACATTTTTAGTCATACGCTTGACCAATTTTCTTGCCAGCACTAAGATGGGAACGGTGAATCTTAATGCTTCATAATTGGCCAGGCACCTCAGAGATTGAATTTGTGGAGGAAGATTCACTGCTAATCTATTCGCAAAGGGAGAAATGCGGACAACCCTGTATAAACACGTAACAAAGTACACAATCGATGAAAATCTAGTGAATGTCTAAGCAAAATTGAGTTTGGATCTGTCATAGCATTAGATATAATCAGGGGTATTAGACAATAGTGCAGAATGTCAACAAGAGCAAATGAACTGAGTTTTAATGAAATTGACTGATTGCACAATGGACTGTGACATCACTGCAACAGGAGTGCCAGCCTTTTGATTGCCAGTCAAAAGCAATGGTATATTAACTATTAAAAAACTGAAGTATGTTATATGTAACATAATATATATCGAAGTTTGGATCTCCGTCAGATTTGCACACGTCTCCCTGACTTGAAAGTAAAAGTTTTGTATTCAGTTACTTTTATTTCTCTCCTGACTGAATTACCTACCTGCGCTTTTGTAAGACTGGCAGCACTTCTTCCAAGTAATAATGGGCAGATGCCCAAGCCGGAACTCTTAGGTACTTTATATTGCTGATGTTATCATACTTTTCCATCAAATCCTGTGGGAGCTCCCTCATGACTTTTACATGACCCTGAAGAATGCTTATAAAATGATCCTCATCATAGATATCCGAAAACGAACTGCAAAGCACAAGTCAGTAAAACATACCATGGATATTATTATAATTTTGCAAGGAAAAGCATACAAACATAATTTAGTTTCAGCATGTGCATACAAAAACATACAGTTATGAAAAATATGCATACATACTAGCACTTTATATTCCAGTTTTATCGTACATGATCAGATATAGAATTAAACGCTGATATTACATGGACAATTATTATTCCTTCAATCGTAATCAAGCATGTCCAAATTTTGTGTCAAGCACTTGACTACTGCAATAGCCTCGCCTTTAAACTGTGTGACTGCGACAAGTAAACTTCTTTTAACTGCTTCTCTCCTTCCTTAAATCTTATCTTTGAGATATTCAAATTTTAGTAATGAGCAATAAGGTAAGGACATCGTTCACTAAAATGATGAAATATGCAGACTCAAAATGAATTTTGTTGAAGTAGGCGAAAATAGGGGAGGGGTTTTCACAGTTTTGACCACAAAAGGATATCTTCTGAAAGTTGTCTACATGCAATGTTTTTGCCAAAACATTATTTTCTATCAACTTTTTCAGGAAGAAGAAGCAAATGTGGAATTCTCTTAACCAAAGAAGTACTGAACACGGTCTTATTAGATTACTTGCCTCGGATCCTTCCAAACATTGTGAAATTCAAATCGAGGAATAATTAATGTTGCACCCAATAGTCCAGCTACAGCAACTGCATTGCAGATCTGAGAAAACAAGAAGTTCGGTAAGTGTGATCATCATATGCTCGGCAGAATGTAAAGTTGTTTATGTACACTAGTTCCCATGATGCAGGACAAGAGATAAAAGCAAAGATTATAAATGATTTGGGTGATTAAATTGCAACCTTATTACTACCCGAAATTAATTCCAAAAATAATTGATCACAGCCAATATTATTCCCAAGAAAAGTCTGTATATAATCCAAGCACAAAAATGATAATAAACTTGTACATCAAGTATATATACACGTAATAAAACCCTACACAGCTAAAGCCAAGCAAGTGGCATAATAATAAAACCCAATAACAATAAAATTCCAATAATGAAAATAAAACCAATCCAAAATATGTCTAAATAAATATACGAGACGGATCCCTATTATCCCAGGTGGATACATGATCACAAAGATACTAAAACTAATATTATGTTCCTTCACCCGCAATTAGGGTTGTAAATGAACTGAACCGAACTCAAACAATTTTTTTATCTAACTCAGAACAATTTTTATTCAACAGAACAATGTTTAATAATCTTATCGAACATATTTTCTTGTCCGAACTCGAGTTCGATAACATATATCGAACCGAACTTTCCAAGTTCGAAAAGAATCGAGCTCGGACATTTATCGAACAGTTTGATTTTTTTACAACCTTATTCATCAACAAACCAAACTCTTTATTATCAAACTCGAACTCGAACTCGAGCAATACCTTAATCAACTGAACAATGTTCGATAATATTATCGAACATATTTTCTAGTACGAACTCGAGTTTGATAATAGATCAAACCGAACTTATCGAGTTTTAAGCAAGACGAACTTATCGAGTTTTAAGCAAGACGAACTTATCGAACAGTTCGTTTACAGCCCTACCCACAATTCCAGAAAAAGGTTGATGACTTTTTTTAGAACTTTTGTTAACCTAAAGAAAGGCTTGGGCTTTTGATATTTTAGAGCCCAAATTACACAAGAATGTACACAGAGCACCTTGAACATCATATATTAAACTTTTCTTTACAAAAAATTAAAGGATGAAACATTCTACTTTGTAAATTAGCTGAATAGCTATTTAGAGCATCTCCAATAAAGTAAACTAATATATATACTGAACATCATATATTGAACTCTGTTCCACAAAAAATTATAGGGTCAGGTTTCACTTAGATTCTTACAACTAATTAATGGTATTCTACACAACATGATACTCTAATATATTATTAACTGTATTTTCAATAATCAGCAATTGTGTTCTAGCTCAATTATCAAAAGAGGGAATATTTGGAAGGCTTAATCACAGTTCGACTATCAAATTTTTTGCATAGATACAAATTAACCATTAAAGTTTCTGTTTGTACAATTCAACCATCATAATGCGTAATACGACATACACATTGACCAAAGTTCTAATTTGATACTCCCTCCGTCCATTCATTGTGTTGGTCAAATTGATCAAATTTTGAACTTATATATAAAATTATCTTTTAACGTTTTTACAAATTTAAAAATTGAATCTTATAATACAATAAATATAGTTTATGATGATAATTTTTATAAAATTTATATCTATCATATGATATAAATAAATTTAGTTATAAAATTGGTCAATTTCACCAAATTTTGGTCAAAGTGACAAAATGAATAACACGGTGGGAGTAATAACTTTGTACATATACATATATTTTATATAGACTCGTTTATTATTTGGATAGTTTATTTCTCTCAATTGTTTTGAGCGTTATTTTAATGGCCCATTACGGTTGTTTTTATTAGTATTTGTATTTTATCGTGTACAGAGTTTTGGTTATACTTGGATTATATTATATACGTACTTTTCTTTGGAATAATATATGTTGCCATCATGAAATAGGGAATGCATTAGGTATTGGAGTTGTGATTCAATCACCCAATTTGTCTCAATCTTATCTTTCATTACTTTATCTTGCATAAAAAACCCTATTCGCCATTTCACTCTTCCATCAAATAGTGTTTTCTCATCAAATTCTTAATCCTATTAGTAAATATGGCGGGACAAGAAGGAAAACAATCAAAAGATAGATAAATGTGAATTTACCGTGAAAAATACACAAGCACAGATGATCCAAGATGATCCAATTGCAAAAAACACTCTTAGAATTTCTCAACCGTTGAAAAGAAGAATTTGCATGGATCGCAACCCATAACAATAGAGAACTATATCAATCAAAGTCTTATTAATAATAAAGCATTATATCTCCTTATATGTAGGTGTAGATCCATAAGTAAAATCTTACTAACTAAATCTGTTTTTTACTAATAAGATAAAATACATACAAATTAATATTTTAATTACTAACCCCGCATCATTCTCCTTGCCTTTGAAATAAACTCGTCACTAGTCTTGTAAAATTTAAGAATGAACAAACAAAAAGATAATTTGTGGTAGCACTTGAAGACATCAAATTCCAACTCCATAAGCAAACTATTTGGAAGCAATCTCGAAAATACAAGATATTTTGATACGGCAGCACTTCCCAAACATGTTGTCTGCACCTTGAAAAACAATATGCTCCACCATGATTATATTGATCTCCTTTATAAATTATTTAATTAATACGCATTCAAACAAACAAGACACGCTCACCATGTAACTGACTATCCTCATGATATCCAGTACGTTCTCTTGAAACTTTTTCCCCACCCCATCTCACCACTGAATCGTCTACCATAGCAAGTATATTCTTAAGTTCATCATTGATACTGGTGGTGGTGATATCATCAGGAAGAATCTTTTCAATTTTGGCTGTGGAAAGATTTTTTTTTTTTGGTGAACACTACTTTGTGAACAATTTCTGCCTGTCTGGTGACTTATGAACAGTACCGATGAATAGTATTTTTTTTTCAAAACCCTAGATCTCATAACAATTATGAAATTGATTTAGAAATCTATGTTCTCATACCAAAAAAAATATTCACTTTATTATATACCTTTTTATTGTTGAAACATTGTTCAAACTTCCTGAAATTTCTAGAATTATTGAGACGATAATCATATGCATTCATAGTTTCATGTATTCGCATTTATTACAAGTACTTTGTATCTATCATGACTTATCATCTAGAATATTCTACACCCTTATCATCTGGAATATTCTACACCTACTATATAATGTACCCTGCATATTGTAGCAAATCAGATTTTAGAATTCAGAATATATTCCAAGTATTTCCTAGTTCTCTTCTGTGACAAACAGAAGTGTGTGTGTCTGTGTGTGTGTTTTCTATGCATAATTCTGCCTAGTTTGTTAAGTCTGATCTTGGTCCGAATGATGTTAAGATTTTGGAAAATATTCAAAGCATGGAGGCTGATACAGTATTGAAAGGAAGAGAGTTAATTCTCTTTATGTTTTGTCGGCAAGTAAAGCTTTTGTAGAGAAAACAAGCTGACAAGATAAAGTATCTTTGTGGCATGCGCATTTGGCTCATGTGAGTTATGATAAGTTGAAAAACATTTCAGCAAACAATATTGTTAATGGACTGCCTAACTTGAGAAGTTTTCATCACGAAGCTGTTTGTGAAAGTTGTCAATATGGTAAAGCACATCGTCTTCCATTTGGAAAATCTTCGACAAGAAGTACAAAACTTCTACAGCTGATCCATTCTGATTTATTAACAAATAATGCTCCAAGTTATAGCGGTCTTCACTACATGCTCGTCATTGTTGATGATTATACGAGTTTTTCATGGGTGTTCTTCATGAAACAAAAATCTGATACATTCTCGATCTTCAAGCAATTCAAAAGAAAGGTTGAGGGTGAGTTTCGAAGAAGAATCAGGTGTTTGCGAACTGATAATGGAGGAGAATTTATATCCAAACGAGTTCGCTGATTTCTGTGAGAGACATGGAATAAGAAGAAAACTGACATGTCCAAGAACCTCGCAGCAAAATGGGGTTGTTGAACTAAAATTAAGTCATTTACAAGAGGTAAGTAGAAGTTGGATGCATTCGAAGAGTCTTCCTCAAGAGTTATGGATAGAAGCTATGTGATGTGCTTGTCATGTGATAAATCGATTGCCCTCAAAAGTTATCAACATGAAACTCCATTTGAACTTCTTTATAAGGAGAAACCTTCAGTTTTATATTTCAAAATTTTTGGCTCTATATGCTATGTTCATGTTTCTGATCAGCTGCGTGCTAAAATGGATGCAAAGGCAAAGAAATTTGTCTTTGTAGGCTATGATTCTGAAAGAAAAGGTTGGCGATGTATGGATCTTGATACACTCAAAGTTGTGACGTCTAGGGATGTTGCCTTTGATGAAACATCATCGTACTATGTGCAGCCTATATTAACACAACTTGCAGATCTATCAAACAATGAAAAAGATGATGTACATGACAAAGCAAGTCCTCCAAGTCCAACAGTACCTCACGATTTATCTGGAAATGAAAGTGAAGTTGAAGCAACTCATGAAGCAGATGATGGAACTCAAGGTAGTGATCAGCTGCATCGAAGGTCACAAAGAACACGCAAGAGGAATGAAAGGTACAAGGAGTATACTATAGAAGCTGATTATGATAAAATAACGGAATGTTTCTTTGTCGGCCCATTTGAAGAATCTGAACCTTCATCAGGATGTTAAAGGAAGTCCAAATTGGGAAGCTGCTATGAAAGAAGAAATATCAGCATTTCATAAAAATGAGATATGGGATTTAGTTCCCAAACCTAAAGGAGTGAAACAAATTCCTTGCAAATGGGTTTACAAAGTTAAGCATAAATCTAATGGAAGTGTTGATCGGTATAAAAGCAAGGTCTAAGCATATTGAGGCTCACTATCATTCTTAGAATAGAACTTGGCCAGGTTTCCGAAGTTCGCACAAAGGGGGATTGTTGAAATACTGTGCAAACTTCCTGAAGTATCTAGAATTATTGAGAAGATAATCGTATGCATTCATAGGTTCATGTATTCGTATTTATTATAAGTACTATGTATCCATCCAGGCTTATCATCTAGAATATTCTACACCTTATCATCTAGAATATTCTACACTTACTATATAATGTACCCTGCATATTGTAGCAAATCAGATTTTAGAATTCAGAATATATTCCAAGTATTTCCCAGTTCTCTTCTGTGACAAACAGTAGTGTGTGTGTGTGTGTGTGTGTTTTCTATGCATAATTCTGCCTAGTTTGTTAAGTTTGATCTTGGGCCTGCAGTTAGTGTTTCTAGCTGCAGTTTAGAGAGTGTCCATAATTCTCTCAACTTTTATTCCCTTCACAACTAAAAAAACAACTTTATGGTACAAGGGAGAAAATATTGCATATAGTACATTTGGCAAATAGATAACAGGGTGCCATATTTGAGAGTGGCATGTCTAGTTTCTTTTTTTGAGCTACTGGCTAAAGTATTCCTTTAAAGACCAAATTTGCTAATTATAGGTTTAGACATATAGAAAAGCTTCCTCTTGGATATTCATGGTGTTGAATTACTATAGTTAAATATTGGTAAATTGATGCGCGGGTATTTTGATGTAGTGTTATCAATTTAATCTTCCGCTGATGTGTATAACATACTCTTACAACTCTTGGGGGTTAATTTCTGTGACTTTAGAGCCTTGAAGTAAATATAGAGATTTGAGCCTCTATTTTATCAAGGAGAGAGGAGGAAGAAGTTGAGAAGATGATGATCATATCAAAAGGATCATGTGGATTTGAGATTCAGAAGTCATTTAGACCGAGTGCTGGACAATCTTCACAATATGATTCAAAGAGTAATGTAAGGCAACATACCGATGAGCGCTGTTGATTGAGGCCTCCATTGGCATCGACAATCAGGTAATAATCAGGTCCAAGTCTACCTGGAAGATCACGAAAATAAATAAGCTCGCATAAGTTAAAGTATTGCCTCAAAATAAAGATGTTTCACATACAGATACTCATACCATAGAGAATCAGATCAACAAACATTATACAGCTTCAAATTCACTCTCTAAGAGATGGAAACCAACATGACATCAGTGTATCATGTGTCTATTCATGAAGAGAATTGAACATAAAAAAGAGAGAACCAAACATTTTAAAGATAAGTGTACCAAGATGGCGACGCCGCCCACGTCGATGAGCAATATTTGTATTATGACAACTCATCTGCTGCTTTAATTTTCTTTTAAACTTCCACACAGCAGACAACTGCAAGATAAAAAATGGCACAATTTATAAGAACGAAATAACGCTACAGAATCCCTTATAATTAGACGTTTACATGATATATACATATAGTTCTTTGGTTACTTATTTGTTGAAAATAATACATGACCGGTTGGGAGAGGTATCGTTATAATTTATTATGCACACTAAGGTTGTGTTCACTTGGTGAGAATGGAATGGGGAAAGAATGGAATGAAAAATTATAAACAAATTTTTTGATGATGGAAGAATGTACGAGTGAAATTAAGAATAAACATGAGGGAGTCTAAATTTTCTATGATGAGGATTGCAGGGAAAATGGTAAAGAAATTGAATGGAGCATTCCTTCCAAAACATGTGGGTTAGAATTGTAGTTCAAATAGTTTGGAATGGAATGAAAGAAGGAATATAAATTCAAAATTATAATCATTTTCCCTAATCTCACCAAAATAAGAGTACAAATTTCATTCCATTCTCCCCTCATTCCATTCCATCGAAGTGAACATAGCCCAAGGCTAATTAAGCTCTCCTCCAAACACCTTACGATTTTAAGAGAGCTGGTAGCTTACCATTATTCAAGGTTGAAAGGCACAGTTCACAATATCAGACCTTTCAGTTGTCGCCAATAACACAAAACCCAATGATTCTCTTACGGAAATTTGCAGTCAAGTTAATAAACCTAAACATCATATATTGTCCATTTTAATTACTAAACACGCACTATAACATTCAGAAACTATGATTTGTTTCCAACCATGCTAAAAAAACACGCGAAATTTTCCTGCAAATAACCTTAAAGTAAATACCTTTTACTACCTTGCTTGGCTACTAAAATGCAAGTAACTGACAACCTAGCCTGAGTGGCATTGGCAATGTAGACTGATATTTGCAACCTATGGGCGACCACAAAGTCCACAGAATAGCCATAGAGTTCATAGAAAGATAGGCAGTAACAGAGATGCACTATTTTCTAGTTTCAAGATAAACACACTTCAGATTTGAATGTTAAAAGTGAGTTTAACTTCCTAAAGTCATTTACTATACTACTGAGCTCAAAATCATAACGTTTTACAATTGTACTAGTAAAAAATTATCAAAATTTGTAGATTACATCCGACTATCAAAGTCCAATCACTAATTAACTAAATTACTTTATAGAACCTAAAAGGATCCAATAATATTCTGAACTTAATAACACAAATCAAATCAAAAATCAAATTTATCCTCTACATTATAAATTCTTGATAAAAGGGAGCACCAAACAGCCCATTAGAAAATTAAAAAGACACACACACACACAGATGCAAACATGAATATATATACTTATACATTGCAACCTGAAGAGCAGAAGCATTATCAGACTGAATGTGATGCCAAAGCTTGTCAAAGATCAGATGACTCTTGTAGACTGAACCAGGCAATGGGGGTGTATAGAAGATAGCAGAGATGGGGTTCACAAATGTGATCACCCCAGAAACATAGAGGACTACAAAGAATAGCAAGTAACCAAGCAACTTTTTCCGGCCACGGAGCAGCTCGGCGGCGAAACCGCCACGGCGGCGGACTTTTCGGCGGGAATGGAAAGAAGGGTTGTTGTTGTTATTGGTGGAGTTGACATTGCAGGTGTGTTGGTGTGTCACTGTAATAGACTGCTTCTTGTCTAAAGCCATAAGAGAGTGTGTGTGTGTGTGTGTTTTGCAATATTATTGTTTGATAAGATTTGGATCTTTTCTAATATTAAAATTGTCGGTGACATACTGACATTATTGAAACAAGTTTATTGTTACAAAAAAAATTATGAACTTGAAAAATTGTTAGTCGTACTATTAATTTATTTAGCAGGGTTAAGTTATTTTTAACAGGACAAGTTATACAATATTCCCTCCGTTCCATTTTATTTACTCTCATGAAAAAAACATACATATTAAGAAAGTATTTAATTATATGATTTTTTTCTTTGTTTACCCCTAATAAATATCTTGAATAATGAAATAAATTTGAAAATGAATTGTATAGTTAAACATGGAAAATAGGAGTAAGGGGTAATATTGGAAAAATATAAAAAAAAGTATATTGAAATAAAATATGGACAACTATTTTGAGATAATTTTTTTCATAAGGGTAAAGTAAAAGAAGACGGAGGGAGTAATAATCTTGCACAGAGTCTGAAAGAAAAATTTTAACCACTTCTCAAAAAAAAATCAGGGATAGTAAAGACTCCTCTATTATTTTCCGCCAAATGAAAGAAATTAATATTTTACGCTTAATATCTTTCGTGAATAAAAACCGCTGAGAACTGATTTCAGTATTGTGAAAAGAGGAGGTGGATGAATAAGTACTTATTTATGTAAAAATATCAGTAACAATGCAAGTAGCCTATGTATACAAAATCTATGATCATACATGTAACTCAAGAAAGGATATTGGAGATAATAGTGATGTTTAAAAGCACAAACTAATAGGTTAATTCCTTGCAAGACTCTCAAGGAATCCATTTTCGCTGGTAAAGTATTATTTTGAATTAAAAACAAACTTTTTTGACTTCATAGATTTTGACACTCAACATTGTTACAATCATGAAACACTTCCCAGCTTTAGAGGGGAAGAAATAAACATATAAAATGAGATGATGAGCAGTAGCATTTAGCAAGATATCCGGGAGGCGCCAACTCTATCGCGAGGAATCAAGCGTAGTTCGGAACCATGCTTCAGAAATACATTGCCTGCAATAAAAAGACAATGTTTATTAAATTTACCACACTGAAATTAAGCATAAAAAGCTATGTTATAAGAAATAGAAGACTTCATTTCATTGCCAAAGCATTAGAAGAGCCATACTAAAAAGGTAATGCGCGTATAAAAAAGAAACAGACAACAATAATAATAATAAATTCCTACAGGTACACCTAATAACATGTGGGTACCATGTATTAATACTGATCTCCAAAGAGGTACACCAATAACTGAACAATACATGAACGCTATGCAAGTACAACTTCCCTTCCTACACTAAGCTAACTTGGCTATAAGTTTAGCGGCAGAATGATACTGATGTCGCATTATGGCTGTGAAGTATTCAAAAGAAAGCAGCTCCAACAGAGGGAATGAAAAAACAAAAAGAATGGAAGACACAAAATGAAATCACGAAAAGGAAGAGGAATGTTCATTTCTGAGACTTGCAGTAATAGTGTGTAGAGTGTAGACTGGCACAGAGTCATTTGTAGTGCTAACAGCCTCTGGCAGCATCAAGCGCTACGTAGAAAATCTATGTTCTTATTATAATGGCAGGAAACAATCATTTATTCATTCTTTTCAATATAATTGTTAAAAATTATTTTTGTTTGTATACCAAATTTAAAAATTCAAAGCTGTCAAGGAAAGTAGGCAAAGGAGTAACCAACCTAACTCATTCCAACAATAAAGATGAAAACTCACAAGTCCTTTTGCCATTTTCACTTGTGTCATATAAATTTTTACAGAAAGATTATTATTCCACGAACTCGACAATTATGCCCAAATTTCACATATGCCTTCATATCTCATTATTATTTCTGCCGTTTTTTTCAATTTTCACAAGAAGAGGTGCAGTGACTTAAACAAATTATAACTTCTATAAGCACTTGCTGGAAGCCAACTTATATGTGATATCTTCCAATTTAATCAAAAGAAACACCTAAAATTCCACAAACGTAATTTAAAATTAAAAGTAGCGACCATAAATTGAAATAAAAATCATTTAGCTAGATATACCTGCACTTTGCTGTGGGTTGATTCCAACACCGTCTGCATAAAAAAAATTACAAACATTTTAAAATGATAATGGACTGGGATAAAAAGAGGAGATTGTCAAATTATCAGCAATATAGTTCTTATGAAAGCATGAGAAATTGAGAATGAGTCAATTGTGATCAAGCCAGTACTAGACCCCAATCCGCATCGTATTAGTCCAAAAACCTTTAAATATATTATGATTTGACATAAACTATATGTACATGTAATAAATTTAGGCGGGACAAGGAGATCCTATTTATATATTTTATTAACTTCCGCCTTTCATCCCAAAAAATTTAATTTGGAACTTCTACTTCACATCAAATATTTCACAAGCTTCCCGAAAGAGTTACAAACAAATGTCACCGTTAACTAACTCAAAACCATTCTTTCAACTTCAAATCATAACATTCGGGTTGCATAGCAAATAAATAATCAAACCTAACAAACTACTCTAAAAGGGGAAAAAGATCACAACTTTACAATCATAAACATGTACTTCAACATGGGTATTCATTAATTCATATATACATGCATATATGCATAAAATGAAAAAGAAAGAGTACCATTTGTGATGATAGCACTAGTTTGAGGAGGGACTTTAAATTCTTCAGCTGCAAATTTCAAAACAGCAGTAAATGGGGCTCCTTCTGGAACACTAAACCTGTAAATTTTTAATTTAATTCAATGTTTAACATCAAATTGAAATTTATAAAAATTGGGAATTTAAATTAAAAACCAAGAAAAACAAAGATGGATAGATATATATGCGTACACTTTGAATGGAAGCTTGGGATCAGAAGTTAAAATAACCTTGAAAGACACCTTCCCACCACCACCGTTTGCCATTGTTGATGATAATTGGAAGAATTCACAAATCTACTTAGGTTTTGATGATATATACGTACAATTGAGCAGGATATACGTACAGATATATAGGCCTTGTTTGGATTTTTTTTTTTTAAAAAATAATTGACTATAAGGGTAAACAGTTAAAATAAATATAATCATATAATTTTAGAAATGTTTAAAAAAATAAAAAATAAATTACAATCACATAAAAAAATATTTAAAAAAATTGATTTATGTATCGCACGGGGATATAAGTGGTATAATTAAAACAAAAACGTTCACGATTTGGACAAGATGGTTATTATTAAGTCTAATATTTAAATATTACTTCTAACTAAAACACATCTCACATATTCTCTTAACTAAAACTCGCTAAACAAATTACACAAACATTATCTTATTAAAATATAAATAAAATTTATGAAAATTTATATAAAATATATACATATAACATTAAATAAAGTTTAAATTAGTATATGAGAATAAGGATATTTAATAGTTATTTTTAGATTAAAAAAAAAAAGGTCACCTACTAAGAGTGTAAATGCACCTAAACGGGTGAATAGGTGTTATAGAGCTGACTATATTCAATTTTAATGTTTACCAACTATAATAGTTGTCTGTTATGGAAGCTGTCTATTGTGCCTCGAATAATGGTTTACTGTTTTAAATATGTCAGAGTGATATAGCATATTTTTATGAATGCAATGCAATAAAATAGTAAGATGTAATACTGTAAACAAGGCACAAGACGTTTAGTCAGGATCGACCCCTATATCTAATGGTCTACGGCATGGTCTCTTAACAACCCGGTAAGAGAATATATTATTAATCAAATATAAACCGATTACAAGATAATAATATATCTCCCTATTTCCTAGTCACTGAAAATGGCTTGTCGTTATCCTGACAACTTGAGCAAATCAGTTACTAGCACACCATGGTTCTTCCTTGGCAATCTGATCCTTGAACCCTTGAATTCCTTGAGTCCCACTCGTTGAATTCTACATGTTCTTGATCCCTTTGCACCCTTAGGACTCGTGTATGCTATAGCACATAGCTCCTTTGATCTATACTATAATCTCTTGCCATTTTTCAACAACTCTCACAATACAATGTGAACAATACAATAAGAAAGTGAAATTGATTACAACTCAAATATTGTATTCTCTATATAGCATGAATAAAATATATATCAAGTTCGAATATTAGAAAATATATGAAGAAACTCTGAGAGTCTAAGAACGACAATAATTAGAGATGGGAATGGTGCGGTTTGATTATGTTTTGATATAAAACTGCAACCGTAACTAAATATGTGCGGTTTTAAAATGTAAGAATTGAAATCATATGTCTTAATATATGCGGTTCAGTTTTAATATATGCGGTTTGATTTTTAAGTGGTGCGATTTCGGTTTTGAAACTAAATTTTTTTCATATAATTAAAATTTTAAATAAAACTGCGACGACAATAAAACCCGGGTAAAAGACTACATATTAATCTTCCCCACTTCTCAGGTAGGAATTTATGTACTCAAACAAACATCAATTGTACTAAAACATGCAAGCCTCTTATAAAGTGCACATAACATTGTTTGATTGGGTCAAGATTCCAATTATATACATAAAGGCGGAAAATATATAATTTGACATCTATATAATTTAAAGATCATAATTTAATGAGAATGTAGCTCCAGAATACATTATACTGATTACAAAGAGCATCCACAAGGTTCCTGCACGCTTTTCACTTTTTTTTTAGGTTCACTCTATGCCACCTCACCACAAATGGCCACTACAAAAAAAGTGGCAAAACTCTTCCGATGTTAAGCTCATTTGTCACATTTTATAGGATCAGTTTTATTTTTATTATATTTATATATAATGATATATTACAATTCAATTTTAGTGTAATTTAATAATTTTAAAATTCTAATAATCAAACTAAAGTGATTAAATTTTTTAAAAATATTATTAAAAAAAGACATGTCCCGTATTTAAAATGAATCATATTGTTAAAAAAAATTACATGGGAAAATATTACATAAAAAACATTACACGAGAAAGCATTAAATTTAAAACATTACAATATAAAAAAATTAACGATTATTGTGAAACTGCGAGATATGCTCAATCATGTCATTTTGTAGCTGACGATGTGTTCGTTTATCACGCATCTGTATTATATTTTGAATATACATTTCATACGTGATAAAAAGGTTCTTCACCTAAATTTGAGATTTGAGAATTAAAATTAAAATTTTATGGGTTTGGAAAATAGAAATTTGGATATGGATATGAAAATTGAGGGTTTGGATTTTGAGAATTTGCAGGAGGATGATTATTTGGATTCATATTTTGATAGAAAAAACTAAAGTTTTTGAAGAAGTAAAAAGTATAAATAATAAGGGTATGAAAGTTACGTATATATATGAGTAAAATGTTACCGTTATTAATATATACATTATATATCTGTTAATGTTTGAACGTTACAATTTAGTATATTTGGGTAATACAGTTGTTTTCACTGCAAAAAGTAACTGTTAAAAAATGTTAAAGTAATCAAATGGCCAGAAGTGGGTTGTGCCCACTATAGCGGCCTTGACCACTTTCTCTCGATACCATCCAATGCAAAGATTCCATGTTGCCTGACCATTTTCACTTCACTTGTCTTAAGGTACAAAAAGTGGTCACTCATTGTGGGTGCTCTAAGAGCATCTACAATGGGTGGTCAGTTGATGCATTGGGACACTAAATGTGGAAATGGACAGATAAAAGTCAGTGGTTTTGCATTCTATGAAAGTTTAAAAAGTGACCAAGGCCACGGAAGTGGCCACGACCATTTCTGCAAAGTCCATGTACTGTATAATTTTTTATTAGTACTCTATAATTCACAGTCACAACAGGTAACAGCTGATTTCGTGTGGTAATGATATGATAATTTGGTAGTTATTGTACATGGTATTCGAAAATGATTTTTTATAAGAGAGTTTAAATAAATTATTTTAATTGAACATAAACATATTATATTATTAGTGTTATTTTACATTTTCTCAAAGTAAATTATCTCTAGGAAGATAGACAAAATAAATTTTAATTGATAAAATTATTTTAGCTCAAAATATTTATAAATTTTTATACATATAAATTTATAAAAACTTTTTTCCTTAAACTCTTAAAAATATTACATAATTATAGTTATAATATAATAAGAATAAAGTAGTTCCAACAAAATGTGGTAATTGGCTTTACATTGGATGAGTTTAGCCACTTTTTAATTGTGATCACTTTATAACGAGGTGGCATAAAATGGGTCCCAAAAAAATGAAAAATGGGCACTTCACATTGTAGATGCTCTAAGAGCATCTACGATGCAAGCCCACATGCTGCCTAGAGACTCGGAAAATGGACTTGGGCTCTTGATTTCTAAAGTTTCAGCATTAAACAAAAGGGCAAGGAAGTGGACAGTCTCATTTCAATTTCTTTATATTTTTCATAGTTACTTTATACTGCTACACATGATGTTCTTGCTGTTTTTACTATTGTTGCTTTATTATACTATTATGTCTAACAAACGAAAATGATTTCAAATAAATAATTACAAAAAATTATTTAATTTCAAGCAAAAAATAACGTGTAACAACTATATATAATATATGTTAATATAAAAAATTACATGTAATAAAAGAAGTCAGAAAATCAATATCATAATATTTAATACATAAATTTATATTTTAAGAAAATAATGATAGTAAATATTTATAATAATATTAAATTAATATATGTGTATAAAAGAATTTTAATGTAATTATTTTGTAATAATATGATGTATTTTAATTACAAGACATTTTTTTATTTTAATAATTTTTTAAAATTTTTAATCATTTTACTAAAAATATAAAATGATATGAATACAATATTTCATACAAAATGTTACAAGTGGGCTTAATATTGGATGAGTTTGACTATTTTTTTTTATAAATCTAATTTTCTTGAAAGGTGGCTTCACTAAATTGAAGATGAGAAAGGTGTTGGAAACGCGTATGGGCTTTATAAAAATATAACTTTAAAAACTTGAACACATAAATGTATATATAACAAAACTGAGCTTTTATTTCTAATACACACACAGAGCTACAGCTTCTTTTTATTTTACACCAAACCACACGAACATCTAATATGCAGGAGAGACAAGCTTTAGCTTATTTGTTTCTCTCTAATATAACTTCACTCTATTTTTTTCACTTGGTGTGTTACAACAATTACAAATGATCAACCTTATTCATAGGCTTCACTAAATACAACTGAGGTCATTGTTTACCTTATTATATTTATTACAAAATATTTTATCCACCCTGAAATCAAGGACCGCTGCAGCACTTTGTATTTTTGCTTCTGCATTTATTTTTCATTTTACATAGCAGGTCTTTGTTTCACATTCATAGCCGTATGTAGCTGACCATTATCACATTGGAATACATAAACTCCAGCCATCATCTTTCTATATTATTTCTTTCTCCATGTACATGCTAGTTGTAATTCTTCATTTCATATTATAGTAACCTACCTTGATTCATGGAATTTATTGAATAGAACGGCTGCAATCTTCAAATATAGTTGTATCATTTATTTGGGATTCTGGAGAGTTTGAAATTTTAAGAAAAGGGAAGTATACGATGAAGAGTGGTTATAAACTTCTATCTCAAGTGCATATTCGCGTTCTAGATGCCTATAGAGGCTTCCATTGGCAGAAATTATGGTCTATGTTCATTCCTCCAAAGGTTAAAAACTTCATATGACGAGCCATTCATAATTGTCTACCTACCTTTGATAATCTACGAAGAAGGCATATCGATGTTGTTTCATTCTTCCTAGTATATAAATCATCTGACGAAAATCTGGAACATATTTTTTGGTCTTGTTCTTTTACCCGACGATGTTGGGAAACAATGAACATTAATGTTGATGTTAGGAATTATGAGTTTTGATGATAACAAATTACTTAGAATTTCAATAGGGATTTAAAATTCATTGTAACTGGTCGATGGATATGTGACTTATAAATATCCATTGACTAGGAAACCAGTTATCAGTTGAAGCTTGTTTATCAACTGATAAACTGGATTGTAACATTTGATTCATGTTTCATTATCAATTGATTGTATTGCCTCAATGGATGCTATGAACTAGTCGACTGATATTATTGACTTCAATTTATAGCTTCTCAACTGATGTGAAGAATGGCTGGTCAATTATAAATATTCTAAGTCAGAATTCTCACAAGTGAAGTGATCAACTGATATTGGAGTCGATGGATGAAGACACTACTCAACGGATAAAAGATATCAACGGATAAAGGCAATCAACGGATAAGGGATCATCAATGGACAGGGAGTCGATGGATAACTCAAATAGCCATCGATTCAATAATTGATCAATGGATATCTTATCCATCGATGGATGAGCAAATGAGAATCAACTGATATGCTTAACAGCGTTTATCAGTTGATTAAGGTTTCCCAATTTAGTTAAAGACAAGGAGAAAGGAAACTGTGCAGAAACTGAATCATTGGAAGACAGTCCTGTCAGGATTGTGAAGACTTTCAAGGCAACACAGTCTTCAAGGAATGCATCAAGACAAAGATACTTTCAGGACTAGACAGGTCCAAAGAAGACTGTTCAAATAGCTAATTTCTATTTTCATGTAAACATTGTAAGTTGTAATTTTATAATGTTATCTGTCGATAGGAATTAGAAGTGAAGAAAACCACTATATAGTGGTTAGTAGTTCATTGTAGCGTAGTGTAGAAAAGAAGAAACACAATGAAAAGATTGTAAGCTCTACTGTGCAGAAACACTTTGTAAGCAGCTTGGTATTTTTACCAAGATTAATTGAAAGCAAAAACATACTAGTGGAAAACCAATCCACTAGTAATTTTTAATATTGTTTGTTCTGTTTTCAATACTTTAATTTATGCATTCTTAGTTCAATCAGTTTTATATATATACACTAAAACACTTTAGTTGAACAAACTTAAATCCGTAAGAATTTAAATAATTCTTAAGTTTGTATTCACCCCCCCCCCATTCTTCAAACTTAGTGTACTTAAGGGCAAATAACAATTAGTATCAGAGCTTGCTTTCAACATACAGAAAGTTAAGATCTAAAAGTACATCAAGTATGGGTCAAAAAGACACAGGAGTAAAGATTCCAGTTCTGGAGAAAGATGAGTATTTTCCCTGAAAAGTGAAAATGCACTTTCATCTGCTATCCATTGATCCTTCCTATATTCATTGCATAGAGAAAGGTCCACATGTGCCTATGAAGATAGTTACAAGTGTAAATGCAGATGGTACTCAGGCACCAGACAAACTTATTCCAAAACCTGTAAGTGAATACACAGATGAGGATGAGAAGGAAGTACATAAGGATAAAAAGGCTGTGAATATTTTATTCAATGGTCTTGACAAAGATATGTTCTACAATGTTATCAACTGTACAACATCCAAGGAAGTTTGGGACACTCTTCAAACTCTATGTGAAGGCACTGAACAAGTTAGAAAGAACAAGATGCAACTCTTGATTCAAAAATATGAAGCCTTTAACTTTAAGAGTGGTGAAGCAATCAATGACACATATAGCAGGTTTCAAAAGCTTTTGAATGAGCTAAAGCTATATGAAAGAGTGTATGATGTTAAAGATACCAACCTCAAGTTCTTGAGGTCCTTACCCAAGGAATGGAAACCAATGACTGTTTTTATAAGACAATCTCCTGACTTTAAATAATATACTCTTGACAAGCTGTATGGCATCTTGAAAACCTATGAGTTGGAACTACAGCAAGATGAGGAAATTGAGAAAAGTTAGAAGAGAGAAAAGTCCATTGCTTTGGTGGTCAAGGATAAGTAAGTTGCAGAATCAGGTGAAGATGTTGTTGTCAAAGAAGGGAAGAAAGAAGGTAATGACAATTGGGCAAGTGGTGTTAGACATGATGAATCTTCAATTGGGAAAGGAAAAGAAACAGTTGAGGATGATGAGTCATACACCAAGGATGAAATGGACGAAATAGATGAGCATTTGGCTTTTCTATCAAGAAATTTTCAAAACTTAAATTCAAGAGGAATCCAATGCAAAGGCCTGGATCTCAGTTCAAGAGAGACAATCAACAAAGCAAAAATCTTGTTGACAGGACTCAATTCAAATGTTTCAACTGTGGATTGGCTGGTCATTTTTCTAATGAATGCAGAAAGCCAAAAATGGAAAAGAAGTCAAAGTCTAGTGATGGTATTGACTATAAGAAGAAGTACTTTGACTTGCTTAGACAAAGAGAGAAGGCTTTTGTGACAGAAGAAAAAGACTGGGCTGTTGAGGAAGATTATGAAGAAGAAGAATACATCAACCTTGCACTAATGGCCAACCATGATGATCAGGAAGCTAGTTCTTCTAGCAATCAGGTAATTTCCACAAATCTATCTGAGTTACCCAAAGATGAATGCAATATTACAATCACTGAAATGTCAAATGAATTGTATAATTTGCATGTCACTCTTAAGTCCTTAAACAAAGAGAACACTAGGCTCAAAATCACCTTAGAGACTCTCACTGACAGAAATAACTATCTAGAGAGTGAGCTAGTGCAAATGGATAGACTCAAGGTGGAAAACAAAGATGCTAGAAAAGAACTAGTTGAGTGTAAAAAGGAAATAGAGAATTTGAAGGAAAAATTGGATGAAGAACTAAGAACCATTGACCGGTGGAACAGGTCTAGTAAAGCCAGTAAGAAGATGAATGACATTCATGGAACAAACTCTTTCACCATGTTGTCTGAAACTCTTGAGAGAATAGCCATTGATGAAAATCAATCCTTGAAAAAGAAGCAATCGATTGCTAATTCTGAATCAATTGATAAGAATTATCCATCGATTGATAATGTCAATTCAACATATAATCATCCATCGATTGATAACATTATTCCAACGGATAATTATCCATCGATTGAGGAATCATCAACTGCTAAGAAGTGTGTTTTAAAAACCAAGCTTAACAGACCTGTTAAATTTGTCAAAGAAAGTAGCTCCTCTAAATCTGAAGTCAAAGTTGAAAAGGCTAATATAGGATTCTTATCTAAAGAATAATTGAAAGAAAAATTAGAAAAGATAGAACCTAATATTAAGTCAAATGAGAAGAAGAAGAAAAACAGAAATGGTAGAGTAGGCATAAACAAGCACAATAACTACACACCTGACAAGTATGCTCCTAGGAAGATATGTGTTGTGTGGTAGCAAAAATCACTTATCTGTGCAATGCAAGATCAATATGTCTGCAGCCACCAATGTGCCTGGTATACCTAACATGCATTCTAATTCTGTTTTTCCTCATTTAGTTGATTCTCATGCTATTCATGCTCAATATACATCAATGCCTTATATGTTTAATCCATATCTTGCATTTGCCAACATGAATATGCCTGCTATGCCATGGAATATGCTTAACAATTTTCATGCTCCAAATTTCTCCAATTCTACAAGCATGAATATTCCAAATATTAGCACTGAGAATTCCGAGGTAAGGAAACCAACACCTAAGGTTGAAGTGGAAATAAAACCATCTAAACCAAAGGTACAAAAATTGGAAACCAAGTCAAAGATAGCAACTAATAAGAAAGGACCCAAGGCAACTTGGGTACCAAAATCAACTTGATTGTTTTTTACTGTGTGCAGGGAAAAAGAAGAAATCTTTGGTACTTGGACAGTGGGTGTTCAAGACACATGACTGAAGAAAAATCCCCGCTCACAATGTTTGAGGAGAAAGCTGGCCCTGGAGTAACTTTTGGAGATGAAAGCAAAGGGACACCATGGGATATGGCCTGATTTCAAAAGAGAATGTCATCATTGAACCTATTTCATTAGTTGATGGCCTAAGACATAATTTGTTAAGTATAAGTCAACTATGTGACAATGGAAATAAAGTTTGTTTCACAACTGAAGCATGCATAATTTCTAACAAGGAAGATGGAAGCCTGATTATGACTGGGAATAGAAAAGAAAATGTGTACATAGCTGACTTTAATTCAACAAATGTAGAATCAATGACTTGTCTTCTCTCTAAGGCAAGTACAAATGAAAGTTGACTATGGCATAAGAAATTAGCTCATTTAAATTTCAAGGCCATGAATCAGTTGGTCAAGAAAAATCAAGTGAGAGGCTTACCACAAATGGAATTTGTCAAGGATGGACTTTGTGATGCCTGTCAGAAAGGGAAACAAAGGAATGCATCATTCAAGTCAAAATTGGAATCATCAATTGAGAAGCCACTTGAGTTATTACACATGGATTTGTTTGGTCCTGTAAATATCATGTCCATTGCAAAGAAGAAGTATGCTCTAGTCATTGTGGATGACTTTTCAAGGTTCTCATGGACTTATTTTCTGCATTCAAATGATGAAGCTAGTCATCTCATCATCAAGCACATAAGAGAAGTTGAGAAAAGTCTTGGATTGGATGTAAAGAAAATAAGAAGTGACAATGGAATAGAATTTAAAAATTCCACAATGAAAGAGTTCTGTGAATCTAAAGGAATCATACACACCTTCTCTGCACCAAGAACACCTCAACAAAATGGGGTAGTTGAAAGGAATAACATGACATTGATTGAAGCAGCTAGAACTATGTTGGAAGATGCTAAATTACCAACATACTTATGGGCTGAGACCATTAACACAACATGTTACACTTAAAACATCTCTATAGTAAATCAAGCTCAAGGAAAGACCCCTTATCAATTGATAAGAAAGACAAAAAGCCAAAGGTGGGATTTCTTCATGTCTTTGGTTGCAAATGCTATGTGCTAAGAAATCAAGGTGAAAATCTAGGAAAATTTGAAGCTAAGGCTGATGAAGCCATATTTGTTGGGTATGCACTATCAAGCATAGCCTATAGAGTCTATAATCTTAGACTACACATTGTTATGGAATCCGTACATGTAGTTTTTGATGACAAGAAGATTCAAGGGCTGTTTGATGAAGGAAATCATGACACACTGCATTTTGAGAATGAATCAAATGATGTAGATAATGATGAAGAAGCAGAAATTGTAAAATCACAAGTACTCAGAAACCCAATATCAGTTGATGTCTCTGCATCAATGGATAATTTATCAGTTGACAGAATTCCATCAACTGATAATGCATCAACTGATAATCCTTCAATGAATAATCAACACTCTACATCTAGGGTATCCAATTCAGGGGGAGGGTTTCAAAATCAGTCCACAAATTCAAATCAATTTGATTACAATACTAATGATAATGAAGCTTCATGATCAAGGCAAAATTTGCCTCCTCAAAGAAAATGGACAAAAAGCCATCCATTTGAACTAATCATTGGAAATGCAGAAGATGGTGTCAAGACAAGGAGTGCTACTCAAAATGAGTGTCTGTATAGCAGCTTCCTATCTCAAGAAGAACCTAAAAGAGTTGAAGATGATCTCTTGGATCCTGATTGGGTTTTAGCTATGCAAGAGGAACTCAATCAATTTGAAAGAAATAAAGTGGAAGCTGGTGCCCAAACCAACAGATAGATCAGTAATTGGTACAAAATGGGTATTCAGAAACAAAATGGATAAAACTGGTACAGTGACTAGAAACAAAGCAAGGCTTGTGGCAAAGGGATACTCACAGGAAGAAGGAATTGATTTTGATGAAACATTTGCACCAGTTGCAAGGTTAGAAGCAATCAGAATCTTTCTAGCTTATGCTGCACATGCTAATTTCAAAGTCTACCAGATGGATGTGAAGAGTGCATTTTTGAATGGAATATTAGAAGAGGAAGTCTATGTGGAACAACCTACTGGCTTTGAAGATCCAAATTTCCCTGACTTTGTCTACTATCTACTCAAAGCACTCTATGGCTTGAAGCAAGCACCAAAGGTCTGGTATGACACTTTATCTCAGTTCCTCATTGAGAATCACTTTACAAGATGTACTGTTGATAAAACTTTATTCAGTAGAAATGTCAATGGCTCTATTATTCTTGTACAAATATATGTGGATGACATTATTTTTGGCTCAACTAATGAGGGACTTTGCAAAAAAATTGCCAAATTAATGCATAGTAAATATGAAATGAGCATGATGGGAGAGATTACCTACTTTCTTGGTTTGCAAGTCAAACAAGTTAAAGATGGTATTTTTATAAATCAAACAAAGTACATTCATGATTTATTAAAGAAATTTGACTTAAGTTAATGTTCTTCTGCAAAAACTCCTATGGCCACTGCCACCAAACTTGAATTAAACACTAAGGAAGCTAAAGTGGATATTTCAAGTTATAGAAGCATGGTAGGCTCACTTTTATACTTAACTGCTAGTAGACCAGACATAATATTCTCTACATGCTTGTGTGCTAGATTTCAGGCTGATCTTAGAGAATCTCATTTAGTGTCTATTAAAAGAATTTTCAGATATCTCAAGGGTACATCAAATTTAGGTATTTGGTATCCTAGAGATTCTGGTTTTAATCTAATAGGCTACTCAAATGCAGATTATGTAGGTTGTAAAATAGACAGGAAAAGTAATACAGGCACCTGTCAATTTCTAGGAAACAAACTTGTGTCATGGTTTAGCAAAAAACAACACTCAGTATCAACTTCAACTGCAGAAGCTGAGTACATTGCTGCTGAAAGTTGCTGTGCACAAATATTATGGATGAGAAATCAACTGTTTGACTATGAGTTCAACTTGAACAAGATTCCTATTTTCTGTGATAATACAAGTGCCATTGCAATAACAGAAAATCCTGTGCAACATTCCAGAACCAAACACATTGACATAAGGTATCATTTCGTTAGGGAACATGTAATGAATGGTACAGTTGAATTACATTTTGTCCCTAGTGAACAATAACTTGCAGACATTTTTACCAAACCTCTAGATGAATCTACTTTTAATAGATTAGTCTGTGAGTTAGGTATGCTTAATTTTACTCAATCTTGAAATGTATGCCAAGTTTTATTTTCTTTCTTTGTTGTAGCCATTGTTCATAATTATCTGTTGAAACCAAGTGATCAATTGATAACTGTGTTAATTGTCAATGGATATTTATAAACTATCGATGGATATATATTTGATCAACAGATAAAATATATTACTATCGATAAATATTTATCTGTCGACAGATAATTACCTCAGTAATTGTTTATCGATTGATAAATTCTTTCTTATTTGATCAACAGATAAATTTTATTCATATCAATGGATATTTATCTATCGTTAGATAATTACCCTGGTAGTTATTTATCGATTGATAAATGATTAATTCTCTATTTTATCCATCGATGGTAATATAATTTCTACAGTTTTATTCATCTATTGATCAAATTATAGTCGTTGATTAATTACCTTATTTGTCAATAGATGAACATACCCATCGATTGTCATTTACAGTAATTAACTTTAACTTCTTTTTCCTCACAACGGCTATATCCTTAATTAAAACTGTCTATTCAATTTTTCTTAATCACAGAAAATATAAATAGCAATAATAATTTCTATTTCACTCTTACTTGCTATTTTATTTTCTATCTCTAATTGCTGTATCTCTGCTTCTTTCTCTCAAGAACTCTCAAGTCAAATTCACTCACCCGTTTTCAAGTTCTTTTTAATCTCTCAAGAATCAGTGATGGCACCTCAAAAGAAGATTGTTTCCTCAATTGGGTTCATTAATGAACAAAACAACTTCGCAGCATGTCTAACTGTGGATGATGCTCCCGTAGATTTTCATCCGTTGATGAGATTTCTGGGAGACTGCAAAGTGTCAAAAGCTCTCAGTGAAGCACCAACAATAGTCTGTTCATTTGTTGAATAGCTATGGAACACTGCAGAAGTTTCATAGGATGGGAAGGTAATTTCATATAGTTGCAAAGGTAATCCCTACACCATTACAAGTACAACTCTGACTGAATGTTTAGAATTACCTGAAAATAACTGTGATAAGTCACCCAATGAAGAAGACATTAGGGACATGTTAGAATCTGTTAATTATGCTAATGCTGAAACTGGATTAGATGAGGTTGTTAGGAAAAATCTTAGAAAGGAATGGAGTTATTTCTTTGATGCTATTATTAAAGTATTTTCTGGTAAAATAAGTAATTTTGATGCAATTACCACAAGTATGCAAGAAATTACTTATTATATCCTATTTGATAATTACTTTAATCTTAGCACATTACTCCTAAATGAAATAACTGCTAAGTTAGGAAATAAGGCATCTAGGAAAAATAACATCTATTTTGCTAGATTCTTTATGCTATTGATTAATGCCTCTATTGGAGATTATGATATTAATGCAGAAATGGAAACTTTGGAGGCCTGGAAACAGAACAAAAGGGTCTTCAAGGACTTGGTGAGAATCAACTTACACCCTAGGTTGTGTCTCACCTATCCTCCTTTTGTACAGGTATATCTCAAGAAACTCAATTTCTCTTTTACCTCTTCTAGCATCTCAATTCCTTTGCCCTCTGCAACAATGGAGGGAGATGGAAATGCCCCCATCCTTCCTACCTAAGTTGGCCAACCTTCCAAACACAAATCTAAGCAAACCACCTCAGTAATTTTTCAAAAGACTACTGTTGTAAAAACTAAGAAAAGAAAAACAACTGAGGGGAGTGTGAATGTGGTTGATAAGGGTGAGAGAACTGGCCAACATCAAGAAAGCCAGAAGAATAAGGAAGGAGAGGTTGAGAGTGTCCAGCCAGCCACCAGCCCAATCTCTCAACAGATTGAGGCTGTTATAAAGGAATTAAACACATCCCTAGTTGCACCTTCTCAACAAGGTGTAACTATTGAACAAAGGTCTCAACCAAGACCATCAGATGGGGGTAAGGGTCACAAAACTTTACATCCATACAAAAGGAGAAAGAATGATAAAAATATTGCACAGGGAACACACACACCTGCAAAGCCAAATGCAAATTTGGTGGAGCCTTCAGTTTCTTCTTTTGATGTGTCTCAGAATTTTCCTGAGACACAGCCCCACTCTCTATCTATTTCTTCTCCTCAATCCCCCTCAAAATCTATTTCTTCAGAAGCATTATTGATTGACTACTTCAATGTTTCGAATTCACCCTCTTTGCAACTCAGGGTGGAGCCAACAGTCTCACATGTATCACCAAATAAGGGTAATACCTTGGTTGATCAGGTACCTACTGAAACTTCTCTTAAGTCAATGGATATTATTCCATCAATTGATAAATTACAACATCCATTGACTAGTTCACTTCCATCGATGGATATCCTTACATCCATCAACGAGCTCCCATCAACAGATATTCATCCATCGATGGATATTTCTTATCCATCGATTGACACCTTAATTCCAATTCATGAATCATCCAATGAAACACTTCAAGTGGCCAATACTCTACTAGGATTGAGTGAAGTGGGTGAGGTGTGCGAGAGGCAAGGTTTGCATACCTTGGCAAAAGGAGAGTGTGTGCATGAGGGGCCCTCAAATTCTTCTGAGGTGGCAAAAGGAGAGGGTGTGAGCAAAGAGAGTTACACCTTAGCAGGTGATGCAAAAGGAGAGGAAAACAAGGGAGAGGTGAGAATCCAGGATGAGATCCTGATGCAAAAACAGATAGAAGAGAGTGAAAGAGAAATGAATAGAGAGAAATCAATTTCACCATCTCATGAAGCATCAACTTCTAAAACTGAGCAGGTTGCAGCAGAACTCACCCAGGAGTTGGGGTTGGAGTCAGGGGGAGATGGAGGAAATGGAGTCCCTGCAAGAGTTGCAGATGCCCACATGGAAGTGGATGTTGAGATTGAAGTCAACCTTGATGCTTCAACCTTTCACCATGAAGATCCACACTATCAAGAACTAGCAGCAGCCACTAATCAAGTAGCTAAACAAATATTGGGATTGGTGCATACAGAAGACCAATTCAGGAGTGGAAAAGAGTATCTAGCTAGTCAACCTGATGATGTCTCCCACATTAATCCTGAAGATTTTGAAGATAGTTCTGATGATGAACTTCTGGACCCTGATGTGGCTAGTGATGAAACAAGTTTGGCTGATACTGAGAAGGCAATTATTTCTCACTACAAGAGCTCCATGGCTGAAGTGAATATAGAGGATCCTTTGCACAGAAGAATTTTCAATTTTTACAGGGACAACTTGAAAATTCAGAAAATGCATGTCACAAGATCTAAGTATTAATTAAAGAAGATCAGGGAGGCCATTGATAGTTCAAGGATGCACTTTGACACCACAATTGACTCCAGACTCAGCCTTACAATGTTAACAAGAATTAAGCAAAGGCTAGACACTGAGTTTACAGCCAAAGACAAGGTAATGGCATTGGAGAAAAGGGTGACTGCTATGGAAGCTAACATGGAGCGTATCATGAAGAATCAAGAAAATCAAATCAAGCTCCTGAGTAGACTCTTGGAAACCCCTCTCATTTCTCAGTCATTGGAGCAAGAGCCAGTTGCTGATAACAAAAAGGGGGAGAAGCATGAGGAGTTAAGAAGAAAAGAAGTTGAAGCTGTAATCAAGAATGCAAAGGAGGTCATACAAAAGAAGGATCCAAAGCAGGAATTGGCTCAAAATATTGTAAGGCAATTTGATTCAATTGCCAGCAAAAACAAGGAGATTGATGCACAAGAGCCAATTGTCCTATTACCAGAAATTCTTGAAGAAGTAAAGAAAGGAAAAATAAGGGCAGATGAAAGTAACTCACAACCTAGTGATAAAAAAGGAAAGGGAAAGTTGATTGAAGATGGCAAGAAGAAAGAGAAATCTGTCACAAGTGGAGGTGAGAAACTATTGGGCAAAGCAATAGTGGTTGGTGTGAAAGAAAGGGAGCAACAAGAAAAGTCACAAGAAGAACTAGCTATTCAACTGCAAAGGAAATTTGATGAGGAGGATAGGCTAATAAGAGAAGCCAGAAGAAGAGAAGGTGAAAGGAGGCCAAGAATGAAACAAAGAGCAAATAAGCCTGTAGATGAACCAAAAACTTATGGAGTTAAGAGAAAACTTGTGGTTGAGGAAAAGGAGGCTAAGGAGGAGAAGCCAAAAGAGGAGAAGCTTGAAAGTCAAGCTTCTGGGAGTGGTCAAGCCAAAGAAATAGAAGTGTTCAAACCCAAATATGATAACTTTGTGCCAATCAAGAGTGAAAGAATGATTGCAGTAAAAGGTCAAATGAAGAGGGATGTTGATCTTCTTCACATTGAGTATGAAGATGGATCACATTCAACTTTCACATTCAATCAAGTCTTGGATCAAGGATATGGCATCTTAAGGAAGATCTACATCATGCTCAACAGAAAGTATTATTTAACTGAAGAGCTAGGGAAAGCCATTCTTGAGAAGATGAAGAAGATAAGGGAAACACCTATTCAAGAAAAAAGGGATGACAGAATCAAAATTTGGAACCCTGAAGGAAGGAAGGTACTTCATGAACCATTCTACATGATGATCTACAAGGATAGGGAAGGCAGGGAAAAATGCATTGATATTTGTCAAGAAATTGACAAAATGCCCAATCTGGAATTGAACCATCTTGCAAGCCAACTGGATAAGAGGGTTGAGGATGAAAAGATTCTAAAGGGATCCTTATATAGAAAAATGAAGGAAAATGAAGACAAAATGAATGAGTCAAGGGGGAAAAGAAGAAGAAGGTAGAAGATTCAGACTCAACATCAAATTGTCAGAATTTATCTCTTACTGGTATTTGATCACTCTGTCTCAAATTTATTTTTGTCAATATTGTAATTCCTGCTAGAATGAAAATGTTTAGGAGTTTTGTTATCATCAACAGAAAATTTATGCATATTTCACATATTCATAAATAGGGGGAGATTGTTAGGAATTATGAGTTTTGATGATAACAAATTACTTAGAATTTCAATAGGGATTTAAAATTCATTGTAACTGGTCGATGGATATGTGACTTATAAATATCCATTGACTAGGAAACCAGTTACCAGATGAAGCTTGTTTATCACCTGATAAACTGGATTGTAACATTTGATTCATGTTTCATTATCAATTGATTGTATTGCCTCAATGGATGCTATGAAGTATTCGACTGATGTTATTAACTTTAATTTATAGCTTCTCAACTGATGTGAAGAATGACTGATCAATTGTAAATATTCTAAGTCAGAATTCTCACAAGTGAAGTGATCAACTGATATTGGAGTCGATGGATGAAGACACTATTCAACGGATAAAAGCTATCAACGGATAAAGGCAATCAACGGATAAGGGATCATCAATGGATAGGGAGTCGATGAATAACTCAAATAGCCATCGATTCAATAAATGATCAATGGATATCTTATACATCGATGGATGAGCAAAGGAGAATCAACTGATATGCTTAACAATATTTATCAGTTGATTAAGGTTTCCCAATTTAGTTAAAGGCAAGGAGAAAGGAAACTGTGTAGAAACTGAATCATTGGAAAACAGTCATGTCAGGATTGTGAAGACTTTCAAGGCAACACAGTCTTCAAGGAATGCATCAAGACAAAGATACTTTCAGGACTAGACAGGTCCAAAGAAGACTGTTCAAGTAGCTAATTTCTATTTTCATGTAAACATTGTAAGTTGTAATTTTATAATGTTATCTGTCGATAGGAATTAGAAGTGAAGAAAACCACTATATAGTGGTTAGTAGTTCATTGTAGCGTAGTGTAGAAAAGAAGAAATACAGTGAAAAGATTGTAAGCTCTACTGTGCAGAAACACTTTGTAAGCAGCTTGGTATTTTTACCAAGATTAATTGAAAGCAAAAACATACTAGTGGAAAACCAATCCACTAGTAATTTTTAATATTGTTTGTTCTATACTTTAATTTCTGCATTCTTAGTTCAATCAGTTTTATATATATACACTCAAACACTCTAGTTGAACAAACTTAAATCCGTAAGAATTTAAATAATTCTTAAGTTGGTATTCAACCCCCCTTCTTCAAACTTAGTGTACTTAAGGGCAAATAACAGTTGATAATCTTGTAGGATATACAGTTGGACAATGTGTGGTGGGTCTATTTGTTTAGTGGACAGTTCAGAACATTCAACTTCTTTGTTCTTTAGCATGGTGCATATATATATGGTCTCATAGCAACGCAGTGGTATGGAGAAATAAATTTCAAACTCCTCAAGTTACTGTTAATGCAACTAATAGTCTTCTCTTACAGTGGTAGAAAGCTCAATCTAAAGCAACTAACACATTCACAACAAACAATCGTGAGGGCGTTATGAAGTGGCAAAAGCCAGATCCTGGCTGGTTAACTTGTAATGTGGATACGACTGTTTTCATGGACAGAAATATTTACACTTTTGGCTGCCTAATAAGAGATGAACATGGCTCGTTTATATCAGGTTATGGAAGACACTTGAGTGGAAATTTTGAACCCAAAATTGCAGAGGTCATGGCATTCAAAGAAGCTCTTTCATGGTTGAAAAGAATGGAAATCTCAAATGTTTTTATTGAACTGGACTCCCTCACATTTTTCAAGATTTGAGAAGAAAAGCAGAAAACTTATCTTATTTTGGCTCTCGTATAGCAGATTGTTCATCTATTGTTAAGGACTTGAGGTCCTATTCAGTCTACTTTTTTAAATAATCAACGAATATAGCAGCTCACACTATTGCTAGAGAAGCTATTTTTATGTCTTATTGCAAGGAATGGTCATCAGTACCTTCCTCCATTATCAATGTAATTTCTCAAGATGTTGAATAAAACGCTTATGTTCTGTTTTGTCAAAAAAATGTGATGTGGCTTCACCTGGAACCTCTAAGACCTAAATAAAAGAGACGAGCCAGCAAAGCTGCAAAGTAATAGAATTGACTAATAGTCTAATAAGGAGTTTAATATCTGGTATATATATAAGCTTGTTAAAATTAGATTTCAATTTTAGGCTCAAAAAGACCAAGTACTGACCAATTACCAAATTTTTATTATAATATACTAGCTATAAAAGTAAAGGGACTGCACTAATTTATAAGAAAGAGCAAGATATTGAGAGAGAAGTAAGAGCAGGGAAGTTAAATTGCTTGGTGCATCCATTTCATTACCAGAGCCTGCTATTTATACTAGAGCAAAGGGAACAAGGTAGTAAATGCTTGGCAAATATTTCTTCTTCTTTTTTTGCTAAATCTTGGCAAATATTTTTATGCCTAATACAAGCCATACTGTTTCATTTTGACTAGATGGACAACCACTTCATAACAATTTTTAATATTTCGCTTTTTAATAGTATAGTATAGACAATATAGATATAATATAACAAATAATTGAGAAAGAATTACGAAGAAAGAGTATTGTTATAAAAAGTCGAAATCACACTTAATTGGTGAAAGCACCGAATAGAGATCAATTGGATAAATAAGAATTTAATTGGAGCATTAATCAAAATTAATTTAAAATTACTTTCTATATATAATTATTTTTTATTCATAATATTGACTTTAATAACTATTTATTAAAATTATAAAACTTTAAAGTAAGAGAGGACAAATTTACAAATTGAATAATTGAATTCACTATAAAATTATATTTATATATATATATATTAAAAAAAAAACTTGACCGATTAATGAATAATTATTGACTGATTTTTTCGACTATTGATCAATTTACTTGATTATTGACTGATTTTACAAAAAACACTTTTTGATCCGATTAATATAAAATCAATTCAAAAAGTTATTGAACTGCGATTAATCACCGATTGCTTCTTAGAAGAGAGAGTGTAAAAAATAACTCCATTTTTTATTGATATGTGTGTCAAGATCAAATATATGCAATGCTTTTATATAGTTTTTGTAAACATAACTTGCAGCTAAAATGAGTTTAGAAACTCAAAAGTTGTGAGATGGAAATGTTAACATAAATAGGAGAAATATAAAAATTCATTCAATTATATATTGCAGAAATATCAACTTTGATAAATTTATGTATTGTGTATGTATACTGCAAAAGCGTTGACACATTGATTTAACTGCTAATTTATTAATTCAGATCTGCCTGTTACATACCATTCCAAATACTTTAACATTCTCAAAGTACAATAAGAGTATTGTATTTAACCCCGTGTAATACTTCTGAAAGTTTGGGGCTAGTCACAATATGTGATCATGTAATCTGATTTTGAACATGTAAAAATGCTGCTAGGATCATCGTAAGCATAACTGTAAGCGGTTGGGCAGACCTCTTTGAACTTCTTTGAATAAAATGTCGGTTTGCATGTAGCAGCATTTCCATAATTTCCCTTGCAACAATATTGGTCCGTCTTGAACACTTGGCATGCACTTCTACAAGCAACAATTCGAACATTAGCTCTAACGGCAAGGTCTTTAGGACAACTAGCTCTCAAGTCTCCATTACATCCTGCGGTGCTACAATTTCCCTTGCCATGAATAGGCTTAATGCTCATTGGCAAGTTAAATCCATCAACAACGCTTATACGTCGAAAAAATCAGGTGTAGCCAGCAGGGTAAATTCAGCAAGTGTAGCTGGCATTTCACCCGGTGCTTTGCAATGTAGGGATTTGCCACATCTCCCAGTTTGGCACATTCCTTTACCATTTTTGTCGAAATTGCATCAAGTTCTGCCCCAGATTCGACCTGACCACCCAACCGAGGCTCGTAGGACTCTTGATTCATTTGGTTTAAGGGAAAACCCACCACTGCCAAAGCCTTCTGCTGGGCTGATTCCAGGCCAAATTGTTTCGTTGCAATTGTTCGTCAAGTTGAAAATTCTAGCACATTCTGATATATTTATGCCTGCTTATATATCAACACTTAATCAATGAGATTTATGGCTGTTATGTCATAGGTGATAGATTGCTCCAAGAATTGCCAAGACATAAAATTTTAGATAAAAGCATTTCATCTGAAAAACATATGATATATATGTACATTGTACTTTTGCCAAAATTCGTGATAATTTCCCAAAGACACAACTACTAAAGAGATTTTAAGTATATAAGTTGTGATCTACCAAATACGGAGTAATTAGTTGTTTATATTTGCAGAAATAATTTGTTGAGTTAGTTGGCAAACACTCTGCTTGCTTAAACAATCCGATCCAAATTCTAGAACTCGTGTTAGTTCAAGAAATACATATCTCAACATAGAAGTTGTTGCTTCAAGAAAAGCTTAACGATCATGACACAGTAACAAACAGAATAACAAAAATAAAGTGCAACTTAATCTCTGTTCTTTAGTTACTGTCACAAATTTGACCTTAAGTAGGTTGATGGGGGGCAATTTTCTCACTTTAATCGCCAAACATAGATGAAATATTGCAATATCCGTTATCCGACTGTTACAAATAAAAGTATATATACATTTTCCCTTTAAATGAAGATGAGAAGATTGTTCGGGGGCAGGGAAAAGTGGATGATATAAATGATGTGCAGTTAGCAAAGAAGGAGTTGTAGAGTACCTAAAGAAGCAAGAAGCACAGTGAATGTAAGTGGTAGAAGAGCTGCCATCCTTTTGATCCTCAATTTACTTGATGCAGGAACACAATTTTTTACATATTAATAGCAGAAGTTGCACTTAAAAATTTATTCGTTTTTCAACTTTTAGTTTAGCCTTATGCTCTTTTGTGGAGGCACGGCATTCAAATGTTTCCATGGTTCTTTCTCGATACAGGCTTAAACACGTAATTTAGTCGATCAAAAATTGTCTATTTTACTATAACCAAAGTTCCACTTTATTCTAGTAAGAGCCCAGTGAAGTTCGGTAAAGTGTGCTTTACGTATTAGAGGCCAGATATAAGTCACTTGACGACACTCGTTAGACAATATCATGGCTATCAGCGCTGAGCAGTGGCAGTCTGGCAGATGTAGAGGAAATGCTTACAGAATACTTCAAAATACTCTAAAAAATAACTTGATTAAAACTTTGAACCCACGGCCTGTACGTCTCAGGGAACAAGTGTCTTATGAGTGGGCCTTGAACCCACATGATTCCTTATAAAAGAACTTAAGGTTACACTTAGAACAGCACAAATACCTGAACTCTGTAAACATTTAAAGTTTTGATGCATATATATAACTGCTCCTCAGTCCTCCCTGGCTAGGTCCTTTATGAACTCTTTAGTATTTTTTTTCCAACATCTCCTTTGTTATGTGAATAAGTAGATGTCTCTAGAATATACGGGAAAACAGATTACCGTATTTTCAAATCTTAAAATGTCCAAGCGTTTTAATGTTGTTGTCTACGACATGATACACATTTTTGGTTGGATGAATTGATGAACTGTGGCTTTTTGTTTTCCTTTGGATATTGCGATTGTAGTAGTGATAATAGGAAATATAAGAAGATGATTTAGGTCTAACTCGTCATACGTTCATTACATGTGTGTGTGACTCTGCACGTCGAAAGGAATAAAAGGAAATATAAATGTAAATGTATATCAAGCAATTTGATCATATAAATTTTTACCTCATAGTTTGCTGCAAAAAACTATTCTTATATATCAATCTTTCTGCAGTTTTTTTTTTTTGCTGAATCTTTCTGCAGATTTAACGGTGAAGATCAAGACATAAATGTACTATGATACCACCCTCTGAGTTACAACAAACTATTCTTTCATATCAGTTCTTATTAGAATCGTGGACTTGTATACGATTTGACCCCATCATCACCATTGCAGCATATACCATTAGTCCAGGGCAAGAAGCATAATGAATTACCTCATTCTAACCTACTAGGATAATCTACTAGTTTTGGTTACTGTTAAGTGTTAAATGTCATTGAAACGTAGCAATGGCAATTTCTCCGTTCCTTTGTAAATTACTGATCAAATGTATCTCGTTTACTCTTTGATAATAAATCCTCATTTGCTGATACCAGAACACGCGACAATTGCTGGTCACTGATTATAATTAAATAAGTATCGTTGACATATATAGTCACTGGATACATAAGTGAAATAGAAAGGACACCATACATCCATCCATTTCAATTGACTGATCTATTGCTTAATTTTATTTCTAAAATGAAAATAGAAAGATTACCATATAAAGAAGACAGTAATATCTCTGGTCTATCTTCTATGCCACATCTTGCTGTTGTAAGAATGATACCATCTAGTTGTGAAAATCACATTGCAGAGAAAGTCTAGCTATGACTTGTGAGTGCTCCTAATCAGTAACAACACATATTGAGCATTACAGCCATAGGGAACTAGACTATTTTTCTTACTGAGTATATCTTACTCGTGAAGCCGTCTAAAATATAAGCGACCCTTTACCTCTTCTAGGAATAGAAATACTATTGATGTATATCTTGGAACCATTTTTTTACAAGTGGGAGGGGCCGGGACAGCTCTCTTTCAGTTAGTATCCTTAATTTTTTTTCAAACACTGAAGAGACTGAATTAACCTCAAAGTGAAATATGAGTTGGGTTCTATGGAGACTAGAGACCTTCAAAACTGTACATGTATTGCTCGTAGAACATTGCAAAACATATTATTATGCAACAATACATTTTATACTCTTGCAATACATATATGGTATTCAATTAATTAAAAAGTGGTCTTCAACCATATATAGATTTCTAAAACACTCTTTATCCTTAAAATAATTCAATTTTAATTAGCTAAAATGATTAATTCTATTTTATTGTTGAACACTTTCTGAATGCCTCTATTTTTCGAGAAAACAACCTATTCTCTTTTAGCCAATTCTGAATATGATGTTAACTGACATAATGCAAAAACAGTAATAATTAGATTGAATCGAATCAACAATTAATCTGTTGTATATGTTGTTAATGAAAAAAGAAGAGAGAACATTACAGATTGAAGGGAAGAATTAAATGTACAAAACCAATTACAATTTGATTAAAGTACCGAAAATTAGAATCTCTTCGCAATAATGCATGAAATTTAATCGATCAAGGTTATCTGAAAACCTCATTTTTGTTCCTCAACACAATCTCTTGCAAAGTGCCCTTCCTTCCCACAAGTGTAGCATACTCGAGCACCACCACTCTCCGCCCTACCTCTCCCCCTGCCACCCCTACTCCCACGACGACCACCAAAGCCTCGATTTCCACCACCTTCACCACTGTACTCTGCATTCCTAGTACTCACATCATCTCCAACCCCATAACAATTTCTTGCAAAGTGACCTACTTGTCCACAGTTATGACACTCTACTCCACTTGCTGCATTTCTCTGGCCACTACCACCACCACCACGTTCACGATAACCTCTACCGTATCCCCTCCTACCACCTCCTCCTCCAACACTACCACGGCCTCTTCCTCCTCCTCCTACTCCAGGGACAACAACTACATCAGCAGCCTTGCTCCTGCCATCTTCACTAGAATTCACAAGGAACTCAACTCGTTTACCTTCTCGAAGCGTTCGAAACCCTTCAGTCCTGATCTCTGTCTGGTGAACAAACAGATCATCACCACCATCATCCGGAGCAATAAAACCAAACCCCTTTTGCCCACTAAACCACTTCACAATACCACTTAATTTCTTAACTTCTTCATCAGCCATTGAGTGTCAGTGTTTCTTGAAAAATAAATAACAAAAAGCCTACTTCAAAACAGAGCTTCAGATTACCATTTTTCTTAGTACAAGGAACAATCAAGTGTTGAGTGAGATGAGGTGCGGTAAGTAACGTGTGTGTCACAAGATTTAGTTTTAGTTTTAGGATTGGGTGAGTGGGACCCAAGTAGACATTGATTGGCGGCGGAAAATCTGCTTAGGAGAACCGCAAGACATGCAAGTCGGCAAAAACTCTATCCATATTATTTTTCATGCCCAACCTTATATTTGAGCTTCCAAATGAATGGTTTAAGCTTAAAATGACCCTACTCAACATTATGATTGACAGTCCTATTTAACTATAAATTTTTAAATATTTAAAAAAATTCAACCATTAAAGTTCTAGTTAGAGACAGATTTGAAAATTGTTATGGACCCTATCCTTTTATTTCAGACTTTAAAATATAATATGAATTCATAAATCTCAATCATTAGTTTATTCTTAAAAAAAAGAACAGTATCTTCGCTATGGTTGCATAAGAGCATCTCCAACCACATTAGTAATAACCATTAACTAAAATATAATAAAATACTAATTAGCTAAATTATACATAACCAAAAAGATGATGTGCTCTAACTACATTAGTTATAATCGTTATCTATATTTGAAAAATATTATTTTATTAACTTTTTCAAATTTCAAATTTATAACGACTATATTTCAACGGCTATATTATAACAATCATACTCTAACGGCTTTATCTTAACGGCTCTATTTCAATTTTGTTTATAAATAGACCACATAATTGGGAACTGAAAAGCACACAGACTCTATACAAATTATTCATTCTAAATTCAGTTCAATGGTCAACTCTATACGAATTATTGATGAGATAATGCAGACTGAAGAAGAAGAAACTGAAGCAATGATGACGATGACGAGTGCTGTTCATTTTCGTCGCCCATGTCAAAGAGAAAATTTAGTTGCACGTCATGGTGGATCTATAATGAAGAAGGTCATAATAAACTCTACCATGATTATTTTTCAGATAATCCTACATATACGAAAATACAATTTCGTCGAAGATTTCGGATGCGTCGACCATTGTTCCTACGAATTGAAGAAGCAATTACAGCTCATGATACTTATTTTACTCAAAGAATTGATGTTGTGGGTGCTCGTGGACTTTCTTCTCTTCAAAAAATGACAGCTGCAGTGAGAATGCTTGCATATGGAACAGCCGCTGATGCTGTTGATGATTACGTAAAAATTGACGAAAGTACAGCAATAGAGAGTTTAAGAAGATTTGTTAAAGCTGTCGTCGAAATCTTTGGTGCTGAATATTTGAGACGATCAAATGAAACATATGTGGCTAGATTGCTAGCAGAAAACGAAGAACGCGGCTTTCCTGGAATGGGAAATATTGACTGTATGCACTAGAAGTGGAAAAATTGTCCAACTGGATGGCAAGGTATGTATATAGGTCATGTCCATGAACCAACCATTATTTTAGAAGCAATAGCTTCAAAAGATCTTTGAATTCGGCATTCTTTCTTCGGATTGCCGGGATCATTAAATGATATTTTCTTCGGATGTCCAACCTGTGTAAAGAGATCACTGGTGAACACTGGCAATGCAAGAAAAATTCATAGAAAAACTGGAGCAAGTGCATACTACATATCAGAAAATGGTAAAAAAGTTCAGGTCAATGCTCTTTTCAATTGTTTTTCTAGATCATATAAATTTGAAATATGATCTCAATCTTTTCATTTTCTACCAAGTCAATGCTCTTCTCAATTTTTTTTCCTAATTAAAAATGTCTTTTTTTCTTTCTACAAGACAAGAAAATTCAAGGATATTTTTCTGCAAATTTAGATAACTTTACTGAAGAGTCTATAGTTAGTAGTATGAATTTGCACACTTGCACAGAGTCTGTAAAAAATAAATTCCTAGTACGCTCATTCAAGACGTTTAATTCATTAAATAACAAGCATCCTCATTGTTTGGAATTTGGAATAATAAGACCCTGAATAATCTCACTACCAAGACTAAGTTAAGTAGAGGTTCACAATTGGTTACGTAACCACAATCAGTAGCAATGCAGCCTAGAACAAACATGTGTTCTATCTTACGATATCAACCATCAAATCATATCAAGATTCAAATCTTACGAAGTTTAACTAACTAAATATATCAATTCCCATAATCAAGACAAAAAAAATATATAAACGTAATACTCAAACCTTGCAGCTTGTACAATAATAATCAAGATTAAAATTTATAATACCTTATCTTGTTCAGTTGTGCCACTTTGATTCCTTCCGTTGATTTGATTGTAGTATCCAATAAATTTGCTTACGGATATTTGAATCGCACACCATCGATTACAAAAAGAAGTAACGGTACGATCACTTGTAAAATTTTTGTGCTCATTAAAATAATTCCAGATTCTACTCCAATAAGTCTGTTGCGTTTGATTCGAACCGTGCACCGGATCCAAACTGACATTTAACCAACCGGAAATGAGTAGCATATCTTCTTCCATTGTGAAATTCTTTGATCGACGACCTTTTTTTTGTTTGCGTGAATCTTGTTATTGGGTAGATTGAGTACAGATTTCTTCAACATCATACACGCCCTTATTAAGTAAATATGTAAAAGATGCTTCCATTAATCTAGTTTTTTTTGTTTTGTTTTTGGATAAGAGAAAGATAGAATTAGGGAAAATTGGGGAAAAGATAATTTAGGGGTTGTAATTGGAGGAAAGAAATGGCGGGATGGAAGATGAGAAAAGGAGGGAGATGATGTGGAACCCCTTGTAGATCTGTATGAGTTTGACAAATATAGAAAACGGATGAGATTATGTAATATAAAAACTAACCACAGACTCGCTGCAGACTAGGGTTGGAGTGATTGAATGTTATCTCATTAGTTAAAAGGGGAGGATATAGCTAACATGTATCGGTCCATTGGAGTTGCTCTAAAGGATTAAAATAGGACCGATCGAACCCGACGACCCTAGACCGATTTTTTTAAATATTATGGACCGGAGACCGGATGTGCTAATGGCCGGTCTTGTGATCGAAAATAAACCGGATCAGATTGGCCCAGACGTATAAAAATCTGTTTTAGTGAAAAAAAACAGTACTTGCTGGATACTCGTTGGCTTACTGCAATACTAGTAGGCTATAGTTTAGAGCAACTCTGAAAAGTGATAAATCATCAATAATATTATTATTTTATTTTCGCTCTTTTCAATAATAACGGGTAACTTTTACATAAAAATTTACTCCAATGATTGACACTCAAAATTGTCAAATATTTATATAATATAGTTTTTTTATATAAACCGAAACAAAACATATTTAATTGATTTAGGCTAATAAAATACACACACCATACACAATACATATTCACTTGTTTTACTAACTACTCACTCATTGTCACATTCATATTTTTTTACAATTTTATTTTGTAAGCCAGTAACACCATAAAAAAAGAACTATTTATTCAATAAATTTTATACGGGCAAATATAATAACATTATTTATTCGTCATATATTTTGACTATTTTGTAATTTAATTTAAAAACTAAACTAAACACGTACAAATATAATTAGATAGTAAGATATATGTGTTTGGTGTGATATATATACTTTTTCTATTTTGGGAGGATGCCAAAATTTGTCAATTTTAATTGGCACTCCTCCCATTCCAATTAAAAATGGCATGCCACGTCATGTTACATGACATTTTAACATTCTTTTTTACACCTCCATTGAAATTGCATTTACAAATTATAACCAGAACCACAAACACAACTAATAATATTAATAACATTTAAATTTACAAGCTACCATGTTACAAAACTATTAAAAAGATCAATAACAATTCAGTTATACCGTTGAAAAAACCAGAACTATACCACATTCATCACAAAAACGTTAATAATTATGCCTTCCGCGACGTAAATACTTATGGACAAAAAAATATGGACCTTAATAAAAAATAATTAGTAATCGATAAATAGTATTTTTTTTAATAGTATATAAAATCATTAAAACAATATTTACATATATTTTAATTAAAATATATTTATTATTACATAAGATTATATAGTATTTAGATAAAAATTTAAATTTTTAATGCACTTGAAAATTTCAATTTCAGATATTAGATTATTAGCATATCAATAATAACATACTTTCATCAAAATATTTAATACACAAAATGTTAAATTAGAAATCATATTATACCTAATATTTTCTAAAATATAAGTTTTTAAATTTTGGGCCCCTGCAAGTCGTCCTCCCTTGAATACCGGCCCTAGTTCATATTTGAAGACATTCTAGTTCAAACATATGATAAACTAGTTAAATTCTAGCATTAATCAATACTAATTGTGTATAATATAATACGTATTTTAAATTGAAAATTTTCAACTAGTTGAATAATAAATAAAATTCTAAACTAAATTTAATAATTATATTATTACACCATATAATGAGAAAATAGTATAGAGTTTATCATATATCTTATTAGAAAATAAGAAACATCAAATATTAATTATATGAATATTAAGATATAATTTAATATATACATCCTACAAGATAGAAACTTGTAATAATAATAATTATAATAAGTATAATAATAATTTTTTGTTTATTGTACTAATATATTTATTATTAATAGGATATCTATGTAATCCATAATAATTTTAATTTTAAGAAATTTATTTAAAATACAAGAATTTAATTTGTCAATTTTTTATTTAAATTATATACGTATACACTAACTTTCTAATAAACATTTAATCTAAATTCTCAAATATTTAATAAAATCTTCAATAAATAAATTAATGTACCAATTTGGGGTAACTAAGTTTTATATATATTTTAACCTGTTGTCTATACTAAAATTAAAGGTCAAAATTTTGTTGCTTGTGCTGGAAACAATTTATTCGGCCGAGGCCCAATATCTTTTTCGCACGTCGAGCGAGGCCCATAATAACGCTATTCATATACATTAGTCTCAGGTCCAATATCTTAAAACATACCACTCCTGGCTGCATATGGGCGAGGCCCTTATAATGCCGCCAAGGCTTCCATAATTATGAGGCAGATTTTGCCCATAACAATACTCTTAACAAATACTCCCCCGTTCCATAAAAAGTGGCGTTTTATAAATTTTAGAAGTTAAATATGTTTAACTTTGACCGTAAATTAAATATTATTGATTTATGTTTTTACAAAAATAAAATTTTAATTTAATAGTTAATGAAATATATTTTTTAATAATATATTTTTCATAATTTTTAATTCTAACAATAATTATTAATTAATGGTCAAACTTAAATCAATTTGACTTTTATTTTGTATAAACAGCCACTTATTGCGGAACGGAGGGAGTATAATTAAAGTATACATTTAAATTTCATCAATATTCACATTCTTGAATTTAATTATAATTATAATTCATTAATTAAGAATACTAAACATCATTATAATATTATTATTTTATTTATATTAATTTATTTTATTAAATATAATCATTCTATAAACCTATAAATATGTATAAAATATATATTAAATGACAAATATTTTCATACAAACTGAAAAGAAAAGGATAACTTTGCATTGAAATACGTTAAAAACATCCCCTTGCCCTATTTTGTCCGTATACGGCCTTATTTTGCTCTCTTTTATCTAGAAAAAAATAAATTTTTATGTCTTTGGCGGTGCTAATAATTAATCTATACTATATTATTAAAACCGAAACATTCGGTAGTCGGTCGATATTTAGGCTGAATAATTATTGTTGAGCCTAATTTTTATAACATTAATATCTTAACTAAAACATATCTCACAATTAGTTTTCTAACTAAAACACAGCCCTAAACAAAATATACTGAGATTATCTTATTAAAATATAAATACTCTTAACTAAAATATATCCAAAACCGGTAAATATTATCTTATTAAAATTGAAATACAAATAAAGTATATGAAAATTATATAAAATATATATGTATAACATTAAATAAAATTTAAATTATTATTAACAAAAATATTAAAATTAAAATAATAAAATACTAAAATAGCGTGATCCGTACATCGCATGAAATATAAGCTAATCGCACGAAATATAAGTTAGTATATATAACGTGGGTCAAATGTAAAAATAACACATCTATCTTTCACCTCCGTTATCTTTTTGGTTGTTGCAAGAGAGAGAGAAAAGAGAGAGTTTTGGATGAGATGAGGATGAACAAGAGAAGAACCTAGTAGAGGAGTTGGTTTAGACGCAAAGAGTGTGGCACAATAAATTTCATCTATTCTCCTGTATGAGAATAGACTATATATTAGTTGTGCCATACTGTTTGCGTCTTCACCAGCCTCTTCTTGATTGCACCGGAAAGTTATGGCCGGAGGTTTGAATATTAGTTTGAATATTTCTTCACATTCATTCATGATATGTATTTTCTTTGTTTAGTTTACAAGTTTGAGGGATAATTGAGTTGTTAACTTTAAGTATCAACCACGTTCCTATTCTTTTTGCAAAATATTAAGATAAAAAAATATACTCTAACTACTAAGGGTAACTATTTCAAAAGAGAAATATACAGAACAGGTTAAAAAATTAATTAAAAAGATACCACGTTAGTGTAGTTTTTTATAATTTATTTATTTATCATTTTCAAAGTTGTCAACTTTCAATCTTGAATAAAGTCTTAACTCAAAAATACAATGAAATTTAGTGATATGAATTTTATTAAATATTTTGTTTAAAATAAATAATATATACTAAATTAATTTTACAATATTGTAATTAATTAGGACAATGATATATATGCTATGAATATGGTACTCAATTAATTGTTGTGGGTACATTATGTATTTAAAAAAATGGATTAATGATAAAAGATTAAATTTTAATTGCTAACCACAGTTTATTTATTTAATATCATAATAACATGTCCTTATCTTACTGAAACCTCCACCCTGCACCCACAAGCACAAGCATACATGCCTAATGCTTTCTGGGTTTCATAGTTCTAAGCTCAATGGACATGTAATAAAGAAATGGAAATGAAACGAGAAACGAAAAACAAAAATAGAGTACAACCTAGGATCCAAAACTGAGATGAATCACTGAGGAAGCTTGTTGAGCTTGCAATAGACATAGTCTTTATATTTTTTGGTCTTAAACTTTGCTGGATTTTCTTCTGTAACAAGCTTTGAGATCGGTCCAGTTTGCAGCTCTGGTGGAGGCTCTAAAAAGACTGGCCATGACATTCTTGTTTTGTCTTTGTTCACAGTAGTTCGGTGGTACACGCTCTTGTACTTTCCATTACTCATAATCTGTAACACCAAAAACATTTGACATAGTGATCTTACTTGATTACGGAGATAAATTTTGAACAAGGTACAACACGATTTGATTATTGTGAGTATGAACGAGATGATTCATTTGTTAAAATTTTGTTCATTTGACATACTATGTTCATTTTTACCATGATTCAATTGTTAAACAACTACACAATTGACACCTTTAATTACAATTCGACACAAACAGACAAGCATGTAGTTACCTCAATTTGATCACCAATATGGATAATGAGTGCATTGGGAATGTACTTAACATCATACCAATGGTCATCTTTATGGACTTGGAGGCCTTGAACTTCATTAGGTACAAGAATTGTGATGGTGGACATGTCAGTGTGTGCCACAACTCCGAGGGCTAGATCTGGACGAGGGCATGGTGGGTAATAATTGATTTTCAACATGTAAATCAAATCATCACCACCTGATGCTTCTTTCATTTCATGCCTCTCAAGCCCAATCCCCAGAGACAAGGCCTCAAATAATTTCTCCACTACCCCTCTCAACGCTATGGCATATTCTTCGTTTGCTTCTCTGCCAATTTTCAATATAAAGCATTTATAAAATTATAAATGTACAAATTTCAATCCACACTGTTCTGAGTTTGCTTACGGAATTTATTCTGCACTGTTTAGCAATATTAAAATTTCAGTATTGTAAGTGATTGGAACTTGAAATCTAAGGGATAAAAAGTGCATCACTATAACAAACTGCTTAAAAGTTTAGGTATCGACGCACGAACCCTCTCCTAAACCAAGTTTTTCTACCATGTTAGTGACCAAGTTTTTAATTGTTAGAAATTGCACTAAATAGATCTTATATACTGGTAACAACAGCAGCAGCAACAACAAGTTCGCGCTCCGGTAACACCAAATTCTACAATCTTGCCTTGTTATATATGAAGTAGTTCTTTTTTAAAAATTTGAATGAGCTAATAGATAGCAAGTAGAACATGTTTAATGCAGCAAGTGCAGTCACTAATACTAGAATGCATTGATCATTTTATTTAAAGGCATCCTTGTGTTACAGATAATTTGAAAGTAAATTGGACAGTCCAACTTTCTTTTAGTTTGTGCTTAAATTTTTAAACTCAGATTCTAAAACAGAGCATGTAACTGCGAATTTCGACAAGATCGTATAAAATTATCATTCAAGCATGGTAGAAACTAATAGAACAAGTGAAAGTAAATTTACCTGTAAAGAGGTGGAGTTTTAGGCCAGAAGTCGAAATTAATAGCAGATTTAGGCCAAATAATATGGAACAAATGATCAACCCAGCCTTTTTTACCTCCAACTTCTTTTTGTAACTTTGTACCATAACCCTCCACTCCTTTATATCCCTCAGGCTTAGCAATAAGTTCTTTCTCTTCTTGTGGCAGCTCAAAAAACTCTTTGCCAACTTTCTGTAACTTGGCAATAGCATCATCCGGAATTCCATGGTTCACAACTTGAAATATTCCCCATTCCCTGCTCGCCTCCGCGATTAATCTAACGAGATTTTCCTCATCCGATGATCCAAGATCGATCACTGGAACTTCAAGAACAACCCCCTGCATGGTTGTTGCTGCAGGTTGTTCATTTTCAGACCTTATGTATTCTGATGGAATAGTGTCCATGCATTTGGACATTTTTGAAATGGCTTGCACTCTCTCAACCTCCATTTTTTATGTTTGGTTTTCTTATTGAAATGCCTTCTTGATTTACTCTTTTTATAGGCTTTTACAAAGTTTGTAACAAACTTTTTTTCACGTAGTTGTTGTGTTTGTACAAACTTATAAGGGTTATTAACACTTTGACCATCCAACTTTGATCAAATGTACACTTAAACAATCAAACAAAAAAACGTATTTCCGTACCTTTGAAATATGTCATTTGTACACCATGACCACATTTTTTCTAAAATCTATATATCGGCTCATTTCAAGAGGGGTAATATCGGAAAATATCTTACTTTCCCTCTAAAATATCGGGAATTTAACAAGTATATATCATATCATCATGCCATATCTTGCATTTATAGATTGAGATATAATGTTGATAATTATGTGCATGATTATTGCGTTACAAGCAATTACAAGAAATGTTATTCTGGGATTATCTATCCTATGAATGGGCAACCTCAATGCATATCAATAGGTTTAAAATTCATGTCGCCAAAAAAGAAGAGAAAACAAGAATTAATGGAAAAATATCATTATGCAATTGAAGAAGATGGAGTATCTATCTTGACTAAGAGGAATCAGATGATTGTAAGGTGTAATGTGTGGTAATTGCAAGGAAACTGGACATATTAGAAGGACATTTCCGGATTAGGAATGAAGCAGGTAAATACAAACACAAATGTTGTTGATTAGAGAGATATGAGGTAGTTTTTTACCCTTCTTCGCGTTGATATATAGATTTTAAAGAAAATGTGGTCATGATGTACAAATGACATAGTTCAATGGCACATAGATACGTTTTTTTTGTTTGATGATTTATGTGTACATTCAATTAAACTTGAATGGTCAAAATATTAATAACCCAACTCATAATGACATGGAACTAAGGGGCTGTTTGGCCATTCTACTTACCAAATTCCTTGCATGGCCACTCGTTCCAACTACTACAATTGCTTGTGAGTCTTGTGACGCCGCTCGTTTCAACTACTTCAATAAGGGTCACCGTCGCCCTCTTGTTGTCCTCAAAATGTTTTGACACTAATAGAAAGAAATTATTTTCCCCAAAATATAACTAATCATCAAGCAAACATACTCAGTAAAAAAAATAATAACTAAATTGTGCTCACTTGAATATAATACAATGAGAATGAATAAAATGAAAAATTATAAATACAAAAAGAAAGATAAATATTATAAACATTCGCCCATAAAAAGAAATGCAAATCTTAGCCTATTGTTTTGTTGTTTTATTTTATACAAGTGAATATAGCCTCAATTTAAAAATTAAAATAGATGAAAAATCTGAAAAGCTTGGAGTCGAGAGCTAATGTTCAGTTTTTCTTTCTGCTTTCTTTTGTTTGAATTTAGAAAACGAGTTATCGGTTTGATTTTTTTTTTTAAAAAAAATAGAATTGGGAACTTATGTTGATTTAACAGTACTCCTCCCTAGGGGTGTGTACTCAGGTATCCATATACCAAATGGATAAATATGAAATAATTTAATTTGGATAACAACATGATAAAATATGATTCAATATTTGGAATACACATTATATTAATTTGGAATATTGGTTTTTTTTATTTTGGATTTTTGGATTATCCACATTATCCGATAAATCTGAATTAATTTATTTAAATAATATTATATATATATATATATATTATTCTTTTACATACATTTTAATTATAATTGTGATTTATATAAGAAAAACAATATCAACACAATATATAACTCTTATTTTTTTATTACATCTTTATCAAATATAGTTTATCCATATTCATGATTTATTATTTCATTTGTAGGATAAATTATGATATATCACTTTGTTACACGGTGTGTGTATATATACATAATTTTAACTCTTTTTCTCTTAGGGTCGGATTCTCTCGTAATCTTTTCATCATTTTAATTTCAATTGAAAACAAGCACATACTTTAAATTAAAATACATTTTCAAAATTGTGATATATCATGTCATCCTGGTATACATTTAGATATGATCGATGGGTTATTAATTATATTTCAATTATAGCATAGAAAAGTGGAGTTATCTTATATGTTCATTTTATAATTTATTGAAGAGTTAGATTTTGTTAGTAATTTTAATAATATTAATTTTATTAATTTAATAAAAAGTGAAATTATCTTATTATTTCATAAAGTCGTGATTTACTTAATGTGGTCATTGAATTATTATTTATTTTATTATAATTTTGGTAAATTCATGATTCCTTATTTTATTTCTTCTAATGCCTAATCAAATTTAATAGACACAATTTTATATTCGGACTTGAAATGATTATTTAATTTACAAAATCTAGCATTTTATTTGACAATACTTTATCATGCTACTTTTGGTGTTTTCTATAAATTTTGGTTTTTTGGATATTTTGAAATCCGAACCGAATTAAATTTTTCGGTTCGATTTTTGACCGAAAATAATTTGGTTCGATATTTGAATATGAAATTTTATTCATTTAAAAATTTAGATATTCATAATAATTTCGATTCGGTATCCAAATTTCTCAATGTTGTACTCCATCCTCCGTCACATTTCTTACCGATTTGTTTGAATTGCATACTCGACTTTAAGGTTGAGTACTTGTGTATGACTTGACATAGGCAACAATGTAACATAAGATTACGGAAATGAAGACATGGACAACACTTCTATCCTGGATTAATCACCCATTACATTTTACATGTCAGTTTTAAAAATAAAATATTATCTCATAATATATATTCATTATCTTCTTTTAATATAATTTTATAGATAAAATTTTAAAATAATACTTTAATTAGAGTATTGGTACTTGTACTAATTATTAATATAAAGTAATTATCATTTAAATTATATGTTGAAACTATCTTAATCAGTGCAATTAATATAAATAAAAGAAAAAATTAATTATTACATTTTTTAATTAATTTTTAAAATACTCACTAATATTTGTTAAATATATATTGACATTAAAATTTTTTAATATATATATATATTTTTGAAAAATGATATATAAAAGAGTTGTATAAATTTTTTTGTCGAACTTTACAAGGTCATGGGAAGCTGGCCCCTATAATGAAAACCTTGGAACCTAAGATTTATATTCAATAAAGGAACCTAAGATTTATATTAGATAATAAAATAATTGTATTTTGATAATTATGATATTTTTATATGTACAATTAAAATAATATTTAAAAAAATTGTATATATTAAAATAACATAATTATCAAACACGGTTATTTTATTAATTATTTTAGAAAATATGTATGTTAGGTTCCTTATTCTCATATTCTATTACATTGGAGTGTCATGTGTATAATTGATGGAGTAATACATATATGCTTTACGAATTAAAACATGACTTGTGCATCGTATGTGATGTCATTTAGGAAAAAGAAATTTAGATGGGTAACATTGCTCTTTTTAATTTCTTTAATCTAGTGAAAGTTTAAGAGCCTGGAATTATCATGTATGAATTTGTTTTGTTAAAATTTTATATATGATCTTTATGCTATAAAAAGGAAAGGAAATGCTTGAGAATTACCATTCACTATTCGAAACAATTATCAAACAATGCTGTTCAGCAAAGCACATATATCAAACCCATGCCTACATGATCACAACAACCTTACACAAACACAATCTATTCCTCACCAAATTTATCAATGTCTGCTCCACTTTAGGATTGTTTAACTACGCTTGTTCTGTCTTAAAATCTCATAAACAACCCAACATTTATCTCTTCAACACCATCATTAAATCTCTACTTGTTTGTTCTCCAGAACAAGCCATTTTAATATATGATCAGGCTCGACTCATTGGCTTAAACCCTGATTCCTATACATTTCCTTTTGTTTTGAAAGCTGTTGTTCGTGAAAATGTTGGTAAGAAGATTCATTGTCATGCTGTTTGTAATGGGTTGGATGGAGATGATCATGTGGCTGCTGCGTTGATACAGATGTATGTGAAATGTGGGTGTGTTTTGGATGCACGCAAAGTGTTTGATGGAATGTTTGTTAGAGGAGTTGCGTCTTGGAATGCTATGATTTCTGGGTATGCTAAAGTTGGTGATCCTGATAGTGCTTTGTGTTTGTTTGAGGAAATGTCGGAGGGAGGGGTTGGGAAAAGTGTTGTTACTTGGACTAGTGTGATTTCGGGGTATGCTCAAGTGAATAGACCGAGTGAAGCTATTAGCATTTTCCGGAGAATGCAGCTTCAGGGTGTGCAGCCTGATGAAATAGCAATGTTGGCTGCTCTTTCGGCTTCTGCCCAGTTGGGTGCACTTCAGTTGGGGGAGTGGATTCATGACTATATTAATAATAACAAATTATGTTTAACTATACCGCTTGCTAATGCGTTGATTGATATGTATGCAAAATCTGGGAACATTTACAAGGCAATTGAGATTTTTGATAACATGGATCATAGGAGTGTTGTGACGTGGACGACTATGATAGCTGGACTAGCACTGCATGGGCTTGCAACAGAAGCACTTGAGATTTTCTCTCGCATGGAAACGAGTAAAAAGGTGAGTCCCAATAGGGTCACACTGTTAGCGGTTTTATCTGCTTGTAGCCATGGTGGGTTAGTTAAGCTTGGTCGTTTCTATTTTGATGCAATGTATCCGAGGTATGGCATCAAACCAAGTATTGAGCACTATGGTTGTATGATTGACCTACTAGGACGTGCTGGCTGCTTTGATGAGGCACAGCAACTTGTAAAGGAGATGCCGTTTGAATCAAATGCAGCTATATGGGGATCCCTTCTTGCTGCTTCTAGAATTCATGGTAATATTAAACTTGGGGAAGAAGCTTTGCAACATCTTCTCAAGATGGAGCCACACAATTCCGGTAACTATTCACACATGTCTAATATATACTCTTCTCTTGGAAAGTGGAAAAAAGCTGGTATGACAAGAAGCATGATGAGGAACACAGGTGTTAAGAAAATTGCAGGTGGGAGTTGTATTGACGTGAATAACAGATATTATGAATTCGTCGCAGATGACAGATCACATCCTCAGTCGGAGATAATATATAATACGCTGCACCTCGTTTATGAACAATTTGATATTGAAGCTACAGAGGATTTTGACTGAAAAATAATGATATCAGCAACTCCGAACTCCCTAATTGATTCGAATTCATGAATAAGCCTGATAGTTGGGACACCATTCAAAGCTTAAGGTGACAAGTCCAAGAGATGTTTTAAGAGAGAAAATATCCTGCTATAAAAAAATGAATACTGGATTGCATCTCCTGATAAGAAAGTCATATAAGAACTCACATCGTCGGCAAAAGAAAACCTATTGATGGATGAAACTACATGACAGGAGCTATTGGGAAGTGAAGTGGAGTGGCATGACCTAAACTGTTATACCAAACTTCGACTATATAGGAAAAGATAACTGTGTACCATTTATTTCCAGGGTTGTATCCTGTACAGAAGAGCTTGTGATATACGTACTGGAAATGCTCATTGCTTACTGGGAAACAAATATTATGGACATGGCATCTGCTTAAGAATTAGTGGAAAGTGACATTGGTTCGCCTAAAATTCCAACATATTCGTGTTTAATGGTATGTTTACATCAATTTATTGCTTGACAATCCTTCACGACTAAATTGCCAAATTAGAAATCAAATATTCGTTCGCCACTTGGAAAACTGTCCTCATTTACCCAAAAAAAAACAATGCAAGGCAGTAAGGGTTGTCTGCAACGTAATGTAGATGAATCTGTTAGTACTCTTACAATGAAGGTAAAGTTTTTAAGAATACAGGGACTAAATTTAGAGGTTATACCATCCAGTTATATTTCTTCCCTGCCTCTTGATGGCATATACAACATCCTGGTGGCCAGGCCACCTTCCTCTCGTACTCGGTGCAAGTCTCCAAACTCACTGCAACAATCAGGTTTTACAAATTGAAACCTTCATATAGGATTAGGGTAATAGGTATGGGATCAGAATTCAATTTCGTCGAATTCCTGTCATTCTTTCTTGCTGTTTTGCCTATGCTAGAAATATTAATGTTCAAAGTCATAGTTTACAGGTCTAAAAGTGAAAATTAGTTTAAATTCGAGCAACAATTGGTAACTTTAAACAATAATCTTAGTATCCTGTTATCTTTACTTCATCGAACTTTGAACTACTAATGTGAGAACGATGGTTCGTCCTCATCTTTGGCTACAGAGAGAAATAGACTGTTAGACTGTTATGATGAGTTGAGCAGTTGAGCCTTTTAATTTATGGTATTGTAGTGATAGACCGTTAGATGAGCAATTGAGCACATAGGAGTAGTTGACCTTTATGCCTCTGATATTTTTATAATAAAAAAACCCCGTTAAACCAAACCAAACCAACTCATTACTCATTGGTAAGTTGACAAAATTATAAATACAGATGAAGACAGTTTGTCAACTCTTTGAAAGAAACATAATGGAGCTATCAATGTCAAATCAAATGGGTATGTAATATTTGGTAAAAAAATACAAAGTTAAAAATTAACAATTTTAAACATAACTTGTTTTTAAACTTTGGTCATATAAACATATAAATACGTATATATTAAAATTAATAACATAAACAATAAATTATATTAACCTTTAATTGATATGCTAATAAATTTTAGGCTTAAATACAATTTAAATATGTGTTATTAAGAATATAAAAATAAAACTCTCTTTTAATATATTTAGTAAATTTAACCCTACGTTTTTAACTATTTAAAATTAAAACCTTTTGCTCAAATATTTAACAAATTTAACCCCACGTTTTAAATTATATACAATTTAAACTTCCTTTAAAAATATTTACTAAATTTAACCTTAATTTTTTAGTTTTGAAATAAAATATATCTTACCCAAATCTGGCCGAATTTCCGACAATTATGGAAGAGTATTTTTGGAAATAAATTAAATTAGGTGATGAACATCCATGAATATATTGAGCGAGAAGTGTGATGGCAAGAAGGAAATAATATAAACACATATTAAAATTTTATTGGATATATATATATATGGGTACATATTAATATAGAAAAAACATCTAAATATCTATTTATAAGAATAAATCCTAATAATTGCATATATTTATCATGATTAGATAATATATATACAAACAAAATTGACAATAGTGCATTTAACCAATATATCTCTTAGCTATATCTCATTTGTCATGTACTTGCTCTTTTATTTATTCAAAATTTGGTCATAAGATTTATTTTATGCTAAAATTAAAAAGTCAAGATTAAATTTACTAAATGTTTAAAAAAGGGTTTTAATTGTAAATAGTTAAAAATATAGGGTTAAATTTACTAATTATTTAAAAAGAGTTTCAATTGTATATAGTTAAAAATATAGGGCTAAATTTACTGAATATATTAAAAGAGAGTTTTAGTTGTATATTCTTGAAAACGAAGGGTTTAAATTGTATTTTAGCCTAAATTTTAAATAAATTACTAGAATGTAGTACAATACTTTCTGGTTGCCACCATCACCCTCAACGAGCAATGTTGTTGAATAATAATATGGATATTCTCTGTGGTAGCATTGTATAATTGACTTTTATCAATGTCTCAATGGTACTATTACATTTTTGACTTAGATTGTTAGAGCATCTCCAATGGAATTGACTATAATGGTTGACTATAATAATATAAAATAATGGTTGACTAAAATTTGTTAAATCTGTAAGGTGTTCTACTCCAATGGGGTTGATTATAATGGTTGACTATATTTTGAAAAGTGTAATTTATTATAATTTTCAAATTCAAACGGTTATATTCCAACGACTAAATTCCATCGGCTATATTGCAATGGCTATATTTTAATTTTCTATAAATAGATGAAAAAATTCAAAACTGAATAAAACACAAACTCGAGATAAATTCAAAATCAGTTTCACATCTAAACTAATGATCAATCTCAATGGATAACACTACACAAATGATTGTCAATATTATGCATGCGGAAAAAGAAGAACATGAAGCAAGAATGAGAATGACTATAAATTACCTTCATCAACGGCGTCAGAGAGCAAATTCAATGTCACATCATGACGGTTCAATGGTGAATCACCGTGTAATTAATCGTAACAGAGAAGAAGTTCATAGTAGGTTGTATCATGATTATTTTTCGGATACACCTACATACACAGAAACGCAGTTTCATCGAAGATTTCGAATGTGTAGATCACTATTTTTACGAATTGAAGAAGCAATTGCAACTCACGATAATTATTTTACGCAACGAACTGATGCTGTGGGAGTTTGTAGATTATCATCACTTCAAAAAGTAACAGATGCACTTAAGATGCTTGCATATGGAACGGCTGCTGATGTTGTTAACTATACGTATGTATTGGGGAGAGTACAATAATAGAGAGTCTAAAAAAATTTGTTAAAGCAATTGTTGAAGTATTTGTAGCAGAATATTTGAGACAGCCAAATGATGAAGATGTGTCTCGATTATTGGCAAATAACGAACAACGTAGTTTTCCTGGAATGTTGGGAAGTATCGACTGTATGCATTGGAAGTGAAAAAATTGTCCAACTGCTTGACAAGGTATGCATACAAGTCATGTTCATGAACCAACTATTATATTATAAGCAATAGCTTCAAAAGACTTGTGGATTTGACATTTTTTCTTTGGGTTACCAGGATCGTTAAATGACATTAATGTATTAGATCGATCTCATCTATTTGAAGATTTGGCGGAAGGTCGTGGACCCGAAGTGAAGTATAATATTAACGAGAATGAATATAACATAGGCTATTATCTTGCTGATGACATATATCTTTCATGGCCGACATTTGTCAAAACTATTCCAAGAATCTGTTAGAAAAGATGTTGAAAGAGCATTTGAGGTATTGCAGACTCGATTTGCAATGGTTCGTGGCCCATCACGATTTTGGGATGTGAGTGTTACGTAAAATCTAGATGTGCAAATGTACAAAATTGCAAGCAAGTAATATAGTAATAAATACCAAATAACGTTCCTCAAAGACTGTATATTCGTGTTAATCACAAATAAATTCAAACACTTTGGTTATCGAATACAAGAAGTGATTTGTGATATTTTAATTAAACTAATATTAACTAAAGATTAACCAATTAATAATATACTAATAGCAAGTTACCGAGTTTCAAATATGCGAAGATAAACCATGATAATTATTTCCCCCAAACACGCGAAGATTGGCAAAAGAGTTAAACAATATTATAATAAATTCACAATTTACTAGACATAATTCAATGATCATAGATTTCTCTCGAAATTACTATGATATAAATCCTACAAATTAAATTAACATATGTCTATGTCAATTCAATTTATCGAATATAATGAAGCATCAATTCACAGAGTTATGTATGGTCACAATATATGTCTATACCATAACAGAATTAAAATCAAAAAATTTAATCATGCACCATTCAAGTTTTGTGTCAATTAACTATAACCCTCTCAGTATTATAATTAACTCTATAACAAGTATTAACATGAAAATCACTTGAATGAATAAACTGTAAAACTGCATATAATACTCTTCAACAAAACACCAATAATCCTGTGCTAGGGTTCCATAAAAATCTCAACTCTATAAAAGTTAGTTCATAATTAAAATCTCAAAATAAATCAAGAGTAGATAAACACCTATTCATGATGGAAAAGTTCAAGGAGAGAATTCTAAACAAAAAGATGAAGAAAACAAATCCAAGTGAATGTCTTCAATGGATGAGATCTTCTTCCTCTACTTCGTTCTTCTTTCTCTGCTTTGTATCTTGTGCTCTCTCCCTCTCTCAATTAGGCCTGAATAATAATAATCTATCTCTCTAATAAAAGTCCTTTTAATGATTTAATAGAAAAATAAGGAGTTTCCTAATCAAAATAGAATTTCAATAAAAGAAATTCGTAGTTGACTTTTTGAATCTGATTCTGGACTAATCCCACTCGAATTAAAATTAAAGGTCATATCTGAATTAAAGATATTTTCTTAAGGTTTCCGTGGGCTCTTGAATCATCTGAAACGGACTTTTAGAATTCAAGTTGTGGCCCAAACAGTGAATACTGCAGAAGCTGGCCAGGAAATTCGAATTAAATTCAAATAAATCTTTAACTCTTATCTTTTTAAGTTTCAATCCTTCTTTTGTTATAACTCCTTAATTCCTACAATAAAACATTAAAATTTATTAAATAAAAATCCAATTCAATACAAAATAACTAAAATATATGGACAATATTAAGAGTAAACACACACTTATCAGTGAGCACGATGAAATATATTATGACAACTTGTATAATTTTGCACAATATGATCATTGAAGATGAAAGGGAATTATACATGGAAGAAGAACACTTTGATACAGATACTGAAATATCAACTGTTATTCCTAGTCGTAATCATCCAAGGAATTTAAGAGAATTCATACAAGTGCATCAACAAATTCGAGACAAACAATCTCATATTCAGTTGCAAAATGATCTTATATAGCATCTTTGGCAGATCCATGGCGGTGACATTAATTAAATGCTATGTAATTCACTGCTTTTTATATCTGATTCTGTAATTTTTCATGTATTTCATGTACTTAATTTTTTTAATATAAGAAAGTTGATTTCATTTATAATTTAAAGTTGAATATATAAAAGTCGAATATTAATTCGAGTACATAAAAGTCGAATATTAATTCAAGTACATATTAGTCGAATGTTAATTCAAGTACCTAATAATCCAAAATTATTCAAGTACATAAATTTCTGAGGATCCTAGCTTTGAGGGCATCATAATATTTGGCTTGATCTAGTGGCATCTTACTCGTGTCCATTGCCATGATAAAGGCTTCATAAACTTGCCTTTCTCACTCCTCTTTTTGTCTTTCTCGTTCTTCATTTGCCAAACGAAGATGTAACTTTTCCTTTTGTATTTGCATCATTTCTTTCTGCCTTTCTAACTCTTCCTTTTGCATTTGCATCACTTCATTCTGCAACTACAAACTCTTGTTAACTGATTCACTTCTTGAAAAAGCTATAACTAATGCTTCTTGTTGCATTGATTTCAAAATTTTCAAACTTTCCTCATCAGTTGCTTCATAGGCAGCTCTTTTCATCTTCTTAGCAGCTTTTCTTCCAATTGGACGTTCCATTCCTTCTTCAGATTCGACACCATGATTATCAGAAATTGGACTCTCAACGGACGGCGATGATGGCTGATTATCCTTTAAAGTTGTCTCGCTCTTTTTGGCCAAACTAGCTGCATATTTTGGTGAGTGCCGCAATTCATGCCACTGCCTTAGAAAAGGAAACTTTTCTTTCATTATACTCTCATACATGTCCATTGCTTGTCCTGCCAAAAAAATGATAACAGACTCTATAAATTAAATGACCAATCAAATTGAACACCAACAGTTGAAAAGCAAGAGAAAAAATTGATACATCAGTTGTGATATACCACTCCATTCTAGTCGACTATTTTTCATAAACCACTCCATATTTTAGTCAAACTGTGATATACTTCATATTTTACATAACAACCTTAAGTCACCTAATATGTAGTTCCACACACAAAAGAAATTAGCCAATATAAATTATTGATAGCAATGCTTAAGGACTAGTCATGTCCCTGGAATTAGAATTTTATAAAAACAAGGACTAGCCTTCAACCTAAATTAAATCTAAATATTACCAGGTTTAAGAACTAAAACTATATGTAAAATAAAACCAGGTTTAGGATTCTGTATATATTCTCACATACCAAACATGGGGCTTCTTCTCCACAACCAAACAAACTGCTTCATTTTCTCTAGCTGCTAACTCAGGATCATAATTAAGAGTAATTTTCTATGTCGATATGATTTCAATAAAACAAACTGAAAACAATAAGTTCTTGTGGTATTGATCTCAGGACTACAAACTACAAATCAAGTCAGACCATAAATCGTAGTAATGCATAACCATATTATTGCAGAATGAAAACAAAAAGACTTATTGCGGCTAACTCAAGCAAACTTGTACATCAAAATATGTTAGATAATATCCAAGATATGATGATGCTACTAAATTCAACATAATCAAATGATAAAATGCTAATCACCATTTCGACTATTATTAGCAGAGTACTCACAATTTTTTATTATTAGTTGACAATCACCATTTCGAGTTTAAATTGCAGTAGGATTGTACTCTCGGGGCTTCCATATAATAAGTACTCCATCACTTCTTATAATAAACATATATATTGTAACAAGGAAATTTAAACACTTTAAAGGATTACATCAAGAAGTACTTAACCGAGACATTATTACCTTGTCTTGCTCAGTAACACCACTTTGATTTCTTCTGCAAATCTGATTGTAGAAACTGACTTGCTCACTGAGGGATCATTAAGTAAAGAAATAAATTTATGTGGCATGTTTAATTATACCCGCAAAATATAACAACTATAATTTACAGCTCATTTTATTTAATTATCTTGTTTTCTCTTCCAATGGCAGTAAACACAACAAAGATATCAATTTTGAGAAGTCAAATAAAGATCTAGCTGCATACATATGAACAAGGTAATTCAACCCATCAAAACCAATAATCTTTGATTTGTGTAAATAATCTTAAAATCAAAATATTGGCCACAAACTAATAATCCCTAATTTGTGCAAAAAAAATTCGTATAAACAATTTATACAATCTTTACATTGATTATGATAGGAATACAACAAATTACACATCCCAAATTGTAAAACAATCAACAAAATCCCTGATTTGATAACAAAGGAAATTAAAAAAAAATGATCGAATATATACATACCTTTGCAACAAACCAGCGGGAGAGATGAAGAAATCAACGGGAGAGGAAATGGAAAACAACGGGAGAAGAGTGGCTAAAATTTTAGCAAAAGGTTTTGCTGCATTGAAGAGCTTCATTTCTGTGATGTTAGGTATAATTTATACTGTTCACCAGCCACGTAGATATTATAACCAAGGGTTTAGAACGGTCGGAGATACTCTTATACGTGGTACACTTGTGTTAGTCAAATATTAAGAAAATACTAAATCTTAAGGGTATCATTGATAAAAATCAATTTTACGATGATATCAAAGAGAGTTTCTTTAAATTTTTACTTTTTCCTTAAGCGTTACAAATATATTTATTTGAGTTGTTATTATTATTAATATCTTATTGTACATTATTTAATATAATGAAAACTGTCGCTAAACATCATTTACAGGTGTTTCTTAACATTTGCTTACCAGAGAAGTGTAACGTGAATAATAATCCATAAGTTCGAGAATACCATGAATAGAAGTTAAAAATGTAATAATACCATCAGTAAAAGTCAAATCTACAATATTACCACAGAGAATATCCCATAATAATAAAATAATTTCGGTAAATACGGTAAAAAGAGCGAGTGGATTTAATTTCCATCAAAGTAAAGCCGGAATAATTACAAATTATTTAAAAGAAAAGAAAAGTATATAAAAAAAAACCAATCATGTCACAAAAGATCAACACACCAATGCCGTGGAAAGCAATATAAAAAGATAAAAAGAAAATTTAAAAAAAGAAAAAGAAAAAAGGGAAAATAAAAGGCCAAAAGGAGGGGGAAGACAAAAGTAGGCCGAGTCGGCGCCTCATTGTCCTCGCCGACCAACTTATAACATCATCACTTTCACCCCCCTTCCCTCAAATATATACACACACATCTCTATATGTACACACACTCACTCTTCCATGGAGTACTGTTTATATTTTCTCATCGGAAGAACCTAACTTTTGATATATTATAGCTCTAATTCGTTGTTTATTTTAATTATTTTAGTTAATTAAATATATTATTATATGAGAGCTATGATCAACGATAAGTGTACTGAAGCTGTTGATAATAATAAGAATAACAGTAATAAGAAGAAGAAGAGGCGTCGATCTAATAGAAAATCTAAGCACAATTCTCCTGCTTCAGGTATAACAACGATATTTGTGTATATGTTTATGCGTATTGTTGGTGATTTAGTTGTTACTGTGTATGCTTTTTTTAATTATATGATGATATACTTGGTGACATTTAACACCATACGATACGATACTTGTGTAATTAGATTAATGCAATAGATGATCTGGACAATAATGTATAGTATTTTCACTTTTAGCTGCTTAATCTATCTGGATAAGTCGTAATACCTAATTTTTCATACTAACTCAACTTTCGGAATTTAGAGACATGGAGCTTATTTAGCTGGTATACCCTCTTAAGTAGCCGATGGTCTACGTAATGATCGAACTAGATTTCTATTCTTTTACATATTCTTTTGTGTACGAAAGCTGTGATATGCCTAACTTCTTGAATGTATTCCTTCTCCAGCCTCTACTTGGGTAAATGAGATATGTCTTGAGTCGCTGCATCCTCTAAACACGGGTACATTAGATGAACAAAACCTACCAAAAGCATCTGATGTTGCTTTCACTTCTTTGCCAACAATGCATTTAAATGAACAAGTCCTGCAAGAGGGTGGGATTATTCATGACCAACAAGTTTTGCGATCTGATTATGATGGAAGAATGCTTCCGAGATCTTGTCCTGAGCCAATATCTTGTGAGAAATCGGCGGCTAGATTAAATGTAAGAGATGATTTCCCTTCGTCCCGACGTATAGGTTGTAAGGCTCGGAGAAGATATTTTGCCACTTACTGGTCCAGTGAAGCTGTTACAGGGGGGTTGGAGGTTTGTGTGTTATATATATGAAGCTTAAGAGTCTTTAATTAATTGCTTTGAAGTTTTTGAGCTGTATTTTAAAAAGAAAATTTGTTAATCTTTAATTTTATATTTTCTCAGAATGGTGATGTTTTTAAGGCGTTATTTCGTGTGAATGCTCACAATCGCCTCGAGGTATGTCTTAAACACTTCCCTTCTTTTCTTCGCAGTCAGATATATAAGAATTTGCTTTAGCTTAATCACGTGAATGCATTAAATTTTTTATAGGCGTACTGCAAAATTGATGGAGTCCCAACAGATATCCTTATTGGTGGAATCGGGGCCCAGAATCGAGCTGTAAGTCTTCCTTCTGTTGTTAAAAATAAATAAATTCTTTTAGTATATATTTTTTAATTTCCTCATTTGTTATAGTAATATTATTAGACTTATATTACCTACCTTAGTTGCCTAAGTATTGATGACTATAGCTGTAAACCCTTTGCATGACCTTGTCCACAAAACTGTAACCCATCAATCATTGCATTGCATCTATGGCAAATTGCACGCACGCACGCAGACACACATGTATATAGATGTCAGTCCACTAGTTCAGATTTAAACTGTAGTTGGTTTACATACGACAAACCAGTGAATCGTGTTTATATTTCTTGAATTTTATTGTTATATGACAATTTTTATATGTATTGGTGAATAACATATCTATGCATTATAAATAAAATTTTACGTTTGAATTTTTATATAATTTTTTTTGTATTCATAGTGATTGTAAGTTTATATAGTGATTCTAATGAATTAGTAAAACGGACATTTTCAGATATCACTCTCCATGGACAGATTATCCTCCATTTTCTTTTTTCCTTGGAACTTCCTAATTTCTGGAATGTAAAGAACCATTTTTAAATATGGCGGTCTGCTTTCCATTTCATTTAGTCCTAATATAACCATAATTGGTCATTGTTAGAAATGTTAGTGAAGCATGTCTATACTCTAGCCGATCTACATAATTCCAGAGATACGTCTGTGTAGTTTTGTAAAGATGAAATTTAAAGTTGGTGTCAATTACCAGTCAGAATTTAGATTACAGTTAAATTTAAATGACCTAAATCTTTTAAATTGATTTACCGTGGCTTGAGTGCATGAGCCAAGTTTTGAGTTTAAAGGCACTAAACCATTCATGTTTTTGAGAGATTCTCACCTATCAATATATTTTTAATTTATTTACTCAGCTAATCCTCGAACTTCCCAACTTTTTTTCTGAGCATAATATGACAGACATGTCAGCTTGGTATTACCTCTTTCAATTTGTAGGTAAATTTGATGAATCTGTTTATTAGTTTTGTATGTTGAAGTAGTTGCTTGTTTGTATAATCTTCTTTAAACTGTTGCATTTCTTTTTTGAGCCTAAACTTGTAGAATGTTGCCTTCTTAGACTACATATTTGCATTATGCAGGTAGAAGGCGACATTGTGGTGGTTAAAATAGATCCGTTGTCTTCATGGACTAAGATGAAGGGGTCATCTGGGCTGTCTGAAAGTGCTTCTGTCAGTGACATTTGTGATTTGGTTCCAGAACCCACTGTTCTAGTTGGCAATAAGTGTGAAGGGAAAGGTATAGTAAATATTGACTGTGGTAATAGTAGGAAACTTCTGAAAAAGAAATTACATGACGAGGGAAATACTTACCTTGGGGAATATGGTAGTCCAGAACCAGTTGGCCCTGTGTGCAATGATTGTGTCGACAGAAATTCATTAATTGGCTGTCCACGTGAGCATAATGAAGTTGTAACTGCAGTGCAAAGATTGTGCGCCATGACAAGTGCATATCCATTGAAACGCCCAACGGGAAAAGTTGTTGCAACCATTGAAAGGTCGCGTCGTCGGGATGGTGTTGTTGGTATTCTGGATGTCAAGCAGTGGATTCTCAGTAGGAAAGATTATACAGAGAATTGTAAGCCTGTCAATCTTTCATTGTCATCTTCTTCAATGGAGTACATACCATTTATACCATCAGATTCAAAGTTCCCAAAAATGATGGTTCCTGTTAGTAGTCTACCTGATTGCATCCAGAAAAGACTGGAGGTTAGTGATGCAACAATCGAGGCAGAACTTGTAGCTGCACGGATTGTTGACTGGGGGGAAGAAGATGATGCTCCTAAAGCTCAAGTAATTCGAGTCTTTGGATATGGTGGAGATGTGGAGGCATGTGTTGCCGCAATTTTATTTGAAAATGCAATCCACTCTTGTGAATTTCCCCCCGAGATACTCTCCTGCCTTCCAAGTGTTACTTGGGTGGTACCACCAGATGAATATCGAATTAGGCGAGATATAAGAGATTTATGTGTTTTTACAATAGATCCTGCTTCTGCAACTGATCTTGATGATGCACTTTCTGTTGAATGGTTACCCAGTGGCATCTTCAGGGTTGGTGTCCACATTGCTGATGCATCTTATTTTGTTCTTCCTGGCTCAGCATTAGATGCAGAAGCTCAATTTCGTTCAACAAGTGTCTATTTGTTGCGCTGCAAGTTGCCCATGCTGCCATCATTGCTTTCAGAGAATCTAGGTTCACTTAATCCTGGAGTAGAAAGACTGGCATTTTCTATATTTTGGGATATTAATTTTTCTGGGGAAGTTATTGATCATTGGATCGGTCGCACAATAATACAATCTTGTTGCAAGCTTTCATATAAGCATGCTCAGGACATCATTGATGGGAAGTTCGATGTTGAGAGTTTTACTGCTTCAGAAAATGGTTTGCCCTGTGTACATGGTCAATTTCAATTGTCCAATGTAGTTAATTCTGTTAAGAGTCTACATGCCATATCCAAAACTTTAAAGGAGAAGAGGTATAGTGATGGTGCGCTCTCATTGAATAATCCCAAATTGAATTTCGTATTTGATGAGGACGGGAGCCCATATGATTGTGTGATTAACGGAATACAGGACTCAGAATTCCTTGTTGAAGAGTTTATGCTTTTGGCCAACAGGACAGCTGCAGAAGTAATAACTAGGGCCTATCCTTCTTCTGCTTTATTGCTAAGGCATCCTGAACCCAATTTACGTAAGCTTAGAGAGTTTGAAGCCTTTTGTACCAAGCATGGTCTGAATTTGGACACTTCTTCATCTGGCAAACTTCATCTCTCATTGACACGCATTAAACAAGAACTTAAAGACGATTTTGTGCTCTATGAAATTCTTTTGTCGTATGCGACAAGACCAATGCAGATAGCCAATTACTTCTGCAGTGGAGATTTAGATGATTGTGAAAATGATTGGGGTCACTATTCTTTGGCTGTGCCCCTCTCTACTCATTTCACATCACCGTTGCGTCGCTACCCTGACATTGTAGTTCATAGGACGCTAGCCGCAGCAGTCGAAGCAGAAGCAATCTACACGAAGAAGAAAAAGCTGCTGAACCATGAGGACAAGACAAGAAGATGCTTCACTGGTATATATTTTAACAAGGATGCTATAGAATCTAGTGAAGGCCAGGAAGCATTATCAGTTGCTGCATTAGGACATAGTGTCCCATGCACAGAAGTACTGACAAGTGTTGCTACACATTGCAATGAAAGAAAACTGGCTAGCAGGCATGTCAAGGATGCTACAGATAAACTTTACATGTGGCTTTTACTGAAGAAGGAGGTAATCTTTTTCCTTTTAACATGGTTTAGAGGCAGTGACTGATAATTTTGTTTATAGTCTTTATGCTTTTTTGAATTTTTATGCTTTTCACAATTCATACCAATATAGTCAAGGACTATTATTGCCGACTTCACTTAATTGTTCTCCCCATTGTATATTTAGAAAACATAGTTGCTAAATTTTCAAATAAAAAACCTGGGCTTGCTACTAAAATAAAATGCTTACCGAGGATTAATACATCATCAGTCAAGACCCAGATAATAAGACTCATCTTTACTGCATTTTGCTGAAAGGAATGGGATGAAATTAACTTTTTTGGCCATCTATGCATGACATTCATTTATCTGTCCATTTCATTGTTCAAAATCTGAACTAAAGATAATTCCTTCCAGTGCTAGTGACTGCTTATTCCTTGATCTAACTCATTATCTACTTTTATCTTATCTTCAGGAATCACATTTAACATATTTAAGATGTTAACCAGTATTCATGATGCTTTTCCTCAACTTCTATGGGTATTTACATTTTTCATTTTATTACAACCAACCAAACAGAGTATTTGGTTGTGTTCATCCGGATGGAATGAAATAATGCATAGTTGAATGAGAGATAAACTATTTATAAATAAAGCGTAGTTATTTCCACCTCCATTCCATAATCTAGGTTCGAATTGTGGTTCATATTGGTTGTTTCTTGATTTCACCATCACCACTTCCTTAGCCAGTCTTGTCACTAGGTATTGCATAATTTTCATGTTATTTCGTATATGTACATCCTTCTCCTGCATCTCTTATTTATTTGTTGAATAATATACGATTCCTAAAAGCTTAAGGTGTTAAAAACCTCCCACCCCCCAATATTTAAATACATATGTGTGTTTGTTTGGTGGTTTATGTTGTCTGTTTGTCCACTCTTACGAGTTGGGGGCGGGGGGTGTTCTGTTCTCACACCATTTCAATCATTTTGTAAATGAATGAAAAGATGGAGATAGCCTAATGTTTGGTGCGTATTTTACGAAACATCTAAGAACAGTTCACTTTTGGTTGGAATGGGTAAATTGGAGATGGAATGATATGGATAATTGTAAGTTGTAACTTGTAACAAATATTAAAGATGGAAGATGTGACAAGGAAGAATGAAAAATGAGAGAACGCAAATGTTAAGTTACGTGCAGGATAGAGTATAGGAGGTAGAAATGAACACTCATTTTGTCATGTCTAGATTGTTGGAATCAAGTTCTAATGTAAATTTGTATTGCATGAAATGGAGTATAAATTAAATTTATAAATATATGTGCTTCTCACCATATTTCATTCTTTCTATGCAAATGGAGTATTAGTGACTAGGTGGCTCAAGACCTACAGGTGCTTGCCCTCAACCTTTCCTTGTCATATCTCAACTCTCTTATAACCAGAAAACATTTCAGGGAAGCTTGCATGACAGACTGGATTTCAAAGCTTTTTTTGATTGGTTTGAGCTAACAGTCAAATTTGTCTTGCATAGTGAGGTAGAAAGGAACCAAGTGGTCTAAACCCTACCACCCACATCGTTCGCTACGTGGTGATTTCACCTTCATTTATCTTTTTGTTGACCGAGAGAATAAAAGTGTCTTTCGATTTTGTTCTTTTTAAAAAAAAATTCCTATTTGGAGTTAAAATGTTGTTTTTAGGGAACCAGACAGCTTATAAGATTACTAGATTAAATTGACACTTCCAATGTTGTTCTAAAGTAGGAGCCATCCCTCCTATGTAAGACTAGAAGATTAGCTCAAAGGCACAGGATGTAAACCTTTTAAGGGTACATATGTCAGATTGTATAGATCAGCCTGCATTCTGAGTTTATTTCTACTCCGTACCTTAAAGATCATAGAAGAGGATTGACTCTAAGTAGTTCTTTAATATAACTAATAAGTTGGTGCGATTCTATGATCCAAATTGTAGATGATTTATATATATATATATTCATATATTGTTTAACTACACAAAGAGAAGTTCTCACTTGACTACTATTATTGCACAATAGTATGGTAGGTTGAAGTTAAATCTAAAATCAATAAGGAAATAAGTCAATGAGCAAATTAAATTTAAGCTTGGCAAAAATCAATGAAAAGAACACAGGTTTATGTACAGGAAAATGTGTATTGTGTATACCCATAAAAGATAAGGTTGTAAGATTGAGGGTTCAAGGGTGAAGCATGGCACACAATAAGGGGTGGAATCCTTCGTCTAACGTTGTCATGTGGTTAGACTCTTCAACATAAATTTTGTAGTGTGTGATAACTGTGACTTCATTGTCATTTTTCAGCTAGCATGGCCTATATTGATGGGTTTATACTGTTTCTCCTTGCTACTTCATCTATGAAGCCAAATGTTGATCATAATATTCAAGAGACCTGATGCCCCCCTTTTCCCGAACTTAACGTACTTTATTGACCTTAAGTTTGATAACTGAATAGTTATTAATGTCATAGGTTCAGCATGTTAAAACCTCCACCGAAGTGTGGTACATACGGTAATCCTTTATAATGTTTATGGTTTCATGCTGGAAGCAACTTCTTCTGCAAACTACTTCAGTGGTTTATGCATTTGTCTTTATGATATCTGAATATTAATCTTTTCCTCATTGCCTCTTGCTTTAGGTATTATTTTCAAAAGCCCGAGTAGTTGGTCTTGGTCCTAGATTTATGTCGATCTACATTCAGAAGCTAGCTGTAAGTACCTATGGCACTCTTTATGTTAAAATTTCTAAATACCCCCTTTTTTTCCCTGAGAAGCATAATAAATGTGGACTTATTATTTTGTCAACTGATGAATTACTGATATTTTTACTATGCCTTATAACATCTATGTGGACCCAGATCGAGCGGCGTATATATTATGATGAAGTTGAAGGTTTGACTGCAGAATGGCTTGATACTACATGTACATTGATAATTAGTCTGAGCTCAAATAAGTGTGTTCAAAGAAGAGGAAGTCCAGCCAAGGGCAGGCCACTTGAAGAGGCTGTGTTGATTGTCAGTCCACATAACTTGATGTCTGCAGGGGATCCTTCTGGTAAGCATTGTAATGAGGTGGGTAGTAAAGAAATTGAAGGAGATGCGTTAGCTAGCATCGTGCATATTCAAGATATAGAACCAGCTGTTTTTCCTCTCACAGTTCGCAACTTATCAACAATCTCTGTTGCACTTCATGCTGTTGGCAGGAATGGTCCCCATGACATAGGAGCAAGGTTGTATGCCAGCTCCTATTTTGTATAGAGAATTTTTTTTCTGGTCTACTACTTGGTAAAGTAAATGGTTGCTGAAGATGAAAAGAGTCTACAGTAATTTCAGGTTGTGTTAATTACGGGTAGTGTATAGCTAGGGTTTAGAAAAGAAAATCTGAAAGTGGTTAATGGTGCATTGTGGAAATGCTTATTCCTGAATGTGTAACTGGTGGCATAGACAAGGTGAAGAGGCTTGGACAGGAGTACTGTTATAGTGGGTTTTTGTTTTTTTTAATACAAAAAAACCCGATACCTCTTTAAATCCTTACAGAAGCCAGAAGGTGTGGGAACCGGCCATAGTTTTTTTGTAGGTCTCTTCTGAAACACACCGACTCGTGAAGTTTACATCTTATGTTTTGCTTTTTCTCTCTATTGATATCTTCTTCCTTTAGATGGATTGTGACCCAGTAATTTTAACTTTGGGTCTTCTTATCCAGCTATGTATTGTGTTTACCAAGACCAACTGGCTCTCTGCTTGTAACAATGGGATTCCTTAACAATATTGTTTGCTCAAGTAAAATGTTCGACTGCTCCATAGGAGTCTTCAATTTGTATGTTTTCTGCGTGCATGTAAATCTGCATTCTGCCTGAATGTACTCTGGACAGATGTGATTATTATCCTTTTAATAACAAAAGATATATATTAACTTTTATAAATTGCCATATGTTATTAATATTATCTTCTCTATACTACATACACTACTTGTGAGAGCACTAGAGCAGAAACCAACGGGTTTTACAACCTAAGATTTTGCAGATGCTAAATTTATCCAATCTCATGAATATTTTTTTGGTTGGTTTTTATGTGTGTGTGTGTGTGTGTGTCATAGAAGCAGAAAATGCACAATGTTAATTTGGTGTCGGATTTTACAGTAATTACAATGCAAATAATATCTGCATTCTTGCTTGCTACAACCAGAGTGGCCCCCCTGTGCTTGTAAACTTTCACTTGTTGTAAAGAAACAAGAAAATGCAAGTTTCTACTGAAGCTTACTTCACAGCAACGAAGAGAATTTTGTGTGTGCAAACATCATGCATTTGTCATTGCTATGAAGCTAAATATTCTATGAGATAAATAGACGAGAACTGTTTGATCTCAGATGACTGACATTATGTCACAATTAATAATTCGATAAAAATCCGATAATGGGCAATGAATTAAATTGTTCAGCTATAAGAAGGGAGAGCTATCATTTGCTAGAGGTGAGATGTATCACAATGTCTTTTGTGTTATAAATTAGAAGCAAATATTATTATTATAATTACTAAGAACCGGCTACAAGAGAGAGAGAGCAGATAAAAAGACTAGCAAAGAGAGTAAAGAAGCAGAGCAATTGTTGTGTGCATTTTTCTCATTCACGGATGAATCTATTTATAGGCAAGCTAGGGAGCAAGGTTTTCAGGCAAGCTAGGGAGCAAGGTTTTCTTCATCTAAGCCTAACTACACTATTTGAGTATTGACAAAATGACAATCAGTTCACAACACTCCCCTTTGGTTTATCAATACAGTATGTATCATAGACTGCCTCCTTAAAATCTTGTCAAAGAAAAATCCAGTTGGATAAAAATTTTGACGAAGGAAAAAGAGTAATCATTTACTGAAGTTTTGTTGAAGCAGATCTTTGAGTCGGTGCATTCCAACGTTATGTCACAGTTTTCCAAATGTTGAATTTGGCAATGATTTCGTGAACAAGTCAGTAAGGTTGTCACATGACCGAATTTGTTGGACATCAATTTCACCATTCTCTTGGAGTTCACGAGCGTAAAATTTTTTTGGTGAAATGTGCTTCACTCTGTATCATTTGATATAACATTCCTTGAGTTGATCAATACATGTCATGTTGCCTTCAAACATAACAGTGAGATTTCTCTTTGCTAGCCCGTAGTTTGCTTTGTGGATTTCCAGGAAATGGTTGTACCGCAGTATGTAAATACATACCCGGTTTGTGATTTTCCAACATGAGGATCCGACAAATATCCGACATCTGCATATTCGATCAATTGAGATGAGTTATTTGGATAGATTTATCCAAAATCAATCGTTCCACGAAGATAACAAAATATATGTTTGATCCTGTTTCAATGTCTGTCCATTGGAACAATGATGAAATAATAAACAGATTCCTAACCCTGCCTAAAAGATCAGGTTTAGGCAAGATAAACTAATCCAAAATGCATTGTTGGCATCAGTTGAACCCACCTTGGCCTTCATTGCGTCTATTGCAGCAACTTCTAAAGTAGCATGAGATTCTTTACACATTGACTATGCAAATAAATCACATATCAGAATTCTTAGTCTCAGGGATCAACTTAGTCGTTTAACCAAAAATAACAAAATTGTTGCTCAATATTTACATGAGGTTCGCACTTTTGATCATAATTTTGAATTATCAAATGCATTATGTGCTTCTGCTATTAAAAAAAATATGATTTCAATTTCAAAATTTTGTAAGAATAATTGTACATCTATTGAATTTTTTCCTTCAAAATTATGTGTCAAGGATTTGATGACAGGAACACCACTAGTATGCGACCAGCCAAAATAATGTAGGTTTATATGAGTGGCCATCTCTGATGACTCCAAGCCCTAGTAATCATCTCGCTACAAAACAAATCTCCCTCAATCTCTAGCATCGGCGTCTTGGTCATCCCAATTTTAGGTCGCTCAAATTTTTATTGAATAAATTTTATATTCCTTATTATAACTCAGACAAGTCCTTTTTTTATAATTCTTGTGTTTTCAATAAAAGCCAGAGATTGTCATTTGGTACTTTTTCTTTACATGTTGCTCGCCCTTTACAAATTATATATAGTGATTTGTGGGGTCCCTTTCATGTGCTCTCTGTTGACAATAAGATTTATTAAATAAATTATGTCATTTTTGTCGACCAACATACAAAATATTTTTGACTTTACACCCTAAAACACAAAAATGAGGTTGCGATTTTTTCCCCACAATTTCAGGCTTTGGTTGAACATTACTTTCAAAATAAAATTGTGTCCCTTTATACCGACAGAGAAGGTGAATTTGAAGGATTAAAATCATATCTAAGTTCACAAGGCATAGAACATCTAAAATATCATCCTTACACTCTTCAATGTGTCACGTATGTTGAACGCAAATATCGTCACATAATAGAATTAGCTCGTACATTTTTGCACCAGGCTGATGTAGCCTCTGAGTTTGGTCTTTTGCATGTCATTATGCTACATATGTCATCAACAGACTCCCCGCATCCAACTCCAACAATAAGTCTCTATATGAGCTTTTATTTAATACAACCCCTAATTGTTCATCACTATGAGTTTTCATATGTTTATGTTATCTGTGGCTTCGTCTTTATGCCACTTCAAAATTACATCCACGTACTACTCCTTGTGTGTACTTGGGATTTTCAACTCAATATCATGCATATTAATGTTATGATCCTCGACATTCTAAGATTTACGTCTCTCGGGATGTACGTTTTGTGGAACATATTTTTCCATTTGCTACCATGTTTAGTGATATTTCTAAACACTATTCAAATATTGATTGAGTTGTTGTTCCTCCCTCAACTGAAGTCTCTCCATAACTGTCTTATGTGCCTACTTCAACAACATCCTTGTCACATCCTCTTTCTGTGATATGTCATCTACAACCTAGTTTAACTATCACACCTACCACTGATGTTCCAGAAGTGCCTTCTACCGCAACGCCTACTACACCACTGCATTCTGCTATTCAATAGCTCCTGCAAATAGTCCTCTTGAATATGGTTCTTCACGACATGCACCGGAGCTTAGCGAATCAGTTAATGAGCTTCCCATGTACGAGTCTCCATTAACAAATACTTCTCCTATTTCATCTAAACCTATTGTCACGCATCAGCTGCTCCCAACTATTTCTCGTGTGACTACAAGAGCATAAAATTATATTCATAAACCAAATCACTTTTATGGTTTCAGTGTTACTGCTACTGATTTTTCTTTGCCAAGGACTTATAAATAGGCTCAATATTTTCCACATTGGTAGCGCGCAATGCAATCTGAATATGATGCTCTTGTTCTAAATGATACTTAGACATTGGTGTCTGCTACTTCATCTCAAAATATTATTGATTGTAAGTGGGTTTTGAAAGTAAAATATAATCATGATGGTCATAAATCTCGTCTTGTGGCCAAGGGATTTACTCAACTGCCTAGTTTAGATTTTCATTCCACATTGAGTCCTGTCATCAAGCCCACTACAGTTCGCCTGGTATTAACTATTGCAGTGTAAAAAAAATAGTTATCCACCAGCTTGATGTGAATAATGCTTTTTTGCAAGGCCATCTTGCTGAAGACGTTTATATGAGACAACCATCTGGATTCGTTGACTCTCGATTTTCTACATACATATGTAAGCTGAAAAAGGCCATTTATGGGCTCTGACAAGCTTCACGTATCTGGTATAGTGAACTCAAGTCATATTTAGTCCTTATTGGATTCAAAATGTCTCATTCAGATACTTCTCTATTTATACTTCATTCAGGATTTATTTTGGCTTATATGCTAGTGTATGTTGACGACATTATTATCACTGGTTGTACCTCTTCTGTCGTTCAAAAAATTATACAAGAACTCGGGTCTCGTTTTTCTCTCAAAGATCTTGGGCAACTTAACTTCTTTCTGGGGATTGAGGTCATACCTCATCAGAATGGTCTCGTTTTATCACAAGCTAAATATATCAATGATTTAATTCATGATACCAATATGCATAAAAGTAATGGTGTGTCTACTCCCATGAGTTCTTGTACTCAACTTACAATCACTACGCATGAGCCTGCTTTGGATATTACTCAGTACAGGTCAATTCTTGGAAAACGTCAGTACTTGTCTTTTACTCGACCTTACCTCTCTTTTGCTGTGAATAAACTCTCTCAATTCTTGCATCATCCACAGAAAGATCACTGACATGTTGTTAAACATTTGTTGTGTTATCTAAAGGCTGCTATTACTTATGGTCTACATATTGGGCGTCATAACAATTCCTCCCTTATAATTTACTCAGACTTGGACTGGGCTGGAAATATTGGATATAGTACTTCCACAACAGGTTACATTGTTTACTATGGATCTAATCCCATTAGTAGGTCATCTAAAAAGCAACGTATAGTTGCTTGTTCTTCAACAGAAGCAGAGTATCGAGTGGTTGCTACTGCATTGGCTGAAACAAATTGGCTTTCAAACTTACTTAAGGAACTTCGCTTCCCACTTCAAATCGCACCTAAATTTTTTTGTGATAATGTTGGTGCTACTTATTTATATTAGAATCTCATGTTTCATAGTCATATGAAACATATAACCATTGATTTTCATTTTGTGCATGATCAGGTTGAAAAGAAAGAGGTAGTAGTAGCTCATGTCCCACATCTTCTCTCATCAGCCATATTTTGTTCACCATAACCATTAATTTGTCATAATAATCTTGTATGGTATCATTCTCTTTTATGGATAAAATCTCAAAATCCCTTTTCAAATTCAAGACTTGCATCCTTTTTGTTCTTTCGTTGCCTTCATACAATTCTTTTAACTTATCCCAAGCCTCATTTCCTGTTTTACAAGTCATGATTCTTGTGAAGACTGATTCCGACACAACTACATGAATTATTAACAACGCCCGTGGAGCCTTGCTTAATTCATCTTTATGAATCCTGATTTGAATCAGTGTTGGATTATTTTCAAGAGGTTGTATATGCCCCTCATTTTCAACCCACTTCCAGAAACCCAAACCTCTGAAATGAGCTTTTATTTTGACATACCATATTTGATAGTTTTCACCCAAGTGGTAAAGGAATTATCCTCTGTCGTCACAGGTCTTGAGTTCGATTCTGACTCATCCCGAGAATTTATTTAAAACAGATACTCACTTTATAAGGCTATAAGCCTAATTATTTAAAAAAATTGGAGAAGAAAGATTTGATGTGTTGTTTGAGGTCATGGTTGTATTTTCTCTAAAATTCTCGCAGGCCCTTTAAGATCTTTAAAACTCTTGATACCAATTTGTAGGTTTTATTGATAAAAAAATAGAAAATAAATAGCAAGAACAAATATTTTACTACTCTTTATTATAAAGTTCTGCATGCATGACTCTGTTTTATAGACTAAAATATTGTGATAACTACTCCTAAAATAGCCATACAATGACCTATCTCTACTTATTTATCTTAATCTTTTAAGCTATTTCGAGTTTGCTTAATTATAAATATTATTATCGTTGTTGACAGGAAAAAGTTTTTATAGGAATAGATCAAGTGTGAGGATGACCATGAACTTCAACATGACAAATTCGCACCAAGAAAAGGAAATTGAAAGAGAACAAAGTGAACTTTCATTTGAAGTATTGATGGAGACTCTGAAATAGTATTGTTGTTTTCTATGTAATGCTTTGTATAATTAAATAACATAAATTGGATTTTTTTGCAAAAAAGTTGATGTCTAACAATATTTTGGTCACGAGTTTGTAGGGACAGAGGATGAAAACGACTCCAAATGTGTCCCTCCAAACCAATATCAAGATCTACTGTACCATCCCTAATATCTAAACTCATTCTAAAATTTGGATGGTAGAATTCAAATGAAAAAGTAATATTACAAGATTAAGGGATATCACTAGTATCAAAACTAATGATATTTTGCGGTTGATGGTTGCAAAGCCAGATAGGGTGAACTAGGTCTAAAGTAAATATATGTGAATAATAAGAGAGTGGTTAGAATGATGATGAAAATGCATAATATAAAACTAATAGTACAATAGAAGTTGCGGGTGGGGGGGATGATGGTACGATCGGGTCACATGATAATTCATGTCATATCATGTATTTTTTTACACTTAAATCCGTAACAAGAACAGATTTGAAATAAATTCGTGTATGTGAGCAATGTTGTCTCCAGCATTTTGGAGGCCCTAGTTTTTTTAATTATATTTTTCAAATTTCATTTTTATAATATAAAATTAAACTAAAAAATATAACAGTATATTATTTATAAAATAATAAATAAAATATATTGTTATTTCATTTATCCCATTTATATTGCCCTGATTTGAAGTTACGAATTAAATTTATCAAATTTTGAACTCAGATAAAAAATTTATGTTTTACTTTTTTTAAACTTTGAAAATTAAATTTTATAATTCACTATATCTAATTTGTGATAATAATTTATAATAAAATTTTATATTTATCATATAATATAAGTTAATTTAATTATAAAATTGAATAATTTGACTCAAAATGAATGAGACTAAGGGAGTATCATTATAGTAATACTTTGTAAATTAATTTAATTTAAAAAATTATACATAACATATGATTTAATTATGTATTCAAAATTTCAAATAATAATTAAGTATTTATATGAGTTGTATTTAATTATCAAAAAATTGTATTAATTAATATAAATTATCAAAAATCCTATAAAATTTAATTGTGTTGAATATTATTAATACTTTTCTCTCATACTTATAAAACTATATAATCACCTAATCACGGGAATTGTATATTAGGATGACGATACTCATTATTAATTGGATATTAACCTCAATATATGTAATACTCATTATTAATTAATATTATATACTTAACAATAAATGCATATGAAAGCTGAATCCTAAAAGTTGTGTTTGATGATAATACACTGAACTAAAAAAAACTTGATCAGGCAGCAAATATTATGCATATGAAACTGGAAAATATGTGGCCCCTATGGTTGAGGAGACCCTAGGCAAACATTTGGGTCAACTCTGTATGTGAGAATCAAATATGAACGTAATATTAAAAAGAAAACACAATACATAAAAATATATAAAATTTCCATTTATTTTATATAAAAATAACGAAAAGTGCAAGAAATATGTACATAAATGTACATGAATAAAAACAAAAAATATATATTAATATATATATATATATATATATATATATATATATATTCTTTGAAAAAGATAAATACTAAAAACGAGAAGACGCACTTGGAAACAAATAGAACGTTCAAAGCACAAAAACTTGTGTGTCTTTTTCAAATTGTACTAGTTGATAATGAATTGCAAGGCACAGGGCGCCCTTGTACCCAGGTTCATTTTCATAAGTTGTGCACTGCATATAAAACATAAAAGTTAATTATTAATGTCCAAGTATTATTTTTTGTCATTTTATTAAATAAAGATTGCATAAAGTAGTAACTGTGACTTGATCAAGTTATTCTTTTTCCTTTATGGTCATTCTCCAGAAGAAACAGTCAATGAAAGAAATATGAATAAATGACTGAAAAAGAAAGATTTGGAGAGTGTTTAGTTAGAAATAATAATAATATTATTATTATTATTGACAGGATAAAGTTTTTACAAGAATAGATCATGTGGGAGTATGACCATGAACTTCAATATTTCAAATTCGCCCTATAGAACGAGGAAAGGAAATTGGAAGATGAACAAAATGAACTTTCATTTGAAGTTTGAAAGTGAGTCTGAAATAGTACAGCTGGTAGTTTGCTATTGATTGTTTTATATGACTATTTAATCTAAATTCTAGATTTTTTGCACAAAAATTTATGTCAACGATTTTTTGTTCATGAGTGTTGAGGGACAACAGATGAAAATGACTCGAAATGTGTCCATCAACACTCAAGTTGAGATCCGCTATGCCATCCCTGATATCCAAATTCATTCTAGAATTTGGATTACAGAATTAAAATCAAAAAGTAATATTAAAAGACTTAGGGATATCACTTGTATCAAAAGTAATGATATTTGCGGTTCTAGATTGTAATGACATATAGGGTGCAGTATGTCTAAAATAAATAAATCCTAATAATAAAAGAGTGGATAGGATGATGATGAAAATGCATAATATGAAATTAGTGGTACGGTAGAAGTTGTGGTTGCAAGAGATGATAATATGATCGGAAGAGATGATAATTCATGTCAAATAATATATTTTTGTATACTTGAATTCGTGACATGAACAAACTTGAAAATGATTTCGTGTATATAAGAATCACTTACGAATGTAATATGAAAAAAAATAACATGATACATAAATATATATAAAATTTCCGTTCATTATATATAAAAATACATGAAAAGTGCACGAAATTTGTATATTAAATGTACACGAATGAAAACAATATATATATATATATATATTAATACATATTTTATTAATTTTAAATATTGATAATTAATTAATTTACACATATTGATATTAATATATATGATCAATTTTGATAATAAGATTCAAATTTTAATATTTAACATTTATATTTTATTAATAGGATTAATTTATACATAATAAAAGTTAATAGGGTAATTATTAAAAATATTAATTTTTAACCTTTTTTGCGATTTCACTATCTTTTGAAATTCTTTGCAAAAATACGGTTTGCAAGTGGTGCTTTGCTATTGATTGCTTTGTATAACAATCTAATCTAAATTTTGGATTTTTTGCAAAAAATATTATGTCAACGGTTTTTTGTTCATGAGTTTGGAGGGACAACGGATGAAAATAACTCGAAATGTGTCCATCAACACTCAAGTTGAGATCCGCTATGCCATCCCTGATATCCAAATTCATTCTAGAATTCGGATTACAGAATTAAAATGAAAACGTAATATTAAAAGACTTAGGGATATCACTTGTATCAAAATTAATGATATTTGCAGTTCTAGGTTGTAATGACATAAAGGGTGCAATATGTCTAAAATAAATAAATCTTAACAATAAAAGAGTGGATAGGATGATGATGAAAATGCACAATATGAAACTAGTGGTACAGTAAAAGTTGTGGTTGCGAGAGATGATGATATGATCGGGAGAGATGATAATTCATGTCATATCATATATTTTTGTATACTTGAATCCGTGAGATGAACAAACTTGAAAATGAGTTCATGTATATGAGAATCAAATACGAATATAATATGAAAAAAATAACATGATACATAAATATATATAAATTTTCCGTTCATTATATATAAAAATACATGAAAAGTGCACGAAATTTGTACATTAAATGTACACGAATGAAAACAATATATATATATATATATATATATATATATTAATACATATTTTATTAATTTTAAATATTGATAATTAATTAATTGACACATATTGATATTAATATATATGATCAATTTTTCTAATAAGATTCAAATTTTAATATATAACATTTATATTTTATTAATATAATTAATTTATATATAATAAAAGCTAATAGGGTAATTATCAAAAATACTAATTTTTAACCTTTTTTGCAATTTCACTATCTTTTGAAATTCTTTGTAAAAATACGGTTTGCAAGTGGTGGTTTGCTATTGATTGCTTTGTATAACTATCTAATCTAAATTCTGGATTTTTTGCAAAAAAAATTATGTCAACGATTTTTTGTTCATGAGTTTGGAGGGACAACGGATGAAAATGACTTGAAATGTGTCCCATCAACACTCCAGTTGAGATACGCTATGTCATCCCTGATATCCAAATTAATTCTAGAATTTGGATTACAGTTTAAAATGAAAAGGTAATATTAAAAGACTTAGGGATATCACTTGTATCAAAATTAATGATATTTGCAGTTCTAGGTTGTAATGACATATAGGGTGCAGTATGTCTAAAATAAATAAATCCTAATAATAATAATAAAAGAGTGGATAGGATGATGATGAAAATGCACAATATGAATCTAGTGATACAGTAGAAGTTGTGGTTGCGAGAGATGATGATATGATCGGGAGAGATGATAATAAATGTCATATCATATATTTTTGTATACTTAAGTTCGTGACATGAACAAACTTGAAAATGAGTTCGTGTATATGAGAATCAAATACAAATGTAATATGAAAAAAATAACATGATACATAAATATATATAAATTTTCCGTTCATTATATATAAAAATACACGAAAAGTGCATGAAATTTATACATTAAATGTACACAAATGAAAACAATATATATATATATATATATTAATACATATTTTATTAATTTTAAATATTGATAATTAATTAAATTACACATATTGATATTAATATATATCATCAATTTTGATAATAAGATTCAAATTTTAATATTTAACATTTATATTTTATTAATAGGATTAATTCATACATAATAAAAGTTAATAGGGTAATTATCAAAAATTCTAATTTTTAACCTTTTTTGCGATTTCACTATCATTTGAAATTCTTTTCAAAAATACGGTTTGCAAGTGGTGGTTTGCTATTGATTGCTTTTTATAACTATCTAATCTAAATTCTGGAGTTTTTGCAAAAAAATATTATGTCCAAGATTTTTCGTTCATGAGTTTGGAGGGACAACGGATGAAAATGACTCGAAATGTGTCCATCAACACTCAAGTTGAGATCCGCTATGCCATCCCTGATATCCAAATTCATTCTAGAATTCGGATTACAAAATTAAAATAAAAACGTAATATTAAAAGACTTAGGGATATCACTTGTATCAAAATTAATGATATTTGCAGTTCTAGGTTGTAATGACATATAGGGTGCAATATGTCTAAAATAAATAAATCCTAATAATAAAAGAGTGGATAGGATGATGATGAAAATGCACAATATGAAACTAGTGGTACGGTTAAAGTTGTGGTTGCGAGAGATGATGATATGATCGGGAGAGATGATAATTCATGTCATGTCATATATTTTTGTATACTTGAATCTGTGACATGAACAAACTTGAAAATGAGTTCGTGTATATGAGAATTAAATACAAATGTAATACGAAAAAATAACATGATACATAAATATATATAAATTTTCCGTTCATTATATATAAAAATACACGAAAAGTACACGAAATTTGTACATTAAATATACACGAATGAAAACAATATATATATATATATTAATACATATTTTATTAATTTTAAATATTGATAATTAATTAATTTACACATATTGATATTAATATATATGATCAATTTTGATAATAAGATTCAAATTTTAATATTTAACATTTATATTTTATTAATAGGATTAATTCATACATAATAAAAGTTAATAGGGTAATTATCAAAAATTCTAATTTTTAACCTTTTTTGCGATTTCACTATCATTTGAAATTCTTTTCAAAAATACGGTTTGCAAGTGGTGGTTTGCTATTGATTGCTTTGTATAATTATCTAATCTAAATTCTGGAGTTTTTGCAAAAAAATATTATGTCAAGGATTTTTTGTTCATGAGTTTGGTGGGACAATGGATGAAAATGACTCGAAATGTGTCAATCAACACTCAAGTTGAGATCCGCTATGCTATCCCTGATATCCAAATTCATTCTAGAATTTGGATTACATAATTAAAATGAAAAGGTAATATTAAAAGATTTAGGGATGTCACTTGTATCAAAATTAATGATATTTGCAGTTCTAGGTTGTAATGACATATATGGTGCAGTATGTCTAAAATAAATAAATCCTAATAATAAAAGAGTGGATAGGACGATGATGAAAATGCACAATATGAAACTAGTGGTACGGTAGAAGCTGTGGTTGCGAGAGATGATGATATGATTGGGAGAGATGATAATTCATATCATATCATGTATTTTTGTATACTTGAAAATGAGTTCGTGTATATGAGAATCAAATACGAATTTAATATGAAAAAAACAATACGATACATAAATATATATATAATTTTCATTCATTATATATAAAAATACATGAAAATTACACAAAATTTGTACATTAAATGTACACGAATGAAAACAATATATATATATATATATATATATATATATATATTAATACATATTTTATTAATTTTAAATATTGATAATTAATTAATTTACACATATTGATATTAATATATATCATCAATTTTGATAATAAGATTCAAATTTTAATATTTAACATTTATATTTTATTAATAGGATTAATTCATACATAATAAAAGTTAATAGGGTAATTATCAAAAATTCTAATTTTTAACCTTTTTTGCGATTTCACTATCATTTGAAATTCTTTTCAAAAATACAGTTTGCAAGTGGTGGTTTGCTATTGATTGCTTTGTATAACTATCTAATCTAAATTCTGGAGTCTTTGCAAAAAAATATTATGTCAAGGATTTTTTGTTCATGAGTTTGGAGGGACAACGGATGAAAATGACTCGAAATGTGTCAATCAACACTCAAGTTGAGATCCGCTATGCCATCCCTGATATCCAAATTCATTCTAGAATTTGGATTACAGAATTAAAATGAAAAAGTAATATTAAAAGATTTAGGGATATCACTTGTATCAAAATTAATGATATTTGCAGTTCTAGGTTGTAATGACATATATAGTGCAGTATGTCTAAAATAAATAAATCCTAATCCTAATAATAAAAGAGTGGATAGGACGATGATGAAAATGCACAATATGAAACTAGTGGTACGGTAGAAGTTGTGGTTGCGAGAGATGATGATATGATCGGGAGAGATGATAATTCATATCATATCATGTATTTTTGTATACTTGAATCTGTGATATGAACAAACTTGAAAATGAGTTCGTGTATATGAGAATCAAATACGAATGTAATATGAAAAAAACAATACGATACATAAATATATATATAATTTTCATTCATTATATATAAAAATACATGAAAATTACTCGAAATTTGTACATTAAATGTACACAAATGAAAACAATATATATATATATACATATTTTATTAATTTTAAATATTGATAATTAATTAATTTACACATATTGATATTAATATATATGATCAATTTTGATAATAAGATTCAAATTTTAATATTTAACATTTATATTTTATTAATAGGATTAATTCATACATAATAAAAGTTAATAGGGTAATTATCAAAAATTCTAATTTTTAACCTTTTTTGCGATTTCACTATCATTTGAAATTCTTTTCAAAAATACGGTTTGCAAGTGGTGGTTTGCTCTTGATTGCTTTGTATAACTATCTAATCTAAATTCTGGAGTTTTTACAAAAAAATATTATGTCAAGGATTTTTTGTTCATGAGTTTGGAGGGACAACAGATGAAAATTACTCGAAATGTGTCAATCAACACTCAAGTTGAGATCCGTTATGCCATCCCTGATATCCAAATTCATTCTAGAATTTGGATTACAGAATTAAAATGAAAAAGTAATATTAAAAGATTTAGGGATATCACTTGTATCAAAATTAATGATATTTGCAGTTCTAGGTTTTAATGACATATATAGTGCAGTATGTCTAAAATAAATAAATCTTAATCCTAATAATAAAAGAGTGGATAGGACGATGATGAAAATGCACAATATGAAACTAGTGGTACGGTAGAAGTTGTGGTTGCGAGAGATGATGATATGATCGGGAGAGATGATAATTCATATCATATCATGTATTTTTGTATACTTGAATCTGTGATATGAACAAACTTGAAAATGAGTTCGTGTATATGAGAATCAAATACGAATGTAATATGAAAAAAATAATACGATACATAAATATATATATAATTTTCATTCATTATATATAAAAATACATGAAAAGTACACGAAATTTGTACATTAAATGTACACGAATGAAAACAATATATATATATATATTAATACCCATTTTATTGATTTTAAATATTGATAATTAATTAATTTACACATATTAATATTAATATATATGATTAATTCGATTATAAGATTGAAATTTTAATATTTAACATTAATATTTTATTAATAGAATTAATTTATACATAATAAAAGTTAATAGGGTAAATATAAAAAATACTACTTTTTTAACTTTTTTTGCGATGTCACTATCTTTTGATTTTTTTTTGCAAAAATACGGTTTGCAACGGGTAGTTTGCTATTATTTGCTTTGTATGACTATCTAATCTAAATTCTAGATTTTTTGCAAAAAAAATCATGTCAACAATTTTTTGTTCAGAAATCTTCCCATCAAATTGCTAACACGTTAACAAAACATCTGCCTAAGTCTCTTTTCCAATCTTAGTTCTCCAAGATCTCTGTCACACGACGTCGTTCTTGAAGGGGCATAATAAGATAAACTTGATCCGAGCCCAGAGATGATTTCAAGTGATTGATATATATCTTATATATAATTTATCTGTTAGTTTGACTAACGTGTGACCAGTTTATCAAGTCAAGTCAGTGCTTATCTACTTAGTTAGATATGTCATATTGTTGTATATAATTCACATCTAATGTACTCGTTTAATATACATAAAAATAAACCTTCTGGTAGAACAAATTTGTGTTCTTTTATATACATACATACCCACAAGCTGAAACTTCACATGATATAGGTAGACAATATAATTACACTCTGCCCATTACTTTATTAGGATCCCACATCTTCGTCTTGAGTTAAAATACTTTACATGAGATTTCATTAATATATCATATTATACAAAGTATATGAATAATGATTGAAGCTAAGGGTACCTTTCATGTACTTAAGCAAGTCAGTTGAGTAAGTAAGTCAGTTGAGTAACGCGAGTTTAAAACTCGTTTATTAGTGATACAGAAGGCCTTATTTTTATATTGTGACTTTTAGGGTATTTTTTACTTAAATTGTGATACATAGGACCTTTATTCAGGAAAGTAAGCTTTTAGCGTGTATAAATGGATAATGTATATTATCAACTTGAACAGATGAATTAATGTAAAGTAAAACCTCAAGCTGGACTAGAATATGAAAGAGCACAATGTTAGAACATTCAAGAATATAAAATTGAGGACTCTTGAGTGAAATTTATTGATGTATTAGACAAAGAAGAAGATTTTAAAAGATGAAAAATAATGAAAGAAGACTGTTGTAGCCAATATTTGATGGATCAATAACTAAGTTCTTTAATTATAAAATCGTTTATAGAATATAATTTTGTATTTGGACGAGTAGAAATAAGAATAAAAGCTATTTGATGACTGAAAAAAACAATGACACAAGATAGTTTTGGTGACGCGGAAAACCTTTGTAAAAGGTTAAAAACCGCGGGTAGGTGTGCACAACCAAGAATATCTACTATAATGTTGATAATAATTGATTACAAGTGATTTGAATCGATAAAATTACATCAACACTTCTACTCGACGGACAGATAATGTGTATGTATTGTACATGTAGAGTTGTGGTAGAATTTCATCTCCCTTTCTTATTTCCTTATGATTGTGTGTGTGTGTGTATATATATATATATATATAGAAGCCCCCACGATCCTATTTTCAAGGATTCACTTGCTGATCACGTTCCCTTATAATAGGGATGTGTATCATCATCCTTTTCAAGTATTTGAATTATAGTTGATAAGGAATTCTTATCTCTTCCTTGATTTTCGCCCGTCAGGTGTTGTACAGCTTTGCCCATCGAGACTTAATCTACCCGTCACTTGCAAACCTCCCCTATTTTATTTGGCCTCTATTGTAATATAAAATTAATTTAAAATTATTTCTATAATTCAATAAATATTGAATTATTTACTGACTAATGATATAGAATGTAGTTAATCAATCCGTAGTCGTCCAAATGGTGTTTTACTCGTAAGTTGTCGCGTCAAGCCTCTCACATTCGTCAATAGTGTCATCACATGTCAACGCAAAATTGGACTTGTAAATTTTTGGTTATAACAGAGACAATACATTGACTTTTAACAAAGAGCAGATATGTGGAGATTTCTTGACTTAAGATTCAGGTACAGCTTCTGCTAAAGAACTAATAGCTTCAGAGTTCTGTTCTTCCAGAAGTTTCTGCTGGCGTTCTGCACGCTCCCTTTCACAAGCGCTGATTCCCAGCATTATATCCACCATGGAGCCTGTTGTGCCAAAGAACACTAGGGGCGCCAAAGATTTCCGTCTTATACCCACTGGTATTGCAATCAAAGCACCAGCAACAGAGAAGACCCAAGTGCCCAGAGCACTGCATATACAACATTATCAGTCAATAAATATATATGAGAAAATTTAAGAAATGCAGATACCTTCTTTATATGCAACATAGCAGAAAGTTTGTTAGACTATAAACAAATCGTGGACACCCTGATGGGTATGCTAAACCTTTATGATTTTAGTATCTAACAAAAACAGTTATGTACTTAGTTTTGGCACCAGTACAGCTTCTAATATCAATCACGTACAAGCAATTTCCACACACGAAATTACCTACTCAGTCTTATTCTTAAAATTTCATTAAAGATCACACAGTGGGGAATGAGTGCTTCTGGATTATAAAAATAAATTGAGCATTTGTAATGCAGTTTAATATCAAAGGAACTGATATTATGATGATAAGTTATTCCACATTTACGAGAAGAGCTATTAAAATCCAACGTACAACCTTTAAAATGAGATGAACAACAGGGATAAAGCACATACAAGCTAGGTTTACAAAGTCACATGGAACTCGTATCTCTCTTGATCTGGACACTAGGGTCATGCTTGTTTCATGGGATTAAGTACGGGATAGGACTATAATCCTTTAAACTTTTTGATTCCATGTTTGTTTTGTTAAAAATTATATGTGATTAGTCCAAGGATTATAGTCCTTAAAAATATTAATCCCATGAATTTTGTTGTGCAATGTATGATAGTTTTCAAAAAAATAATTAAAAAAATATTAATCACATATTTGTTTTGTTGAAGGGATAAGATTATAATCCCTTCTAACACTTGGTTGGAGGAGTTCTTATTTAATCCCCTCTAACAAGTCATTTTTTAAATAACTATATTCCCGTCACATGTAAAACAAACATCCAATCTTATATTTTATACCTTAAAACAAACATAACATAAAAAATTGAAAGGTTATAATCCAATCCTATACTTAGACCTTCAAAAAGAAGATGGGATTGGACAACTCAAATGATTGTAATCCTTGGGATAATAATGATGAGATTATAATAAATGGATTCTAATTCTGGATTATAAGGACAAACTATGGTAGAATGAAAATATCCTCCAAGTATCCTGGTCTCATTTATGGAAGGCCGCTTAAGGGGGCATTGATAAGAGAAATATGACCACATGTCCTGCTATTGTTATCCCTCAAACCGACGAAGGGTCATGTGCCTCGTCAAATTTGTGAATCTTAAGAACTTACATAAAAATCCTTTAGGAAGACGGTGAATTCAAAGCTCAAAAAGGCACTTGTTTTAAGAAGTACCTACAGTCTATGGTCCAGGATGCTGCTTCGTCATTTTGGTTTGCGAGAGGGTCATGCAGTGGCACATGAATATGTATTGAAATTTGTTCAAGCAGAAGACAATGCACAGAGAAACATTTGGAGGTTTCAATTCTACCCAGGTTGTTTACGAATAGCATATCATATGGAAGACCATTTCACAGGTTCTTATTAGTACAAACACTGACACTATATATATCCATCATAATAATAATAATCCAAAGTGATAAAATTTGATCGACTTCTAATTCTCCAATATAACAATTGGTAATACATTGTGAATTCTGTCCAATGCTGCATTACCAATTCAGTTGATCATGCAATTAGGATTAAGAAATTATACACACCTAATGCTAAGGGTGCACAACAGTAACAGACAAGAATCTGATCAAACAAAAACCCCAACTTGGTAAAATAATAAAAAACATATATAAACAACAGAAAATACTGACTTGGCAACAGAACACTCCTCAATATGCTTCACTTCCTCTTGGCCCGCCATTATTTATCAATTTCTAAAATCTTGGTTGTTTAGCTTTAATCACATCTTCTCCACTCAAGTTTACACAAATTTCACATGGACCACCCAACGTTGTTTTTGTACGATTTGACCCCTCAAAGATTGTTAATATTTTTTTGGATTAAAAATGGGTTTACTTCACATTCTGATGGATTTGAGTTCAATATAAATTAAGTTGTCATTATTAATTTATAATTTATATTATAATTTTTGTCACATTTATATTTTATTTTTTTATATAAATAATTTAGTTTATAACCTTATAAATTAGTATTTGTTCTAAAAATATTTCGGGATGAGTGGAACCCATGACCCAAATTTGGACAGAGTATAAACTCTTTACCCTTTAAATATTTTAAAATATTTGAAAAATATATATTTGAACATAATATTATTATAATTTTTTTAATAAAAATTTTAAATTAAAATTTTATAAAAGATATTATATTATGTATAAAAATTATTTGTAGATAGTAATGTTTTGTTTGATTTTGTGAAATATTAGCAACATTGTTCTAACTTATAATATAAAACTAGCGTGAAGCCCGTGCAAGACACGGGTTGCTAGCTTAATTTTCTTCGTGTCATATTTTATATTTTAATTATAATATTTTTTAAATTTTAATTATTTTTTTAAAATTTTACTTTTATTCAACTATATTTAATTTGATTTAGAATCAAATTGATTAGTTAACGAAATATGATTATAATATCTCAGTTTCACATCGAAACATGTAAATACTTTAGTTTATATATATTAGAGTACATCAAATATATCAACAAATTAATAACCTTTTTGCGTCGGAGTGAACTCGTGGATTATCTTTGGTTTAGTGTACCTGAACTTATTTGTGATATGGATTATCCACATGTTTTGATATTTTAACGTGGGTCTAGGGCGTTACAAACTCCCCGACTTAAATTTCAATCGTCCATGTTAAGTAGAATATATAGCATATAGGCCCGCCAAATGTCTAGTCAATGTGGGTTAATACCGGCTTTTTCGTATCCTTACACCCGAACCTCTGATTATTGTGTGATAATACCACATGTCTTTGCGTCCCCACTTCTGATAACTTAACGTATCAAGTTTTCGAGAGTCGGTTCTGATACCATATGTGATAACTCAAAATCAATCTCAAGTCCATTTTGAAATAAAGTCAAATTCAGAATCTGTATCACACATAAGGTCAGAGTTGATCAGACCCGAATACAATAACTTGAGTAATCCACAAATCAATAACACGATCCTAGAAGATCATGATTTATTGGTATGCTTGATAGTAATAATTTATTTTTTATACTGAAATAAATATACACATGTTACAATCACTAATTCTAAATTTTTACATAAATATATTTTAATATTTAAAATATAATTTTCTTAATATTATTTATATGGCGTGATTATATATTATTATTTCATTATTAAAAAAAATGGTTGCGTCTTATAACTCGGGGGCTCCTAATAATGGTTATGTAACGGTAAGACTAGACAAGAGAAAGATATAATTTAGAATTTGACATCATGTACTAAGTGTGGAGGTAAGAGACACGCAAGATAAACTTGTCAGAATATAATAGGAATATTCAAAATGACATGACAAACACAAAAGATCTGAAAATTAAAAGGGACTAACTACAAATGATAGATGAAATTTTGTGTATTATCAAGGCTATGAAGGCATACAATACTCTAGGTTTATATTTATGACTTGTATGTGTATCAACAGAGCAATGAAGACTTATATTGTGATATTTCAAATGATAGGAGGGTGGTGAGAGATCACAATTGATTTACAACATTATGCATGTGTTGTGAATATGTTAGGGAGAGCATGAATGTTGAAAGATGTCTATATGTTCATTATGAAAAAAAGGCTACTCGGTTGCGTAATTGCGTTAACTTAGGGTTCCTAAAAATGGCTATGTACGGTAAGACTAGACAAGAGAAATATATAATTTATAGTTTGACATCATGTACTAAGCGTGGAGGTAAGAGACACACAAGAGAAACCTGTCGAAATATAATAGGAGTATTCAAAATGGCATTGACAAACACAAAAGATTTGGAAATTAGAAGGGACGACTAACTGCAAATAATCAATGGAATTTCAATAAGAATGTAAATAGCAATAAGAGGACAAATTTAGTTTCCTTGTGCCTGCAACTCCAAAGTGAGTTATTACTTAGATTTCTTTTACATTGAGTCAAGAGTTCGACACTATGTAGCTGATATTGTATAGAGCCTAACATAAGGCGCGAAGGTCGAATCCTAAAATATATTCTAAAAGTAAAAAGGGTACCCGCGTGCGAAACGAATGAGTGTTGTGCTGTTTTTCGGGACGGTCTCCATAAGTAGAGAAAACTGAAGGGCGAATGAGTTTTAGAATAGAAAACCCGAATGTAATGGGTACCGATTGGACAGCTTTCAAAGACGACTGTATTTGACCTGACCTACTTCGAATCCCGTATCGACCCGTGCAGTGTTACAGCTAATGCGTTAAGTATTCCGCCCGGGGAGTACGCTAGCGTATGGCCCCGTTACGGTTGGTGACGAACTAGCTGAGTTTAGATAAACTGAAAAATTAGGAGCAAGCGTCTAATCTAGACTTATTTGTCTTTGTCTGCTATTGTACCTGCAGTACTGGTGTTCAGTTTCACACAGCTAGAAGAGAAGCTTAAGGCAGGATACAAAGTCACAACTACAAGGAAATTCACCGAAAGCTTGTGATTTTCTAGAGTATTCTTTCTACCATTCCGCTGATTGTTAATACGCGTAGAGAGATAGATGAAATAAAGGAATTAATCATCATGATAAAGGAATATGTTCTCGGTTTACAAATAGAACTCAAGAGGAGGGAACTAAAGGACAATTCGAGCTCGTTAACAAAAACTTGCAACATGCTTCCCTCACTACAAAAACTATTAGCCCATGCAATTTTTTACTAGTGTCCGTGCCTTGTACGGGTTTTAGAGCTAATTTTATTTAAAAGTATTAGGTTATTCTTGGTTCACCGATTGTGCGAGGGTGGACCGGGCTGGATTTTTTTTTTAATATTTAGATATTAATCCATTAAAAAAAATTAGATATTAATATTTTTAAATTTTGTAAATAATAATTAATTTAGTTTGAAATATTTGAATATTTTGTTTAAATATTTATATTTTAATTTTATATTTCATATAATATTTAGAAAAATAATCAAATTTATTGGAATTTTTTTGAAAAATTCAGGCCAAACTTAATCCACTCTGGATTGAATTTATTCGAATCAAGCAGAATTTTATTTACATCGAAATGAATTTTATTTAGATTAATTTCATTTCGAGCATTTTTTGAATAAGGCCTAAATTCTAACTGACCCAAATTTTTCTAAAAACTTATGATTTATTTAGATCCGTAGGTTGAATCGAGCTGGATCGAATTTTTTCAATTTTTTTTGAAGTTTTTCGAATCAAATCAAATAAAATTTTAAAATTAAAAGTTTTATTTTAATATAATTACTCATAATTATATTACTGTAAAATAAAAATTAGCGAGCTATTACTGTCAGCGCGTCAATCGAAGTGATAGGGGTGGCAATTTCGAGTTCTAGATCGGGTTCGTGTCGGGTCAGATTGTACATGATTGTTTCAGATTGATTTTTTCATAACCCTAACTCGTACCTACCGGGTGCATGTCGGGTTTCGGTTATTTCAGGTTTCACTACCTCTACTATTTTTTAGAGTAATTGAAAATATATTGCTATATTATATACTTTCTATGTCCCGATTTATATGAACTGATTGCTTTTACACAAATTTTAAGATAAAACAGTTCATTTTTCTTTATTGCACGTGAAAGTTACAGTTCAAATGTATAATATGTATTGTACCCACTTTGTCAGGTCTAAAAAAAGGCAGGACATGTATAAAATATTATTATTACTATTAAATAATTATAAATCAACTAACGAGTCTCTATCATTGCACGTGAAAGTTACTTTTTTTTTTTTGAAATCAAAACACCAAATCTTATAAATAATTCAAATCATGATCAAGTACATCGATAAGGAAGGAGGGCGTTTGAAACCACTCCTCACAACCAGTCATAGAACTAGCTACCCTCGCTATCGAATGAGCCGCTAAATTCACTGATCGTCTCACAAAATACACATAGTGGGACCTCAAGTCCTTAAGAATTTCTAAGCAATCTGATATAATAGACCCAAAGAAAGAGTTGTCACAAGTCCTTGTGCGAATTGCTTCAACTACACCGAGACAGTCAAGCTCTATATACACTTGCTGCTTATTCAACTTTTTTAACCAGGAAAGAGCTTCTCTGAAAGCCAACACCTCAGCAACTCGGGGATCAATAGCTCCTGCAAGCTTACCACCACAACCTGCAACAAAACCACCCGATTCGTCTCGCAAAATACAGCCAAACGAACTCCTTTTATCCTTTTCCAAGAAAGCAGCATCAACATTACAGGATATCCAACCTGATGGTGGAGGTTTCCAGATCAGCATACCTTCTCGAGAAATACATGAACTAATACGATTTTGAGAGACTTGGGCTTGTTGCCACTGGAAAATAGAGGAACTAGCTTCGTTAATTACCAGCATCGGAGTCTTATGTCTATTATTCCATACCACCGAGTTTCTATGGTTCCAGATGCTCCACATTATTGCACAAAAAATCTCAACATCATTTAGAGATAGAGAGTCGAAAGCAGTGATAATCACTTGGGGGACATGTTGCTCCGTAGGCCAAGGGAAGATGATTTTGCATAAGCTCCAACATCTGTAAGCAAAAGGACAATCCACAAGGATATGATATAGATATTCCGGCGACATCTTACAGACCTGACAGGTAGGAAGAACATCAACACACCTTTTTCGAAGATTATCAAGAGTGGGGAGACAGTCATGCATAACTCTCCACATAAAATTCTTCATTTTAGGAGGGATCGCTAGATTCCAAAGCTTTAGCCATTTAAACTCCGGAACTCCATTTAAGCGCTGAGAGAAGTCTCTATTGAATACCCTGTAGCCACTCTTCACCGTGTATAGACCTTTACCATCTTCTATCCACATCCACTTATCCTCTTGTCTCGAAAAAGAAAGAGGGATGGAGAGAATCCTCCTCGCATCAACATGGTTAAAAATACTCCGCACCAGATCCGCATCCCATTCATTTGTGTTCGCCTTTAATAGACTGTTAACTTTTGCATCCTCCAAACCTTGGACCATATCAGTTGACACTTTCGTCGAACCGAGAACTGGAATCCATGGATCCTCCCAAATGCTAATAGAACTCCCGTTACCAACTTTCAAAACGCTACCAGTTTCAATAAGGTTCTTAGCAGCCATTATGCTTCGCCAAACATAACTTGGGTTATTTCTCACTCCTGTATTCAGAATAGAGCAATGAGGGAAGTATCTGGCTTTTAACAACCGAGCTACAAAGGACTGGGGGTCAGCAAGGATACGCCAAATTTGCTTCCCTAGCAGAGCAATATTAAACTCACTAATTCTCCTGAAACCCATACCACCAAATTTTTTCGGGAAACACATTCTATCCCAGGCCATCCACCTAATACCTTGACTTTTTTCCATGTCCGAGATCCACCAGAATTTGTTCATGAGCCTTTCCATGTCTTCACACAACGATTTAGGCAGGAGGAAGATATTAGACACGTACGACGGGATTGCCTGAATTACTGTTTTCAGCAGGAGCTCTTTTCCAGCTCGAGAAAAGGATTTCCCTTTCCAACTCTGCATACGATTCCACACTTTATCCCTAACATACCCAAACACAGCTCGCTTGTTACCAGCTACATTACTTGGAAGACCCAGGTAAGAATCATCACTACGAATCGGCACTTGCAGAAATTGGCTGATTGCAGTCATTGTTGAGTCCACTGTATTACGACTGAAGCTGATACTAGACTTCTGGAAATTTACCTGTTGACCTGTAGCCTTCTCATACACATTTAAGCAATTCTTTATGCACTGAGCCTCAGATAAAGTCACCCTAAAGAAAAGATAACAGTCGTTTGCGAAAAACAGGTGAGAAATAATAGGGGCAGAATTAGCAATCTTACAACCATGGAGATCGCCTCTTGCTTAACTTCTCTGAATAAGTGAGGAAAGGCCTTCTGCATAGAGTAGAAACAAGTATGGGGAGATAGGGTCGCCTTGGCGAAGCCCACGTTGAGGTACTATCGGACCAATTTCATGACCTGACACCACAAAAGTATAGCTGACAGACGACATACACAAATGAATCCAGTCAATCCATTTCTGAGAGAATCCCATTTTTTTCAAAATCCCAAGAATAAACTGCCATTCCACTCTATCATAAGCCTTACTCATGTCTATTTTCATGGCTGAATATCCCATCTTTCCTTTCGTTTTCTTCTTCATCCAATGCTTCACTTCATAGGCTGCTATCACGTTATCCGTAATGAGCCTACCAGGGATGAAAGCACTTTGCATTTCCGAGATGATCGAGGACAGAACATTTTTCAACCTGTTTGCCAGCATTTTAGTGATAATTTTCATCATCACATTACAGAGAGAAATCGGCCTCATATCATTTGTTGACTCCGGGTTAGGCTTCTTAGGGATGAGAATCACTAAAGTATCATTTAATCCATGAGGGATACTATTAGTATTTAAAACATTTAAGCATGCTATAGTAATATCATTACCAATGATATCCCAGAATCTTTGATAGAACGCTGGATTCATACCATCCGAACCAGGGCTTTTGTCAGGATGCATAGAGAAAATTGTCGTCTTCACCTCCTCAGCTGTAAAACTTTCAGTTAAGCAATCATTTTGGTCTTGGCTTATACGGGTACCAATAACCTCCAAGACACCTGTATCATCCATTGCATTAGATTGAAATAAAGACTCATAATAATTGCCAATTAAGTCTCCTAAACCATGTTCCCAATCAATCCAGTTCCCGTTGTTATCTTTCAGCTTCGAGATTTGGTTCTTCTTCTTCCTGGCCGATGCATATATGTGAAAAAATTTTGTATTATTATCCGCAGCCTTCAGCCAGTGTTGTTTCGCCCTCTGCCTCCAAAAATCTTCTTGTTGACTTAACAATTTCGAATGCTCTTCTAAAGCAGCCTTGAAGCATTACACAGAGAAAGCATCTGATCCTCCTCTAAATTTTTCCATCCTTTCCCGGCATTTCTTCAATCTATCTTTGAAGCTTTTTGAAAGACTATCTCCCCAGACCTTAAGCTCTTTAGCACACAAATCAATTCTATTTTGTATAGACTGATCATGATACTGTTGCCAACACTCATATACAATCTCACTACATCTTTTCTCTCTTAACCACGAGTTTTCAAATCGAAATCGTGATCTCCGAGGTACTGGTCTCCAAACCTTGATTTGAAGATATAGGGCCGAATGATCGGAAGATGGCGCCACCAGATTATGAACACTAGTAGTCGGAAATCTATCCTTCCAAGCATCATTAGCAAAGACTCGATCCAGTTTTTCCTAAATCCATCTGTCCGTACCCTTGCTTTTCTCCCAAGTAAATTGATATCCTTCTAGAGGTAGGTCTGAGATTCCGCAATCAAAAATCACCTCATTAAAACCATTCAACATCCAAGTTGGCTGCTTAATCCGTCCACTCTTTTCGCTAGCTCTTAAGATGTCGTTAAAATCCCCCAAGACTACCCAAGGGAGGGTAGATTGTGAAGCCAATGATCTTAACAGATTCCAAGAGTCTCTTCTCCTCGACCTTTCTGGGAAGCCATAATAGCATGTGAGCCGCCATGGATCAGAATTTTCTAATCGTACTTCTGTATCTATAAAGTTATGTGAGGAAGCTTTAATTGTTATATTGCACTCCTGCTTCCAAAATAGAGCCAGACCTCCACCATGACCTGGGCCAGCAACAGTAAATAGACCCTCATAATTCATTTTAGCTCGAACACTTTCTACTCTTTCGTTACTACACATCGTCTCCATCAAGAATACTATCATGGGCTTCTTCATTTGGATTAAATCCAACAAAACTTGAACTGTATGAGGATTGCCCAAGCCTCTACAGTTCCAGAATAATGAACTCATTGTGGCGGGCGGGCCTGCACCACAGGTCCCGCCAATGCCAAGTTTTTTTGGTTCTGATTTTTGATTGACTCTCCCATAACTATATCCAACCCAGTAAAGTGATTTTGCTCTAGGCCCACCTCAGAGTTATCCAATGAATCCATACGTGCTCTTTTTTGTTTTAAAATTACAATCCCCCCAGCGTTTGTTACGTTATCCGCTGTATCCAAACTGTCATCCTCCGTCTCCTCCTGATTTAGCGCAATATTAACTCCTGTAGGATTCTGATTGCTATTATCCCTCTGAAACATGCTAAGATCTCGGTACTTGGTTAGCATTCCGTCATCTAACGGTTCTCCTCCATCTCTACCATGGTAACTCAAATTTACTGAACTTCCACTTGCATCACGCAGCCATTGATTTCATTTGCTAGCACCTTGCTTTCTGATCGGGGCTCTTAACGAACTGTCATATTTTCTTCCTGTCCCAGCCTGAGGATTATCGAAAAGGGCTTCACAGAATTTATCTGAATGACCAATTATTCCACCATAGAAACAGAAAGATGGGAGCCTTTCATATTTAAAATTTATCCAGAGCCATTCTCCTCCCGCCTTTTTAATTTTCATACGACCTTTTAGTGGCCGCCTGACATCTAAAGCCACCTTGATTCTGAGATAGTTCCTCGACAGCCCTTGAAGATTCCTTGAATCCATCTCGACAGACTTCCCCACAAAATTTCCAATCGATTTCATAATACATTCTGAATTAAAACCAATGGGGAGGTCATATATTTGCATCCATATAAGAACCTCTGTTAGCTTTATATCTTTAAGTTGCTCTCCTATATCCAGCTTTTTCACGAGAAGAACCTGTTGGTTGAAGGTCCATGGACCATCATCTAATACTCTTTTAACATCTAATTCATGAAAGAACTTGAAAATGAAAAGATTAGGATGGATTGTTTCCTCCATAAAGACTCCTTTCACTGGCCTCCAAATGGATGACAATGTGTCCTGCATAGCCCCAAAATTCACTTTCCTATTTGATAAGAAACTACCCACCAGACATTGCTCGTAACCCCCATGTGGAGTTTCAAACTGAACGTCCTCCAGAATAAGGCCTTCCTGGTCATCTGCATTGATTGTTAATTTTTCATAGCCCCCTATGACATCTCGAGCGATGGAAGAGCTTGCCATAGATATAAAATTGAGAAAGCTGAGAATGATATCGAAACGAGCAAAGAGAATGTTGATACTCTGAAAATGATCTATAGACCTTTACAACTCATCAGAAGGATGAGAGAGAGAAAAACACGTCAAAAGACGAGACCCAAAGTTGACATTTTCGTTGTTTAGCTAAGAAACAAAGCTTTTGTATCTAAAATTTAAATAATTACAAAGTTATTATTATGATGATACGTGAAAGTTACTTTATTATACTTAAATTTAGTTATTTTAAATGTAAAATATTTCAAAAATATGGTTATAAATAGATGATTCATTAATTTTTGGATCATTTTCGGGTTTCAGATTCTTGTCTGATTATACATTATTTCGGGTTAAATATTTACCGAACCAAATTCCTATTTTTAGGTTTGAATTAAATTACCACTGATATGCTTACTTACATAAGATACAAGTACTACCGGTGTTAGTTCAATGCACCTAGTCATCTTGTACGATGCTTCTACCAATGAGCTTTCGAACTACTAGCGTTTTACATTACAAATTACCCCATCTCTCTTATTTTAACAAAAACATAATCTACAGACCCTGCTACCCTTCATTTTTTGCTACAATTTCCACCCAAAAACACACTGATATGGCCCCTCATGAATCTTCCCACAACACCCATCATCCTGTGCAAGTACATTTCTTGATTTTTCTTGAATTTTGTTATTGATTTCTTGATGGGTTTTCTTTAATTTTGTGTCAGATTTGATTTAGGTGTTTCTTGATCTGTTCACTAGTTTGAACTCTTTTGGGTATTGTGAATTTTTTTGCTGTTGTTGAATTGTTTGTGTGGTTGTGGTTTTTAATAATAGTGGTTGATTATAAATGTACATACATAGATAATTACCAAATTAGAGGTTTGAATCTGATGACCAATTTTCTGTTTTAACAGAAACTAAGCATGTTACTATTAAGGTTCGAGGACACGATTTATAACTAAGGTTTATTGTATTGTGTTGAACCATGCATGCCCAATATCCAAATATTTGAACAGAAACCCCAAATCGACTGTTGTCATTATATAGAATGGATTAACTGAGTAATTTGATTTTTCTGTTCCCGAATTATGGAATGATGAACCTTAAAAAGACTGTTTTCATTATATATGTTGTATAGGCTATCAGCTATATTGAACCTTGCTTGTAAATTGTAGTGGTTCCTATTTTACTAATATGAGAACTAATTCTCATTAGATCCGAACCCTGTTTATGTATATAGAGAGAAATTTTGATGTAGAACGGAAAATTAAAATATTAGTTTGTATTTATTTTATGTTATTATTTAGGAATATATTTAATGGTAATTCATTATAAAGTTTAATTATATATTTGTATTATATTAGGAATATTCTAGAATATATAATAGAGAATAAGAAAAGAATTTTTTCCTTTATTATTAAGATTTTACTTGATGACTAAGTTTAGGGATTTACTCCTATATAAGGAGATGTAATATTTTATTATTGGAAGATTTTGATTGATTAATTAAATTGAGATTGTTCTCTCTTTTGTTATGGGTTGTGATCCATGCATGTTTATCTGCGGTTGAGAAATCTTAGGGGTAGTGGTTCTTCTGTGGTTGGATCACTCTGGGGTGTGCGGATTTTCTGCGGTTAATGCACATAATTCTATCATTTTACTGTGTTTTTATTCTTGTTCTTTATTCTTGTTCTGCCTCAAATTTAGGTTAGATATTGGAAAGGTGGTAACTTGGAATCGGATCTAGTATGCTATACATTGAACTAAATATTAACACTTCATTTGGTTTGGTATATGGAAGACGAAGAGTAAAATTGTTTTACCTTTCCTCTCCCCAGCCATTTTGGGTAATGATATGAGGTAAAGAGAAGTATTAGTTCTTAAATTGAATGTAATGAGATCTAGTTTATACTGAAGAATGAACATTTGCAGAGTTGTCCACATACAAACTTACATGTCAATTTTATTCGTTTTAAGCAAATGAAGTGTTAAGGAATCTGTGAATACATATAATGGAAATCGATGAAAGTAAAACAATATATGAAAAATAAATAGGTTTTTTCTATTGAAGTTTCATGGGTGTAATCCATTTATGTATTAGTAAGAACATTTACAATTGATTAAAGCTCGAGTCTTCCCTTTAACATGAAGTTGGGAACCAGGAGTAAAGATCGTGATGCGTGCTCCACCGGCCACCCCATGTGTAAACGTTAGAAGAAATAGACTGCTGAGATACAATGTACATACAAGAAACAAATAAAGACTATTTGAGATTTAATTAAATTAGTTGCAAAAAAACAACTAATCTTGAGGCAAAGTACTAACTCATTAAAAAATACATTTAAGGCATGTAAGACTGTTCCTATTTAATTTTGTTCTCCAATATGATCGTTAAAATATAAAAGAAATGAAGATTAGTAAAAATAATAAAAGTGTGCATATGATTATTTGAATCATTCAGATAGAAAACATAGCCGGTGTCGTCCAGAAGAAATTGTATCAAATTTGAATAGTTTAGAATTAGAAAATATTAAACAAACAAGATGAATCGGCCTCTCGTCCAGAAACATGCTTGTTCAGTGCTGTTCAGGGGTTATCAAATGGCCCCTAAGTACTTTGATTTTTCTGTTCCCAAACTCTGGAATGATCAACCGTAAGTAGACTGTTTACATTGTATATGTTGTATAGGCTATGTTGAACCTTGTAAATTATAGTGATTCCTATTTTACTAATACGAGGACTAATTCTCATTAGTTCCAAACCCTATTTATGTAAGTAGAGAGAAATTTAGGTTAGATATTGTAAAGGTGATAACTTGGAATTGGATCTACTATGCTATACTTTGAACTAAACAGTAACACTTTATTCGGTTTGGTATATGGAATGGAAAGTGGAGTGGAGCTTTAAGAAAATTGGACGGGGGGAGGGGGATAAAGGAAGACTACTTAGTGAAGGGAAAAAAATGAGAGTAGAACAATTTTATGATAAGTTTTGTTGAATGGTATGAGGTAAAGATAAGTATTACTGTAGTTCTTAAATCAGAAGTAAGGAATTAATGAGCTCTAGTTTATAGTTGTGGAATGGAATGAAGTAAAGCATGAACATTTGCAGAGTTGTCCACATAATAAATTGCATTTCAGTTTTGTTCGTTTTCACCAACTGAAGTATTGAGGAATCTGTGAATATTATATAATGGAAATCGATGAAAGTAAAATGATATATAAAATATGAATATGTGTGTTATAAGGGAAAACCTCAGTGTTTTAAATGCAATTGGATCGTACTAGGCCCAAAAAGGGACGAACCACCTAGTGATCCACTCTTCGACCCATAATGGGCTTTCGAGTGAAAGAGGATGTTGAATAATATGATCCTGGTAAGTCAGTCTACTAACACCTTGAGGTTTTAGGAGAACCGGTAACTTAACAAAGTTTCTGGGGTTTCATCCATTTATGTATTGGTAAGACTGTTTACAATTAGTTAAAGCTCGAGTCTTACCCTTAACAAGAAGTTGGGAAGTAGAAGAGAATATTGTATTGTGTTTTCCACTGGCCACCACATGAGCAAACATTTGTTTTTAGTAAGCATGTAACAAAGAAAGGAGAAATAGACGGCTGAGATATAATGTACATACAAAAAACGAATGAATAATATTTGAGGTTTAATTAAATTAGTTGCAAAAAAAACTAATCTAGAGAGTAGAGACAAAGTACCAACTCATTAAAAATTACATATCAGGCGTGTAAGACTCTTCCTATTTAATTTTTTTCTCCAATATGATCAGTAGTTTATGTATTTATAAAGAGGCTATGATAATGCTTCTAACAAAATATAAGACCCCATAAAAGTAGTTAAAAGGTATATGGGTAATGCATGATAATTTATTTATTTTTCTTAACCTAGCTAAAAGAACATGAACAGTTTTTTAGAGTCTGCTATAATCTGTATGTAAGGACCTTATACTTGATTGGAGTAGCAGGGTACTTAAGTACAAGTAGATTTTTTTTTGGCAGGCATGAAACAAAACTTCACTACTGTTGCAGAATCAGAAACACCCGTTAATATATCAAATTTCACATACCAGAAGTTGCAAGATGCAACAAATTATGACCATCGTATGATTTTATATATTCATTCAAAGTTATAAGCTTTGTTACCCGGACTCGGCTGGAAGCAAAATGGATACGTATCCAAGTGTCGGACTCGGCAATATTTAAAAAAAAAATACCTGTCTTTGGCCTATAATAAGTGTCTGAGTGTCCCTACCCATGTCCGAGTGTCGAGGGTCCGACACGAGTACTCGAGGAAAAATGAAGTGTCGGGGTGATAGAGGTTATAAGTGGACTAGAATTAGGTGCTTGGATATGACTTTAGCAATTTTCATATGATAATGTCAATTAGTAGCTGGACATTATATTCTATCATCAGTTTGGTTTTTCTTTTTGCATATAACTTTCGTCATCTCTTTTCTTGTAATCTGTTTTCCCTTGCTGGCCCTGTTAACTATCTCTAGTTTAGACCTGTTTTAGATTTGTGGGTTTATTTCTTTGTATTAGTCTTCGGTTCTCTTACTTCTGCAATTTACTGTTTGCATTGTTCAGATTACAGTCGATTCAGCTTTGCTGATTGCTTAGGATGGCGTTAAACATTGTCTATTTGATATTAGTTGACTATATTTTGTTATATGAGGATCTTATATGATATCGGGAAGAGCTTTTTTTACAGTATTTGTCTTTTGTGATAATTTTCTTACTTCTTTAATTGATTATCTGAAATAAATATATATGTATTGTCTAATTCGAGGTAAGTTTTGTTAAGCCTTCTCATTTCATTTTTTCTGTTGAAGCAAACCTTTTTTTTAATTGTTCCATCAGTGCCTCTTACATAACCTTGTGGGGATTTCTAATTTAGGTTGCCAAGCGTTTGGGGAAATTTAAAACAACGATATTCACCCAGTGAGTATGCTAGCTGTCAAACATGGAGCAATTAACCTTGGCCAAGGCTTTCCCAATTTTGATGGCCCAGAATTTGTCAAGGAAGCAGCAATTCAAGCCATTAAAGATGGGAAAAACCAATATGCCCGTGGCTATGGAGTCCCTGATCTCAACTTAGCTGTGGCTGAACGGTTCAAGAATGATACTGGACTAGTGGTGGACCCAGAAAAGGAAATTACTGTGACTTCTGGATGCACTGAAGCAATTGCTGCAACAATTTTAGGCTTGATAAATCCAGAAGACAAGGTGATTCTCTTTGCTCCTTTTTATGATTCTTACGAGGCCACACTATCTATGGCTGGTGCCAAGATAAAGTGCATTACCTTAAGACCTCCTGATTTTTCAATCCCAATTGATGAGCTCAAGTCTGCAATCTCAAAGAATACTCGTGCAATCCTTATGAATACTCCTCACAACCCTACAGGAATGATGTTCACTCGGGATGAACTCAATTCGATTGCATCTTTCTGTATTGAGAACGATGTTTTAGTTTTTAGTGACGAAGTTTATGACAAGTTAGCTTTTGAAATAGATCACATTTCAATAGCTTCTCTCCCAGGGATGTACGAGAGAACTGTTACACTTAACTCCTTAGGAAAGACCTTCTCTCTTACTGGCTGGAAGATTGGATGGGCCATAGCCCCCCCTCACCTGACCTGGGGAGTGAGACAAGCACATTCATATCTCACTTTTGCTACTTCCACGCCAATGCAACATGCAGCTGCAGCAGCTCTTAAAACCTCAAATACCTATTATGATGAACTTAAGAGGGATTAGCTTGCAAAGAAGAAAATTTTGGAGGGATTGAAAGCTGTGGGATTTACGGTATACCCGTCAAGTGGGACATACTTTATAATTGTAGATCACAAACCCCTTTTGGTCTGGAAGATGATATATCGTTTTGCGAATATTTGATTAAAGAGGTTGGGGTGGTAGCTATTCCGACAAGTGTGTTTTACTTGAACAAGGAAGATGGTAAAAATCTTGTGAGATTTACATTCTGCAAGGACGAGGGAACTCTCAGAAGTGCAGTTGAGAGAATGAAAGAGAAGTTGTCCAGAAAGTAATTCTCAGTGCACTTTTCTTATGGAAAAATATTTGTGTTGTAGCTTTAGAAATCTGGGATTGTATGAGGTTAGAACTCAAGTATTGAATTGCAAGCGTTAAGGGAAGAATTATAACTCCTAATAAAAGTAACTGGAATCTGTATCGGGGAACACTAATATATTTTACTGTCCTTGATATATGGTGTGAAATCCTCTAGTTTGACATTGTTTTTCTAGACCTCAAACAGCTTGTCCGGCTAAACTTCCTTTGGTGATTCCATAATTTTTTTTACAGAAACAAGCCAAAACGTACCCAATATACTATCAAAATTTTCATGAACAAAAAATACCCTTTGAACTCAATGTTAGAAGAACTTGTATCAACATCTCTTTATCCTTCAATTCTAAACTTTTCTAATGTATGAAACACGTATGAGCTTTATCGCCCACAACATCGTCCCAGGCAGGTTCCGAGTGAACTGGTCTGATCCTTTCGAAACCGTCATCTGGATGTTTAGATTATGAACTGTCCTTTCGAAACCATCATCTGGATGTTTAGATTATGAACTGAACTTGTGGTTCGGTTTGGGACAACAATCAAACAGGCTTTAGCACTTGAGCATTCAATATCTTAGCAGCAGATGGACCAGCTTCAAGATGTGATTATAGATATTTGTCTCTCTCTTTTTGGTCCTGGTTTTTCTTCATTCCAAGTTTTCATCACAAAACACGTTTAAAATCATATTCTTACCGCTTGCCAATATAGAGGCATCACTTTTTCTTTCTTGGGCATCCAATATCTTAGGTATCTTTCTTGAAAGTCTTCGTTAAAATTATGAATCTGAGTTCAGTACAAACTAGAAAGTGCTTTTTTGGCACTTTAAATGAGTATAGTTTCAATGTATATCCAAACTCTGCATATTCCGTTCAAAATATCAGAACTGCATATACTCTAATGAACCCAAATTGCAACGTATTTACATATCTAGTAAAAAGACCAGCAGTTGCAATTTACATGATAATCAAACTCAGCATCAATGCAATCTTCACTGCATTCTTGAGTCCCAACTTAACTCTAATTTTACAAAGTTATAGTACTCAAGATCCACATAATCCACTGCCGCGTTTCTGAAGATGGACAAGAACTATTGAAAATCAACATTTTTTTAGAATTTTGCTAAATTTTCAAACTGGACTACTGGAAACTTTTTGCTAATTTTTCTATTATCGATCGTTGCTTGCTTGAGCTTTGTTCACCACCCACAAATTCAACCACAAAACTTATGATTTGTTGGTCTAATTAGTATTCAAACTTAAGTTAGCTGGCTAGTACTTGGAACACACATTTTGAACGTGGCACGGAGGTGCAAGATATAGCGCATCTCCACGCTAGACTGCATTATAACACTCCTAGCATTTAGGCTGTGATTGGTTGTGATGAATGAAATTAAAGGAAATGAAATGAAATTTAAACTATAATATGATAAATATTCCTCAATTTCATTCTTATCTAACTAAACTAGAGTTCAAACCCACGATTTGGGAACAAATGCTCCATTCCCCACCACAACCATTTTTTCACATTTCTTAATATAACAGATTTGCACTCGGTCAATTTTTTTTTCCAAAATCTTCCCTCCAACTTTCATTATTTCTCTTTAATTTTATCAATTCCATTACATTCACCCTAACCGAGCGCAACATTAGAGTGCATACTGAATTATTTATGTGTATCTTCGGCAGATTCATATAATTCGAACATAATTTATTTTTAAACAAGCAAATTCACAGGCGAACGAGATACACTGAACAGTATGGAATTTCCCTAATCAAGTAGCACACTAATTCTCATTTAAGATGAAATTTGCATGAATATTCCAGTGCTAGCTACTAGCACTACCACATCTTGAGCTTTTATGTTGTACTGAAGATGCTATTTCTAATAAAAGGCAGTTTGAGCTGAATTATTGAGAAAGTATGCACACAACTTTAGCTGCAAACATTTAGCAGTGCTAGCTACTACCACATCTTCTCACAAGTTTAAGAAACTTTTGAATTTCAACTTAGCTTGTAGGTACAATTTTGTCCCTGAATAAATGTACATTATTTGATTGCAGTTTAGGAGTAACTGGTCCAGCTTCTTCTATATATATAGTTAAACTTAACTTTTTTTTCCTGTACTGATTGATTCTGATTCCTCACTCTTTAGTTATTTCTTCCATGTCAGATTTATCTTTCTTCATTGTTAAGTGCTTGCTTTTTTCGTAATTTGAAACATGATGTAGCTTTTATCCTTCTTTAGGTGAACTTTGTTGGTAAACATATGTATTTTTTTTCTAGGAGTACTTAGTTGCATAAAAAGATATGTGAATTATCTACTTCATTTAAAGAAATTGAGTTCGACACCGCTAGACCAAGAGTCATTTGATTCGATTTGTAAACGAGCAGACTATTTTCAATTATTTTTCGGATATTTACCGTAAACTCTTATTTTCCCGGTGGGTCATTCGTTAGAGTTTTAAGTTCATGGTGCTTTTGATAAGCAGAGAATGACAGATGAACTGAAATAGTAACACAAAGACAATGCCTATGAAATTGATAGCATTTTCTTTATAAAAGCTGATCAAAACGAATCAATTACTAACTAATCTGTAAAGAGAAAATTTTGGTAACCATTACCATGAGGAAATGACGTTGTCCTTGTGGCATGAAAAATTGAAAACGCACCATTGTCATGTACAGAGTATATGTAGGTTCAGTATTAATGCTACATTTGTGAGCTGATGGAAGGGTTTCACAATTCGAAATTTATGGTCTTTTTTCATTTAGCAAAAGAAATAGACAAGAAATTAATTTGAAGTCTTTTATATTTGTGTGTCTATACTTGTGTTGGTTATGTATGATGCAATTTATATTTGACACGCCTAGAAAGAGTTAAATGTTTGGCAACAAGGTGCCTAAACTGATAAATTGTGGAATAAGAAGCCTTCGTACAGTGTTTCTACTAATTAAGCATCTGCATGTTCTTGTATTATGGGTTGTGGAATGTCTGTCTTAGCTTAAGAGTCTGAAATTTTCATTAGTAATAAGGATTCGAGAATGATAAAATATATGCATACTTTTGCTATAAATATATGTTCAATGTTACTTGGAGTCTTTAACACAAAACATAAATAAACTGGTTTTACAGTTGATTCAATTTTTCACCTAGCTTAGCTCGTCGAAGAGAATGAAAGAAACACATATACAAGGCCGGGGTGGCCCTGAAGTATACATGGGCTAGGCAAAATTTGCATATATATATGCTGTATTTTTCGTATATTTATATATAAAAAACTTTAAAAATTTGAGGCCCTTCAACACTAAGAGCCCCTAGACGTGAGTTTTGTTCGCCTATAATCAGATCAATACAAGGAAACCTTGTTTACAGAAATATAGCATCACCTCGATTGGATCGGATATAATAAGAGGAATGAAAATACATGTGTTTTCTAAAAAAAATTATAAAAATATAAGAACGATCCTACCAAAATTAAAATTTACAAGAATGTTTTTACCAAAATTATTTTGGGGTTCCCCTAAAAAAATATCATGGATCCGCGCAGACTCAACATTCAACAAGGTTCGGGACAAAACAACTCATCGTCTCATCCTGATCATTGTACAAAGCTCTACGTTAACCGCCATAAATTAGAAATTGACCTTACATATTTGCATCAAAACCTTAAAATGCAGTAGCTACATAGGTTCAGTATATAGGTCTGGTATTGATCGATTCTACAATAATACTACTCAGCTTTCGGAAGGGTTGCATATTTTTGGGAAATCAAATTACGTAACATGTATCTCTAAACTTGTGTATCGGGTGAAAAAACATAAAATACCAACTTCATCTGAATTTACAAGGACTGAATCAGGTATATATAGTTTTGTGCAAGTTATCAAAGTTGTAGACCAAGAAGAGAGTATTTTTTTAATATAATATTAAAAATAGCATACTCGATAATCACATATGGATAAGAATATACAAATAAGATTACACATGATGATCGATAAGTACGAAAAAAATAATACATATAGATGTGAATTATATACACAACCGTTACTGTCACAGTGTCACTCATTCATGTCGTAACTACAAAAAGACAACAATCACACACACAACACATATTCAAATACGTTCGAAATTTCGAGTTTTTATATTGATTTTTATAAGCATTTTACCAAACACCTCTAGGCTCTAGCATTCCATTTGGAAACAGTTTTCAGTAAATTCCAAAAAAATTAGTGCTTCTTGTGAAAAGCCTAAATAGCTGACCTCTTCGGCCTTTTTTTACATAAGTGTTAACCAAACAATATTTTAAGTTCGAACGGAGTTAAACTTTCTAAATATTTATATATGAATCAAACAATCTCTAAATCAAAATTTTAAATATACTAGTTCCAGTGATTATAGTCAATTATGCAACCTGTTGTTCCAGTGATTATAAGCCATTATTATACCAAAGAAACAGATCGAAGAACTATTAGACATGCTTAAGTATCACTCTTTCTATCCATAATATTGCTATGATTTATGATCATGCTGACCCACTTAATCACATTGACAGCAGTAAGCAGCCTCCCTGTTGCTTTTTTCTGCTCTCTGGACCCATTTTTTTATTTTCTAGTTGTTGCCTTGTAGGAGAGGAGTGTATCTCATGTGCATGTTGGTAATCAGGCCGGGGCTGAGCTTATCATCGAAAAATAGGTATAAATCTCTATATTATATATAATAAAAATATTAATTATTAATTACGAAATATATTTTTTATTATAACTAAAATTTTACTTCTAATTTAGGCATTTAGCCCGACTCTGCAACTAATATGTATTTCTGATACCACAAGTATCACATTATTTCCATTCCTTCGATTTCTTTGCATGAACTATAAGTTTCTTCCTCATCAATTTAGTGTACTGGTAATGTTGTATTTTAGATATTTCTTTAAGGGTATTTATCAAAAATACTAATTTTTATTAAAAAAAAATTATGATTTTATTATTTTTGAATTTTTTTTAATAAAAATACGGTTTTGCAACTAATGCAATTTGATATAACTAAAATTAACCTCAAATACAACTCAATACAACTTTTTTTTAAAAAAATTGAAATTGCTGGTAGCTGCATTTGAGATAAGATTTGCATTGGTTGAAAAATCGTATTTTGCACACAAAAAACTTTAAACATTGTATTTTCGCAAAATAAAAAAATTAGAAAAATGTATTTTTGTAAAAAAAAAAGTTTGGTATTTTTTATAAAGCCCTTTTTTTTAAAGAAAGAGAGATATTTCGTATTTATTTTCTTTAAAGAATACGACAGGAAAGGAAACTTATATTCTTAAAATTTTCTTCAATTTTTTTCAAAATGAAGAGAAAATTTCTGAAACAAATTATATTCTTAAATTTCTTTTCTTTTCCTTTAATTTAGTCTGAATTTTTTGAAAGGAAAAGAAATTTAAAAATGTAATTTGTTTCAGAAATTTTCTCTTCATTTTGAAAAAATTTAAAGAGAAAAGAAAATAATTCATTTTCACATCCTTTTCTCTGTTATAACAACCTCATAGAATATTTCAGTACTACACTAGCCACGTATCTTCATTTAAATAATCAAGAATGTACTCTCGGTCTAATAAATTTTGTCTTTATTTGAATTTTCAAAATCAAATTAATTAATTTTGACAAACAAACAAAATATATTAAATAATAATATATATTTTTTAAAATATCATAACAAACTTTGATTATCCTATTTTATGAATCAATTTGCAGATTTAAAAAATAATAAATTATTATTTTTTAAATGTTAGTCAAAGTTAAATTAATTTGACTTTGAAAAATCAAACTGAGACAAGATTTATGGGAGGAAGAGAGTAATAAAAGTTGTTAAAGAAGTAAAATTTTGGCAAGTATCGGTTACTTGGTTTAGAACGGACAGACGAAGAACAATTTATTTCAACTGTTGAGAGTATTTTATTCAGTTTGGTAGCTGTAGTAGTGTACGTATAATTAGCAGTAAAATCAGATTTTTGAAATAGTTAGAAATTAAAAAAATTATGACAATTTTTTTAAATGTCAATCGGGATTAAGAAAAAAATCTATTAAAATTTCAACTTAAATTTGAATTTGAAAAAAACATTATCTACTACATTTTGTAGTTCATAAATAGTACTACGTAATAGTTTAGTCTCATTAGTTCCCCTAATTATTTCTCTACGAATTTATTTATATACCAATTTTTATGATTTGAAAATATAACAAAATAAACTGCATCTATACATATTTCGTTAGCCGGAGACTGTAGTGTTATATACACTTTAATCTTTATTTTTTGTATAAAGCGTATGTATAGATAGGGACATGAAATGAAAAAAAAGTCATATATATACACTAAAAATCATATATAGGCACACCAAAATTCTAAAAATCTTTGAAACTTTCTATTTTTCTTCGATTGACAATGTCCAGACAAAATCACTAGAATGTTTCAAATTAGGATGTGAATATTGACTAGAATTTGACCAAGAGACCAATTTAAAGAATTTAAATCTTTTTAGTTATAAAATATAATTAAAATCATTAAAGGAAGGTGGCAAATATTTTTGCGCTACCCCATTTTTAATCAGTTCAAAAATGTAATCAATAATTTTTTTCAAATCATACCTATTAATTTTGAATGAAAATTACCGTTCCGCCCGACTTTGTGGTTGGTGTGTAAATATCTTTACGTTACATGTTCTAGAATCGCTTTGTTTTTAAGTGCTAACTAGTTAGAACAAGTGCAATAGTGTTCTAATTGGTTATCTATCAATATTATAAAATAATATGTTCTAATAATTTAGATAACTACTAGGACATGTGAACTCCAACAATCATACATATATCTATTATTTATTATTGTAATACTAATAAATTTAAAAACAAAAGGAAGGAAAAGTAAAAAAAGAGAAAAAATATAAGTGCAAAAGGAGGGAAATAATATTTTATTCTAAAAAAATGAAATAGAAAATGGTTTAGGATTATATATTGATAGGTAACCAAAGTCACGTTCTAGTGATTTAGGTAATCACTAGGACATTATTGGATTGAAATATTTTGACATAATACTTATTTTTCACCTTAAAACATCAAATAGGTAAACTTTTGGACTTGTTCTTAGTAGGAAAAGTTATGTGGAGACCGTTTTTTGTTGGAGACGTCGAACACTATATATGTACTGTTTGTACAATATTACAAAATATATTATTCTTCAAGCCGTACATATATGGTCACCACGTATTCGATAAAAATGCGGTATCCATATAACTTTTCTGGTAATTAATATATATAGTATGTTTATTATACTAAGTGTTTTTTTAAGGATATATAAGTGTTTAATCCCACCGACTCCATCATTTGTTTCTATATAAGGTGAATATGAAAATTAAGAAATGAGGATAAAGTGGACAGAATTGTGAAATTATTTTATTTTAATAAATAAATTTTAATATATTAGAAAAATACGTAAGTAATGAGATTATTTCTTTTAAGTACTAAAATTATACTATTTAGAAATGTGAAGAATTGAAAAATGCTTTCGTAAAATAAAAAAATTGTATAGGATGAAGGAAGTATAGCTAATAAAGTAATCATTAATCAATTATAAATATTATTTTCTATATTAAACTTTAATAACTTTTTCTTAGAAGAAATAATAGAAAAAAATTATATAACTTAGAGGTCTTTTGGTTAACCATTCACTTAGGTATTTGAAATTCGTGGAAAGTGTATATTGGCCGAATTGTTTTGTTGCACAAAATTAAAGAAATGAAAATACAAGACGGGGGAAGTTAATTAAGGAAGTGTATATTTTCCTTAATTAAGGAAATTAAGGAAGATTGAATAACCATAAGATAGGGGAAATTGCTTACACACACCCTCATAATTATTTGTACTTCACATATATATATATATATATATATATATATATATATATATATATATATATATATATATATATATATATTTGACAAACAAATTTAAAACATTCATTAAAACATTGGAACCCAGTCGGGACAAACCCCGAACTGTCAACTACAACCTCAACCTGATTGTGAAACAAAAAACGAGCTAAACCAATAGTTATTTTGTTTTCAGATCGCTTAACACATAAAATATTCAAATTCTTTAATCTAAAAATTATTAAAATCACATATCGAGAAATCCAACCTACACCAGTTGTGAAATTAGTATCATCACAATTGACGTTCACATAAATGTCATCTGTAACCCAATGTTCAAAACTATCAGTTACATCAACTGGTATTGGAGGAACAAATATCCCAAAATATGAACAATTTTTTGTTGTGAAAGGCGAGCTCTTGCGATATTCACCATCGTCCCAGATTTGATGCGAGTCTTACAGATCTCCCAAAATACATATAAATCATTATCAGAAAAACTACTAAAACTCGTAACAAGACACACAAAAACATCAAAACATAACACACTAACGTCCCAAAAATATGGGCACGACTAACAATCTTGAAAACAATATATTCAACAAGATCTCATCCAAAAAGAATTAGATATCAATTTTATTGAAAAAATTGATAAATTGAATATAGGATGAGAGAGCGAAAAGAATTTAATTATGAGTAACCAAACAATTTTCTACGCTTCCTATTAATTTTAAATGCCACTGAAATGATACTTTCCTATAGAAATTAATTCCTATATACAACCAAACCAAACAATCACTTGGTAAGATGGAGTTGGATTTTAGTGAAGCGGCAGAAGAAAAATAGTTGGAAAAGATTATGAGAAATGGGAAGTACGGAAAGTCACAGCATACAAAGAGTTTCTATAATCTTTAGTACTCAAAAATATTGTGTTACATACACACTTGTTATCAAAGAATCAAATATTTAACACATATAAATAAATTTAAAATTTTCCTTTCATATTATTATTGAAGTTAATTATTTACATATTATTTAATTATATAAAATAATCTCATTATACAAAATTTTACTAATTTTCAAATAAATAAAAACAACAAAAACTACATACTTACCATTTTCTGAGACGGACAAAATAAAATGCAAATCGCGGGATATATTATCAAATCGATTATATAACATAATAACCAGAAATCATTGTTATAAAAATTGAAAATCGAAACTTACATAATGATTTAAGATTAATTGTGTGATCGGTAAGATGGAGTTTCCTGGAAAGTGTATATTGGCCGAGTTGTTTGGTTGCACAAAATTAAGGAAATGCAACTATAAAATAGGGGAAGTTAATTAAGGAAGTGTATATTTTTGCTTAATTAAGAAAATTAAGGAAGATTGAATAACCATAAGATAGGGGAAATTGTTTACTCACCCTTCATGGTTATTTGTACTTCCTATGTTTTTTTTTTTACAAACAAAATTTAAAACATTCATTAAAACATTGAAACTCATCCGAGACAACCTCCGAACTGTCAATTACAACTTGATTGTGAAATAAAAAACGAGCTAAACCAATAGTCATTTTATTTTCAGATCGCTTAACACATAAAATATTCAAATTTTTTAATCTAAAAAGTATTACAATGACATATCGAGGAATCCAACCTACAGCAGTTGTGAAATTAGTAACATCACAATTGACGTTCACATAAGTGCCATATGTAACCAATGTTCAAAACTATTAGTTACATCAACTGATATTAGAGGAACAAATACCCCCAAAACATGAACAATTTTTTGTTGTGAAAGGCGAACTCTTGCGATATCTATCAACGTCCCAGATTCGATGCGAGTATTACAGATCTCCCAAAATATCATATAAATCATTCTCAGAAAAACTAACAAAACTCGTAACAAGACACACAAAAATATCAAAACATAACACACTAATATCCTAAAAAGATGAAAACAACTAACAATCTTGATAATAAGATACTCAACAAGATTTCATCAAAAAGGAATTAGATCTCGATTTTATTGAAAAAACTGATAAATAGAAAAGAGGATGAGAGAGTCAAAGAGATTTAATTATGAGTAATCAAACAATTTTCTACCCTTCATCTTAATTTTAAATACCAATGAAATGATACTTCTTGTAGGAAATTAATTCTTATATACTACCAAACAAGCACCTAGTACGATGGAGTTGGATTTTAGTGGGCGGCAGAGGAAAAATAGTTGGAAAAGAACATGAGAAATGGGAAGTACGGAGAGTCACAGCATACAAAGAGTTTCCATAATCTTTAGTACTAAAAAATATTGTGTGATATACACACTTGTTATCAAAGAATCAAATATTTAACACATATAAATAAATTTAAAATTTTCCTTTCATATTATTATTGAAGTTAATTATTTACATATTATTTAATTATATAAAATAATCTCATTATACAAAATTTTACTAATTTTCAAATAAATAAAAACAACAAAAACTACATACTTACCATTTTCTGAGACGGACAAAATAAAATGCAAATCGCGGGATATATTATCAAATCGATTATACAACATAATAACCAGAAATCATTGTTATAAAAATTGAAAATCGAAACTTACATAATGATTTAAGATTAATTGTGTGATCGGGAATTAATCGGATTGATCTAAGGAATAATTAGATTTAATATATTATTATAATAAAATTTAATATATTTATATAATTTATTATAGAATATATTATTTAAAAATAATTGATTAAATTTAATCAATTCGAAGATTTCTAAAAAATTGAGGGATTTTGAAACACTTTAGGAAAAACAAGAGTTAATGAACTAGATTAAGGAATAATATCCAACGACTTTATTTATATTTAGTTAATACTTACATAATTAATTTTATTAAATAAAGTAAGTATGTTATCACGTGCCGGCAAGCATACAAAAAGAATAAAAGAAAAGAGATTTAACGACGACCACCATCCAACGGCTAATATTTCTCTATCCTTTCCTTACCGCTTGATTCTCATCCAACGCCTCTCATTCAACTCAACTCCCTCGATAATCGTGCCCGAAACTCTCTCCCACTATATATACACTCCCACAAAACTCACTCATCTCTCTCGCACACCCTCCCCCTCTCTCTCTCTGTCTCTCTCTCTCTCACAACTAAACTAAACTAACTTCTCTCTTGTCTATGCTAACGTGCGCGCACACACTACACACACTCTGCTTATCCTGCGCACAATTTCCGATGAAGTCGCCGGCGCCGCAGATTTTGAACTAGAAAAAATCGAATATTTCGTCGAGAATCGTGAGATGGAGACGCAGAAGAGCACGGCGAAGCTCACGAGAACGCAATCGTCGCTTCTCCGGTCATCTCCGACGATCCGATCGTCGATACAAAGCTTGTCTGACATAAACGAGGTGAAAAATGAAGATGATTATGACCTAGAAGAACAAAAGTTTCATAAACCGGGTATTAACCCGACCCGACCTGGTTTGACCCGGTTCGGACCGGTAACTGCTTTAGTGTTTCTATCGGTTTATACACTTTATATATATTACCAAGGGGATGATTTGAACACATCTGAGAATTTACTGTTGGTGTTGGTTTTTCTTGCTGTAATTGTTTTTATTGGCGGTAAAAACAAGGGGGTAATTCAATTAGGGTTTGTGATTTTGAGGAAATTGAGTAACAGGTGTTTGAAAAAATTAGGGGTTTTTAGGGATGATAATAAGCCTGTTCAGTGGTTTATTGGTGATTCTGAAAAGGGGTTTAAATCTGGGGTTGAATTTGAGGATGAGTGTGATATTGATCTTGTGAGACAAGGGGTTGAGTTTTATAGTAATGGTGATTTTTATGAAGGTGAATTTTACAAGGGGAAGTGTAATGGGAGTGGTGTTTATAACTATTTTGTTAATGGGAGGTATGAGGGTGATTGGATTGATGGCAAGTATGATGGGTATGGAATCGAGAGTTGGTCTCGAGGGAGTCGATATAAAGGACAATATCGACATGGATCGAGACATGGGTATGGTGTTTATAGGTTTTATACCGGGGATAGTTATGCAGGGGAATGGTTTAATGGACAGAGTCATGGAACTGGAGTACAGACTTGTTCTGATGGGAGTTGTTATGTTGGTGAGTTTAAGTATGGGTTGAAACATGGGCTTGGTTGTTACCATTTCAGGTGAGAATTTAATGTTTTGGTTTGTTTTAAAGTTTGAATCTTGAGTTGTTTTGATAGTTTGTTTGTGTTTAGATTGTGAATTTGATTGATGATATGGGAATTTGATTGTTAGGGATAAGGTTAAAAGATGATTAGTTTAATTGAACTGATAGATATTAATTAAGGTGGAATCTTTGTTGTTGTCATAGTTAATTTAATGTTGATTTGTTTGGTTATGAACTATCCCTAATTGAAGTAGTTGTGTTTGAAGATATTGAATTATATGTAAAATTGTGATAAGTTGAGCCTTCTTGAATTAACTTGACTTGCGTTTAGCTTTTGTGTAGTGAATTATGTTTCTAACTGGAATTGCTTTGATACTTCATGCGTGCTTCCGATCTTGTGTTTGTTAAATACATATCTGAGCTTTAAATTCAGACGATTCACAGATGTCATTTTATATAACCTATACTTTTGTTGTTACTCTGGCAAGTATATTTTGGAATGTTTTTGAATTTTGATTTGCAACAAAAATGCATTGCTTTGGTGGAAATATTAATTGTATTCATTAAATGTTGCAGAAATGGAGATAGATATGCTGGGGAGTATTTTGGGGATAAAATACATGGATTTGGTGTCTATCACTTTGCTAACGGTCACTGCTATGAGGGATCATGGCATGAAGGACGTAAGCAAGGTTTTGGAATGTATACTTTCCCAAATGGTGATTCAAGATGTGGCGAGTGGGACTCTGGCTCCCTGAAGGCTTCGTTACCTCCATTAACTGATGCAACCCTCAGAGCAGTTCAGGTAATTTGTTCAGCATACATGTAAATATATAATCGTAACAACTTTAGCTGGCAGTAGGGTATTCCATCTATGGATCTTTTACATCTTGGGCCTGCTAAGTAGTGTGTCGTGTTGGCTTCTGTTTTTCATTCAAAGTTAGCGTATAGAAAACTGAGTAGCATTATATTGATAATTGTTTCCGCATTTTCTACTGGCAAGAATTCCATCATCAATGATTTTACGAGAACAGGGTGTTGACCTTTTCCGTCTTTTCTTATGTTTATTGCAGGCTGCTAGAAAAACTGCAGAGAGCGCAATCCGCTTGCGCCAGGTTGATGATCACATAAATCAGGCAGTTACAGCCGCAAACAAAGCTGCAACTGCCGCAAGAGTTACTGCTGTCAAAGCAGTTCAAAACAGAATCGAAGACAAATTTTGTGACACTGACCTGTAGAATTCTAGCGTTCTATTTGATCTGTAAATTTTACGTAATATGTTCGAAAAAAGTTCTATTTGATCTGTAAATTTTACGTAATATGTTCGAAAAAAGTTTTAACGTCGCCCCGGCAAAGCAAAAGCTGACCAGAGGTTGAGATGAGTATGATTGAGGTCTGGTTGACCACACTGTAATCTGTATATATACTAATTTGTACATCAATGGAAGAGTTTTCGGACTCCTTTGTACCAGTTCTGTCTAGTTCTGTGACTTCTGTCTATACGCTCGTGGTTAAAATTTTTGGGGTTGGTCAAATATGAAAATCAGTAATATATCTGTCCTGCAATGACTACATTTTGTACATTTTGTCAGTATATTCCAGATCATTTCAGCCAAAAATTTCAAAACAGTTTTGCAATACTACACGTCTAAAAATCCTAGATACTGGTACTGCAAATCATTTAGTCAAACTGTCCAACTAACAAAGATGATTCATTTGTAGGTCACAAGCTAAATTAATTTAGAGGATTGGAAAGTATATTAAACCTACTTTACTTACATTTGGTTTATGACAATTTTTTCAAAGTTTCTCGAGTAATGATTATAAAAACAAAAATGTAGGAGAGGATTAGGTTATGTACTTAATACTCTAGTATCATTTCAAGTAGTATTAAAGCACACATGCTTGATAAATAAATAGGAAAATTGTTAGCTTTTTTGTTTCTCCCCTTTGGGTCTAACAAATGTCGTGAAAGAAGCCTTTTGAGCTTATGGGATAAGATGCAGATGAGTTTCCTTGTCTAGTTGTCTGTGATTGGAACTTTATTAACAGATCAATGCCCATGCTCTGATGCTCATGTCACAAACATTTTGAGATTGAGGATCTTTTGCATGGCACACTAATTAGCTGTTGCAGCTTCTTGGTTCTTTTATTAAAACAAACCAATCAACCCCCCCCCCCCCCCCCCCCCCCCCCCCGCCCGCATGATCAAGTTACAAGGGGTTGCTAGGCAACCAAATCGTGACAAAGGGTCATCTAGTTACACGAAACTAAGACCAATGAATCTAATAAAGCTCTTTTTATATAAGATTGATGCCAGGCTGCCAGTATTTCACTAAACTAATAAAGGGCAATGTGCTTCTCTGCCTAAACAAAAGCTAATGTTTGGGACTGTCATTCTTCTTATTCAACCACATGCTGCAGTAGTGGACGATTGGTGGGGTTTAAATGGTTAAATATCTCTCTCTCTCTTTTAACTTTTTCTTGATCCACAATCTTTCTGTTTTTCTCTAATCTCATCTAACAAACTTTTACTCTGTTTTTAAATTTCAAATCTCTAAGGATTCTCTGATCCAAACTCTCTCTCTCTGTCCCTTAATATTACAAAAATGCAAACTTCCAACTACTCCCACATGCAATTGTACATCCAGTGATTTTTATGTTCCATGCTTACAATAATTGCATAGGTTACTGTAATTATTTTCATTAATCCTAGACGATGGGCATGAATAGCATTTTTAAGATATTTAGACTGGCAGAGTCAAGATCAAACACTGTTCTCAAAACAGTTTTGTTGTAATCTACTCCTTAAAATTGATTTGATTTAATTTTTTTTGGTGCAATGTGGTATGGTTACATCATTGGATATGTGTATTATATTGAGTAGGGCCTTGGTGCCTTACCAAGTTACCATAACTCTTATCTAAACCAATGTTGGCTCTATTATTGCCTTATTGGTTGGACTAGAGCACTACATATATCTGCATATACATACAATTTATATTTAAATTGTATCTATGAGGAGGATCAAATTCTGACCATATCGAAAAGTGGTGAATAATGCAGTTCTAAATAATTGAACTGATCAATTTAGCAGGGGGGGCTTCCAATGAATTGATTTTTTGAAGTTCGGAACATGTAAGGAAAAGTACACGAGGAACATGCACATTTTGTGTACTTTACTTTATTCCACAGTTTTGTAAGTTTAGTAACTTTTTAATTGAGGCAAAAAAATATGAGCATTTTTGGTTTTCTTATAAATAATTTATAAATTTAGAACTTTATGTGAAAAACCAAACAGATCATGTATAAGAATGGGTCCGTTTGACATTATTTATATATTATTTATAAATTAATATATATTAGATTATAAATTATTTATTAAATAACAATTTACTTTTTACCTTTCTTATCAATGAATAAATAAATTTGGATGACAAAGGGTTCAAGAGCTTTGTTTGAACCCCTCTTTACGAGGCTTTGTTAACTCTCATTTCATTCCCTCGTTAGCTGTTTGATTTTTTCCCCCAAGTACCAGTACATTCAACATCTATCGAGTGTTTATATTGACTATATGTAACGGATAATGATTATGGGAGCCTATATATATGTAGATTTATTAAGGGGGTGTTTGGCTCTCCATTTTTTCTGGAAATAAGTCATTATTTCCGGAAAAAGTAGGTATGCATGTACTTTTTTTAAAAATAAATAACTTATTTTTTATTTTAAAAATAATATTTGGTTTTAAAATTCTAAAATAAATATTTATCTTTAAAAAAATATGAAAATATGTAAAAAAAATATAAAATAAATAATTTATTTTAAATTTAAAGAACCCCAAAGAGCGACTAAACGTGATTCAATGAAAATAGTATGCGTGAATAGGCTGTTTAGTTTATCATACAAGTAACTTATAAATGAGAATAATATATGTAGTTTTTAATTTATATGGAATTTAATAGTACCTCCAAAAGCACCGAATATGATTATGCGGTGGTGGTTTTTATTATCCAAGTTAGTTGAAACTTATCTTCAACTCTTTTAACAACTAAAAAATCGGTCTTTATTGGATTATCATTTTTATTTGAATCATAGGTTGTCTCGAAAACTCAATATAAATTTCTACACAAGTCTCTAAGATTTTGAATATTATATATATATAATACGGGTACAATTAGAGCTGTCAAAGGGATAATTCGGATACGGATTTGTCTATATCCGTATCCGATTTCGAAAATCTGTATCCGTATCCGTTCTGAATCCGAATTTTTTTAAAAGTTAATATCTGAATCCGGATCCGACGTATACTATCCGAATACGGATAATATCCGGATCCCAATCCAATTTTTAATAAGTTTTTTAAATTTATATTAAAAATTCAAAAAAAATTGCAAAATAAATATTAAAAATTTAATTTAGTTTTTTAAAATTGAGTTAAGAGTTGAAGAGATTTAAGCCTATTTTATTTTTTAAAAGTTAGTTTTTATTTATCCTTTCAATCTAATTTTGTTATCTTTATAATATTAAACTCAAATAATATTTTTATAATTATATAAAATTTGTATAAATATATTATTTAATGAATATATACACATACACACTACAAAACTAATAGAAATAATTTTAAATTATATATATATATATTATATATATATTATTTAAATATCATATATATTTAATTTCAGATTCGGATTTTTTCGGATACGAATATGCCTAAATATACTATATTTGTATCCGAAATTGTCGGATACGGATGATATCCGGTTTGTCTCGGATACGGATGATATCCGGTTTGTCTCGGATACGGATATAGATATTCCGGACGAATATCGGATTATTTAGATTTTTTTAACAGCCCTAATTATAAAGTATAATAATCTTATTAAGAATCGGCTAAACAGAATGGTACAATTAATGGACAACTAGAATTGAAAAAAGAGTGGCAAAATATCATATCTTCCAGCGTAGACTTCACACAGAGTAGAATAAATAGACGAGACAATTAGGCTTTGTTAACTCTCCTTTTATTCCCTCGTTAGCTGTTCTATTTCCCCCCCAAAAGTACCAGTACGTTCAACAGATATCGAGTGTTTATACTTTATAAGTTTAAATATAATTTAAACCATGTGTTATTAATAATATACAATTCAAACCCTTTTTAATATATTTAGTAAATTTAACCCTACGTTTTTTAACTATTTACAATTGAAACATTTTTTAAAATAATTAGTAAATTTAACCCTATGTTTTTGAACTATGTGCAATTGAAACCTTTTTTAAAATAAATAGTAAATATAACCCTACGTTTTAAAACATTTAGTAAATTTAACCTTGACTTTTTAATTTCGGAATAAAATAAATTTTATGACAAAATTTTGAATAAATATTCGTCAAATGCACTATTATCAATTTTTTTGTATAGATATTATCTAAGCATAATAGATATTTACAATTATTAGGATTTTTTCTTATAAAATGGATATTTAGATGTTCTTTTCTATATTAATATAACTATATATATAATATATTATATATGTTCAATAAAATTTTAATATGTGTTTATATTATTCCATCTTGTCATCACACTTCCCGCTCAATATATTCATGAATGTTCATCACCGAATTTAATTTATTTTCACAAATACTCTTCGGTGAATATATTCTCGAAAATACTTTTTCGATATAAAATTTATTTTATTCCGAAATTAAAAAGTCAAGGTTAAATTTACTAAATATTTTAAAACTTAGGGTTAAATTTACTATTTATTTTAAAAAAGGTTTCAATTGTACATAGTTCAAAAACATAGGGTTAAATTTGCTAATTATTTTAAAAATTTACTAATTATTTTAAAAAAGGTTTCAATTGTAAATAGTTAAAAAACGTAGGGTTAAATTTACTAAATATATTAAAATAGGGTTTGAATTGTATATTATTAATAACACAGGGTTTAAATTGTAAATAAGCCTACTTTATATTGACTATATGTAATGGATAATGATTATGGAAGCCTATATATATGTAGATTTATTAAATGTGATTCAATTAAATTAGTATGCGTGAAAAATCCACAAAAATTAATTTCAAATATTATAGTTGATCATTGTCTTAATAATGGACTCGTAGGAATAAATGGAAAGTGGTAAATATATATAGTATGGTTTAATTAAATATCATTTTAAAATTTTACAAGAGCTTAAAAATTAATACTTTTTATTAGTAGAAAAACAAATTCATTATTTGAGAAATGAAAAATATATAAAATTAAACCGAAAAAAAAACTTAAATACAAGCATAATATAATACTCCTCCGTTTGATATACTCTTCCTTCCTATTTTGTGGCCGTTTGGAGTTCCTTATATTTAAAATAAGTAGCTTATTTTATTTTTATTTTTTACATATTTTCATTTTTTTTAAAAGATAAATATTTGTTTTATAATTTTAAAATCAAATATGAACTTAATTATTTCCGGAAATAAGGGTTTATTTCCGAAAAGTACATACATCCCTGCTTTTTTCCGGAAATAAGGGCTTATTTCCATAAATAACCGGTTGCCAAACAGGCCCTTTATTTCTCTCTTTTGAAAAAAATATTATTATATATCCATTGTTCAACTCTTGATTCAATATATACATTTGTTAATAATTTTCTAAAATTATCATTTTTAGTGTTTCTTTTTTCCATATATATATTGAATTAATATATTAAATATAAGTAAAAAATAAAAAAATGAATTATAATATTTAAAATTTTAATTGTAAAAAGAATGAAAATATCAGAACTTAGTATGCATGCTAGTAGGGCGACGCCGGACATGAATTTGAATGTCGATAGCCGAATGTATTCAAGCAACAACTAGATTAAATAATTAGTTTCAAAAAAACAAAAAACTAGATTAAATAATTAAATTATGTAGCTTTTATACGGACCTTAAGCAAAATGAGAAAATAAACTTCATATTATAAACCCTAAAAATAAATAATAACAATGTGAATAGTAAGAAAAAATGGGCATCCGTGATATTTATTTCAAAACTAAAAATATACTCCTCAATATCAACAATTTTAGATTTTAATAAAAAAGAGTTTATGATAATTTTTTTAAATAAAAAATGTTTATTCAAAAAATATTTAAAAAAAATTCTTTTTGTTAAGATCTTGAATTGTGTGTGAAAGAATAGAAAGGAGACATATTGAAATTGCTACACATTAATGCGAGATTTCAAATCTCGAACTGACCTCAACCGTAATCGCGTAAATCCGGACTCAACTACTAAGAAGCGTCTTCCGAAAAATCCAACCTTGGTTATTTCTCATTGTTGTGAACGGACATTGCGGTATTACGTTAATTATACTCGAAAAGGATATTTAAATTTTTATAATTTCTAACAAAAACGTTTGAAACAGACAAATTACTACTAAACACTATTTTACTATGCTTAAGATATTTGCCTTCTTGAAAACGTGGATAATACAAAACTATTGTACAAAATACTGCCTCATTCCCTTTTTACTTGACACTTATGAAAAAAAAATTGTCTCAAAATAGTTGTCCATATCTTCTTTCAATATATATTTTTACTTATTTCTCCAAAATTACCCCTTACTCCTATTTCTTAAGTTTGACACTACAGCTGATTTTCAAATTTATTTCAGTATTTAAGATATTTATTAGGGATAAATATAAAAACAAATCATATAATTAAAAAATTTCGTATTTTTTAAGAAGAATTAAGTAAAAGGGGACCGAGAGTAGATTTAAAACCTCATAAATATTGAAGTTTCTTTGTAAGAAGAAAACATTGAAAAAATCAAGGAAAAAAAGATGCTTCGAAGCATGTTCACTAAGTTTAATAAATTTTGTGCCGTTGCTAAAAATTTGTAGCCAGATTCATTAGAATATTACTCACTTCCCCTTTACACGTTCATTTTCAAAATAAATTTTGTGTCTAAATAAATGCTCATTTATAGTTTCAAAGTAAAAATAATAATAATTTTGTAAAACTATACCTATATTTATTATTTTCAAGATTTAACTTATTCAAAATTCACTTAATTTTTTTTTTAAGACATTAATCAGGTGTATGCATCTGAAAAATTTAGTCTAAATAATTTTTCTTAATATGTATGATTTTTCCATAATGCACATCTAGGGACTGAGGGAGTGTTCCTCAAGTAAAAGTTACAGTAGTATTTTATATATATCGACAATACAGCGATAATCCCTCGTCAGTTCATCATTATCACTTCCCCTTTTTACGCCTCCACGACATTTTTTATTGTCGCTCATAATTTATACATATTCATATAAAAATGTTGATTAATTTATGAGATTATTTTAAAAGGACAAATTGATTAAGGGTATTAATTGTTTTAGATAGCAAGTTAGCAACTGTATTAATTCTCAATGATTCAGTGTAATTGTTCCAAGAATGTTTATCTTGTCATTAATTAATAGAGGAGGCATGTCATTAAGTATTGTAGACTAGCTACTTTGGTTATTGGAATACTCCCTTCGTCCCGTCGAATTGTTTATATTTGAATTGAGTGCGGAAGTTAAGAAAATTATATAAAGTATTATGAAAGAAAAGTAAAATGGGATGAAAGAGAATGAAAAGTAGGTAAAGTGGTGGGGTTGATTGATATTTAATTGATAGATTTGAAAAAGTGAAGGAAAATAGTGTGTGTGAGTAAATTTTATAATATAAAAATTTATCATTTTTAAAAAATTTTAAAATATAAAAAAATTGGGTGAGACATCAAAAAAAAAAGAGAGTAAAAAATTGGATAAAACATGGACAGTATATTAAGATCGCAGCACCTCAAAACACGGTTAACAACTTGTAAGCACAATAATCATTTCTAAAAAATGAAACTTGTAAGCACAAGTTTATTATTTGTGTGATAAATAAATTATATTTTTGTATATTTATTGAAGCATGTGATTTTCGAAATAACAAAAATATACCAAGGTAAGATGCACAAAATTATAAGAAAGTCAAGAACTATAATGATTTTTTTTTTGTTAAGAGATACGTTATACGTAAGTGAATTGTATCAGAATAAAATAACCCGAGCAATGAGTTCCTTCATTCAAAAAAGTTTAATTATCATTTAACCGTCGGACATGCAAAGATGTCCGGAGACATTTAGATAATAAAATTTTAATATTTGAGAGAAAAACACCCATATTGAATAATCCATGCAATCACCCTGAAAATAAGAAAAAGATAAAAAAAACACATAAGTTGATGAATATAACAAAATATTAATATATAAATTATAGTATTTAAAAACTGAACCAATATCCGGTAATAAAAAGTTAATAATATATATACATAAATATAAGTGTATATGTAAAAAATATGGAATCTAACCAAAAAGAATTCCTTTAGTTAGACACTTTATTTAAATAAAATATATAGAGTGATACAATTATTTTAAATATTTATTTACGGGTCATTTGATAACTTCTTAACGGAACTGAACGAGAGCATAAGCTCCATTAAGATCATTTGTTTAGTCTCTGCAGTTCCCTAATGAATACTAATTCAACTGTCCGATTAAGAAATAGAATCCTACAGAACCATACTTACATGAGAAGGCGAGCACTTGATATATATCCATGCTAGGCTAATAGTCAATGTTACATTATTTCTTATTGATTATTTTGTTTGTTTAATTTTATATTATTAATTACAAAATTATATTTTTTAAAGAAAATAATTGAATATTAACTTTTAATGCATTTGATTATATTATTCAAATCTATAATTTATATTATAATACTAATAATCTTTTATTAAATATTATATGCTAATATTTAAATTACTATCTATTACTTATTATAATATAGACACAGATAATAAGTAATTGATAAAAACTATCTTATATGTGTATATTTTTTTAATTATATCTTAGAATTTATGAATTTTGTTTAAATTATTTTTTAAATCATAATTAAAGTATTCAGATTATATGATTCATATTTAACAAATGAGTTATTCAAATTTGATATTAATGATTGAGAAATTAACTTATTCAAATCTTAGTATGCTTTCTATGTTAGATTTTACTTAGAGAATTCCACCTTAACCCTTTTATATTAGTTTCCTATATACCTTTATTCATACTAAGGATGACTCATTACCTAACAGAGTTCATTACTAGTATCTTAATATTGTTTATTCTTATTGTATTGCACGTTCTTTAAGTATGATATTATCTTTTAGTTTTTATCCTATAACAATACCATTCACATATTCAAGCAATGAGAAAATTTTCAGTATAATACCTTCGAGACAATTGATGTTACAATGTTAGAGGGGCTAGGATATTTGAGGCCTGAGTTGACTAGAATTCCACTTCGTATGATAGTCAAGGGTGTGGTGCAAGTGTATTTCACGCTACAAAGTATTCACATATGTAAAACATGGTTTGAGAAGATCGCATCTCGTCTGCCTGCTCTATGAGTTCTCATGCCGAATCCATGCTTCGTCTTCTTTATTCTGTCCAATGATACTGTCAGTATCGTTTAAAAACTTCATGTCTAATAGTATTGTAATCTTTATAGCTGCACATCTATACAGTATTCTTGCCCGTAATTTCATCATATACTTGAATATTTTACAGGAGATGATACAACTTGCAAGATCGTTAAAATAGTTGTAGGACAAGGGTAAACTATATCAACATTTGTCTCGGTGAACATTCTTGTGCAACACATAATTTGTATATAAATCCAGTTATGAGGCTTGGCTTGTAACCTGATTGAAAAAGCAGAGGGAGTTCCACAACCGTGACAATCTTTGTATTTCCAATATGGGACTTTGATTTAGAGCATACGAGAGATAGAAGTTGTTCAAGAAGCCAACAAAGGGTTTGAAGGCTTCACCAGCTTCACCCACAGAAGCCATTGTGGTAAAGTTGGTTTGGACAAGAGAACAAATAACTTGAGGTCCACACATGGTTAAGAGTTAAAAAGTTTAGAAATATAGAGCAGTTTAGAGAAGAAATTGCAGATAAAATAGTGGGTTTTTAGGGCGTTAGAATATTTTAGAGTTTAAAGAGAAGAGAAGAGTGAGAGAGATTTTAACTGTTTGTATATATATGATGTGAAAAAGTAGCTGTCAAAGTTGAATTTCAATCGATTGATTTGACAATTGTATCTATTAATCCATTCGCTTCTTAATAGTAACTTCTGCGCTAGAAATCACAAATACTCTTGACAATAACATTAGCTGTTAGAGAATATATAAATAATTGGATAACCCTAATATTGACTGTTGACAGTATGTTACGCAGGGATTTGGAAAACTATACTGTCAAAGAATACAGACAATAAGTTTATGACAATATGTTTCAGTCCCGCATACTATGTTGTCAATACTTCTCAAACGATCGACAATAACTTATTGCTATATGATAGTATGGATAAAAAACACTGTCAAAAAACCTGACAGTATTTTTTATTAACCTCATATGAATTAAGTTATTTAAAATAAATTAGTTAACCTCTCAGTAAAATATCATCATGTGTATCCACTGTGATAAAAATCAAAACACCTCAAGAGGTCATTAATTCACAGTGAATTTCAGTTAAATAAATTTTTGATCAACTAAACAGAATTACATTAACATGATAAATTTAACATACCCAATTCACTCACTAGCCTGTTGAATATTTTTTTCATCCGGTGGTTTGGTGAAAATATCTGCAAGTTGCTTCTCTATGGACACATAGATCAGCTTGATTGTGCCTTCCTCCACATGCCCTCTAATGAAATGATGTCGGATGTCACTGAATTTGACACTGAATGCTGCTTCTTGCTAAACTATGAAACCAACCTTTCTCCCAAAAATTAACAGCTTCATGTTGTACTCTTTCTGTCTATTCTGCAACCAGCATAGTCTGAGTCTGAATATCCAACCAAGTCAAAACCAGATTCTTTAGGATACCAAAGGCCTAAATCTTGAGTGCCTTTCAAGTATCTAAAGATTTTTTTACTGCCATTAAGTGAGACTCCTTTGGATCAGACTGGAACCTTGCACACAACCCTATTGCAAACATGATGTCAGGCCGGCTAGCTCTTAGGTAGAGGAGATAGCCAATCATTCCTCTATACATCTTGTTATCCACCTTCTTAACTTTTGGATCCTTGTCAAGTTGAGTTGCTGTTGAGATTGGAGTTTTTGTAGGATATGAGTCTTCCATGTCAAATATTTTCAAAAGATCCTTGACATACTTAGTTTGACAAATAAATATTCCATCTTCTTTTTGATAGACTTGAAGTCCAAGAAAGAATACCAACTCACCCATCTTGCTCATCTCATATTTGTTTTACATTAACTCTGAAAATTTCTTGCATAACTCTTCATTTGTTGAGCCAAAGTTGATGTCATCAACATAAACTTGGACTAGAATGATATCTTTTCCATGATTTTTGTAGAAAAGAGTTTTATCCACAATCCCTTTTGTAAAATTATTTTCAAGAAAAAACTTGGAAAGAGTGTCATACCTAGCCCTTAGTACTTGCTTTAAACCATACAATGCCTTGAGCAGTCTGTACATAAAATTCTGCATTTTTGGATCTTCAAAGCCTAAAAGCTGTTCAACATACACATCTTCTTCTAGCTCTCCATTAAGAAAAGCACTCTTAACATCCATTTAAAAAACTTTAAAGTTGTTGAATTCATCAAAAGCCAAAAAGATTCTTATTGACTCAAGTCTGGCAACATGAGCAAATGTTTCATCATAATCAATCTATTCATGTTGACAGTAACCTTTTTCCACCAGCCTTGCTTTGTTTCTTGTGACAGTACCACAATCACCCATCTTGTTCATATAAACCCATTTGATGTCTATTATAGATTTATTCTTTGGTCTAGGCACCAATTCTTAAACAGAACTTCTTTCAAATTAATTAAGCTCTTCTTGCATGGCATTAATCCAATCTGGATCATTCAATACTTCTTCTAGAGTTTTCGGTTCAGTTTGAGAAAAGAAACAAGAGTACATGCATTCATTTGCAACATTTCTTTTTGTTTTGACTCCAGTTCCTGGATCACCAATGATTAGATCATTATTGTGATCTCTGTTCTATTTTGTTTCTCTTAGAGAGTCACTAGAGTCTTCAACACTTTGTTGGTTGACAACATCTTTTGCTCTTGCTGTTGATAGCATCAATTTCTTTAAGTCCACTATTTATGGGAACATTCCTAGATAGATCAGTTGTTTGAGAAGTTTCTTGATTTTCACAACACCATTTTGTTGAGGTGTCCTTGGTGTAAAGAATTATTGAGTGATACCATTGTCTTTGCAAAAATCATTCATGATAATGTTTTTGAACTCAGTACCATTGTCACTTCTCAAACTCTGTACTTGTACTTGGGATTCTTGTCAAGAACCCTTACCAAATCAATAATCTCTTGAGCAGCTTCATCCTTGGTTGCTAGAAACCTCACCCAAGTGTATCTTGAAAAGTCATCAACCATCACTAAGGCATATCTTTTTCTTGCCAGTGATTGCACATTCACAAGACCAAATAAGTCAATGTGAATAAGTTGAAATGCTTCATTAATTGAATCACGTGGACTGCTTTTGTGAGTGACTCTCCTTAGATTTCCTTTTTGGAAATCCTCACCCAATCCTTCTTGATAAAATTCAAGTTGAGGAAGCTCTTTCATCAACTCTCTCTTCATTAGATAATTCATAGCTTTAAATTTCAAATGGGAAAGCTTCTTGTGCCATAGCCAACTTTCAGATGATGAAACCTTACTGTAAAAATAGTAGACTTTGTCTTTTCTTACTGAATCTAAGTCATCTATAAAGAGGCTTCCTTTTCTTACTCCTTGAAGTGCTTCTTCTCCTGTCTTTTTGTTGACAATGGAGCATCTATCTTGATCAAATCCAACTTTAAATCCTCTTTCACAAAATTGAGTGACACTCAATAAATTATGCTTCAAGCCATTCATTAGAGCAATTTTCTCTATCTTCAAATTTCTAACTTTCAGAATACCATATTCCATTATGAAACAAATATTGTTGTCACCAAAGGTTACATAAGGTCCAGCCATTTTCTTGAACTGTGATAGCCGGGCTTTATCACCTGTCATGTGTCCTGAGCATCCATTGTCAATGATCTACATGATTCTTTTATTTTTCCTATTGCCCTGCAAAGTAAATATTTCAAGTTATTTTTGGTACCCACATTTTATTGGGTCCATTTTGTTTAGCTAGTTCACAGTTTAAATCTTGATCCGTTTCTTTTCTTTCTTTTACTTTGAGCATGACTCATGTAGCTATCCATTCAGTTTTTATAACTTGTTTACTAGCCTTGTTCTTGGGTGGCTTGTCCATCCTAACTTTAGGAGAATTGAAGTCTTTTTTTTTTCAATTTTAACATTCGTATGCAGACATATTTGATTATTATGAAATGGCATGTTAAAGCAAATACTCATCAAATTCATTTTACACGAAATGCAATCAAAATCACCGTAGTAAGATACTTGTCTGTTCTTTAAAGGTATGCTGTGTAAATTTCTATTGACAGATATAACATTCTTTACTTCAGACTTACTCTTGGTACATGCATGAGTTAAATGACTAGAAGACCCATAATTGTTACACAACTTCCTAGGAGCATTAAGAATGTAGCCATAATTATTATTTTTGTTTATCCCTAACTTCCCATTTCTGTTCTTCTTAGTCTTCATGACAGTAGGTTTAGAAGTTACTGTGTTAGTAGTGTTGATAATAAGTTTAGATGGAAATGTCTTGACAATATGATTTGATCTTACTATCTTGACAACATCTTCTGAACTTACTATCTTGCTAGTATTGACAGAATCTTCTAGACCCTGAGTACTATCAAAGGAAAAGATAACCGTCTTGGGGATTTTGACAATATCTTTCGACTTAAGTTTCCTATTGACAGTATCATTGTCCTCATCAGCTAATTCTTGCTTAAGAATTAGTGATTCCTCATCAAATTCAACTCCATCCTTTTTGAATAGAGGATTCTTCACTCTTTTCAGTATAGAGGGTCTGACAGTAGATTTTTCAGAACTAGTGTCATCCTCTACAACATATTTCTTACCTTTTTTCTTTTCATTGCTAAACCCTATACCTACTTTTTGATTTTCAATATTATCATCATGGTATGATTTTAACAATGAAGAAGAATTTTTGTAAGCCTTGATTTTAAGTTCTTTTTCAGGTATCTATTTTCTGAGAAATTCCTCAATCTGGGAAGCACATAGTACCTTGTACTGTAGAATTTCATTCTAATGTTGTAAGGACTCAAAAGTATTCTATTTAAGTTCTAGTTCTTGATTCTTGTTCTTTAATAACTCATTAGCACTAGGCAATTTGACAATCTCTTCATTTACAGCTAACATGCTTGTATGAATGTTAAAGATTTCAGAACTTAAACTTTCAACAGTTTTCTTATACTGAGATGCAGTCATATCAGCAGTAGTAAGAATGGATACCTGACTGGATGAAGTAGGAGAGTCTTCTTCTGATTTTGCCATGAGAGCAAGATTTCCATACTCCTCTTCATCTTCATCTTTATCATCATATTCTTCCCAGCACTTGCCTTCAGCCACAAATGCCGTTCCTTGTTGCTTTTTGAGCAAGACTTCATACTTGGCTTTGAGTTCCTTATAGTCATTGTCATTTCTTCTCACTTGTTTTGGCTTTTTACATTCTATAGGAAAATGCCCCATATTATTACAGTTGTAACATCTTATCTTTGATCTGTCCACCAATCATGTCTTGTATCCACCTTTGTCATTTCCTCCAGGCTTTGAGGTGCCCCCTCTGTTGAAACTGGAGCCTTGTCCTTTGGGCTTGAAAGATTTATTTTTCTTGAACCTCAAGTTTGAGAACTTTCTTGCCATGTAGGCCATAGTTTTATTCTCCATATTATCAAGTTCATCCAAGGTGTAGAATTCATTTTCATCACCATCCTTGAGTTCAAGTGTCATACTTTCATCTTCATCGGTTACTTCTTCAATCTTGATCTATTGATATTGAGATTCCAGTAGCTGCAACATCTTCGGGTCTTGGGCCACTAGAGCATTTGATGTGTTGGCCATCTTTCCTCTTTAGCCTGTTTGAATAACACTTTTCTGTAACAGCTCTAACTCATAAGTTTTGAGAATTCCATACAAGATTTCAAGAGAAACTTTAGACATGTCTCTCCATTCTCTTATGGTAGTGACCTTGTGCTCCAAGTGGTCAGGAAGTGTTAACATAAATTTCATGTTAACTTCCTTCTTATCTTAGAATTTGCCATGCAATTGCAGTTCATTGATTAACCTGTTAAATCTCTCAAACATCTCTGTCAACCATTCACTTGGTTTGGCCATGAAGGCCTCATACTGAGACACCAATATTTGTCTTTGATTATCATTCACCTCCTCTGTTCCTTCACACTGAATCTCAATGGTTTCTCATATTTGTTTTGCACTAGTACAGTTGACAATATTATTGTACATAACATTTTCAAGAGCCTCAATGATTATAAACTGCAAACAATCATCCAGAGATACTTTTTCCTTTTCTGTATCATTGTACTCAAAAACCTTTTTAGGAACCCAGTGGATATGTATTGACTCACCCTCCACTGTGGTTTCAGGTACATATGACTGAGGTATAAAGTGACCATTTTCTAAGATACCAAGATAAAGTGAGTTGGTTGTTTTTATGAAAAGTGTCATATTTCTTTTCCATAGTGTGTAGTGTTCTTTGTCAAATGGGGTATCTTTATGCTGCTTACTTTCTGTGCACTCATTTTTTTGATCTTTTCAGGTTATGTATATCTAACCTGCCGCTCTGATACCAGTTATTAAACAGTATGAGTGTTGCAGAAGGGGGGGTTGAATGCAACTTACAAAACTATCACTATTCTTGTTAACAATAAATAAGTCAGTAATAAAAGTAAGTTATGAAATGAAAACAACTAAGCAAATAATTGAAGACAAATGTTTAACTTCAAAATATAATTTTTTTTATTTTTTGTTTTGCTACAACTACCTGGAATGGTTATTCCAGCTACCAAGAAACAGTGAGCAGTGGATTTATTAATGTTTCTTGCTTGAGAGAAAACCTAGTTCAGTTGCATAAGGAAAAGTGCTTATGAGATATGTGTATTTATACTAAAACACATATCCCGCTTACATGTGCACTTTTTCTTTGTCCTAGAATAAAGCTCAAAATAGAAATTGTGCTTTTATGGTTCAACCTTGGCTTCATTCCATTTGTATATAAAGTTGTGTTGAGATGACGGAAATCTTTGACTCCTGGTGCACACCTTGTCTTTTTGCTTGTCTTCTCCCAAGTTGTAGTGATAGGCTTTACAGACTAGATAGTAATGTTTAAATCATTCCTTGTGCTTTCACTATTTAATCTGCTACCTGGAACAGACTGACAGCTTCACCAAAAGTTTACTGTTAATTTTTAGGTCCTCTTTGGTGACAGTATATTTGGCTCCGCATATGTTGCTGTCAAGCCTTGATAGATCCTTGAAACTTACTATCTCCAAAACTGCTGTCAACTATCTCCGCTAAATGTGTTGTTAGTAGAACATGATGTCTGTGAATCTTCATTCTTCCGCCAAGTCTACTGTCAATGGAATAGTTGTTGTCGTCTGTTCCTTTGTGCTGTCACTTGAATATGTTGTCATAGGATTCAGTTGTAGAATGTTACTGTCAAAGTCTTGACTCATGATGTGCCTGAACACTTTGTGAACTTCTATTTCATGGATCATGTTATTGTATTTGTAGAAGACAGTAACTATTAAGACTTATTGTCACCTACTTGGCTTTTAAACATACTGTCAATATACATATGACAATACATTTTACTTAGTTAATTTCTAATTAATCTAAGTAACTTCTAGTTGATTACAATGATAACACCACAATCTAACAAACAGTTTGACTTTCCACTCATTGACTGTCACTTCGAATAACCCAAGGGAGGATTACTATGTTAATTAATAACTTTCTAACCCTAATTTAATTTACACTTAGCATTAAGACAAAATTAATCAAAACCTAATGAAAAGGTTGTATCTCACATTTTTTAATATATTTAAAATAAATTAAATAATTTGAACGGTGATTAAACTAAGATATTTATATTATAGATAGAAGAATAATAATATTATATCATTCCTCAGATGTAACTAATTAGTTGTTATCTTAAAACTTAAAATAATAAAGCAACAATAATATTATAATATTTGTTAGATTCGATTATGGGTGATAATTTTAAATGAATTGAATAATTTGGGAGAGATTAATTGAGATGTTTAGATTATATTTTGTATATAATTTTAATAAAATTTAATATAGATAAAAATAATAATATTATTATTATATTCATAAGATTTATTTAATTGATTGATATTTTAAATGAATTAAAGAGTTTGAGAGGTGGTGAAACTGAATTCTGTAAATAGATTATATTTAATACAATTATATTAAATAAAAGTATAAATTTTAATATGAGTATAAATTTTATGTTATTATTTACATATAAAATAATACTAGCCTATAACTCGTGCAAAATACGGGAGAAAGAAAATAAATAATATAATATATATTTTAAATGAATTAAATATTTAATTTGATTATTTATGTTATTAATATTGTTTATGTAATTTTGTACATGGGATAAATTAATTTTGAATCATATTTATATTTTGTGTTTAAAGCCTCATTAATAAATTGTTATATATTTATATTAATTAACATGGATTAATAACCCGTGCAAAACATTAATAAATTTTTATTTATAAAAAGAGTTTCAAATATATTAGAAATATTTTAATAAAAAATTAAATAAAATAGTATGTTTTAATATAGATAAAATAATAATATAATTTTAATATTTAAATTTTTTATTATAAAATTGCAATTTTAAATAAATTAAAGTTTTGAGCAATGAGGAAAATGAAACATGCTATTAGATTGTGAGTACAACTCTATGTTCTAATTAAAAAATGAAGTTCGTTTAGAAATATAATATAAAAGTATATATAATATAGATAGAGTATAATAATAAAATTTAATTAATATAAATAAATAATAATATTATTTTAATATTCATAAAATTTAATTAATAAGTTAAGATATTAAATAAATTAAAGAGGTTGACTAATGAGAAAATTAAAAAATAAGAATATATTGATTAAAAGAATGTGTTTGAAATTGAGTAGAAGACAGACACGTCCATTTGGTGTTGAGTGAGACACAATAGGAACAGACCGTACGACGGAACAAACATTTATGTTATTAATATTTTTTTATGTAATGTTGTACATGGGATCAATTAATTTATGTTATATTATTTATATTATGTGTTTAAAGTCTCATTAATATATTCTTATATATTTATATTAATTAACATAGATTAATAACCCGTGTAAAACATTAACAAAATTTTATTAATAGAAAGAGTTTCGAATATATTAGAAATATTTTAATTAAAATTTAAATAAAATAATATGTTTTAATATAGATAAAATATTAAGATAATCTTAATATTCAAAAAAATTATTATAAAATTACAATTTTAAATAATTTAAAGTGTTTGACCGATGATGAAATTGAAACATAATATTAGATTATGAGTACAATACTATATTATAATAAAAAAAGAAGTTCATTTAGAGTAATATAATATAAATGTATATATAATATAGATAGAGCATAATAATAAAATTTAATTAATATAAATAAAATAATATTATTATTTTCATATTCATAACATTTAATTAATAAATTATGATATTTAATAAATTAAAGAGGTTGACAAATGAGAAAATTAAAACATGATATTATATTGATTAAAAGAATGAGTTTGAAATTGAGTAGGAAACAAACACGTGTATTTGAAATTGAAGAAGATCTTAAGGCTGCTGAGTTGATCTATGCATTCAGGTTGAACAAAGCTAACAAAACGTCAAGATGACATCTAGTGGAAACAACCAGATACTATCAGAATTCAGTGTTTGTTAGAAAGGAGGATGACACTAAAGAACTTGAAACTATTAAGGATTTTGAACCTTGCATCCAAACTGAACCAAATGGAACAAAGTACTTCTTGTATAAGAAAGATGGAGTGGAGAAGAGAAAGGAACTGTCAAAGATGAAAAGGAACAATTCTGACATCATCAGAAAAGTCTTTTCTAGGGTAAAGAGATCTACTGTCAAATCAAATAAGAAGGCTTTGAGGATCATTCAAGATGTTCTGGTGGAGAAATTGGCAGAAGAGTCTATGCATGACACTAACATAGTGAAAGGCTTTCCAAAAAGAATAATGGTGTTTGTGTTTTCAAAAAGACAATCATTGGCCTTCGAGTCTATCTCAAAGAGAAATTCACCGGCATTTCTCACAGAAATTTTAAAAAGATTAGAAGATCTGCCTCCTCTCAACACTCTTGAAGTTGAAGCGAGGGATTGGGTAAAAGCAAGACTAGAAGAAAAGGAAGAAGAAGCAAGATACAAGTGAAGCAAGCAGAAGATCATAAAAATTTATGTTCAGACTAGAGGAACAAACTTCTCTTGTACTTGTAAAGAAATCTACAAATGTATAATCCAATCCAGAATGTAATTAATATTATTTCCTGTCTTTCTGCACTTTACCTTTTCTTGTAAGTATCAGATGAATTATCCTCTCACAGGATTTTTTTGTCGAACTCTAACAACCAAATAGTAGAAGATTGTAAAGCATAATGTAACGTAACATGTAATAGTGGTATCGATAACTCAACTAAGAAACAAAGACAGTCAAATAATACTAATATGCAGCACAGGAATCCAGGAGGATATGTGAACAAGATGTTGGTGTAGGTGCCCTAGAGGCAATACAAGGTTTATTTTGATAAACCTTTATGTCAATTGATTATTCAATAAACGTATTTATTATGACTGTAATTACTGCGATATATTTGTTAGCATAATAAATGTCCTTAGAATCACGATACACGTTGTATAGTTTAGTACATGACTTGAACTTGAGATTATATAATTTATCATATTCTTAAATGTCCCTAGTCGAGTATTATTATTATAGGACAATAATAATACATAAATAGACTAGTATGTTGTTTGACAGATAACCACATCTCATTGGTTATAAGTATGGGGATACTAAAGTCAACACATAGGTACATGCAGGAGTACATGGTACTGGACAGACCCACAGTGAGATTCTTCATGTTTAATAAAGTCATAAGAAAGACTCACAGTGATAATGGTGTAATGATCCTCTGACTTGAGATCATTATATTTCTATACGAGGATTAATATACTTTGACTACATTAAAAGTTACCTTTGACCGGGTAATGATAAAAGTGGACATCGGGTATATCATGAGTCGTATGAGAAATATGAATGATAGATAAATGATTTAACCCTCCTATAATTAGGAGAGATATTATTGGCCTCTTGATTGAGTGAGACTATAAAATGCATGGCCGCGCTCAAATAATGATTTGTTTTCATAGTCTACTCATGGATCAAGTAAACCCGGATTAAATGTTGAAGAGGATGACTAAATACATGCCTCGAGTTTAATCTATAATATATATGGTTAAAGGGATTATATTACACGGAAACATTAATCACGAAAGGTTTTATCGAATCACGATTTAATTATTATTTAATTGGGTAGCAATGATGTATTACTAGATACCGCTCATTGTTTATAATTTTATTAGAGAATAAAATTATTGCTAATTAAATAATAGCCTATAGGGTCACACACATAGAGTACTTAAAGGAATAATTAATTTAAATTATAGATTTAAATTAATTGATGATTATTTGAATTTTATTATATTAATTAAGTGAGACTTGATTAATTGAAATAATATAAATTCGAATTTGAATTCTTCCATTAATAATTAAGTGTGACTTAGTTATTAATTAAATAATAAAATTCGGTTTTATTATTTAATCCTAAACCTACATGGGTTAGGCTTTGCTGTTATGGGTTGCTATTATGGGCCTATTAACCAACCATTATAAATAGATAATGTAGGGTTAATAAGGGTTAACGTTTTGATAAGAAAACCCTAAAAGAGCAGCAGCCACATAGCAAAGGCAGAGACAAATTCGAAATCATCAAAGGAGGCTAGTACATTCATTCCGTAATCAAGATCGTGAGACGTTCTTGAAGGTGCTCGTGTGGATACCATAGAGGTGTTTTCGAGAGGAAGACACAAGTCGTGAAAGCTAGGATCTCCGTTGAGTTCGTGAAAGTCAAGACCAAACAAATGTATGATTCCGTTTCACCATAATCAGTCCATGATTATACATGATCCTGCGTTAGGGTTCTAAAATTTTTCGTTATATTTACGTTTAATCCGCTGTGTTTTATGCCTCGGAACCCAACAATGGCATCAGTGCTACGTGTATAAGGGACTGATTTGGTTACGTGTTTTATGTATTTGATGCATACATGCCTGTTTTGGTGACTGCCATGCCATGCTACTGCCTTGTCACAATCTGCCATGCTTCTGCCATGCTTCTGCCATGACTATATGTGATCTGCAATGTTATAATCTGTTATGGCATGATATGTGTGATGCACTGTATGTATGTGATACAAGATACAGTCCAGGGAAGGTCATCGGAATCGTTCTGAATCGATAAGAAACACAACGGCATAAGATGCGGTTTGCTGTGAATAGTGATTCTGCAGTGAACAGTGTTTTTCGACGGAGTCAGAATGGGTCGAATTTACTCTTTCTAGAAAGGAAAAATCGCCACGAGCAAAAATCACCGCTTTGCCGTGACCTATGGTGTTTTTTGGCCATTTGACATTGTTAAGGGCCTCAAAAGCGCAGTTTTCTATTTTCTGATCATAGTTTTAATTTTTTCGAAAATTTTTGATCATGATATATTTGATGCATGATGATATGATTATGCATTCTGGGATTCCCGTAACTGTTATGTGAGCATGGTGCTGGTTATGGCCTTCTAGACCCTAGAGTAATGGTTTTGGTTTTGGTTTTATAAATACGACTTGCATGTCGTTTTCTTCATTCTTGTAATTGTTAAACCTCGAATGTAACTCGAGCTTTTCTTATGTAAGTACATTAGCTTAGGTTGAATTCAATGTTTTCTTGTAATGTAATTGAAGACTGAAGGCAAGCAACTGGATGCAAGAAGCTAAGAAGGCAGCCATGGATGCAAGAAGCTAAGAAGTCAGCCATGGATGCAAGAAGATCAAGACAAGCAACTGTATTTATTTATTTTTTTCCACCACCATAGACTGACTTTGATCCTTTCATTAGCTCGAAAGGATCACATAGGAAAGGGGCCATAACCAGGCACGATTACATACTGCACTTTACATATTGATGTATGAATGTATGTGTAGAGTAGAAGATGCATGCTTTAATTAGATTAATGATGTATGCATGTATTAGATACGTCACCCATGCCATGCTTGCCATGCTAAACAAGATAAAATCTTTAACGATGTAAGATTTTAAAATTAACAAAAGAACGATCATGAGATTCTTGTGTTTATGAAATATGGATTTTAAAACACGGAATTAAATATGAATTTTTGATATCTATAACTGGGATTTTCTGACAAAAGCGGATATGTGTATTCGTAAGGCTGATGGGTTTTAAGTGTGACCACTGGTATCCTCCATCTACCTAGGAAATGAACAATTTAAGATGTCGATTTGAAATATTTAGTTCAAGGAAAAATTGAGGATCTCTTCATGATGTGATCATGATCGTCGTAAATTTTCTAAATCCCTTAACAAAATATTGTGTTTTTAATCGGATGCTTTCCAATGAATGAACACTCATCGAATCCTAGATCGATTAGGGGAAAGACTGTCAGTGGCAGGGGACTCCTATCTATCGTGGTGAGATGCGACGAATATAAATGGTTATATTCGGCCGTTGTATCATTGGGTCAAACTTAACTGAGTCGTCATAATAAGGTGAAAGTAAACGGTTATATTCGACCATTATGAACTTAGAAGCATAGAGTTTGGTTAAAAATCTATTAGATAGATAAGATCAATCGTTGCTCACTAAACTATCCAAGAATTATATATGATATAATTGACAAATGTTGTCTACCTAAATAATCATTCTTAAGGACTTCTAGTGGTTGACTTGAGACATGACGAAATATGGATCTTGGCTCACTAGAAAGAATTATGGGATATACTTTCCAAATTAATAGTAAGGGCTATTGATTTGATAGAAATAGTGGGAGATATATTATGAATGTATCATAATCATTTGAACATAATAAATAACTCAGACAATCTAATGTTTATTTTGCGCTTTTATCATTGTAGATACCAAATAATGACAAACAACACAAACACACTATCCGTACGATCTGTCCTTGAGAAGGATAAGTTGACAGGAGGAAACAACTTCCTAGACTGGCAGAGGAATTTGAGGATTGTCCTCAGGCAGGAGCGCAAGCTTCATGTCATTGATATTCCTCCGGCAGGTCCCCTTCCTGAGGGCACTACTGTTGAGGAACGAGCGGCTCACACAAAGGATGAGAATGATGCAACTGATGTTGCATGTCTTATGTTGGCAACTATGAGTGCTGAGCTTCAAAGACAGCATGTGCATATGGATGCATATACTATCTATGAGCACTTGCAAAGCATGTTTGCAAGCCAAACTCATCAAGAAAGGTTCAACACGAGTAAGTCACTTTTTAATTGCAAACAAGGGGCAAGTGAACCAGTTGGCCCACATGTTCTGAAGATGATTGGTTACATTGAGTATCTTGATACTTTGGGTTTCCCGATTGGTCCGGAAACTGGTATTGACCTAATCTTGAATTCTTTGAACAACAAATTCACTCAGTTTGTTATGAACTACAATATGAATGAATTTGAAAAAACACCTACTGAATTGTTGGCTATGTTGAGAACATATGAGACCAACATGAAGACGGCTGAACCTGGTCCCATACTGATGGTGGGCAATAAAGGTAAGGCCAAAGGGAAAGGCAAGTGGAAGGGTAAGAAGAAGACAGGTTCTGATTCTACACCCAAGCCAAAGTCAGGTCCTAAACAGGCTTTAAAGCCTAAAGGTGGGGTCACTAAGGGTGAATGTCACTACTGTAAGAAAACTAGTCACTGGAAGAGAAACTGTTCAGTTTACTTGGAGGATCTGAAGAAGAAGAGGGCTGAGCAAGCTTCTACTTCAGGTATATATGTTATAGAAGTCAATCTGTCTATTTCTACATCTTGGGTATTGGATACTGGATGTGTTTCTCACATTTGTATAAATGTGCAGGAAATGCAGAGAAGTAGGACATTGGCTAAAGGAGAAATGGACCTACGAGTTGCCAATGGAGCAAGAGTTGCTGCTTTAGCTGTAGGAACATATTATTTATCTTTGCCCTCTGGGCTAGTTTTAGAACTGGAAAATTGTTATTACGTGCCTGCGATTCGCAGAAACATTATTTATGTTTCTTGTTTGGACAAGAAAGGTTTTTCGTTTACAATAAAGAACAACAATTGCTCTTTTGCTTTGAATGATTTAACCTATGGTGTTGCGCGTTTGTTTAATGGTTTATATGTTCTTGACTTAGATAATCATGTCTGTAATATAGAAAACAAACGACTTAAAGTTAATGACTCAAATCAAACATACCTCTGGCATTGTTGTCTAGGCCATATAAATGAGAAACGCATATCCAAATTACATAAGGATGGATATTTGGATAAGTTTGATTTTGAATCATACCAAGAATGCGAATCTTGTTTGCTTGGTAAAATGACTAAAACCCCTTTCACTGGTAAGGGTCAAAGGGCCACTGAACGTCTGGAGCTAATACATAGTGATGTATGCGGCCCAATGCGTGTGATGGCTAGAGGAGGCTACTACTACTTCATAACATTTACTGATGATTTCAGTAGATATGGATATGTATATCTTATGAAGAATAAATCCGATTCTTTTGAAAAGTTCAAAGAATACAAGGCTGAAGTAGAGAAGCAAATTGGCGGAGGCACAAGTATTAAAATCTTACGATCTGATCGTGGAGGAGAATACTTGAGCACAGAATTTAAAGATTATTTAAAGGAGTGTGGTATTTTATCACAACTCACTCCGCCAGGTACACCTCAATGGAATGGAGTTTCAGAGAGGAGAAATCGCACCTTGTTGGACATGGTGCGATCGATGATGAGTCATGCAGATCTTCCAATTAGTTTCTGGGGTTATGCTCTAGAAACAGCGACTTTCACACTTAACCGTGTTCCTACTAAGAAGGTTCAAAAGACTTCATATGAGATATGGGAGAAGAAACGGTCAGGCATGAGCTTTATGAAAGTTTGGGGATGCAAGGCGTTTGTGAAGCGTCAAGTATCTGACAAGCTTGGACCTAAATCTGAAGAGTGCAATTTTGTGGGATACCCTAGGGAAACAAAGGCGTACTATTTCTATAATCCTTCTGAGCAGAAAGTGTTCATTGCTCGAGATGTTGTTTTCATGGAAAGAGATTTTATTTCCAAAAGAAACAGTGGGAGAACTATAGACCTCGATGAAGATCGAGAACCACAAAATAGTATTGAACCTGAAGTGGAACAAGAGCATGATAATGATAATGCTCAACAAACACAGGTTGTTCGTAGAACTGGTAGAATTCGCCATGAGCCAGAGAGATATAGATTTCTCTTGACTCAATGTGGTGATTTGATGCTCATAGACGAAGATGAGCCTCTCACATACCAAGATGTTATGAACAGTCCAGACTCTAAGAGATGGCTAAAAGCCATGAAATCCGAGATGGATTCCATGTACGAAAACCGAGTATGGACTTTGGTTAATCCACCTGAAGGGGTAAAACCCATAGGGTGCAAATGGGTTTTCAAGAAGAAAACTGACATGGATGGAAATGTTCAGACCTATAAAGCAAGACTGGTTGCAAAAGGTTTCAGACAAATTCATGGTATTGACTATGATGAGACTTTCTCACCAGTGGCTATGGTCAAGTCCATAAGGATTTTGCTTGCTATTGCAGCATTCCATGATTATGAAATCTGGCAAATGGATGTCAAAACAGCCTTCCTTAACGGAATCCTTGCAGAGGATGTGGATGTGTACATGACACAACCTGAAGGTTTTGTCGATCCAAGGAATGTTAGCAAGGTATGTAAATTACGTCGATCCATTTATGGATTGAAGCAAGCCTCTAGGAGATGGAATATCCGTTTTGATGAAATAGTCAAAGAGTATGGCTTTGTTCAAAACGAAGATGAACTTTGTGTTTACAAGAAGGTTAGTGGGAGCCATGTGGCATTCATAGTACTATATGTTGATGACATACTACTAATGGGGAATGACATACCTTCTCTCAAGGCTGTTAAGATTTGGTTAGGGAGCAACTTCTCTATGAAAGACTTAGGAGAAGCATCATACATTCTAGGAATGAGGATCTATAGGGATAGATCTAGAAGGATGATCGGTCTAAGTCAGAGTACATACATCGATAAGGTTTTGCATCGTTTTGGTATGCAAAATGCAAAAAGGGGATATGTCCCCGTGTCTCAAGGGATAACGATCTCTAAAGATCAGTGTTCGAAATCATTGGATGACAAGGACCGCATGAGTAAGGTTCCATATGCCTCAGCAATTGGATCCATCATGTATGCGATGGTATGTACTCGCCCAGATGTTTCGTATGCTTTAAGCATGACGAGCAGATACCAATCTAATCCAGGTGAAGGTCACTGGACGGCTGTCAGGAATATTCTAAAGTACTTGAAAAGGACTAAAGATTCATTCTTGGTGTATGGAGGAGAGGAAAAACTGGTTGTAAAAGGTTACACCGATGCAAGTTTCCAAACAGACAGGGATGATACTGTATCACAGTCTGGTTTTGTGTTTTGTCTAAACGGAGGTGCTGTAAGTTGGAAGAGTTCAAAGCAAGAAACAGTAGCTGATTCTACAATGGAGGCTGAGTACATTGCAGCTTGTGAAGCGGCTAAGGAAGCTGTTTGGATTCAAAAATTCATTACTGATTTGGGAGTGGTTCCATCGATCACAGATCCCATTGATCTATACTGCGATAATAATGGAGCCATTGCACAGGCTAAAGAACCTAGAGCTCACTCCCGAACTAAAACACATACTCAGGAGATATCACCTCATTCGAGAGATTAATGAAAGGGGTGACATACACATATGTAAAGTGCACACAAATGATAACATTGCAGACCCACTGACCAAAGGCTTGTCGCAGAAGAAGCACGACTGTCACACTAGTTCCATGGGTATTAGATACATGGGTGATTGGCTCTAGTGCAAGTGGGAGATTGTTGGTATAGGTGCCCTAGAGGCAATACAATGTTTATTTTGATAAACCTTTATGTCAATTGATTATTCAATAAACGTATTTATTATGACTTTAATTACTGCGATATATTTGTTAGCATAATAAATGTCCTTAGAATCATGATACACATTGTATAGTTTAGTACATGACTTGAACTTGAGATTATATAATTTATCATATTCTTAAATGTCCCTAGTCGAGTATTATTATTATAGGACAATAATAATACATAAATAGACTAGTATGTTGTTTGACAGATAACCACATCTCATTGGTTATAAGTATGGGGATACTAAAGTCAACACATAGGTACATGCAGGAGTACATGGTACTGGACAGACCCACAGTGAGATTCTTCATGTTTAATAAAGTCATAAGAAAGACTCACAGTGATAATGGTGTAATGATCTTCTGACTTGAGATCATTATATTTCTATACGAGGATTAATATATTTTGACTACATTAAAAGTTACCTTTGACCGGGTAATGATAAAAGTGGACATCGGGTATATCATGAGTCGTATGAGAAATATGAATGATAGATAAAGGATTTAACCCTTCTATAATTAGGAGAGATATTATTGGCCTCTTGATTGAGTGAGACTATAAAATGCATGGCCGTGCTCAAATAATGATTTGTTTTCATAGTCTACTCATGGATCAAGTAAACCCGGATTAAATGTTGAAGAGGATGACTAAATACATGCCTCGAGTTTAATCTATAATATATAGGTTAAAGGGATTATATTACACGGAAACATTAATCACGAAAGGTTTTATCGAATCACGATTTAATTATTATTTAATTGGGTAGCAATGATGTATTACTAGATACCGCTCATTGTTTATAATTTTATTAGAGAATAAAATTATTGCTAATTAAATAATAGCCTATAGGGTCACACACATAGAGTACTTAAAGGAATAATTAATTTAAATTATAGATTTAAATTAATTGATGATTATTTGAATTTTATTATATTAATTAAGTGAGACTTAATTAATTAAAATAATATAAATTCGAATTTGAATTCTTCCATTAATAATTAAGTGTGACTTAGTTATTAATTAAATAATAAAATTCGGTTTTATTATTTAATCCTAAACCTACATGGGTTAGGCTTTGCTGTTATGGGTTGCTATTATGGGCCTATTAACCAACCATTATAAATAGATAATGTAGGGTTAATAAGGGTTAACGTTTTGATAAGAAAACCCTAAAAGAGCAGCAGCCACATAGCAAAGGCAGAGACAAATTCAAAATCATCAAAGGAGGCTAGTACATTCATTCTGTAATCAAGATCGTGAGACGTTCTTGATGGTGCTCGTGTGGATACCATAGAGGTGTTTTCGAGAGGAAGACACAAGTCGTGAAAGCTAGGATCTCCGTTGAGTTCGTGAAAGTCAAGACCAAACAAAGGTATGATTCCGTTTCACCATAATCAGTCCATGATTATACATGATCCTGCGTTAGGGTTCCAAAAATTTTCGTTATATTTACGTTTAATCCGCTGCGTTTTATGCCTCGGAACCCAACACAAGAATCATACATACATCATTACAGAGCATTCAAGATGAAATACTTACTGAACGTCAGCGAGAGAAGTTCATTAATATGTTCAGGCCTCAGCAACAAATAAGAGTTCATAAGATTTCATATTAAAGACAGTGTAATGATTTGAGTATAAATGTCAAAGGGTTTCAGTGATCAGAAGCAATGCAAAAGTCAAAGATTAATCAGTTGAAACAAAATAGAAGTCAAGAGAATTTAATTTAGTGTTAGTCGTTTATGAAACAGACCAGTGCACTAAGCGTCAGCACAACAAGAAGAGGATTACTTTGATTTATTAGAAGAAAACAGTTGAACAAGCCAGAGAGTGAAAATAAGGTGGTATTTACTTGGAGCATGTCAAGAATATGGTTAAGGCAAGTAATATCACTTTAGTTGTTCTTGTACTCTAAAAAGAATGTACTAGGCGTAACAAAATTTGTATTGGCACAAGTAAACAACTCTTCAAGTTTTTCAAGTGCTTAGTGGCGCCTATACAAGGCATTGAAAGTGCAGACGCAACAAAACTCAAGCCAGGGCGCAACAAAAGCTTAAGCCAAGGTTTTGTGACGCCTATACAAGGGAATAAGAGTTTAGGCTCAACAAACCTTGACAAGGGGCGCAACAAAACTCCAAGCAAACATTCTAAGGCATTGGTGGCACCTATACACTGGAATAAGAGTAGAGGCGCAAAAAAAGGGATGCTTAGGCGCAATAAAATCTATAGGCGCAACAAACACCTTTTGTGGCGCCTATAAACCACACACACTCTTGCAGGCGCAACAAAGGACTTGACATTGTTGGAAAATAAATTCAATTGATTTCCAAAAGTCTACAGAATATATATGGGTGAAATCAATGCAAACAGTAATTCATTCATCTTCTGCATTCAAGACAAACAGACGAGAAGCTCTATTAAAACCTTACATTAAATAAACTCAACTGTATTCTTGTTATAATATTGATTGAACCAATAAATAATATATCATTATTTTCCTGAATCACTGTGTTTCATTTACTGCCATTTTTATATCTCAAGAACACAAACACTTAATCCGTAATTAAACGAAAATCTACCAACATCATATTCAACCCCCCCCCCTTCTATGATGATTTAGGACCTACAATATATTTAAATTTTTTGAAATTTTAATAGGATTTTAGAAGAAAAAATAATTTATAATTTTAATAGAATTTATAGAGTTTGAGTAATATTGAGATTGAGATATATAAGTCAACTGTATTGGTTACAATTGTATATTATCTGTACTACCATATTATCTATATTATATTAATATAACAAATATTATATTATAAATAAAATAAATTGTATATTTTTAATATTTTTGGAAAGTGTTTACAATTTTTTGGAAAGTGTTATCAACCAACCAACAACAAACTCTTGGTTTGCTTATAATAGTATAGTATAGATATATCACCACAATATTTATAATTAAAAGACAGTTTTCATAGATTTTTTCCGTGAAAAAACTATTAAAATTATAATTTTAATTAACAAATTTTGTTTTGTTATAAACAGGCAAACGACCCAAACAATCCAATATCTACGCTTAAACCTAGAAACTTTAATTCACTATAAAGCTCCTTCTGACGCACTTTTCTCGGTTGGTTCATTGACGTTAGGAAGGGTATAAAAAGATCGGGAACGTCAAACTATTACCCTTTCGAATCTTAGTTCTTTGAAAGAAAGCTATTACTCGCAAATTTTTCTAGAATCAACGATATTACTATCACAATTATTGCAATATACATAATATCTTACATGATTTTTGTTGCATGCATTAGTCTGTTAATTTTGATTATCCTATGACTTTTAGTTTATAAGCCGAAATTGAATATGATTAGTTTGTTTCATTTAGGTGTGTAATTTGGGACGGACGGAGTATGTATTAATTTTTTTTATATTTATACTTAACTTTCTTTATGTTCAGAAGCATGGCAAGTGATGTTAAAACGAGGCGACTTAACTGTGATGACGCAGTTGATACACTTAACAACTTGCCTAGTGCCATAATTGAGATGTTTATATTGTATTTAATATATAATTTTAATAAAATTTAATATAGATAAAAAATAATAATATTTTTTTAGGAACAAATAGTAATATTATTATATTCATGAGATTTATTTAATTAATTAATATTTTAAATGAATTAAAGAGTTTGAGCGGTGGTGAAACTAAATTCTGTAAATAGATTGTATTTAATACAACTACATTAAATATAAAGTATAAATTTTAATATAAGTATAAATTTTATGTTATTATTTAGATATAATATAATATTAAGATTTAATTTTAGGTGAAACAAAAATTAGGGATAATCAAAATATAGATTATATATGTTTAATTGTTTTGAAATTTTAAAAGGATTTTAAAAGAAATAATAATTAATAATTTTAATAGAATTTAAATAGTTTGAGTAGCATTGAGATTGAGATATATAAATCAACTGTATTGGTTACAATTGTATTCGATCTGTACTACTATATTATCTATATTATATTATTATAACCAATATTATATTATAAATAAAATAAATTATATATTTTTAATATTTTTGAAAAGTGTTTACAATTTTTGGGAAAATGTTAACAACCTACAATAAACTCTTGTTTTACTTATCTATATTATATTATTATAGCCGAAAGATTAAAAGTTTTGGTGCAAGGTGAACTATAGAAAAGATCATAACCGTCCAATTTTAGATAAAGCATAAAAATGATCTTAACCATTCAATTTTAATAAAATATAATTTTAAAAAGAATATATATCATACATACAACTCTAACCTCCGATAGTCCTCTTTTTATACAATTACTCACGGATAATATTATATTATATTTAAATTATATTCTATATTTTCTATTTTAAGAATCTTTTTTATCCTATAATTTTTATTTAATGTATCATTAAAGTTTATAAATATTAATATATAAATATCATTGTATAATAACATACAACTCTAACCCCGATAGTCCTCCTTTTATACAACTCTTCACGAATAATATTATATTATATTAACATAAATTCTCAACATTATAAAATTTTATAATAAATATCAATAAAATATAATATAAAAAATAAATTTACCTAAATATTAGTTATTCATCTCGTGCTTCGGGTTATAAACTTGTAATAGTATAGTATAGACAGTATAGATGTACAAAATGTTTGCCGCTGAAAGATTCAATTTTCTGAATTTCCAAATTTCGTGAACAACTCAATCACATTCACATTCACGTTCACGTTAGCAAATATATAGATTATAATGGGGGTGTTTGGGGGAACTTTTTTTCACAATAAGTCAACTTATTTTAAGACAAAGTTAGAGATTCCTAACTTTTTTCTGAAAAAAGTTAACTTTTTTTTGCAACTTATAGAATCTCAAATATACATTAAATACTTGTATAAAAAACATTTATCAAAATATGAAATTTTTACCCGAAAATAAGTCCAAAAAAACTTATTTTAAAACAGGCCAAACAGGCTCAATTTTCAAATTCACATGCACAAAATAGCCTTCTGTTTGAACCTATCAGTCTATCACCAAATCTATTTTAAAGGTCTGACTTTGCCAATAACATGGCCTACTTCCATGTAATATCGGTTGCCTTGGCCCTCAAGTATTAAATAACTACCTAACTTTTTTTTTAGGTTACATGTGACCCACTCAAAAAAACAGACAACAAAAATGCACAGTTTTTTTAATAAAATGTTAGTTGTAATGGTTGATCATTTTTTTTAAAACATTGTTAAAGACTTAAAGTATGAATTAGCTCAATCAAATTTTACTTATAACCAAACTCGAGAAGAAGCAAACACATGAATGAGTATCACAACGTTTCTCTCAACATGATATTATTGTAAAAAAACAAACAAATTTACAGCCCTTCAAATGAAGGAGACAACGAGGCCAACTACGTAATTATATTTAGTAATTTCTTTAAATTTTTATTCTTAAAAATAGTTTTTATTTGGAAAACAATAACTCTAATAAAATAAAGTCAGGTTAATTTTTCATCCCACGCAATTTCGCTCATTCACATTAAACAATGCATTAATTTCTTGAAGGTTTGAAATTTGAATGTCCCACCCTCTCAAATATTTTCTATTTTCCTTTAAAAAAATATTTGAAGATTTTCAATTGTTGCTCTCTGCATCTCTTATTGATTGATAGTAGTACGAAGTAGTTCAAAACGAAGGGGTAATCAACCTAACCAACTCTTGTTTTTGACTTGTATGAAGTGGTGATCAAGTAAAATGTTCCCAATTGGCTCACCAATCGAGATTTGCCGATCAGTCAAACAGTTTTATTACAAAAATGTATGATAGGACTGCCTATGCTTTTGAAAAAAACTATTTTACAGTTTTTGCACGAAATAATTACAAGTTTCATCATCAAATCTTTTTAAAAATATTATTTTTATATATTATATCTCAAAACATATCCAAATGAAGATTTTTTACCAAACAGTGATATGAATTTTTCAAGAGCCTTTTTTTCCGCAACCAGTGGCGGAGGGAGTTAAATGACCGGAGGGTCAGGTGCCCCTGCTTAACTCTAAATTATTATTTTTTTTATCCTTTGTTTTAAAAAATTCACAGTTTTTGCCCCTCCTTGAAAACAAAAAGAAATAATATTGCCCCACCTTCTATGACTTTCTGTTTCCGCCCCTGTACGCGACACATCAGTTTTCAACTGCTCCGTGCTAGCAACAATTGCAGGGCAGGACCTCCCTTTTCTTTATTATTGGAGCAACTATGTTGAAACGAATTACTACTATTTAATTGTGTTTTTGTTAATCTAAGTAGTATCATTTAATTAATTATATATTGGCCAGGGACTTATTATAAATTGTTTATAGATTTAAAATTAAATATATTTTCTGTAAAAAAGAAAATTTAAATATATCTTTTATTGAGTATTACTTATATAACTTATGCACTTCATTTTAAAAAAAAGTGAATATTGAATTAACTGACTATTATTAATAGTGGCTAAATATTACTCCCTCCGTTCCATAAATTTTGTCTTTATTTGATTTTTCAAAATCAAATTAATCAATTTTGACTAACAAATAAAATATATTAAATAATATATATATATATATATATATATATATATTTAAAAAATATCATAACAAACTTTGATTATCCTATTTTATAAATCAATTTGCAGATTTAAAAAATAATAAATTATTATTTTTTAATTATTAGTTAAAGTTTGATTAATTTGACTTTGAAAAGTCAAACTGAGACAAGATTTATGTGACGGAGGGAGTATGAATTTTTTTTTCTCAAGATTATTATTTGTGGTCGGAAAAAATAATTAACTTTTTAATTAAACTTAATTAACAGGCTTAACATAACTCATTATAGCTTCTTTTTTTAAGTGTAGCTCATTATAGCTCATCGAGAACTTATTGTCAAGTGTTAACTGTTACACTACATCACCGGTTTATAAAATTAAGTCCTGTTTGATATTAGTTGTAAACCGCACAATAATTTTTTACTGAAAAATAGATTAAAAAAATATTTAGTAAAATTCAAAACAGTTTAATAGAAAAATATTTTTAATTTAAAAAACGTTTTAGAAAAAAAAACAAATTCTCATACTTTTGGGAAAAAAATTCAACTTTGAAAGAAATAATAACAAGTTTCACATTCAAACCTTTTAAAAAATATTATTATCTTTATATCATATCCAAATAAAAAAATATTAATAAATAATTTTTTAATGATATTTTTTCTTAAAAGACAATAATTTTTAACAGCAAGGACCATCTAATTCTCCGGAAAAAATCAACCAAAACCCTCTAATTATCTCTAATAAACCATTCCGAGGCCTTCAAAATATAAAATCGACAATGAGAAGAAAAAACAGCAGCAGCATAGTACAAGCCCGTTTGACTAGGATTAAAATTGTGATTTATGATTTAAAGTTATTTAAATTAATAAATTGAGAGTTTAAAAAGTATGTTTGGGTAATTTTGACTTAAAAGTGACTTGTGAGTTTTAAAAAATATATAAAAATAATAAAAATAATTTATGAGTAATTTATAACATATAGATAATTTTTATCAAAATAGAAAAATATAAAAAATAAGTCACTGAAAAAAGTACATAATACGTACTTCTGGGTTTAAGTCAGTTTTTGATTTGTTTCTAATTTTATATTAACTTATGAATTATTATACAAACATACATTTTTCAACTTAAAGTAAAAATAAGCTATAAGCCGTGTTTGTCAAATTTACGCATCACTTGGTACGTAAATCCCTGCCAAAGAAATAACTCCCACAGTCACGCCTTTGACCAATATCACAATTCACATGGTACGTAGGGCATGGTGATTCGGAAACTACAGTACCTCTTAAATGTATTTTTCGCTTTTCTCCTCTTTGAAAACTTAATTTCAAAATGTTTCATAAAGTTTATGGCAAAATACAGATAGACCATTTAAGTTAGTTTTTGTCCAGTTTAACCATGTAACTATGCACCCTCTACTTAGTGCACCATTTTCAACTAAAACGTTAAGATTCTGTAAAATCAATCCATCTACGGATAGCAATTAGCATAGAAATTGAATTCTCCGGATTGTTTATCAAACTAGTTATTTCAGTTAGAAGGTCTCCCGTGTACGTATGCTGTAAAATGGTTTAAGGTAAATTGAATGGGAAATTATTTGTCTTACCTAATTTTCTTTTTCTAAATATTTATTTTTTTTAAATTTTTTGAAATGTACGAATTAAATTTTTAATTAAAATTAATAGTAGAGTTTTAATTTTTAAGATTTTTTAATTTGCTGAAATTATTATTTTAAATTTTCTCCCTAAATCTTTATTTTTTTATTGTTTGTTTAGTTTTTAAAATAAAATGCTTTTTATATCAGTTTGCAAACAAAAATATTTAAAATATGTTATAGTTGTAAGGAAAATGATTTCACCTTAGAATCTTCTAAAAAAGAGAATATTATTCAAAATTTAATTTATCATCATTATTATAAAATTAGGAAAAACTAAAAACTTTTTACAATTAAATTTATATATTTTTTAAAGAAATTCAAAAAAGAACGAATCCGTACTAATATATTTATAAGATTAATTATAAAATCTTGAACACAGATATATTTTTTAATAAATTAATATAACTTTTTTTAATATACACACATTAATATATATTAAAAAAATTCAGTCGGGGTCATCCAAATGTTTAGGTCCGCCCTATGTATGTGTGTATATTTAAATGGCTTCTTTTTTTTAAATATGGTTGCTCAGTTTCATACCCATGCAATTGAACCACACGCTCCTGCTGTGTGTTCAAAATCAGTTGAAAATGGTCTAGTAGTATGTTGGTGCATAAATAAACTTAGACTCCAAATTTAAATGGCCGATGTGTATTTGACTCCAAATTTAGATGGCTAAAAAGTAAATAAGCCTTTCAGAATTTGTACCTACTGTACTTTTAATTTATTCCCTAATTATTATCTTCAGCCTGGACCACAGTGAATTGTTTATTTTAAAATGTCTCGCACCATCGACACATCTTGAGAAACATTCATTTATAATCATAAAATTAATAGTACAGTATACTACTAGTTGATAAGTTAACAGTCTTGAACATGTATCGATGACTCAACACTGCAAATTACTCTATACTCTATGGGTCCCATTTTAACTAGCCCCTCAAGTTCATTATACACGAGGTTTGATCTTTTACATGTAATTTTATGAGCTTTGATTATATAGTTATAATTAATATTTTTTAAATTTTCATGTTTTGAATAAATATAAATAATATATTTTTATTCAAAACAAAAAAATAGAAAAATATTAATTCTAACTATGTAGTCAAAACTCCTAAAATTACGTGTAAAAAGTCAAACAACCTATATAATGGACCAGTGGAAGTAACATATATTAATATATATATATAAATAATGATTTTATTTGATATAAATTCTACTCAATTTTTATATCAAAAATAATAATTATATTTTAATACAAGTTTTTAATACCTCGATTTACATGTTAAAAAATTTAAACCAATTAAAATGGGACAAAAAGAATATTTATATGTTTTTCCTAAAAAAATATACATATAAATATATTGAAGTGTCAACATCTTCCTAAATCGAAATATGACGATGACTGTTACAATATAAAGATTATAAGTTGAGTCTCTCTATAAATAACTATTTTTGACGTAGTGGTAAGCGCTTAGATCCTAACAATTGGTATCAGAGCGGTGCATGTTGGGCAGCCATTGTCTCTTAACATGGACTTGATAGTACTGGCAAATGCGATGCTAGGGGTTGTTGGAGTTCCAACATCTTTTCCTAAATTGCAGCTTTTTGGCGTAGTGGTAACCACTTAGATCATAACATAATAATTTTAAATTCAAATGCGTTAAATTTTATAAACAATAAATATAGAAATAATTATAAAAAATTATAATGAAATTTGTATTGATAAATATATAATACTAATGAACAAATTTTATTTTTAAAATAAACACGTAAGTAAAAAGGATGGATGGAGTATTTAGACCTCGTTTTTTATTAGAATTTGTAGTAACACTAGAACTTTAAATTTCTAGGAAATAGGTTACATTCATAAAATTACTAGGTTTACTAAAAGTTTGTGTTTGGTTTATCACTGTAACTTCAAGTTACACAGTTTATTTATTTAATTAATTACATGTTTTCAAAAAATTCCAGTTTTAATAATAATAATAATAATATTAACATTATTAATATAAATACATATATATGAAATTATTTATAAACTTTTTAGAGATATTAAATGAAAATTTAAAAATTAAAACATTCAAAATTGTAATTTAAAATATTTAGATTTATTATAAAAACAAATAAAACTTAATTATAAACTGTTGTAAATATAATTTAATTTAATTTTAAACTATTACAAAAGAATTTTATAAATAATTATAAACATTGAAAATTAAAAATATAAATATTTATAACTCCAAACATTTAATTTTATTTTTAGTGGCGATAATAAAATATATTGATACAAAATTAATTTAAATTAAGCATTAAAACTATTTTAAAAATTGTATATAAAAATTTAAAACATATATATTTGACACCATTGTTTAGAAAATATATATGTATTATAATTTATTTTAAACATAAATAAATAAAATAATATATATTATTATAAAAATAAATAAAAGACTAATTATAAAATATTATTTAAAAAATATAATAGATTAACTATGTAACTGGACTAGGTAACTACGTTACCGTGTTTTGCAATAAATCTAAATATTTGGGGAGTGTAAGTTACATAATTCATTTTAAAAAATATACAACCAAACATTGTAATTCATATTCCATGAAAGTGTGAGTTAGGGTTACAGGCAACCAAATGACGCCTTAATTGTACGGACTCCCGTGACCCAAAAGCTTCCTAGGCCTACTATAAATCACGAAATTGGGAGAAATAAAAGTCAGCTTGGTGGACGGTTCAACTCTAACGAGGATGATATTTTTTCGGACCTTGTAAATGTGCGAGGTGTATCCGAGACGAGGTTGATACCGTTAGATTAAATTATTATTTTTTGAATGATTAGATTTTAATCTTACAAATGAAAATTTTTCATGATAAGCTAGAGTCGATTACAACACCTAGCCCGACAGGCGACAGGGGATAAGATTTTACTACATGAGTTATTTAATGGTGCTCGGATTAAATTATTATTTAGCCTGATCGTAACAGGTTATACATGAAAATTTTGTGTATATTTAAACAATTAAACCTACACAACAAGGCCACGAAATGACTACTAGTAAGCATGGTATTAAATGAAACTGCAACTGCACACAAGATTATAGTTGAGGAGTTCGTCAAACAACAATGAACAAACACATGCCACTCTAGATTACCTGTAGTTTTGAGTTGAATAAGTTGCAAATTAGCCACTACGTAAACAAAGTACAACTTGGTTGGTCACCTAAAAGATTTTCTCTTTTTGACTTGACTTGGTATGAGTATTAATTAAACAGTAATGCTTGGTAATGGGCTCAAGAAATCAGTATTACATTATCAACTTTGGTGTGCTCCCTTTTTAAATTGAAAATGTCTTGTTTATTACTCCAAGATAGATTAGCATAATGAGGCTAGCTACCATAAAAAAATTAGAATATCATTACTTGGGCCTTGTAAAATAACCTTCCAAACCCAAGAAAATAAAATGAATTATTAATGGATGGGCTCTTAGTTGTATTGGAGTCTGATTTACTTAGGAACAAAGTCCATTGTGTTGTAAAAAGTATTCATTCATACAGATAAATGATAATAAAAAGAATGAAGAGGCCTGGACCAATTAACTGCCAAGGGATTAGTAGATAGTATGTACTAGATACTGAACAAATAACCTATGAAGTGGCCCGTTTCTTGTGTAATATTTGAAATCCTTTGTAAAAGAAATGATCCAAAAGAACTAAACTAATGTTTCCTTGGTAAGCAAAAAAACTGGATAAATTTGTTCTTTTATTCCGTTTCAATTATAATATTATTTTGCCAAGTGATTTTCAATTACAAATTTATCAAACACAAACACTTGTTAGCTAACAAGTGTTTCCTCCACAATTTCCTTTATAACGATAATGTCAAATTAATCCTTGGTTGAGCAAAAGCTAGGTTGGAATCTCAAAATCAAAACTTCATATTATTATAATTTATTAGAAAATAAAACTGAATACACAATAAACTAGCCTGCAACATCAAATTATAGGAAAAATCACATTCGGCCATTCATGTATTTTGTATATAATTTTATATCATACTGTTAATATTATTCTTATCTCTCCATCCAAGTATATTCATGTCCAAGAACCAATTCCCTGTCATTCATATATCCCCTATGGTCTCTTCCAGGGAAAACCAACTGTTATTCTTCCCTCCACATTCAAATTTCAATACACAAAACCACTCATTCTTGTCTTTGCCTAAAAGTAAATCACATTCATGGAGAAACCTACAGACAACCAAGATTCTCAGAATCTCATTAGTTACTAACACATTCCCCCCTAATATCCATAATTTAGCAGGCCAAAAGAAGCCTATATATTTTATATCCTGTTTAGGTTGTGTTTAATCGGACAAAAAATATGTCCTCAAACCCACCTCATGAAACACCTACCACTGATAACAGGAACTTTCAGCTCTACTGGTGCTACCAGTGCCAAAGAACTGTCAGAATCGCCTCCGAAAACCCATCTGAAATCATCTGTCCTCGCTGCTTCGGCCAATTTTTGAACGAAATCACTGTCACAAGACCAAGACTCGTAGACTTGTTCACAGAATTTGACCCCTCCCCAGAATCCCGAATACTAGAAGCACTCGCTCTCATGCTAAATTCCTCACTGGAATTGCCTCCTAGAAACGATCAAAATCCTGGCCTTCAAACTAGAAACCGCAGACGTTCAAGGCGGAATCGCATCAACATAGAAGAGAATGCGGATGATTTCGTCCCTGAAGCTGGAATTCTAGCACGTCCACGAGATTGGATAATATTAAGACCAGACATTCCATTGCCCAATAATAATCAACCACGGAATCCCAGAATCGATCCTGGAAACTACTTTCTGGGGCCAGAACTAGAAGCATTGATAGAAGAACTAACCCAAAATGACAGGGAAGGGCCGCCACCGGCTTCAGATACAGCCATTAACGCTTTGCCAGCTGTCAAAATTACAGACAGGCATTTAATTGATAATTCCAGTTGTCCAGTTTGTATGGAGGAGTTTAAAGTTGGTGGTGAAGCAAAAGAAATGCCTTGTAATCATATCTACCATTCTGATTGTATAATCCCTTGGCTGAGGCTTCATAATTCCTGCCCAGTTTGTCGCCATGAGTTGCTGTCGCCCACCAATAATGAGGTCGAAGAGTCCCGTAATAGTAACAATATTGGGGATACAAGTAGGAATCAAAGTCGTTGCTTAAGGCTAGGACGGTTTGTGCGTTCGTTTTGGCGCCCTCGCTCCAGTATTCATCCACTTCATCACTCTCCCCAGGCCCCGGAAAATAGTACTGCAACTTCTCGCCCTGGTGAGAGTTGATTCCTTACAATACCAACGATTTGTGTTATATACCTGGAATAAGCTACAGTATCATAGTGGTGCAACAAAATATAACGATCAAGAGTTCTTACACCTAATCTTCATCTACCCATCCATCTCTATTTCAGTGTCTTAATCTACACGTTCTCTTTATTTTTCTTACATATTATTATACTTACCAAGGCCATAATCTCTCTTATTTTTCTGGCAGTTGACCGGAGTTGCATTATACTATAAGGCCATTGCAACAGCGATGTATTCAGAGAAATGCTACAATAAGTTCAATATATGGCGTGGTAGAACATGGAAAGTTCTTTATTTTCCTATGTCATTCCAGTCTGTAAGATTTTATTGGCTTTTGCTTTCTGGTTAGTAGAGTGAAATTCATACACTGAACTTGTTACGCATTCTCTTATGCTTTCGTGGTTGACACCGAACTTGGATTGTGTATTCATTCATCTTTGAGGTTAACACTGAACCCGGATCATGTTGGTAACCACCCCAAAACTACGAACTTGCAATGACAAATTTCATACACTGCCTCTAAATTTGCAAGGAAAATTTGTGTGTACTTTTTCTTTGCCGACCAGCATTGTATATTGTTGATTTTTTTGTTTTCTTATTATTTTGTGTGATTGCGTTGATTTGACAAGACACAATACAAAAAATAAGACATAAAGAATAGGGTAATCTGAGTTATATTGGTTCAAGGTGCGACTTCTAACATATCTCAGAGCGCATGCAAACCTTCCAACTGCCATTAGAATAAATATCATGGATATGCGACCCACACATAGTTTCAGCTGCTACGACACATACAAATTCCATTATAAAATATTTTTCTGTTTTGAGGCAAATATTTAAATTAATTAATGTTGTAACATGTAAATAAATCTGATTACTGATCAACAGAACTCTAATCCTCTTAATTTTAAAAAGATTTCAGACAAGAACGGATCACCTTTAATGCAAATGCTACAATTTTCATTGTATCTGTATATTGCTGAATAGCTGGATACAAAAGAGCTGTCCAATACCTATTTCTTTTCTTCATTATCCATTCTTTTCCCATGTGAAACTTTCCAGTATCCAGTCATTTGGAAGAATAATAAGTTCACAATCATTTTGGTTGGTAGTTCTTACCAGCAACAAAACCTTCTGTATAGGCTAAATTCTTGAATATTGTCTGCAATTCGGACAAAACATATTAAATTGCAGATCGAAAGTTCAGAAATAACTACAGAAATCACTACAACAAGCTAAACTACCAACTAGCTTTCATTTTCGACTAATGTATGTTCATAGATAGAGGACGGCAATTACTCACAGCTAGACTCTGCAACTCCAGTCTGAGAAGTTTTTTCACAGAGTTAGACACCACAGTGCCAATTTGTTCTCCATGTTGCTTGATCTTCTCGTCCTTGGTCTGTGGAAATTTATATCTCAAGCCAGACTTTGAAATGATTAGAAAATAAATTAAAATTTTCAGGTGTGCTTACCTCAGAAATAATTACAGCTGATGCTTTCTCTAGAATTTCATTAATAAATTTCTCAGGATCGGCAAATGATGACAAATTAGCTGCATTGACTGGTTTCTCCTTCACTAAACTTTTGGATGGCTTAACAGGTTTTGCTGTTTTCAGAGAGAAATAATATTATTCAGTTATTCATCAACAGAATTATAGCACCATTATTTTCTCATAACTGGGAAAAAAATTGAGTTGTGTGAAAAGTAAAAACCAAAACATCCAGATGCTTAATTTTATTATTATGTCTTGTTCAGTCAAAGAATGTAGAGTTGTAGACATCTTATAACAGTTGAGCAATTCGAAATAAGAACCATTCAGAGGTGAAACACATTAAGCTTGAAGTACAGTTACTACACGTTTCTTGAATGTACTTTGATAAATACTAGCTTATATCCCGTGTAATGCACGGATCAAATTTTTTTTAATACTTCATTTTTATATGATTTAAATTTATTTTTACAATAATAATTTAAAGAGTTAATTGTATATTGCATCCCAATGGTTTGGACTAATGGCAATTTAGTAATCAATAACTCATACTTTAGATAATTGTACAATGCATCCCACAATTATTTTGGGTGCTGCACTTTGCACCCTTTCCGTTAAAATGCTAGGGGTAGTTTAGGAAATAAAAAATATTTAATTATAATTAGACCTTTATTTGAGATTTTTAGCCCTCTAAACGATATTTTTTGAAAAAATTTAAAGAACGAAAGTTGGAGAGGGTGAAAAGATCTTTTCAAAATAATAAGACTCAAATTTTTCCGGATTATAACGAAATTGGAATTAAATAAAGCATACGCTTAATGAATTTGTAAATTCTTTTTGACCCACTAAACGATTTTTTCTTGAAAAATTTAAAGCAGGAAAGTTGTAGAGAACGAAAAGGTTTTTTCAAAACAATAAGGTTCAAAATTTTCGGGGGAGTTAAATCGAAAAACGCTTAATAAATTTGTAAATTAAAAAATTATTTCTATTCTTTTTATTATTTTGAGAATAGTTCAAAATATAATGAGGAAACATCATAACGAAAGTTGTAAACAATTAAAAATGATTTCCGAATAATCAAAATTCATCGAAATCCGAACTGAATTGAATTTATTATGAATTTTACAAGATTACTAAATTTTCAATTTATTAAAAAAAATTATAAAAAAGATACCGAAAATTTTCAAACTTATTGTTTTAAAAAGATATTTTCATCATCCACAGCGCTTGTTCTTTAAATTTTTTCAAAAAATATCGTTTAGAGGTCAAAAAACCTCAAATAAATGTCTGATTATAATTAAATATTTTTAATTTCCTAAACTACCCATAGCATTGTAACGGAAATGGTGCAAATTGTGGCGCCCAAAATAGTTGTGGAATGCGTTGTGCAATTATCTAAAGTATGAGTACTAAAGTGCCATTAGTCCAAACCATTGAGATGCAAAATGCAATTAACTCTAATTTAAATTTTATTTAATGTTATATGTATAAATATTTTTATATAATTTTCACTCAAGATGGTTTGTAGAGCTAAGAGATGCATCTAGTAGAAGCGAGCATTTTCATTCAAACTGAAGGAAACAAAACAACACCATCAGTTGCGTATTAATGTTGTGAGGTTAAGAGTTTAAACTGCAAAAACTGATTTCTCATTTTGTAAATACAAGTATAACTTGGCAAATTTAATAGGATATATTTGCTAATAAGCGAACAAAAATCAATTATAATTCTGTTGTAATGCACTAGCAACAATATTATCTATGCTGTAGCAACTTGAACTATGACAGGATTGACAATAACAAAAATATTAGCAACAATATACATTAAAAACAAGCTTAAACAATCATATAATGGTTTTAAAGTTAGATGAAACTGGAAGTATGCACCCTTTGACTTTTGTCCGCTTTAAAGTTCTTTCCCTTGACCTATTTTACATCTCTATTGTCCCCACTTTCTATCCTTTCTTAAATCCACCCATAGAAAATCAAACCTTATGGATTCTTTCCTGTTTAGCTTCTCAACAGCATTACAATAATTACTAATCTGTACATTAATCAAACCAACATGAACTCTGTACCTCAAACCATCTATATACCATTCCAAATATAATCACCCTTGCTAGACAAGAGTATAACTATATAAGAGCTAACTGACCCAACTAGAGACTATAGTCATACTAAATGATTGCATTATATGGCCCTTTCAGACTAGGTGCCTCCTAATATCAGTAAACCACTAATATTTAACACTAAACACCGAATTATAGGAAAAAAGGTTTAGGCGTTTAGCAATACCATGTACACCGTGAAGATATTAAGTTTTCACCATTAACTGTAATAACTGTAATGAGAGTTTTGCTATAATAAACTAATTCAATGAAAGAAATTTCACATCTATACTAAAGTATAATAACAGAAATCAAGATCTTTTGTAGTTAGTAGTTTGCTTAACCCATTTTTTTGGTTGATCCCATTCTTAAGTATTTTAAATATTACATCTTAATTATATTTTCAATATTATATAATCAAACTTAGAATCCTACTTGCAATCTAATATCACATAACAAAGTCCTGCCAAGTACAACATACTTACATATGTGAGTTTTATCACCCCTCAAACTCCACTTCTTTAAATAATCTATTTAAAATTCCAACTCATTAGTCATTACTTGCACTAAATCTAATTAATATTGTAATAATATTATTCTTTTGTCTATATTAAGATTTATTAAAACTTCAAATAATATATAATTTTAAAATACTATTAGACTGAATGAGATAAATATTAATTCTTACATAATATCTAGTTACATATTTCTAAGAAATAAAATAAATTTATTAAAATAGAAGAATTCTATCATGATTACAATTTATTATTTAATTAAATCTTGCACAGTTTCAACGTGTAAGTCTAAACCCTATAAATGTTGTTTCTAAAATTGGTAAATGCAATCTATAAAAATAGAGTAAGAATAAAATATTTTTTTTACAACTGTATACTACCAGAAATAGCAAAATCTTATATGAAATACTATTAAATGTCAAAATACCCAAAATTATAATATTTTTAAAGACATAATATTTTTACGGGTGAAATCCACTTTTACCATCAAAGTTTAGGCCCATGTACAGAGTGATCACTGAACAAAAAAAAAAATGAACGGTTCAATCAATTAAATTTGGGCCGATGAACATATGGACCATAACTCATCTGAATTAAGAAAGTGGGCTGCACTACCTAGTTGGGTGAGAGTGGCTTAGCTTAACAAAAAAAAGAAATAGCCCTCATCTCTCGCGTCCCTCTATCTCTCTCACTCTCGCCTCTTTCTCGCTCACCTCTCTCACTAATCGAATCGGCCATGGAGATCGAGTAAACATCTCTAATTCTATCACTACATATATGCACTACATATATTTATACACTACATATACACACACACACACACACAATGTTTTACACTTTTACTTGAGTGAAATCGAGCGCATTTGTACCCACCCCATCTCCTAAATCTCCCACTCAATGAAGCCATTCAAAGAGAGCTCGACGTCTCTTCTTAGATAAAGTATCTCTATTGTACCCTTTGAATACTAATGTAGCCCAACTGTTTGATGAATTGCCTCAGAGAGTGATGAATGTGTTTTTATCAGGTTGTTACTAATTTGGGTCTTGTTCTATCGGTTTATGATATCAAGTCTATTAATGGTGGGTTTGTGTTTCCCAGTGACGGTGCATCCACCTACACGGTAACGCATAAGTGTGGGATTATAGATTGATTTTTTTGGCACTAGATTGTTGGGTTTTGATATAAAGCGTGGTTGTTTACAGGTGAAATTTAGATTAGTGGTTTTTCGACCGTTTGTTGGGGAGGTTGTTACTGCTAAGCTATTGGAGTCCACTGCTAATGGTTTACGGTGTAATGTCTATTAATGTTTTCGACCGTTTCTGGGAAAGTTTACAAAGTTGTTTTGAGTAATGGTGATGCAGTGGCTGTGAAAAAGCTTTGGGGAGGGTCGAAATTAGTTGATGAGAATGGTGCATCACGATTGCGTTCCTCCAATTGTGCAGAGGGATGTGAAATCTAATAATATCTTGTTAGATGAGGATTTTGGAGCTCGAGTTGCAGATTTTGGTTTGGCAAAGGCAGTTGATGCAATCGGGAAGGGGGCAACTCTATGTCTGTCATTGCGGGATCTTCTGGTTATATTGCGCCAGGTTAGATACTAATTTCTATTCCCTTTTAAAGTTATGCATTAGGTATTTATACTCAGTTGTGCTCAGTAAAGTTTTTTCTTGGCTTTATTATACTATGATGCCTACGTGATTATTGGACTCGTTGGTTTCTAGGAAGAAGATTAGAGCTGTAGTAGAATAGGGACCTAATGTGGCCAATGTAATTGCTGGTTTCTTAGATACACTGTTCTTTGTTGCTAGATTCCCAGCACAACTTATTAGATAGATCTTTAATCAGTTGAAAGTAGATAAAACATCCAATTTGTCTTTTGCTAAATTTGGTAGCATGATCAATAGATTTATCTGATAAGTCTTACAAAAGCTTTGTTTAATTATTTCCCTTCTACCTACTGCAGAGTATGCCTACACACTCCGGGTGAATGAAAAGAGTGATACATACAGCTTCGGTGTTTTTATTCTTGAGTTGGTCACTGGAAGGCTGCCAGTTGATCCTGAGTTTGGAGAGAAGGATTTGGCTAAGTGGGTCTGCACAACTTTGGATCAGAAAGGCATAGACCATGTACTCGATTCATGTTTCAAGGAAGAAATATGCAAACTCCTCAGTGTTGGTCTTCTCTGCACTAGTCCCCTACCTATTAACCGTCCTTAATGAGAAGAGTAGTAAAATTGTTGCAACAAATAGGAGGCTTCGAAGGCCAAATGAAGATCGTCAACAAGGACGGGAAATTGACACCGTATTATTATGAGGATGCCTCAGATCAAGGAAGTGAAGCCTAATATGTCAGTTTTACATTCTTTTCTCGAGCAAGATTGTACTAGAGTGAAGTAGCAGACACATAGATTCTGCAGTTTGCACTTTTGACGTAGTACTATTCCTATTTCCGTATTTTATGAATCAAAAGAGAAAAAAGGGATTCCTCTATTATCAAGTTGTAAAATTTAGTGTTACCTTAATTCATCTGATATTGTGCTCTGATGAATAGGATTGTTATCTAAGCCTGCAAATTTCTGTTTTTAATGGTTCATGTGAATTATTTTTGTTACTTTGATGGTTAAAGTGTACACAGGTTTGCAATTTTTCCTTTACTTGCCTTTGCCGGAGAGTGATCTACACTCTCTCCATTTCAGGCCATTTTTGTCAAAATAATGACTATTGTATCTATTTGTCATACATGGATGGTTGAACCATTCAATTTTTTTCTTCAGTTGCCAGTGTGTATATCAGTATGTACTTCGATGGTTATTGTGTGTTTCACCCTATTTTTACCAACGAATGAACAAGTAAATTAGCCCCTGCTTAGCACAGGTTGTAAGCTAGCTAATAGTAATAGACAAAGGGAAAAAAATCATTCAAATCTACTTGATATTAAACTTATCTCAAGTATATATGCTTTCGAGATTTTTGCATCCAGAAGATTGTACGGTACTTTTAGTCTCTTCTTTATCCTTAAATACTATTTCTAATTCAACTAAACAAAGAACTCTGGTCCACCTAATAATTTTCTATAATTAGAAATAGCACAAAAAGCTAGACAGTTAGTGAAGAAATATAATCAATGTCTAATGAAAAGGCATAAAATCAGGAAGCGCACTTATCCTAATAGCATACCTGTAGCAACTGTCGGTTTGTTATTTACAGCCACGTCAGTTTTATCCTCAACTACCTTAACTTCAAGAGATTGTAAAACAGGAGCATCGGATGGAACTAAAGCAGCCAGATCAGGAGGTTGATCCTTACCTACTGGAGGGTTAGCCTGCAAAAACCATTACCTAAGAATGAGACAAGAAACAAATGGGTGGCTTTACTTTAAACGGACTTCATATACCTCCAAATCAACATATGCTGGATTTCTTCCAATTGACTCAAGAAACTTGTCCAGACCAGAGGCATTAAGAGCTACAAACGACAACAATATGCCCCAAATTATATATTAGGAGTCATCTTCAAGGCATAATAATCTTGTGAGTCATAAGGGTGCATAAAATTTTGTAAGATAGTATACTTGGCCAGAAAAAAATAATCGGGAAAGTACCAATAAGACCAGCAAACCACACAAAAGTAATACAGTATTTCTCAGAGCTTGTAAGTTGTAACTCACCTTGATGGTATTATAGTCTTTTTATCACATGCTACCTTTTCAATTATGCTCTATGTACCTTAAATCATTCTTCTGACAACACTATTTATATGTACTTGGGGAACTGGCTCAAGGACACAAAGTTTAAAAAATGACATGGTTATAAATCCCAGAATTCTATAGTACGCAATGGTAATCGCCAGAATCATATTCACTTTATTTGCCCCACTAAGAGAATCTATTACCGTTAATGTTTCCCAAAACAGGATACACTAGCTCCAAATTCCGAAGAAGATAATCGGTAATGATGATTAAGAAAAATAATCATAAGATCATCAGATCATGACAAGACCAGAAAAGATATACACACTCCTTATGGTCACTATTTGTATTCCACGTAATAATACATTTATTTATAACATAACTACATTTACCCTGCTTATCAACATCGAACCAATTTTTTGCGTAAGTCAAAACCTAAGTGGAAACTTGAAGTGGAAGCATATTCAATTTGCCAAGGCTCCAGAAAGTATCTACCAGAAAAATGTTTTCCTGATGTTTGTTTAGTCTCAGAAATATATTCTCCTAATTTTTTGAATTTCCAGCATTTTTTTATTTAAGAATAATACTTTCTTGATTTTTCTGTGTTTATTTAGTTTAAGGAAAGTAAAATATTTTCCACGGGAGGAAAATTCCCTCAGAAAAATGTTATGATTTTCTGGAAAATGACTTTCCTTATATAAAAGAGGTAAACATTTTCTATGCTAAATAGTTTCTCACCATTTTACAGTTTTTTTCATGAATCATGATAGTGAAAGGAAGGAAAATAAATTATCTCCAGGAATGTATTTTGCGAGAAATCATTTTTCAGAAAATGAATCCTAAATCACAATTGTTGCAACCTAGGTTAACTTTGCACATGACAGTGAAGTTTAATACAAGTAAAAAATGATAAAGAAAATTATGCAAATGTCTAAATTAAAAAAAAAACTCACAAAATCAATAAATTATCACGATTAACTTTTTGGGATGGAAAAAAATGTCACACAAACAAAAAAAGTTGGCAATATTAGGAAACAAATCCTAAGAACGACAATTGCAAAGCAAAAATAAATAAATTACATATACAAAAAAATTATAATATAAATATGGAAGCATAAATACATATAATCTTCAGAAACCCCTATCTACTTACATATTGACATGTCATTCGAAAGTGGGTGGAAAAAGCAGCTTTCCTGGCTCTTAAATCTTTGATCAAGCAACAGTGAAACGCACCTTCACCAAAACAATCACACAATATCATCAGAAAAGAAAAAAATAATTTATTCTTGTCAAGAACAAACTGTATTGGCTAAAAACAATGCACCAAGATAGCCATGTACAGAAAACCTCAATAAGACGACTCTAAGTCCCATCCACCACTAATATTTAACTGATTGAACAAGAAAATAGGAAAACATAAGAAATACTAGGTATCATACCGTGCCGATTCATGCACAGCTGCAAAAGGAGTGACACAACCTACAGGTACCTTAAAATATCACAAAGAAAGGGACAAGGTCAGAGCAACAATATTTGTATACGGATAATAGAAGTGATAAGATAACTCTAGGGGAAGGTCAGTTGCAGCCTTCTTGCTGAATATCAAAGGAAAAATTATTTTTTGACTTTCTTTTTTAATTAAATTAATATCATTTAAGAAAAAACAAACTGCTGAAAGGAATTTTATCAACAGAGATAATTTCGCTGCCATTTTTTAACTCTTTCTTCCTAATAGATGCGAGGCTCGTTTGTATTTTGTCGAGACTAAATGCAGTTTTGACTAACTATAAAGGATGCACATGTTTAATCTCACATCAAAAAAAATAATAAAAACGTTTTTAATTTCCTTTTTCTCTCGTAGATGTTAATAAAAGTACTTTAGCTCTTGTCCCTAGCCATGGATCAATATAGGTACCATCTGCCTGCCCAACAGAATCCTTAACACTCACCCAATAATAAACTACTAGTAACTATTCTAATAAGTTAGGACCTAATTTTGCCACATTTACATATAAACACCTTTAAACAAATCCAAGTAATCACAACAACACAAAGAAAATGCACACAAATTTATCTTTGACCTCTGAGCTATTGCAAAGGAGGAAATTTACTTCATTAAAATAGCATAATAATGAAACCTTTAAGGAAGGCCTGGGACAAAGATATACACCTTAAGTACTTCACCAAGTGCTTCCTCAGGAGCCATTTTTAACCCACCTTTTCCCAAACCAAGTCTTTGCGATAGAACTGCTCAGCTCATACAGCGAATAAATGTTACAAATTCATAAAAAAAAGAAAAAGAACGGGTTAAATGAGCAAGATGCATGGTCAAAAAGTCAAGTCCTCTTTGCACCAGCATTTATACAAGCAGCAACTTGAGCTCTGAAATCAAGATGTATAGACTAGAAGAAATCACTATACTTACCTTTCAGATCTACTTTAGTGTCAGATAAAGCAGAAACAATATAGTACCGATGCTTCTTATCCTGTTGGGAAAAGAGGTTGTATGTTTAACAAAGTAAGCATTGAGGAACTATATGCAATCTTGCAGAAAACTAAATACATATTCCCAATTCCTGGAGCATTACCTTTAAAAATAAATTTTTGCTCAGCGCCCCATTTAAGTGTCCAACATACTTCGCCTAAAATGTAAGAAAAAAGGAAACTTAGGGAAAACACAACTAAGCAAGTCATCATGTTTTTTCCTCCTTTTTCTTTGCATACCTGAGCTTCCACTGTCAACACTACAGGATGATCATATTGTGCAAAATCGATTTGAAGCTCCTGAAGAAGTACAATATACAAAATATCATTGCAAAAAAAAAAGGACATGATATTGACCACAAACAATAGAAAGCACTGAAAGAGCCAAAAGGTAAAGCAGGTAATCAAATGCGTCCCAAGCCGAAATATCACGTTCATCTAAAGCACCCTTTACTAAGATCAATGTAGTTGCATGTAAACCCAGAGAAATAGCATGATGAACTAAAAAGTTTACGGGGCCTATTGTTAAAATTATAACACAGTGTTTGACATGAAATTTTCTGTACTTAGCAGCCAACAATTTCATGATCAAAGATGCCAATACAGAAGATAATTATTCATTCAGCAATCAGATAGATAATAATAATAAAACAGCAGAAGGACATTAGTTATTTTAATAATAAAAGGTACAAGATTAACTCTTAAATAAATCCATTCTCATATCGTCAATTTTGTGTCTTAAGCTGTATTAAAAGAAACTGAAAGGCCCTCATGATATGGATCAGCAAATATATCCACTGAGGCTGATAGAATATGCCAATGAGTGAAGCATATGATTATAAATAGACATTTCCACATTGGGAGCAGGAATTAAACATTATTATTAATGACCTAGTACAAGTGTACAACATAAAAAGTAGCTACTGATGATTGCATGTTTACCTAATTTCTTAGAGCAAGTCCAACAACTTCTAGTAGCTTCCTTATAAATATTATAAAATATTGTGTCCTAGTGATTTAGGACATTACTTTTATACATGTACTTCAACAACATTCCTTATCCTCATTCTTTATTATTAAAAATTTAAAATAATAATATATTTGAATTGGGAAGTGTGGAAAAGAGGGAAAAGAAGTGTGGAAAAGGAGGGAACACAATTTTTTATTAATAAAAGTCAAATAAGGAATGACTAGGACATCCTTAAAAATAAGGAATGAGATAGATGTCCTAGCATTTTAAGGAACAACTAGAAAGTTGTTGGAGCAACATTTTTTATTATATTCTTTATATTTTAACTTAGGATCTCATTTACGGAAACTCTTGGACTTGCTCTTAAAACCACAATATATCAAATCTTCCGCTATCCTCTAAAACTCAATACAAGAAAAACATAGCTATCGATGATTGTCAACCATTTTTTCCCAATGTACATCTGCAAGACGACAATATACTTACGCTCCATTTGGTTACAAAACATTGAAGGAATTGAACGGAAAAAATGTGGGCAAAAATAAAGGTGAAAGAAAGGATTTATGAAAGAACAGCGAAAAAACGAGAGTGCAAAATTTCCTATGATGCGGATTCTGAGAAGTGGAAATAAAGCATTCATCTACAATTTTGTGGGATGTACAGTAGCTCTACTTCATATTTATACGAACGGAATGGAGGGAGGGAGGATTATTACATATATTTACCTACAAAATAGTAAAAATTCATACAAATCGCACCTACATTTATTGCCTCCAACAAAATAAAGCATTAGATGTAGCTGGTTTCTGATTCCAATGCGCTATTCACTCATACACGAGATAAACCATCCTAAATTCCGCTTATTACTCGAGTAATTTGTCGATTGTCCATACTGTTTGACCTTAAATGTTTGCAATTACAATCGATGCAATTACAATCGAAGCAATTAGATCATACATTCCTCTATGTTGTCTAGTAGGATGTAACTCTGCCTTCAGACAGTTATCGAATAAGATTATAAATTATCAAGCAATTCAATACTAATTCTAATATTCTAAAATTAATTTGGTGTACAAAGCATTACTAATAACTTAATTAGTTATCAACAAAAACTAAAATCAATCAACACTTGGCAGAAAAGCTGCAAATTCATAACTCTACTTTAAAATCATAATAGACTACTGATAAATAAAGGTCTAGTGTGTGTGTGTGTGTGTGTAGACAGACCTTCAAGCTTGCAAGTAGCTGATCCTTGGAAGAAGCCATATGTGAATGGATGGGACGCCTTGTTGTTTCTCTGACAATTAGGCAATGAAAGGAGTCCGGGTTATGGGCTTTTTATCAAAGTCATGTTACATTTACCGTATCCTGTTGGGCTGGGCTTTCAATAAATATTTAAATTTTCTATGCTTTTGGATTTTGTTCAGAGTTGATCAAATGGGCCCAAGACCACAAATCCAGATTAAATTCAAGTAAGTACTATTAAAATATGGCTCAATAAAAAACAACACATATGAATATGAATTTTAATTAAATTGATGTCACATTTTTCTTCCAAATATGGATGTAATTTGAATCTAAATATGGATATTCATATTTCATAATTTTAAGCTGTGTCTTCACGTGTTCATTCTTTAATTTTCACTATATCATACGTAAGTTATGGGATAATTATCCGTAAAACCCAATAAGATTTTTATGACCTCGCTTTTATCACTAGATTCAAAGTGTTAAAAGTAAGATATAGTGGGTGTTTGGGGTTCCATAAACTTAAAATAGGTAGCTTATTTTTTATTTTTTTTACATATTTTCATATTTTTTTTAAAGATAAATATTTGTTTTAGAATTTTAAAACCAAATATGAACTTACTTTTTTTTGGAAATAAGAGCTTATTTCTGAAAAGTACATACATCCCTACTTTTTTCCGGAAATAAGCCCTTATTTCCATAAGTTGGCATTTGCCAAACAGGCCCATATATGCGCACATACATATCTTCTTCTTTTTTTTTTGGAAAAATACGTATACATATACATATCTTTATATGTATATATGTATATTTATACTATATTATTAAAATTGAAATGTTAAAAGTTTGGTGGTCCTTGGTCGGTATTTGGGTCGGACTAGATAGTTATTATTGGACCTAATTTTCAAACACTAATTTCCTAACTAAAATACATCTCACATTAGTCTCCTAGTTAAAACACATCTCTAAACAAAAAAAATAAACATTATCTTATTAAAATATAAATCAAATATATGAAAAATTATATAATATATATATATAACATTAAATAAAATTTAAATTATTATTATAAAAATAAAAATATATTCAAATTATATATAAAAATATTAAAACAATTTGATCCGTGCATCGCACAGGATATAAGCTAGTATATATATATATATATATATATATATATATATATATATATATATATATATATTCATGCATTATCAATAAATAAAATAATACTATGATAATTAATTTAGATTTCTAATTTGTGAGATGTACACGAAATTGGTGTTGGATTAAATTGAAATTTGTATTTCTTTGGTCAATTAAAGGTAAATCTATATATTCTTAAAGTGTATTGTGGAAAATTTTGAAATTTACCCGATGGGTAAACATATTTACCCAATGGATCATCTATATACTTGATACCCATTCTAAAAAAATTATCTGTGTACTATCCATGTTATAACCCATTTATGAGTCAACACAATCTTTCCCTGTAATCAGGGAATATATAGATTTGCAGTTACTTTTGAATTTCAAAATACACATCTATGGAAACTATACCTCACTTAATATCTTGCTTGATTTTCTCTTATCTGTGAACACAATTTATGGAAACGTAATCAATTACTATCCTTTGAGTTCGAATTTTGGACTTTCATCACTTCTGAAAATCATTTTAGTTTTTATGGATTAATCGTTTTATCATAATCTACTTCAAACCTAACATCACTTCACCCTATTTGATTTATTTTGATGGATTCTCTTGAAAATTCTAGCCTAGGTGCATAATTCCATTCTTTGAAGGAGATGTTATGTTATACTCATAATAATATTATGATACTTATATATCTTTCAATAATGTTACAGTCTTGAGGAATACCATTCTTGATAAAAGTCAAGGTATTTAACATTTTTGGTCAACGTATTAATGTCCAACTCATGTTTACCTTCATGTTTTCATTCAAATGTAGGTATAAAACGTCGAGTCCGTGGGAAAAATGTCAATACGTTGTCAAGTATAGGTAGTGATAATCATACATCAGCACCAAACTGTGAAGCAAGAATCCATGCCACACATACATCTCAACATTCTAGAGAATGTAATAGTCATACAACTCCATTACCTAATAAAGAAAATTGTAGTGCCAACGTACCTTTTGATATTTCAACTTTGAGACGTCTACCCCAAAGTATGCTTCAATTTCCTGCATCTTCGACGACGAATAATGAAACAAATGGCCAATAGTATGCTTCACTCTGTACAGTGAAAATATTATGATATTTTTCTAATTGATATTCCTTCTTTTTCCCATTGTAGTGAGGAAATGTCGAGTTCACGGCAAAAATGTTAATAATGTGTTGAAAGGAGTATTACCTCACACATTAACAAGAAATGTAGACACAATATTTCTCTCCACAAACCAATCACAAACTCCTTTTCTGTGTAATTTAATATCATTTGAATGTTTTCTATAAACTTCTTCCTCTGTTTATTATCCTTTAATATATATTATCTAATTTCTCATTTGTAGCCAAGTCCAGAACTCCTCTGTCAACGATTGATCAGAATTCATCCATTGTGCTTACATCTTCATACTCTATGGAAACTACTAGTATTGTTCTTCTCTTACATCTATATTTGTTTAAGTAACACTGAGTATATATAATAAAAAAATCACGTGTAGAATTTTGAAACATGTGTACATGTTCCAGATAGCTCGACTTCAATGCCTAACACTCCATTTCAGCGTAGACTACATATTATTGATCATACATGTTATTATGTCGATTACAGCTACTATAATACATTACATACCTTTCACATTCTGTTACATGATGGTATGCTTCCAGTTTTATCTGTGAAATTGTTTGCCACATATTCAAATGTCTTGCTAACTACCACCTCTATAAATATGAGGCAAATGTCTTCATTATTTACGTTGTTGAAAACATTCAAATTTAGTCATTTATCTGCATTATAAAATTCACAGACTTTCTGTGCTGGTTTGAAATATAATTGTTAAACAAGAACAATTCATGTCAAAAGCGTTCTAGAATATTTTATCAATTATAAACACTTTTCATCATAATAATTTTGTAATACTTTTCAAGTTTAAAATTATATCTTCTACTTTAATAGTATTTCATTAAAATTAATATTTCATGATTATTTAAAATAATATTTTTAAATCTGAAATTCCGCGATTAAATTCAAATATTGTATTCAACCCCCCTTCTACAATATCAGGTGTTGGTGAGATTACAAATCTGTATGAATAGTAATCGTGATAACTCAACACTAGAACATGACAAGTAAATAATACTACGTCTACACAGAAATTAGGAAGAAATGAAGACAAGACAGATATAGTGAATCAAGACATTAGAAGAAGTTTTGAAGTCTACTACAGGACATTGAGAGAAGTGCATTAATATGTTCATGCCTCAATGAAGAATAATGGTTGAAAACTTTCAGGGTTTCAGAAGTGTTTAAGATTCAGTATAGAAGTGCCACTAGAAGATTTCAGTGTAAAGGCATTGATTGAAGATAGACAGTGTTTGAAGCATATGAATCTAGAAGGATTGAAGACAAGGTAAAGACAAAGGTTAAAGAAGACAGCTGCAGTCTTGAAGCTATACTCACTGAAAGAAGTTCAGTTATATGTTCAAGCGTTAGTGAATAACAAAGAATGAAGTATTCAAGATTGTGGTAATAATGGAGACATTGTCTAAGTACCAGAAAAGGTTCCAGTGAAAGTACTATGTTTATTGACAGTCAGTGTTCGAAGCAATGAAGTTGCTGCAAACTTAACAATGCACATAAGGCTATAATACAAAGACCTGGATCAAAGTTAGTCGTCTGTGAACCAGACCAGTTGCACTAGGTGTCAACAGTTTGTGAAAGGAATATGAGTATTAACTATAGAAGAATTGTTAAGTTGAAGAACGTACTTGGAAAGAACGGTTATTTATTAAGGTACGAAAAGTGATTTGTAGAGGCTACACCTAAACAACTAAACAGCTCAAAGGGTGCAGGGTGTAAAGTGTCACAACCTTGGTACGAAAAGTGAAAGTTTCTGAACTACAGTCGAAGAACGGAAACAGCTCAGGGTACAGGGTGTAATGTGACAAGACTTTGGTACAAGAAATGGAAGTTGGCGAACTTCAGTCAAGGAATGAAAAGAGGGTCAAAGTGCAGTGATCAAATTGCACTTTGACCATGTAAATGAAAGTCAAGGTGCAACAAAACAGTCAAGGCACCACTTGACTTTGACTTGGCAAAACATACAAATCAGAAGATTAATTTGAAGTATATGCATTTGTATGTGGCGCCACCTCAAGAGACTCCATGTGCTAGGCGCAACATGTAGTCTAGCGCAACTTGGAATTAGTTCAAGTGAATGTGGTGCCTACACAGGGTATACAATGTGATAGGCGCACCATAAGTCCTTGGCGCAACAAAAATGTTGAAGTGGGGCCACTTGACTTCGTTAAAATTAACTACATTTCTATGTCGCGCCTCCCCTGTATAACCACTGTGCTTGGCGCAACTTGTAGATGAAGTGCAAAGAAGACAAGTAAATGGCGCCACTTGAAGCTACACAGGGGATACACTCTATGAGGCGCAACTTATATAGTTGGCGCCACTTAGCCCTTAGCCAATCAAATTCAAGCAGCCTACTTTATTGATTTAAAGTTACACAAATAAAAAAAGAGGCCAGCCACTCATTCAAGAGTTGTCTGCTTCAACACAAATAAAATGTAGAGAGCTACTGCCATGACCGGAGTAAGAAGAGCTACTTTATACACACCCATACTTTGCTTCCGGTCAGATATTAGGACCCGGTTCTTTAATGGAAAATGCTCAGGGCTCCTAGATATCACTCCCTACATACTCAATTTTTCCTTGTACTAACTTAGATATATTTGTATAGGAACTGAACCTTATATTTTTGTGTTAGTAGCAAAGAACTAATTTGTTCTTTGGAAACCAGTTATATTTTTAACTGGTTGTAGCAACCTCCGGGTATATATATAAAAGATATATTCCCCGAATCTTGTCCCGTTTATTTTACTTGCTAATTTTCTTGAACTTAATTGATTTATCGAGACACATAGAAAATTAGTAGGCAGCTCACCTAAACACTACAAATGGCCAAACCCACTCTGAAGTAATAATTTATTTATCTATAAATTACGAAAAGAATTTAAATTATTGTTAGTATCGTATTCAACCCCCCTTCTACGATACTTCAGGACCCAACAATTGGTATCAGAGCCGACTGATTAATATACAAATCAAGATCCGTAACCCAGTAGAGCTCACTGTGCCAAAGTTGTTTGAACTGAGGAGACCTTGTTAAATAAGTTTAATTATAAATTTTTAATAAAAGTTTATAAAATAAACTTTTAATAAAAGTTTATAAAATAAACTTATTATTAAATTTATTTTATAAATTTTTATAAAATTTGTTTTATAAACTTTTATTAGTTTATATTACAAATTTTAATTAGTTTATTTTATAAGGTTAATATTAAATTTATTTTATAAACTTTTATAAAAAAAATTTATAAACTTTTATAAGTTTATATTATAAATTTTAATTAGTTTATTTTATAAAATTAATAAAGTTTACAATTTATATTTATTAAACATTTTTTTTGTGGTCCATTTTTTAAAGACAAAGTGGCAGAACATGTACTTGGCATCACTCACGCCAAGTCAAAGTAGAGAGATTGCATTCATTTTGTCTTTGTTGTGCCTGTACAAGGAGTTAACTGTACAGGCACCACTAAAGTACTTGACACCACCAACCCCAAAGTGTTATTTAGTACCCCAATCTTTTTACCTTTTATTTTTGTACTTGGCACCACCAAGTCCAAAATGGATGGAAGATGTTCATAAATTCAACAACACTGGGATCGAGAATTTTATCGACAAAGAGCTTTGAAAAGATGAATATAGTGGAGTTGTATGTGCTGAAAAAGAAAGTCATCTTTGGGGGACATAAAACAAATGAGATACTGAGAGATCTGATAGAAAAGAAAATTATAGAGATCGGTGTCGAAGCATTTGAGAAGCCTCCGGTGGTCAAGTACTATAAAGCTACAACACTTCATAACCTAACTTTGTCAGATGAATGTCTGGACTCAAGTCATGTAATGTTCATGCAGTATGTAGAAAGGAGGCTCAGAAGCAAGAAGAATAGAACAGAAGAAGATCTAAAGGCTGCTGAGTTGATCTATGCATTCAGGCTGAACATAACGATTAAAACATCAGGTAGATATCTAATGGAGACAATTAGATATTACCAAGATCCAGTGTATGTGAGAAAAGAGGATGACACAGAAGAACTCGAAACCATAAAAGATTCTGAACCTTGCATTTAGACAGAGCCAAATGGAACAAAACATTTCTTATTTAAGAAGAATGGAGTGGATAAGAAAAAAAAAGTTATCAAAACTAAAGAAAAACAATTTTGAAACTATCAGAAAAGTCTTTTCAAGGGCAAAGAGATCCATTGTCAAATCAGACAAAAAGGCCTTGAGGATGATTAAGATGCTCTGGTGGAGAAACTGGCTGAAGAGTCGATGCATGACACTGACAGAGTAAAAGGCTTTCTGAAGAGAATAACAGTGTTCGTGTTTTAAAAGAAATAATCTCTGGCCTTCGAGTCAATCTCTAAGACAAATTCAATGGCATTTCTCACTGAAGTTTTGAAAAAATTAGAAGAACCACATCCTGTCAACACTCTTGAAGTGGAAGCTAGAGATCTAGTGAAGGCAAGGTTAGAGCAGAAAGAAGAAGAGCTAAGAAAGCACTACTCCGAAACAAGATCTGAGAACAAACAAGACTCAGTACAAAGAAGTAGAAGATCATAGAATTATTTGTTCAGGCTAGAGGAACAAACTTCTATTGTACTCAAAGAAATCTGGAAATGTAAAATCTAATCCAGAATGTAATTAATATTATTTACTATCTTTCTGCACTTTACTTTTTCTTGTAAGTATCAGTTGAGTTATCCTCTCACAGGATTTGCTTTTCGGACTCTAACAACCAAATAGGGGGAGATTGTAAATTATAATGTAACATAGTATTTAATAGTGATAACGACAACTCAACTAAGAAATAAAGACAGATAAATAATACTAATATGGAGCACAAGAATCCAGAAGGACATGTAAACAGGAATCATATATATATATATATATATATATATATATATATATATATATATCATTGCAGAGCATTCAAGATGAAAGGCTTCTGAACGTCAGTGAGAGAAGATCATTAAAATGTTCAGGCCTTAGCAACAATTAAGATTTCAGAAGATTTCAGACTAAAGAAAGTGTATTGATTTGTGTATAAATGTCAAAGGGTTTCAGTGATTAAAAGCAATGGAACAGTCCAAAGTTAGTCAGCTGGAACAGAACAGAAATCAAGGGAATTCAATTCAGTGCTAGTCGTTTGTGAACCAGACCAGTGCACTAATCGTCAGTACAAGAAGAAAAGAATTGTCCTGGTTAATTAGAAGAAAATCAATTGATCAAGACAGAAGAGTGAAAACCAAGTAGTAATTACTTCAAGCACTTCAAGAAATTGGTTAAGTCAAGTAATACTACATTTGATGGGTCCTGTACTCTTGAAGTACTCTAGAGATGCAACCAACCTTATAAAGGCTCAACAAACCAAGACTAGAAGCTAAGTCAAGTTAAAGAGAAGGTTTGTGGCGTCTGCACAAGGGAATGGGAGTGCAGGCGTAATAAAAGAGTTGTAGCGCAACATAACAAGCTTGAGGCGTAACAAAACTTGATTGATGATTTTGTGGCGCCTACACACTGCAACTAGTGTGCAGGCGCAACAAAATGTCAAGAGGCGCAACAAATATTCTTGGGAATGTTTCTAAGTCATTTAGTGGCGCCTATACAAGGAAACAACTATATAGGCTCAACTAACTTGATCTAGTGGCGCAACAAAGGTTGTATGGCGTAACAAACATATCCAAGGCGCAACAAAGATTCATGTGGTGCCTACACACCACTCACCATGTACAAGGCGCAACAAAGGACTTAATACATTGTTGGAAATCATTTTCCAAAAAGCCTACATTATATATATGGGTGAAATCAATATGGACAGTAAAGAATTCATTCATCTTCAACACAAAGACATACAGACGGGAACTCCATTAAAGCTAAACATTAAACTCACCCAATTGTATTTCTGTTGTAACATTGATTGGACCCATTGAAGCTAATCATACTGATTAGAAGTGTAGCATTCAGGGATTTAGTAATATAATTTTATTTTCATGAATCTTTGTGTTTCATTAACTGCCATTTTTATATCTTAAAAACACAAACACTTATTCCGCAATTAAATGAAAAATCTACCATATCATATTCAACCCCCCCATTCTATGATGATTTTGGACCTAACAATTGGTATCAGAACTTGTTGATTGAAGTTATAAATCAAGATCCAAAAATAGTTTTACGAAAAAGTGCATTTTTAGATATAGAAAAATTTATATTGAAATTTCTTTAATTTTAAAGAAAATTCAATATTCGAATTTTTAAAATATTTTAAATACACTGATTTTAAAATGCTATCAATCATCAAGAATTTGAACAAAAAATTTATTTTATAAAATTCAATTTTTATTCGAATTAATTTTAATTTTTAAGAAATTAATTATTTCTTGAGATTTAAAATTCTTCGCAACTATGAGTACCCAAAAACTTAGTAGCATTAAAATCTCAGCCTTTGATAAAAATGAATACATTTTATGGAAGAAGAAGATGTCCACATTCATTAAATCAGCTAATTCTCAATACATGGGAATTTTAGAAAATGGACCCTATTTACCTCAGAAGCTGACACTAGAAACAGTCTCAGATGACGGGGAACGAATTCCTCAAGGATTTACCCCAAAGGAGCCTTCAGAGTATACTGACACTGATAAAGATAGAGTTGCATGGGATAATCATCTTCAGTGTATCCTAATGGATTCACTAGACACTACAATGCTGAATAAAGTGATTAATTGCACCAGTGCAAAACAAATGTGGGATACGATTGATCTGCTAATAGAAGGTACAACATAAGTGAATGAGAATAGACTGGATATTCTTACATCCCACTATGAAGCGTTCAAGTCACTACCAGGAGAAAGTATCACTCAAGTCTTTGAGAGATACAACAAATTGTTGAACGACTTGTCACTGCATGGGAAGGCCTACTCACGTAGGGAGATCAACAGGAAATTCATGTTGACATTGTCAGCACACCTGGAACATAAAATTTCTACAATCAGAGAGAGGAGTGACATAAATGACATGTCCATTGAAATTCTATATGGGAAGTTCAAGACTCATGAAATGGAGCAAGAGCAAAGACATATCATTTATGGTTCAGGTACAGTGGACAGTAAGAATACAGCATTGTTGAAGACTACAACACTTATAGCCAAGGATTTTGCTGTCACAGAGACCAGCACAGTGAAGCCTGTTGTTGAGAAAGAAGAGATTCTAGAAGTTGAAATTTCAGAGAATCTCAAGCAGGTGATGAAGATGACTTCTATTCAATAGAAGAACTTGAACAGTTGGAAGATAATGGCCTATATGGCAGGGAAGTTCAAGAACCTCAGGTTTAGGAGGAACCCTAAGTACAAATTCAAGAGTAACTCCAGTTATAGTGGTTCTAGTTTCAGAAAAAGCAACCGAGGTGGTTCGTCTTCAAGGTCTTACAACAAAGGAGGTTATAAGACGGGGATGGTAGACCGTAGTAAGTTCAAGTGTTATAACTGTGATGAACCCGAGAATTTTGCTACAAAATGTCGGAAGCCTAAGCAAGGAAAAGAAAGAAAGGAGTCGTATGATGAACTTAAGCAAAAGTATGATGCACTGGTAAAGAAGCATCAGGGCAGAGCTTATATAGCCGAGGGAAAGAGCTGGGATGACTTAAATAATGATGAAGATGAGACATATGGAAATGTTACACTAATGGCAGACTCTTCAGAGGCATCACCTCAGTCATCTAAGGTATCATTTCTTTTCACAGTTGACATGTCTAATTCTGATTATAAGAAAACTGTAGAAGATCTTAGTGTAGAAATTTTTAACATTCACACAAGCATGCTAGCATCTGAAGAATAAAATGCTAAACTAGTTCTAAAGAACAAAATGCTAGAAGTGAGAAACGAAGAACTAGAGCTTGCATGTGTTAACTTAGAAGATCTGAAACAGAAGATAGAATATCTCCAGAATAGAGATAAATGCAACCAGGAAGTAGAAACTGCACTTAGGAATAAATTTTTTGAGTTAGAGTTAAAACTTCAGGCTTATAAGAAATCTGCTAATCTTGTTAAGGAGGCAATAGATAAACAGGTCATATGTCAGAAAACTGGAATATGATTTGACTATGATAAAAAGGCAGGAAAGAGACATGAGGAATCAATTGCTGAGGAAAGTCCTGTGAAGCAAGACATTCCATATGTGTTAAAAAATGTCGCTAAACCCCTATACAAGAAGTTTGTCATCGAACGCTTAGATGAAGAACATATCTTAATGAAAGAAGAAATTATTGCTGAGTAACAAAAGAAAGATGAAGAAAGTAAAAAGGAGTTGCCTAAGAAATCTATAAAAATTGTAGAACCTAAGGAAAAGATTAAAAGTGATTTAGGCAAATGCTAACAGAAATGGCAAGATAGGTGTTAATAAGAAAAATGATTATGCCTACTCTCCCAAAGCTATTAGAAAAGTTTGTAATAATTGTAATTCTACTGGTCATCTTACGCATGCATGCAAAAAGATAAAAGTAGTAAAAAAAGAAACTTCTAATATGTCTGCCATGTCTATCCCTCATCAACCATGTGGTAAAGTAGGATGCATGCCATATGCTTTCAACATCATGTCTGCATACATAAACTTAATGAATACATCATTTAGTACTTGCATGAATACAGATGTGAACATGAATAGAAAGCATATTAGGGAAAAGACTGCTAGTCCTCCTAAGTCTAGGAATGAAGCCCCTGTCCCTAAGCCTAAAGACACCCTATCAAGGCTAAACCAAAGGGCAAGGGCACAGTTAGACCTGGCAAATTGGGTCTGGACCCGAAGAACCGACCCGAAATGTTGGGAACCGAATCCGATTTTGTATCCGAATTTGATAATCCGAAAGTGTAACCGAATCCGAAATAATCCGATCCGAACCGATATCGGTTCAATATAATCAAATCCGAAAATGATCCGAAAACTGATTCGATCCGATCCGAAAATGACCCGAACCGTAATTTTAACCGAAAATAATCCGAAATAACAGATCCAATAATGACCCGAAATCGATCAAATCCTAACTAAAAATTATACAAACTAAACATGGCTCAAACTAAATTATAGAATTTACGTGTATTTCATACATACAATCTTATGATTCGTTGCGTTCATATATATTATACACTTATACATAATTCATACATATAATACATGTGTTCGTAAAATAAAATATTAAATATTAAGAATATCATTTATTTTGAATTTGCTAGAAAGTAAAGAAAAGTGAATATAAATTCATATTTTAATAAGGAATAAATATTGTATATTATATATGTACATATAAAATTTATTTATATTTTTATTTGGACATCAAGATTTTTTTTAAATATTGTTATATTACAGAATTTAGGGAACATTTCTTTTATCCTATTGACCAAAGTCTGAAATGAAGAAATATATTACTTAATCGAGATAATTATTTTGTTCAGTATTATTTTATCAAATTTTAACTATAATTTGTCAAACTACCTTAATGATCTTTATTTAAATTCAACGATAATTCAAATTAATTTAATATTAATCCGAACTTAACTTTTAAATCTAAACAAAATCTAATTTAAAATAAGAAATCCGAAAATATCCGAACCGATTTTTATCCAAACTTTAATCCGATTTTGACCCAAACCGAAATCGAACCGATACGAACCGAACCTGATTCAATTTATGCAAAATCGAAACTGGAACCGAACCGAATCTCATCCGATCCGATCCGAACCGAATAAAAATATATTATAACCGAAAAATGATCCGATCCGAAATTAATCCGATCCGAAACCGAACCGTTTACCCGAATTGCCAGGTCTAGGCACAGTCGATGAGAAAGACAAGGACCAGAAAATTTCTGCAGCTAAATCTGTTTACTTATCTAAACCTCTTGGACCCAATCAAATTTGGGTACCAAAGAAAAAGTTATCAATTTATGGTTGCAGGGCATAACAAAGAACAAGTGTGTCATGTGGATTCTCGACAGCGGCTGTTCTAGGCATATGACTGGTGATAAAACCCTGCTATCAGATGTGATTGAGAAAGCTGGACCGATAATGACCTTTGGAGATAACATCAAGGGATTCACAACGGGATATGGCAATCTGGAAATTGGCAATGTTATCATTGAAAATATCTCTCTTGTGGACGGATTAAAGCACAACCTTCTAAGTATCAGTCAGTTCACTGACAAGGGCTATAAAGTAACTTTTGAAAAAGAAAGATGTGCAATCCAAAACAAGAAAGATACGAAGCTTGCTCTTCAAGGAGTGAGAAAGGGGAATCTCTTTGTAGCTGACTTATTCTCTGCAAGCAAAGGTGAAGTTCAATGTTTTTACAATAAAAATTCAACAGAGGATAGTTGGTTATGGGATAAGAAACTTTCACACCTGAACTTCAAGGCAATGAACTCTTTAGTTAAGAGTGAATTGGTTAGAGGTTTACCTGAGATGGAATTCTGTCAAGATGGGTTATGTGAAGCATGTGAAAAGGGGAAGTCAAAGAAAACATCTCACCGAAGCAAAGATTCATCAGACATTATTACCACTGCAACTTCTACATATGGATTTATTTGGTCTAGTCAACGTCATGTCTATGTCAAGGAAGAGATATGCACTAGTAATTATAAACGACTACTCTAAGTACACATGGGTGTTTTTTCTAGCCTCAAAGGATGAAGCCCCTCAAAAAATCATTGATCACATATAGAAGATAGAGTTAAAAGCTGATTTGCCTGTCAAGAAAATAAGGTCTGACAATGGAACAGAATTCAGGAATTAACCCTGAATGATTTCTGTATTGAAAAAGGGATTTCAAAACAATATTCAGCCCCAGAACTCCATAACAAAATGGAGTAGTAGAAAGGAAGAACAGAACTTTAGTTGAAGCAGCAAGAATAATGCTGAATGATGCTAAGTTACCTCTATACTTCTGGGCTGAAGCAGTCAACACAGCTTGTTACACTCAGAATCATACCCTGGTAAATAAATATCATGACAAGACTCCGTACGAGTTGATGTCAAACAAGAAACCAAAACTGAAATATTTTCATGTGTTTAGAGCAAAGTGCATTGTACTGAAAGATGATGAGCATCTAGGAAAGTTCGAATCCAAGGCTCATGAAGGCATATTTCTTGGCTACTCTCTGGAATCTAAGGCATACATGGTTTATGTGGTTGAACACAAAAAGGACATTGAAAGCATGAATGTAACTTTTGATGATCTCAAGTTCCCAAGTCTACAAAGAACAGAAGACATTGAAACTCTGGAGTTTGAAAATATGAACTCAGATGAAGGTGTAGTAGAACCTGAAGTTGCAATAGAAAATCAAGCACCAAATGATAATAACAACAATGATGATTCTGACCCTAGTAGTGGAAACAGTGGAAGATTCACAGAAACTACTAGTAGTGGCAGAGAATCTCATTCTCAACCAAGCAGCAGCTCAGGGGGAGCAACTGAAGGATCTACTAGCAGGACTCAGCACTTTAATGATAATCAGGCTGAATCTTCTAGGGCAAATCTGCCAAGACATAGGGTGTGGAGCAGAGCTCACCCCTTTGAGTTGATTATAGGAGATCCAGATGCTGGAGTCCAAACTAGGCGTGCTTCTCAGAATGAATATTTATTCTCTGGTTTTATCTCTGAAATAGAGCCAAAGAAAGTGGAAGAAGCACTGAAAGATCCAGATTGGGTTATAGTTATGCAAGAAGAACTCAATCAGTTTCAGAGACAAAAAGTTTGGAAGCTGGTACCCAGGCCAAAGAACAAGTCTATAATTGGCACTAAGTGGGTATTTAGAAATAAACTGGATGAAGATGGCATTGTTACGAGGAACAAAGCCAGACTGGTTGCCAAAGTTTATTCCCAAGAAGAAGGAATAGATTATGATGAAACACATGCACCAGTGGCAAGGCTTGAAGCTATCAGGATGTTTCCGGCATTCACAGCACATTCCAACTTTATAGTTTATCAAATGGATGTGAAGAGTGCATTCCTGAATGGAGAGCTTGAAGAAGAAGTGTATTTGGAATAACCCCCAGGGTTTGAAAATCCAGAATTTGCAGATTTTGTGTACTTTCTCTTCAAGGCACTCTATGGCTTAAAGCAAGCACTTTAGACATGGTATGACACTCTATATATATTCTTATTTGAAAATGGTTTCACTAGAGGTGTCATAGATAAGACTATGTTTCATAAAATGCATAAAAATGATATGATATTAGTACAAGTATACGTGGATGACATTATATTTGGTTCTACTAACGATCAGTTGTGTAGTAGATTTGCTAAGCTAATGCAGAGTAGGTATGAAATGACCATGATGGGTGAGCTTAATTACTTCCTTGGACTCCAAGTAAACCAAAGGAAAGATTGAATCTTCATTTTCCAGACCAAGTACATTAGAGATCTATTGAAAAAGTATGGTCTTGAAGATGCATCAACAGCCAAAACCACTATGGCAATTGCCACTAAGCTTGATCAAGATGAACCTGGTAAGAAGGCATCACAAGCTACAGAGGTATGATCGGCTCATTACTTTACTTAACTGCAAGTATGTCAGATATTATGTTTATTACATGCTTGTGTGTTAGGTTTCCGTCTAACCCTAAAGAATCATATCTTATAGCCGTTAAACGGATTTTTAGGTATCTTAAGCGAAGTCTGAATCTTGGAATTTGGTACCCTAAAGATACATGTTTTGACCTTGTTGGCTATACAAATTCTGATTATGCAGGTTGTAGGATAGATAGAAAGAGTACATCAGGGAATTGGCAATTCCTTGGTAGAAGATTGGTATCCTGGTATAGCAAGAAACAGCACTCAGTTGCAATGTCAATAGCTGAAGCTGAATATGTTGCTGCTGGAAGTTGCTGTGCACAAATTCTGTGGATAAGGAACCAACTTCAAGACTATGGACTGTTGTTGAACAAAATTCCAATATTCTATGACAACACAAGTGCCATAGCCATCACAAACAATCCTATGCAAAATTCAAGGACCAAGCACATTGATATCAGGTATCATTTCATAAGAGTGCATGTCATGAATGGTACTATAGAGTTATATTTTGTACCTGCAAAGCAGCAAATTGCAAACATCTTCACTAAACCACTGGATGAAATCACTTTCACTAGACTGGTTTGTGAACTTGGGATGTTAAATTCTACTAACTAATTAGTTAGTAATCTAAAACTTCAATTTGAAGCTGATAAATTCACTGGTTAATTAATGTTAATATTTTTAGGACTTGTGAATTTATTTACCAAATTATTTTTCAGTAATTAAGATTAAATATTTGATAAATACCTTGTGCATGCCTACTAATTTTATTATTATGATATTTATTTAATTTTGATCTTAGAAAATATTTAAGTGCATGTATTTAATTGATAAATTCTTGGCACTTATATATATTGAAATATTATTTAAAACTATTTTAAATAGAAAGCATGAATATTTATATTTATTCTCATATTTAAAATAAAAATAAAATAATGAGAAGTATAATTTATTTATGATAATAATTTTGACAATTAATGTTATTATTTTTATTAATAAATATTTTGTGAAATAATATTTGTGAGTAATTAATTATTATTAATTATACAAATTATTCATAAATATTATTTATTTAAAAGTAGCAAAATCTAGGAGAAACTTGAAATTGTGTAAGTACTTTGTGGCGTTTTAGTGTTTAGTGGTGCCTATACAGTGGATTGACTGTATAGGTGCAACATAAAATAAACAGAGTACTTAGAAACTTTTCTGGTAAAAGTAAGTTGCGCCTTTAGGTTTTGTTGCGCCTACACAGTGTTACCACTGTAAAGGCGCAACAAAATACTTAAAGATTTTGTTTAAGTATTTTTTTGTGGCGCTAGGCCTTTATGTGGTGCCATCATAGTGAATTCACTGTGAAGGCGCAACATAAAACTCAGTCAATTTTTTGTTGCGCCAAGTAATTTAGTGGCGCCAATACAGTGTGAGCACTGTGGAGGCGTAACTAAGTACTTAGCCAATAATAATGTTGTTTGGTGGCGCCTATAAATATGTGTGAGTTTTTGTTGCGATCCTTATCAATACATACAGTATATACACCATTAGAGGCGCAACAAAAACCACAGATCTACCAAGTTTTTAATGAATCAATACTAAGTCAATTTTTGTCCATTTTTTTAATCTGAGACCAGATTTGTGGACCCCACATTTAAGCCTATCATTTACAAGTAGTGCCATTAATTTTGGTTAAGATTATAAAATTCTCATTTTTCAAAAACTCGAACATTTTGGCTAAGGTTAATTAATATTTAAATTCGATTAAAAATTGTAATAGAATTAAAAGTGTGCTTAAAATTACTAGGAGTCCATAATATATTTATTTCACGAAAATCCGAGTAATTTTAAAAATTAGGGTTTGGTTCTTTATTTACTAAAATTATTTGATATTAATTAGTAATTTTAATTCGTAAAAATTACCTCTCAATTTAATAAAATGGCAGGTAATTTTGGGATTAAAAAGACTAATTATTTGTCAATATTAGTAGATGATTGGACCGAGGCAGAAGACTTAGGTAACTGGGCTAGGTTTTTAAATGAACATTCTATAGTCCGGTATGCACTAACGACTTCTATTCCTTTGAATAGAAATTGATTAAGTCATGTATACAGGTCTGCTCAGGACACATCTGCAGATGGAATCTTAGCCTTTACTTGCAAGATTCAAAGAAAGAAGGTGCGAATAACTGAGAATGACATCAATCAAGCACTTCATCTGCCATTTGAGAATTTTGAAGATGAGCCATCTCAAGCAGATATAAACAATTTCTTCATGTTCCTGCACTGCACTAGAGTAAACAATAATCTCCCAAAGAAGATTTACAAAAATCATCTAACCAAGGAGTGAAACCTGTTCTTCAACATCCTGTCTCATGGCTTTCCACCGAAGATAGGAGGCTTCCACGGAATTACGCAATTTAATAAGGTGATTGGGTATGCAGTGGCCTCTTGGACAAGGAAAATTTTGATAAGTTGATCATGGCAGAGATTCTCAAGAACCAGCCAAAAATGGAGAACTTCTGTCTGTATCCCAGATTTTTGCAGCTGGTGTTGAATCAAGTGCTGAGAGCTGATCAACTCCTAGTATTTCAGAACAGTCAGTTGGAAGAGTCACCCTCACTACAGTTCACGACAATCCTGTTGCTACAGAATGAGGCTGACTATCCTAACAGGTATATACCTGCTCCAATGACTGAGTCAATTAGAGGTTACTTTGCTCTTTTTAGATAGGTTGATGAAGAAGATGTAGTAGAAGAAGAAGAAGCTGCATCTGAAGCAGAAAAAGAAGCAACCTCTGAAGAGGATCATGTATCTGAAACTGATGAATCAGAAAAAAAAGATTCACAAGAACAATCATCTCAAAAGGAGATTGAAACTGAAACGTCAGATGATTCTGGAAGCACAACAGCAACTCAAGAAGAACATACAGGCATTGAACAAGAAGATGCAAGTATGGATGAAGCTGGTTCTGACAATGAGCAAAAATCAATTCCTGAAGAAGAACAAAGGAAAAGCCCTTAAAATTCAACAAAGGAGATAGTTGTTGAGGACATAGTGGAAGAGCCTCAGACTACAGAGGTGTACATTCCTGATCTCTCTGATGAGCAAATGGAAGAAGATACACTTCTAGATTTTGACTTTTATGCGTTCTTACAAGAGGAATTTATCATAATATCTCATACTGTGCCTCAAATGGCAATGCACACAATAGAGCCCTCAGTGGCCATCGAAGCTGGCAATGAACTGGCAGACCAACCAGTTCTAACCACTGCTAGAGAACAACAAACACTTCCTTCATCTCCCAAAACTAGAAAAAGAACCATTGATTTAGATGATAGGAGTGAGTCCCTACCGGATCAAGAAATCATTGAAATATCCCCTACAGCTCTACCTTCTCGAAAACGTCGTAAAATGAATTTTAAACCTAAGGCAACTGTGAGCCAGGAACCTGATTCTCCAATCTCTGAAACCTTTCTTTTCCTTCGTGATCTTAATTCTGAAATAGATAAAATCCTAAAAGGTACGGGAACAGAACCAGAGATTGTAACAATAACCGCTACTTCAGTAGCTGATACTGTTTTGGTTGATCCAATTTAGAACCTGTCTTCACAGACAGTTGGGGGCATCACTGACTCTCACGAGCCATTCATTACATTGTCAAATGTGGTGATCCCCCTGAATTTAACATCTCCAGATCATATTCAGGATGTTTTCCCTCCCAAGTGGGTGAAGTGGAAAGGCAACTCTCCCATAGAAGGGAAGAGGTCTCCATTCAAGGAGTAGCTGCGTTAGCAGCTTCACCACTTCATGTGGAAATGCCTTCACAGGCTTCATGGGGAACCACAGGCTCTCAATTGTCATACATTACATATCCTGAGGTGGTGACCCCCTGGAAATAGCAAGTCCAGCTCCTACAACGGAGGTTCTCCCCACATTGTCAGGTCAGACGGAGGGACAACACACCCATAGAGGGGATGTGGACTCTATTAATAGAGTATTTGCTGCTTCGGCAGTAGAACCTGTCCAGGGTGTCTCTAAGCAGGTAATGCCTTCAATGGCTTCAGCTGGCATCACAGATTCTACAAACTTGCCAATCATTATATAATCCACAGTGGTGACCACACTCGGTCTCAACCCCCCAGTTCCTGTAAAAGGAGTTCTCCCCACCCACAGTGGTCAGGCGGAGATGCAACCTACCCATAGAAGGGATATGGATTTTAATGCAGGTACTGAAGATCAAAATGCTATCATGGACATGAGTGAAACACTTAACCTAAGCGATCTTATATTCCCTGACCCTGATCAGCCTAATATGAGTGTTGAAGGTCGTGCTCAAACAAAAACAGTGAGGAGTGAGACACCCACTAATCAAACAAACACCCCACACATTGCACACACTGCACACAGCCGAAGGATTTTAAATCTGGAGGCCCAAGTAACAGAAATTCACTACTCAATCAGAAAGATCTTGCAGGTGCAAGAGCAGCAGAGAGCAGAAATGAAAGAAATTAAAGATTTAGTCAAACAACTGCTGGCTCAGAAAGTTCCGGTTTCTATTCAACCAACTCCAACAGCTCAGATTACCCCGGTCAGAAGGGAGGATAACCCAACTGAGGGAGAGAGATTAGAACAAGAAAAAGTTGGAGCTGAAATGATCATGGAATACACAGCTCAGGGGGAGTCAAATATTTTCTATAGGTCAGGAGCGAGGCAACTGAAAAAAGGAGAAATATTTGAGCCTTATGTGCCAATGGATGTTCCGACTGAAATGGAAATCAAAGAAATTGTAATTGTTGCAGGAATAGATGTTGAGGATGAGTTTGTAGAAGAATATGCTTTTGATAATGACTGTCTTCTAGTTGGTGTAGATGAAGTTATTACTCAAGACATAGTTCAGGCTCAAGAATTGATGAAGAGAAAATAGAAGAGAGTTCAGCACGCTATGGAAAAGAGGAATAGAATTGAGGACATAGAAGCTAAAGTTGGTCTTGATTGGGATAAAGCAACGAGTCTGCTTAAAAAGAAGGAATTATCTCTTACTCAAAAGAAAGACAAAGAAGTCCTTGATCTCTTTAGGACCATGAGGGAAAAATTCGAAGATGTTCATGAATCCTATTCTATGCTATCGGAAGAAATCACAAGCGTGTCAGTAAGTGCGTTCAAAAATGGATGAAAGATGTTTATAAATTCAACAACACTGGGATCGAGAATTTTATCGACAAAGAGCTTTGAAAAGATGAATATAGTGGAGTTGTATGTGATGAAGAGGAAAGTCATCTTTAGGGGACATAAAACAAATGAGATACTGAGAGATCTGATAGAAAAAAAATTATAGAGATCGGTGTCGAAGCATTTGAGAAGCCTCCGGTGGTCAAGTACTATAAAGCTACAACACTTCATAACCTAACTTTGTTAGATGAATGTCTGGACTCAAGCCATGTAATGTTCATGCAGTATGTAGAAGAGAGGCTCAGAAGCAAGAAGAATAGAACAGAAGAAGATCTAAAGGCTGCTAAATTGATCTATTCATTCAGGCTGAACATAGCGATTAAAACATCAGATAGATATTTAATGGAGACAACCAGATATTACCAAGATCCAGTGTATGTGAGAAGAGAGGATGACACAGAAGAACTCGAAACCATAAAAGATTCTGAACCTTGCATTCAGATAGAGCCAAATGGAACAAAATACTTCTTATTCAAGAAGAATGAAGTGGATAAGAAAAAGGAGTTATCAAAACAAAAGAGAAACAATTCTGAAACTATCCGAAAAGCCTTTTCAAGGGTAAAGAGATTGAAAGGGGAGATTGAAAGGAGAGATAGGAGTGAAGGGAAGTAACTCACTGCACTTTCATGTGTACTAGAAATGTTAAATGTAACCTCTATGTAATGGTTGACGATAACTCAACAATAGAACAGGACATGTAATAATATACAGGTGCACAGGAATCTTGGAACAAAGAGTTCAGTTAAGACAAAGTATCAAAGGATCATCTACAGACTTGAAGCTCACTGGAAGAAGTTCATTAATATGTTCAGGCCTCAGTGAAGAATAAAGGATGGTAACATCTAATCAAGAATGTGGAAGCTATAGAAGATTGTCTTAGTGTCAGAAGATTTCAGGGTACCACAATCGAAGCTGCAGTAAGGTTTAAATAGAAGAGTGTGGAATCATATTCGGAAACAAGAGCCCCTATCAAGACTAGTCACTTATGAACCAGACCGTTGCATCAAGTGTCAGGACATTGGAGGCAAGCTCTCGTCAGTTAATATGGTTTTAATCATTCTAAAGTTGTTGATCTTCTTAAGTCATGTGAAGGATCAACACAGGAGGTAAATTAGTGTTGAAGTGCCAAAGTTCCAGAATATGCATTGGAGTTGTATTGGAAGATCGAGATACGGGTCGAGATACAGTATTCAATGTTTAAGGAACGAGAATTAAATGTACGAAGAATTAGTGGCACAACCTGATTGGACCTTTACTAAAGCTTCACAGAATAGAAGGCCAAATACTTGGACGTGGTGGAGTCACGTATACGGGGCCATGTATTTGGATGAGGAAGTCTACAAAAATTGAAGAGTGGAATGGAAATATTTAATTTAATTAAATAAAGTATTTATTTAATTTAATTAAATAAAGTACTTATTTAATTATTTATATATTTTATAAATAAAGATATTCTTTATTTATATTTTATATAAATATTAAATATTACTTTTTTATTAAATATTTCCAAAGGCATGCTTGGCACATGACATTGCATTAGGGTTTGGTGGAGCAAGTAAAGAAAAAGGAAAAAGGAAAAAGGTATACTTTTCCTTTTTGACAAAAGCACAACCAAGCTTTCTTTTTCACTAGGTGAAAAAAAAAACACTGCAAGTGTGCAGCCGAATGGAGAAAAGAGGGGAGAGAGAGAAAATCATTTTTCTCTCCCCCATGGCTAGATCTGTTCTTGAAAATACTTGTAGCCATGATTTTCTTTGTTACACCACTCCTCTATCTTTCTTGTATAAACACATGTTAAATCTTGTATAGAAGATAGGGTTGATTTTGGTCTTCTAAGTCCATAGACTTTAATATTTTTAGAGGAGCCAAGAATCATTTCTTTGTTGTGTTCATGAGCTTATGTTCTTGAACTTGTTTGTAGCATTAACCCCTCTTCATGAATATAAATCTATATTTGTGAATCTTGTTGTGTTGTGTGTTTTGGGTGATTTTCTGTTCTTGGTCTTGGCTATTTTAATGGAGTTTTATGCTTGGAGAAGACTATGAACAGTAACCGGGTTTGAGCCAAATTAATTTTTATATTGTCCCAAAAATATTTAAAAGTCATAATTTTTATTTGGGAATCGTATTCACCCCCCCTCTACGATCTCCGGGACCTAACAATTGGTATCAGAGCTACTCGATTGACATACAAATCGATTGGATCTATTTTTATTTTTGAGATTAAAGAGGGTACAATTGGTTCACTGGGCATCCAGAATTTTTTTTGAAGCCCAGAATTTTTCTAAGTACAAAATGTTCTAGATAGCCAAGTAGAACATTCCCATGTAGAAATTCGAGTTGAGAAATTCGAGTTGGAAAATTCGAGTTGGAAAATTCGAGTTGAGAAATTCGAGTTGGAAAATTCGAGTTGGAAAATTCGAGTTGAGAAATTCGAGTTGGAAAATTCGAGTTGGAAAATTCGAGTTGAGAAATTCGAGTTGGAAAATTCGAGTTGGAAAATTCGAGTTGAAAAATTCGAGTTGGAAAATTCGAGTTGAGAAATTCGAGTTGGAAAATTCGAGTTGGAAAATTCGAGTTGAGAAATTCGAGTTGGAAAATTCGAGTTGGCAAATTCGAGTTGAGAAATTCGAGTTGGAAAATTCGAGTTGGAAAATTCGAGTTGAAAAATTCGAGTTGGGAAATTCGAGTTGAGAAATTCGAGTTGGAAAATTCGAGTTGAGAAATTCGAGTTGAGAAATTCGAGTTGGAAAATTCGAGTTGGAAAATTCGAGTTGAAAAATTCGAGTTGAGAAATTCGAGTTGGAAAATTCGAGTTGGAAAATTCGAGTTGAGAAATTCGAGTTGGAAAATTCGAGTTGGAAAATTCGAGTTGAGAAAATTTCGAGATAGATATTTCGAGATAGAAATTTCGAGATAGAAATTTCGAGATAGATATTTCGAGATAGAAATTTCGAGATAGGAATTTCGAGATAGATATTTCGAGATAGAAATTTCGAGATAAATATCCTATGTAGAATTTCTACTTAGAAGGCTGTTTCAACATGACACAAGGCTACATAGCTTAACTTTTATTTAAAACAAAAATTGTTTTTCTCTCAAATTGTTTTTAGTTTAATAATTAATTTAATAATTAAATTTGAATTTAATTATATAAAATATTTTGGAAATATTTTTTAAATTTAAATAATTTATTTTTCAAGTTTATTTTACATCTTGGAAAATATTTTATTTTCTTTTAAATTTTAGAGTCAAATATTTTATATTTTTAATATTCTTAGTTAAGAATTTTATTAATTTGAAAACTAAAATTAATCTTAAAATCCAATTTAATTTCTTTTGAGTTTAATATTCTTAAAAGTATTTTGAGAATTATTTTTGAGGTTTAATAATTTATTTTTCATAAAACATTAATTACAAATTTTATAAAACTCTTTGGAAAATATTTTTGGATTGAAATAATTTATTTTCATGAACATTTTAAATGTTTTGAAAATTTAGTATTTCTATTTCAAAATTATGTTTTCGAGTTGTTTTATTTTAATTATAATTTATGCATGGAAGTTTTAATTATAAATCTCATAAAACTTTTTGGAAAATCATTTTGGTTGAAATAATTTATTTTCAAGAATATCTAAGATGACTTGAAAATTTATTATTTTTATATCAAACTTATATTTTCAATCTGTTTTATTTTAATTATAATTGAAACTGTTTTGGATTATAAATTCTATAAAATTCTTTGGAAATTAATTTTGATTTGAAATAATTTCTTTTTCAGGATTATTTAATATACCTTGAAAATTTTGTTATCTCTATATCAAAACTTTCTTTTCGAATTTTATTTTATTTATAATTTGAAATTGAGAAATTTATTATTATTTATCAAAAATACATTTTCAATTTATTTTGATTATTTAAATTCTTAAAAAAAAAATTAAATACTTCTGTTTGAACAAAATGTTTTATTAAACGAAACAACAGGAGTTGATTCTTCGTTCGTTGAGGACAAACGAACTGACTGAAGAACATTCTAATGGAGTTGAGACCTGATCTTACCATTGGAGATGTATTTCTACATCGGTCTACTCAGTGGATCATTTGGTTATTGAAAGGGGATTAGTTCATTTAGGGAAGAGTCTTCGATCAGTGGTTTTCGAATCAATATCTGAAGAATTTGGGTTTTGAAAAGGAATTCAGTTTATCGGTCAAAGAACCAAAACAACAATTGAAGATTTGGTTAAAGGACATCAGTGGCAGAAATACACAAGGTTTGATTATCACTGACATATGATAGTCAAGGGGTTATTGCTACACACACAAAGAAGAGTTATCTTTTCAAGCAAAACATGAAGACATTTTATGTCGGGTTTTTAAGCAGAACAGTCAGGCATCAGTTTGGGTTGAAGCAGGAACTGTTGAGGTCAAATGCAAAGATACTTCCATGAGTGTCAGTGGAATGGAAATTGATTGGGATCAATTGATTATCACTGGAGATGGAATGCTAATCATCGTTCAGGTAAACACTCTAACTAGTTATACTTGTTTGATTCAATTATAGAAATATTAAGTGTTGAACTGCATTATATTATAAGATTGATGTAATGCATGTCTCACCTTGATTTCCATATGAATTAGATAACTCGTGCTAGTTTGTTAGTGTTGCTTGTTAATCAGTATTTGACTTCATGATTAGATCTTATGTGATTTAATGCTTGCTTCACGACAATTGATCATGTCAACATATAGAGTCTTAGGTAATTGTAAGGGTGCATTTACCAGAAAGAGTATGTGTTGCATGTTAAGTGCCTTGATGTTTACATTGTCTATAATCTGCTTATACTCGCATAGTTGTGTTAAATGCTATATCTGATCATGTGCTTGTTAAGATGAGTTTATTTTTATTTTGGGAATTACCTAAAGGTCAGTATAATAAATCATGGATTAAATGTTTAAATCTAAACTGACTTAGGTAATTAGAGATGACATAATGGTTAGTGAACAACAAAGGTGATTTAGGAGGCTTAATAATCTGAGTGATTAATTCTTCTATTTCTACATATTTGTAAGACATGATTCTTACAGACTGCTAGTCCACCTTAAGTTAGGTTGGGATCACTGAGCTCATAGCCAAGACTACTTGTTGAGGCTGATATAGATGAGGAGTGATCAGTCAGATAAGAATGAGCATGTTGAACTTGAATGCTTTGTTGTTAACTATTTTTAGAAATATCTCTAACCCTTGGACTCAATCAAATTGAGGACCACATGTCTTAATCATTTGTGAATGCAGAGTATCTTTCAACATGTACAAGTTATATATCTCTGACATTTTCATGTTCGAGGCATGTAACTACTTTTGCTTTGGTATTCAAATGGTTAAGCAAGGTTACCTATTTTTCTTGAATGATCTGAAGCACATATTAAGGAAGACATAGGGAATTCTTTGCGAAGGGTTTCCCAATATCAGTTCGAGGATGAACAATATAGATCGGGGTCAAGAGAAATAGAAGCTCACTCTACTGGAAGTGAAGTTGTTGCTGACACGAAATGTAATGCTTATGATGAAGTCAACTATTCGTTGAAGTTTATCAGAATGGAGTTAGCTGCAACAACAAATGATGCTCTCACACTTGGTTTATCAACTAATACTTGGTTTATCAAGATAACGGATTCGACAGTAAAGATGAAGTTGGTGAGAAAGGACTACTTCTAATGAAATTCTTTTAAGAAGGACATTAGTGAAGTATGTCAGTTGAAGGGAAGTCAAGTCAAAGGCTACCCTGTTTAGTTTTGGTGTTTGTTCATGCATTCGATAGATGAAGCATCTCAGTGATTAATCACATTCAAAGGATTAGGCAGATTGCTGTAAGAACACTTTGAGGGCAGGTAATGGAATTCGTTGACGAATAAAGTTCTATGTTATGTCTGCACTGAAAGGAGCATTCTAGAGTAATGTTCAGTTTCCGGACTTCATGACCAAATGGAGGAGTTGATAGGAAAATCCAGAACTTGAGTGGAATTACAAGGATAATGGATAGACTTAAGGTTTCCTATTCACTACGGCTGAATCAGTTGACACAGCAAGTCTAATCAACAAATGTAAAGAGAAGACATCAAGTAAGATTAATCATGCCTGAAGTCACATGGTGTGATGGAGGGCTATCTTATTTGGAGTTAAGAAGCTTACACATAGTCTGTGATTGATTTAAGATGATCTAGATGCAGTGAACATCATCATCAAGCTCTCTAGCATTCGTTTGATTTTAGCTTTGAATTTCTAAAGGTTGACATCCTGTTTAGGGCTCGAGATCAGATGACACTAGATGAAGAAAAGTTGCAAGCAACATCGCAGGGAGGGCATTAACAAGATGGATCAACTAGTCGAGGTTGATGGTTCTGAGGCTAGTAGTGCTCATTGGGCAAGAGTTAAAGATTCTTAGGAGCACTGAGTGATCCGTATTGAGTGATTGCATATTGGAAATGAATTTGCCAGTTTAAATTCAATGCAAGATGATCTCAACTAAATTGAAAGAAGACTACTCTACCCACTGGAAAATCTAAGGAAACATTAAGGACATTTCTGTCATGACAAAGGGTTTTGTGTAACAACATTTCCTAGAGTCAGTTCTTAATGAATCTGGGAAGTAGAGTAGTGATTAGTAGTGTAGTGCTTGAATGAGAGTGTTTCATTGGTGGTTCTGAGTGAATTCAATGAAGACTGAAGATGCACTAACTAATCAAGATTGAGTTGAGTTCGTTAAAGTTCGATCCTAAGAAATTAGTTAGGGTTCGAATCAAGGGACTAACTCAATTGAACCAGAGGCAGATACACTTAGCACAAGGAATCAATCCACATGAAGACTTGGTAGTGATACAGAAGTTGAAGGGTAGTTTGAAAATTCTGAAGGTTCTACTCTGCTAGTATCAAGACTGTTGGTTTCTAGTGTGCTGAGTTCGGTGAAGCTGCTACCAAGACCAATTTCTACAAGGAAACATTTGGGTGTTGAAGGTAATGCAGTTTCCATCTGGATTGGCAAGACATTGCTTCGAGGAACAATGTCAACTGGTAACTAGAGGGTTATTCCTGTCCAAATAGAGTAAATGTTCGATCTCAAAAGGAGTAAACGTTCGATCTCTTGGACTCAAAAAGGGAGTAATTGGTTATTCAACGATCATACACCAGTAAAGCTTCATTGACTAAGGTATGTCACTCTAGTCTAGTATTGACTTATCTAAATGCAATGTTAATAGAGTGTTCATGCTATTTAGATGTCTATTTTCTTTAGGCTCTGGTTAATGTTTGGATTGTGTTTACCCGGGACCCGATATTATATCTATGTGATAAATTAGGAGCTCCCAGGACCTTACATGACCATTAGAAACCTAACAATGTAGCATCTCCTTGTATAGTCAATGTATATCCAGAACTTTATACTTCATGCTGTTGTATGTTATTCATGCTATATGTTAAGTGTTTCAGCATAAGTATTTATATGTTTTCATTAGTTGTATGTAAGGTTATTGACTTATACCAGTTAATGGTAGTTAGTCGTAATTTTATTTACTTCTGATTGTTTAATGCTAATATTAATGGAATCACTTAATATGTAGTTTAAGTGAAGCAATTAATGTCTTTTGCAAAATCCATTAATTTTAGTTGTCATTCTTTTGATATTAGTGATATCACTTAGAATTTCTGCACTAAGTGACAAAAAGATTATTTCAAAAACACTAATATTGAAAGTGATATACTACATCGCGAGGGGTTGTCAAAGATCATAAGTTTTAGTATGAATATTTAAAGGACTTTGATCTCTGATGCAACTAGTACCTCGAGCTTACATACATTATGATTGTCATGAGCATTTTCAATATGCTTATGTGATAATTGTTGAGATGTAGTGTAAGAAGTTAAACACTGTTATTCGGTAAATGTATATTTAGTGTTTGGCGGATGCTTATATTTTATGCTTTAGAATTACCATGATCTATGGTATTGCATTATGTGTTTGTCTCAAGCGACAAGTGGTAATTGTCAAGCAAAATGTAAGTGTCTTATGTGCTTAATTGTTTTGTAATAAGATGCGTTTTATTACAAAATGATTGAATGATGTTAGTACTTATGAATGTTTTGTCACTCTTAGATATGAATTCCATCCGTTTTGGTAGTCATTGCTTGGTTAAGACCATGTAGTTGGAATTCATACCCTTGATAATTCATTAGTATTAATATGTGCGTTTCATTCTTTAGAACTTGAATGCATAAAGAAATTTCTTGTCTATTTCTTATGAAAAATGTTTTATCTAAACATGCATTCATTTGCTAGAGAATGAAAAGCAACGAAAAGATTTTTTCAAAATTCTCCTTGAAAAGTTTCTTGAGGATTATCTTTCTATTTCAAAATCATATATTCTCTCTCTCTCTAAATATTTTGTAATGCAAAATGTTTGCTCTCCACGATTTGTTTAAGTAAAGTTACTTGATAACTTGTAACTTAGGTTGCACGGTATCAGGCTATTTTATTTGAGTAAATTATTTTAATTTTTAAGGTAGCAACCATTGGCAACTCATTTTTCAAAATTCTTGTCGGTGTCTGTTTCACATTGACTCGTAATATCTTAACAATGGTTGTTGTCTTAAAAATTAGTGCCTTGGACTGTATGACTAAAGCATTCATTCGATCTCCCGTTGTCATAAATGATCTATGTTTTAAGTCGGAGATAATATCAGATAGACGAATATGATGCATATCATACCTAAGTATATATTGGAAATCATAGTCATCTATCTGATAAGAATGAATTGCAAAACGATTTCTGAAAAACATACAGTGAGCAAGATGAAATAGATTTGAGTTATTAATCAAAATGTTTTTGTTAAAAGAGTTGAATTTCAATTGGATATTTTTGTCTAAGAGAAATTCAGAAGAACACTTTTGGAAATCTGTTAAACTCTTTGTCAAAATTTTATTTAGCTATTATATAGTTCTGATTAACTCTTTCTGTTTAGCCGAAATGGCTTAGCCTCAGTGGCTATAGGGGAAGGTCGTGAAGTTGATTAACCCATCAATTTCTAACCAAGACCTTAGTACCAAACACCGTCATTCTAATTCAAACTTTCAACCCTTGGTGATATAAGGAACTTTTGTAAGTTAGTGGTTGTTAAGGGAGAAACTGCACTTGATGCAGCAAATAAGGATGAAGTCGGAAGTGCACCCACAGCTCTACCTCTCGAGAAGGAAAGAAGTATACAAATTGAGGTATCTGTCGCTCATCTGTATTCTCTCAAAAGGATGCAGAGCTGAAAAGGCAATTCAACCGTTTCTGAATGAACTCTCTCAACAGGGTGATTTCATTGAAAATTCGCTCGTCAGCCAGAGCACCTTGTAATGAGTCAAGCACACCAAAAGCATTCACGCTGATGGTAAGCCTAAAGGACTAACATTTTTTTTACACATTGCGAGGAGTGCACTTTGTGAGGTATAGGTAAAACCCCTAAACTTCTGTGTTTACCATTCATGGTGAATGAAGTTGTTGAGCCACCTTCACAGGTATTTGAAGGAAACTTGGATTTCTTGCCATATATTAGAATCCTTGTCAACCTTCCTAGGAGGAACAGTCCTAGTTCCCTAACGGGATTTCACATCCGCAGAGCAATCTGTTGATGTTGAGAGGCAATCACTAACAGTTTTCCATGACTGAAAATAGTGAGTTAATTCATCTTCACAGGTGATTGAGAGAGATGTTTGTACACGTCTACTCTCCCAGGAATTCAAATTCTGGAATACATGGATCGCTCAAAACTTAAAGGCATATCACCGTCAACGATCCAGTGCATGGATTTGCATATGGGGAGTCGGTTGATGCTTAGATAGCTGCTAGTACGCATACCACTGTCAACGATCCAGTGCATGGATTTGCATATGGGGAGATTTTTGGTGCTGAAAGTAGCTGAGCAACAACTCGTAGACTATGATTCAGTTGGTTTACCAATTTGATGAGTCTTTTGAGGATCAGGGTGTTGGGATTTCAGTCACTCCTGGAATGGAGGAGATTCCAATTTCAGAAGGGTTATTCCCCGACGACGAGCCACGTGTGCATGGATTTGCTCATGGTGAGTTGGGTGACGGCCTAACTGAAACTCTGTCTGAGATTCCATCTCAGAACCTAGATCTTTAGTGATCGACAACATGCTACAGTCAACGATCCATAATATCTTGGTGAGACTAGCATGGATTTACTTGCAGGTACAAATTGCTATAAATGGAATGAGTGCAAGTAAGGGAGAGAAACACTTGAGTGAAGTGAGAGAGTGATACACTTGAGTGAGAAATAGGGAGAGAAATGAGTGGAGCACTTACGCTTGAAAGTGCAAACACCAACAGAACGTAGTAGATGTGAGGAAACCATAGACCAAACACTAACCTTGCTACTATGTCTGAATCCTGTAACTAAATTTTCCTGCTCAAAAATGTTGAAGAGATTCTTTTCTGGCAGACAAGCCAAAGAGGAGTCTAGCTGAAGCTTAGTGGGAATGTCCAAGCTATTACCTTTGGGTGTATTAATCCGTGTTGTTCTCAATCTCAAAGGAGGAGACATTGATTTTTAGGCCTAAGGAGGATTTAATGTTCAATTGGAGGAGAGTTTCTTATTCGATTGGATGTAGATGATACTTTTATTGTCTTAGAGGATATTCTCAACTAAGGGGGAGAATTTGGTGATACAAGAAACAAGAAATATAGTTTGGTATCAAGAAATATAAATTGATACCAGGGAAAATTTGAAGAAACTTGGAACATATCTTGTGGAGGTTAAATAGAGGATATCTAATGACACAAGATTGGATTGGAGCTTGCATGAACTAAGGGGGAGAATTAGATAACATCTAAAGCTTAGTGATGCAAGAGCTTAGGGGAGAAATTACTAAGGGGGAAAGTCTTAGTAATTTGTTGGAGCCTAATTCCTAAAGGTGTTGTAGATTTAACTGTCTTTTCATCTGAAGTGTAGAAGTTACTTTTTGTCAAATGGGAGAAGTTACTTGATGCACAAAGGGGGAGAAGTTATGGAGAATCTTAACATCTTGATTTTAAAATGCTATATCTTATTCTGAAAAGATATCTAAGGGATTTTGCTCTGTTTGTTTGAAGATCTGTACTTGAAACATTCTTAGGAGAGGTTCGGCAGAAGAATTCTTTCTAGCACGATCAATGAATGAAAATGAAGATTTCTATGAAGAGTATCAACTCAGGGGGAGTTTTTGCTAAGTAGAAGTTTTCTGGGAAAAGAAGAATGTTGAGGGAGATTTTCAAGGGGCATTCGAAAAGTGTCCAAGTGTGTTCTATTTCTTGTTTTCAGTGATAGATGAAGTCAGTGGAGCAGTACAAGGAAGAAAGAAAAATATATTTCCTGGAAATAGAACATCCTGAAGAAAAAGAAGAAGTGACTTTCATTCTAAGAAAGAACAACCTTAAGGGGAGAATGAGTTGACCTCTTGTGGGGAACATAGAGAGCTGTATGTTCTAGTTCAAATTGCAAGATGAACCGGAATGATTGTTAAGGAGTCTCTACTAATGATTTTATTCTTTATTGAAAGAACCCCATCTTTGAAGAACAATGAAGTGGAGAAAGCTCAAGGAAAATGAAATTCAGAAATTCATCATTCATTTTCAGCAACTCAGGAAATCTGGATTAAACTGATTATATCTTTCCAGAACTCTTTGTATATTATTTTCATGTCCAGTACTTTAATTGTTTCTTGTATGTTAGTTGAGTTATCCTCTAGTAGTTGATTTTATTTAATTGCTATTGGGGGAGATTGTTTGGAAATAGTATTTGATTGCTATTCCATATCAACCAAATAGGGGGAGATTGAAAGGGGAGATTGAAAGGAGAGATAGGAGTGAAGGGAAGTAACTCACTGCACTTTCATGTGTACTAGAAATGTTAAATGTAACCTCTATGTAATGGTTGACGATAACTCAACAATAGAACAGGACATGTAATAATATACAGGTGCACAGGAATCTTGGAACAAAGAGTTCAGTTAAGACAAAGTATCAAAGGATCATCTACAGACTTGAAGCTCACTGGAAGAAGTTCATTAATATGTTCAGGCCTCAGTGAAGAATAAAGGATGGTAACATCTAATCAAGAATGTGGAAGCTATAGAAGATTGTCTTAGTGTCAGAAGATTTCAGGGTACCACAATCGAAGCTGCAGTAAGGTTTAAATAGAAGAGTGTGGAATCATATTCGGAAACAAGAGCCCCTATCAAGACTAGTCACTTATGGACCAGACCGTTGCATCAAGTGTCAGGACATTGGAGGCAAGCTCTCGTCAGTTAATATGGTTTTAATCATTCTAAAGTTGTTGATCTTCTTAAGTCATGTGAAGGATCAACACAGGAGGTAAATTAGTGTTGAAGTGCCAAAGTTCCAGAATATGCATTGGAGTTGTATTGGAAGATCGAGATACGGGTCGAGATACAGTATTCAATGTTTAAGGAACGAGAATTAAATGTACGAAGAATTAGTGGCACAACCTGATTGGACCTTTACTAAAGCTTCACAGAATAGAAGGCCAAATACTTGGACGTGGTGGAGTCACGTATACGGGGCCATGTATTTGGATGAGGAAGTCTACAAAAATTGAAGAGTGGAATGGAAATATTTAATTTAATTAAATAAAGTATTTATTTAATTTAATTAAATAAAGTACTTATTTAATTATTTATATATTTTATAAATAAAGATATTCTTTATTTATATTTTATATAAATATTAAATATTACTTTTTTATTAAATATTTCCAAAGGCATGCTTGGCACATGACATTGCATTAGGGTTTGGTGGAGCAAGTAAAGAAAAAGGAAAAAGGAAAAAGGTATACTTTTCCTTTTTGACAAAAGCACAACCAAGCTTTCTTTTTCACTAGGTGAAAAAAAAAACACTGCAAGTGTGCAGCCGAATGGAGAAAAGAGGGGAGAGAGAGAAAATCATTTTTCTCTCCCCCATGGCTAGATCTGTTCTTGAAAATACTTGTAGCCATGATTTTCTTTGTTACACCACTCCTCTATCTTTCTTGTATAAACACATGTTAAATCTTGTATAGAAGATAGGGTTGATTTTGGTCTCCTAAGTCCATAGACTTTAATATTTTTAGAGGAGCCAAGAATCATTTCTTTGTTGTGTTCATGAGCTTATGTTCTTGAACTTGTTTGTAGCATTAACCCCTCTTCATGAATATAAATCTATATTTGTGAATCTTGTTGTGTTGTGTGTTTTGGGTGATTTTCTGTTCTTGGTCTTGGCTATTTTAATGGAGTTTTATGCTTGGAGAAGACTATGAACAGTAACCGGGTTTGAGCCAAATTAATTTTTATATTGTCCCAAAAATATTTAAAAGTCATAATTTTTATTTGGGAATCGTATTCACCCCCCCTCTACGATCTCCGGGACCTAACAGAGATCCACTATCAAATTAGATAAAAAGGCCTTGATGATGATTGAAGATGCTCTAGTGGAGAAACAGGCTGAAGAGTCGATGCATGACACTGACAGAGTAAAAGACTTCCCGAAGAGAATAACAGTGTTTGTGTTTTCAAAGAGACAATCTCTAGCCTTCGAGTCAATCTCTAAGACAAATTCAACGGCATTTTTCCCTGAAGTTTTGAAGAAATTAGAAGAACCACCTCCTGTCAACACTCTTGAAGTGGAAGCTAGAGATCTAGTGAAGGCAAGGTTGGAGCAGAAAGAAGAAGAACTAAGAAAGTACTACTCCGAAACAAGATCTGAGAACAAACAAGACTCAGTACAATGAAGCAGAAGATCTGAAAGGCATATGACTAGGCCTATTTGTAATAAGTAGATGACAACTCAACTCTAGCTATAAAGAGAAGTAAATAATAAATAACAAACAGGAATCAAGATGAAGACAGTCAACTAATCACAAATGATCCAAGTATCAGAAATAATTTTATGGGATTGCTACTCAACACTGGAAGAAGTTTATTTTAATATTCAAGCATCAGTGAAAAATAAAGTGGTAGTGTTTCATAAGAGTTCAGAAGATATAAAAGATCTGAAGTGGTTACTACAGAAAGATTTCAGAGATGAGGAAAGACAGTAAAGCCAAAGGATGATAGAAGGCCACAGCTTAAAAGTTAATAATTGAAGAATATTTATTAGAATGACACAAATGAACCAGACAGTACATTTGTGTGTCATCTATAATAATATTTATTCTTCAGTTAGCTCAAGTGGTTTTATGACAGAAGATAAAGAAAAGACGGAAGGACTTCATAGCTGACAACGAGTTTAAAAGTCATAATAATATTTTTAATTCTTCTAAGTAAATTAATTATTGAATTTATTTAATTAAATTAATTCATGTTTAAATTAATTTAATTTATAAATTATATAATTACATTTAATAGAATTAATTTATTATAAAAGATATGATCTGACATGACTTTTAAATATAATTCAATTGACTTATTAAAGAGGTTTACCGAATTATATAGAAGAGTCATACCAGATTTCTTCAGAAAGTCATACCGAATTCAAAGAGCTCAAAAGTTATACCGGATTTCTTTAAAGAAGAGTCATACTGTTAGGTCCAAAAGTATTGTAGAGGGGGGGTGAATACAATTGTTTTGAATAATGAGAGAAAATGAAATAAATGCAGGTAATAAATGAGGACACAGAATTTCAAGAATATATCTTTATATTCATTGAAGAATTTGCTACAACATTCATAAAAGCATCATAATCAGTTGAACAATAAATACAGCAATTAAGGCTTGATTCAACTGATTCTCTCTCACTTTCTTTTTACAATAAATGCTCTCTTTTTAAAATATACTGTAGAAAATACAGAGATTGCTAAAAAGTCTTTTTACAAATAAAACAAAGTGCTGCTTTTATAATGTTGTGTAGACTTGATCTTGTCCTTTTTGTGTACGTGACCCAATCAGGACTCGTCAACAAAAAGTACTTTCCAACCACTCTGGATCAACCGTTCACAATAAGCCACTTGTCCCTTGAACATTAAATGCTACATATCGACCCGCATCTCGATCTAGGACTGGACCCATCTCGATCTCGATCTTGGTTGACAATCTCGATCTCGATCTGTGAAAATCTCGATCTCGATCTGTGAAAATCTCGATCTCGATCAATGAGAATCTCGATCTCTATCTCGATCTGACGTGGATAGAGATTTGCCTTGTAATGTTTTACTTCAATTATAAATCTCGACCCGCATCTCGATCTGCTGTGGATCGACATTTGCCTTAGCAAATATGCACTCATCCAATGTTGATCTTCTTTAGTGACTAATTGTGGATTAACCTTTATGAGCAAGTTTCCCTAGCTTCTTCAATTTCTTTTCCTCACTCAATTCAAATGAGATCTTCTACTACTAACATGAACTTGCCTCCAATGTCCTGACACTTGATGCAATGGTCTGGTTCATAAGTGATTAGTCTTGTAGGGGTTCTTGCTTCTGAATGTCAGTTCTCATTTGTTGATTAACCTTTACATTATCCAGATGTTGATATACATTACATGAAATCACTTTGGTCTTCTTGATATTTCTTTGACATTAATTTGATTCTCCATTAGATAAGTTAGGGCATGAGCAATACTGAAATTGAACTTCTTCTCACTTATGCATCCTTGATTAACCAAATTAGTTACTTGTAGTTACCAAGTATCATTACCATTTCTTCAGTTGATTGATTCCATGTACTTCTTCAGTTTCTCTTGTTTTTACTGTTGTTTTATCTTTTACCTAGTTGAGTTACATAGTAATTAAGTGTTACAAGTTAGTACACCTATGCCTTTCAATCTCCCCCTATTTGATTTTCTAACAATGACAACCAAATTTACAATGAGGATAACTCAACTAACCAGGGACTGAAAAAGATAAACTAACATTCATAAACGATCATGTCAACTTGCATAATGCTTGGCTTGATTAACTAGCTTCATGTCTATCACTGATACTTCAAGTGCCAAAATTGGACACCTGTTGGCTCGATCAAATGGCTTCATGCTCTTCTAGAGATTTTCTCTAAGTACTTAAGAGCACGGTCCACTCAATCTTCAATTATCCTTCTGAAGTCCTTTTAGCAGTATTACCACCGCCGAACTTCGCGAAATAATTGACGCCTAATATAAACCAGTTTCAAGACACTTAGCTAACTAACTTCTACCTTACACTACACAAGAAAACAGATAATGTACTTACAATGCAGGAAAACAAGAAAACAAATTACAACGCAAAGAAACATTACAAGCTTAATACATTAAAATCTCGATTTCTTGCGCTCCTCTTCCTCTCGAGCTTTCTTCTTGGCTGCCTTTTCTTTCTTCATGAACTCAGGGTTGCAGACTTCATCCATTCTTTTCTTGAGAAGATTTAGTCCTTCTGCTTTCACATGATTTCTGATCTTATAATCTCGAAACAACCTCAACCACCTCTCAACCATGCTGCGAGTGGTAAGCTTCGTGGGAATGTCTTCAAACCTCAGCTTAGTTACTTTGTCAGGATACCCCTTTTCCCCTTTCTTCCTTATGACCAGCTGCTTAGGGTATCCAATGACAATAGCGGTGGTGCATTGCTGTAGCCTCTGAATATCAAGCTGTTGTCTTCTCTTACAGAAGTTCTCAAACGTGACCCTTAGATAGTCCTGATCAAACTCATCAACATCATCCATCTCATCAATCAATTCCCTTATGATACACAGTGTTTCATGACTGTGTTCTGCAAAGATGTCGTACTTGAGCTCAATGACGGTTTCCACCTGATGCTTGTCTGTATAGATCAGCAGGTCATTCTCATTCTCAGCTTTGCTTTTGACAAACTTGACGTTTGCACCAACCACTGCACTAGCTTCCTCCCTTATTTCTCCTTCTTCAGGAATGTCTAATCTTGGATCTTCGTATCTCTGCACATGCTCCTTTATTGCCTCTTCTTGCTGCTCGAATTCATAGTCTTCAGGCTCCTTCTTAACTACTGGTAGTTTGGCTTCAGGCAACTTGTATCTAACATCTTGCCTTCTTATCAACTTCTCCAAGTCCTTAGCCACCAGCTTCTTTTCCTTTGTTAGAAAACCCTTTGTGAGGACTAGCTTTGCAACTGCCTTCAGTACATTTTCGCTCGGGGTCAGTTTCGAGTCATGTAGATTTACGATCCTCAAGACCTTGTCATGGACGTATCTGATTTGATAGGGATTTAGAATAATGTCAACCCCTCTGTCTTCAGCCATCTTCAATAGTTTCTCTTTAAACAGCACTCCAGTCTTGACAGAGGTGTCTACCTTGTGAGCATATTCTACCAGTTCACTAGCACCCCTTGCATGGAAGAATGCTTCATCAACCATACACGGCTCGATTCTTGTTATGGGTGCCCAAGTAATCATCAGACTCCATGCTTTCTCCTTGAATATAACTTGAACAGAGGTGCATCCCTGTCTTATACAGTTTAGATAGTTCAGAAGCCCAGGGTTTAGATTTTCTAGCTTGTGGAGAAGGAAACTCAATCTTTCTGAGTCAGGAGCATAGGCTCTTGGTCCAGCCAAGGCTTCTCTAGCCTTGTCCCACTCAGGACCTTCCCTCCTTATGTCAGCCTGGACCTTAGGATCTGTGATCTTTTTCATTTCATACTCATGCTGAGTTTTCTGAGCCGCTCTCTTCTCCTTTGCCATTAGTTCCTTTTCCACTATTCCTTGAAGCACTTCTTCATTCACTCTTTCTCTGGCTTCCCTGAAAATCTCTTCTTGCATCTCCGCTTCTTTCGCTACTTCATCAATTTCTTCTTCCGGCACATGCTCGTCAGCAACCGAGTGGTCTCCTGCATCACCTGCAACTCCTGCGCCAGATCCGCCAGGATTTAGACCTCTTTCTTGTTCCCACTCTCTTGCCCGTGCTCGAGTCTCGACCTCCTTGCCACTAAGGCTTCTACATCCATCTCATCCTCATCAGAATCTTCAATAAAGTCTCCCATAAATACATCGACGAGAGGTGTTTCTTTCTCAGCTCCTGCTTCTTCAACTACCATCTTCTGCTTGCCTTTGTCTTTAAGAGCCGGTTGAGCCTTCTCCACCTTTTCACCAGATTTGTTTGAGGACTCGATCACCGGACCCTTAGTAGTCAGCTTTTTCAGACCCTGATCCTCCTTCTCCCCCTTAGGTGGGTTATCCTCATCAGGAGCATCATCATCATTTTTATCGTCACCACCACCACCGTTTGAAGGACCAGGTCCAGCCCTGTTACGTCCAAAGACAGCATCAAGTAGTTCATTCAGCTTCGTCCAGACCTGAGACATGCCATGAGTGACATCATCGACTGACCGCCCAACCTCCACTTGTACCAATCCAAGACTGTTTATCTTGTCAATCATTTGATTTTGGACGGCAATCAAGTTCTCCATGAACTGTGCTCCAACCTCCAATCTTCCAGAGTGAGAAGAGACAGCAGTAGTAACATCAGCAACTCCAGCCTCCAAAGCCTCCACCTTCTTCACTAGATCCTTCAATTTAGGGGACGGTGTTTGGCTTGGGTTAAACTGTTTACTCTCGCCGGGTTCTGTTTCACTCAAGATCCCTAAAGAGAAGGGATATACTCTCCCTCTCTCGTGTTTAGAGCCTAACAGAACTAAAGCCTCATCCACTAGTCGATGAGGACTAGCGGTGAGTTGGTCGGCGATATCGGTCAGTGAGACTGAACCTTTAAACGCTGTGTCTACGTTAGGAGATGGCGTTATGACCATGTCATCCCCTTGGTCACCAAGAACCTTTTCTGGTTCGCTGGGCTGTTCTGGAGGCGTAGACCCACCAGTCACCAGATGTCGTTGCTCTGCGAGCAACTTGTTTTCTGATTTAGATGAGGAAGAGTCATCCGTACTGGATTCGACAGACTCTTCCACATATACACTTCCTGAGATTCTAGCATCAGAAGAGCTAGTCTCAGTTTGCCATTCCCCTTCCGAGAAATTGCTCAAAGAGCCCTGAGCGGACAACTCAGGGGAGGTAGGGCCAGCTCCTATTGGCTGTTGAGCTCGACCCCCTCCTTGACTCTCACCAACATGCCTAGGCGAGTGCGAATGTGTTGGAATATTTAGGAGAGGTGAGCCACCAGCGTGAGGTGTGGTGGCTGTGAGAGGTGAACTATCCCTAACAGGTTGCGCAGTTGCCACTAGGATAGAATCCATCTTTAGCTTCTTTGAGAGTGGCAGAGCTGCTGATTTTACTACTCTCTCAACTCCTACACTCCCTCCACTCGATTCACTCGACTTAGATGGGCTTGCCTTCCTTTTATCACCAGTTTTAGGGCTGGCTGAATGTTTATGAACAGAAGGGCTTGCAGCCTGGGATAGAGCCTGGGGGTTTTCAGGCCCACGGCTGTAGAAAACAGGGGTTGGTTGAATTGAAATTTGATCAAGATCAGCAAGAATAGGTACCTGACTCAGAAGATCTTCATCCTTGTCAGCTCCAGCTTCTGCAACATTTGCTTCAGCCATTTCAACATCCATACCTGCTTCTCCCAAATTTCCAGACACTTGATCTCCACCAGCAGCTTCGTTGCCACTACCTTCCGCTTCTACTACGGTAAACTGAGAAGCATGCCTCATAGCATACTCATCTTGCAGATCCTGGAAGTACGGAGTCAGGCGCAACTCAAAAAGTCTGGACTTTTGCTGGGTTTCCATGGTGGAGATACTCTTTAAGGTCATATCAAAACATGCCATCCTTTTAGAGCCTTGAAATATTCTTCTGTGCTCCTATGAAAGAACGTCATCCAGAACCATCTGAAGAAATCTTGGCATCCAACATTTGACTGGCCCATCTTCCGGATTCCGAGATGCATTCTTTTCCAGTGCCCACCTCTCAAGCAACTGAATCAACAGATGTTTGCCCACATTCACTCTTCTGTTATTTGCCACTCCATATAGAATTACTCGACAGCTGTTGTTCATTGGCCTGTAGTCTTTGTCCTTTGGGAACATGCAGCGTTGAATGGCCTGAACTACATAATCCCACTCAGCTGGTAACATACCTGTGTGAACCTTTGTTACCTTGATAGGACCCGTGGGAGGACGACAACCTATCTCTGTGAATAATTGCAACATTTCTTCCATAGTGGGTTCCGGAGCAAAATTTTCTGAAGGAAGCCCAAGAATCTCATTGAACTTCTGCAGACTGACCTCATATTTTGCACCACTGATAGTGAAGGATAAGCCTGTTGGATTTGCTTTACCACCCTGAATCTCTAATGTTGAGTAAGCAGCTTGAAGGGCTTCAACATTCAGGATGGGAGAAGTGGTTAAGGCATGACTTATTATGGATGTGTTGTTGAGGGACTCAATCCAGAACTGGTAGTGAATGAATCTACCAGTTGCTCGATCAGCAGAGAGATTAACAAAGTTGGTTTTGGGAATTGTGAAATTTGGGTTGGCCATTTGAGATTTGTGTTTGAGAAGAGAAATGTTTTGTAAAGATTTTGCAATGAAAATTTTAGAGAACAAGTTCTAAATTTAAACAAAAAAAACGTACACGAACCCCTCTAATTACCCACGTAATAAAACTCCCCACTAATGACCACTTAACTCCCCACTAATGATCACTTAACTCCCACTAATGATTAACGGTTTAGCTTTAGGAAATTAAAGTGAACAGTCATTTTGTTTTGAAAAATGCAAGTATCTCGGAAAAACACAAAACAGGGCGGTTACTTGGTACTTTATGGATTGATCAGTAACACACACAACTATGCCACTTGAGAACAAAAAAAATGAAAAACACGAAGACACGAAATCAAAAAAAACAAACTCACTCGAATAACAGGAGAACTGAACAACGATTTGCAAGAACACTAATGTTAAGAGATGACGTAGAATATGCGCAAAAAGTTCAACAGTTTACTTTAAACAAAATTTTGGCAGAGTTTTGTTTTACTGATTAATGTTTTCAAGTAACAGTTAGTGATTTTTGTTTAAGAAAATCACAAGAAAAACTTGGTGTTATGGCAGGGAAGAGGATGCTGTGAATGTATGTATATGCGTGTGTATTTGCTTCAGCTTTTTTTGAACTAGTGAGAGAGAGAAGGTTAATAGAAATAATGAACAGACTATATAATGCTATATTATATACTTGCACGCCTAAAAAGAAAGTAACTGAAGAGACAAGTCACATCTCGATCTCGAGATCCGCATCTCGATCTTCATCTCAAAGTCGATCTCGATCCGCATCTCGATCTACATCTTGATGTCGATCTCGATGTGGATAGATCGAGGTGTACCTTAACAGTTTTTAAGCAATTTTCGCAAGTCAATCTCGATCTCGATCCAGAACCAGATCGAGATTTGCCTTAGAAACTTACAATTTTGAAATGACAGGGAATTTAGCAAATAAATCATGCATTACAAAATTAAGTCTAGCATTAAATCCTATCACATTATTAGACATTAATCATATGGATACACAGATCATCATAAGATTAATGTCATGAAACTTTCTAACTTCCCCTTATGACATGCAATACATATATTTTTGAAGTTAAGTACACATTATTAATTATGAATATTCATGAACAACAATAATATGTACACAAACTGAATTATAACAGATAGGTAGCAAAACTAACAGGTGTTAAGCATCCCCAATTCACCAACCAATCTAGAAAATGTTGATTCGTCTAGAGGTTTAGTGAATATATTTGCTATTTGACGTTCAGTAGACACAAAATACAACGCTACAGTTCCATTTTCTACATGCTCTCTAATAAAATGATACCTTATATCAATATGCTTAGTCCTAGAGTGATCCATAGGATTGTTGGTCATTGCAATAGCACTTGTGTTGTCACACATGATAGGAATCTTAGATACTTCCACACCGTAGTCCTTGAGTTGGTTCTTCATCCACAGTATCTGGGCCACACAGCTTCCAGCAGCAATTTATTCTGCTTCAGCTGTCGAGGTAGATACTGTGTGTTGTTTCTTGCTTTGCCAAGACACCAACCTTCTTCCAAGAAACTGACAGCTTCCTGAAGTGCTCTTCCTATCTATTCTACAACCTGCGTAATCTGAATCCGAATAGCCAACAAGATTAAACCCTGTATCTCTTGGGTACCAAATCCCAAGATTTGATGTTCCCTTGAGATACCTAAAAATACGCTTTACGGCTATGAGATGTGACTTTCTAGGATCCGCTTGGAACCTTGCACATAAGCATGTAGAGAACATAATATCAGGTCTGCTAGCAGTTAAATACAAAAGAGAGCCGATCATACCTCGATAGCTTGAGATGTCTACAGGTTTTCCCGCTTTATCCTCGTCAAGCTTCGTGGCTGTTGCCATAGGAGTCTTAGCTTGTGATACATCTTCGAGACCATACTTCTTTAATAGATCATGAATGTACTTGGTATGGCAGATAAATATCCCGTCCTTCTTCTGACTAACTTGAATACCGAGAAAGAACGTCAGCTCTCCCATCATGCTCATCTCATACTTTGATTGCATTAACTTTGCGAATTTAGCACACAGCTTCTCATTTGCAGACCCAAAGATAATGTCATCCACATATACTTGCATCATTATTAGATCATCTTTGCATTTCTTGTAGAAAAGCGTCTTGTCGATTACTCCTCTGGTGAAACCACTTTCTAGTAAGAAGTCTGACAGAGTTTCATACCACTTCCGCGGAGACTGCTTAAGGCCATATACTGATTTGAAGAGGCGATAAACATAATCACAGTATTTGATGTCGACAAACCCAGGGGGTTGATCAACATACACTTCTTCATCCAGTTCACCGTTTAAGAATGCACTCTTGACATCCATCTGATAGACTTTAAAACCATGATGTGCTGCGAATGCTAAGAACATCCTTACGGCCTCTAGCCTTGCTACTGGTGCGTAGGTTTCATCATAATCAATTCCTTCTCTTTGAGTATAACCCTTAGCAACCAGGCGAGCTTTATTTCGTGTTACAAGTCCGTTTTCATCCAGCTTGTTTCTGAATACCCATTTTGTTCCAACAACAGATCTATTCTTTGGTCTGGGTACCAGCTTCCACACCTTCTGCCTTTCAAACTGATTGAGTTCTTCTTGCATAGCAATCACCCAATCAGCGTCATCTAGGGCTTCTTCGACCACTTTAGGTTCCAATTGAGAAAGGAACACTGAGTATAGACATTCATTCTCAGTGGCAATTTCGGCTCTAGCTTTTCCTCTAGTAGTCACTCCGGCATCTGGATCACCAATAATTAGCTCAAACGGATGGTCCTTGCTCCAAGTACGATCCCTAGCAAATGTTCTTGATGACTCAGCTTGATCTTGTAAGTGAAGGTGACTTAGTCTAGAAGCACTTCCACTAGCTCCTCCTGAGCCAGTACTAGCTCCCCCTGAGTGAGCTGCTCCCCCTGAGTGCATACTTACTCCCCCTGAGTTAGTACCAGGTCTAACGGAAGGTGATCCCACAGCCCTAGTGTTTTGTATTGGCGAGACACTAGACTCTTGATTAATTACATTATTTATCATTGGATCACTACCCTGCACTACAGACTCAGGAATTGTATCCACTTCATCAATATCCATATTTTCAAATCTTAGGGAAGTGGGCTCACTGTCTTCTTTTTGTATAGAAGGGAGCTTTGAATCGTCGAATGTGACATTAAGGCTTTCAACCACCTTGCGATCATTAAGCGCAAACACCCTGTATGCTGCTACTACTTCAAGAGAATATCTAATGAAAACCCCTTCATCTGCTTTGGCATCAAACTTTCCAAGTTGTGCATTGTCTCTTAACACAAAGCATTTGGCACCAAACACGTGAAAGTACTTGATAGATGGTTTTCGTTTATTCATCAGATAGTAAGGCGTCTCATTATAGTCTTTTATAATCAGGGTTCTGTTCTGTGTATAACACGCCGCGCTAACCGCTTCAGCCCAAAAATACAAAGGAAGTCTTAACTCATACAGCATTGTCCTAGCTGCTTCAACTAGTGTCCTATTCTTCCTTTCTACCACCCCATTCTGCTGCGGTGTTCTCGGTGCTGAATACTGTCGTCTGATCCCTTTAGATATACAGAAATCCATTAATACTGAGTTCTTGAATTCTGTCCCGTTGTCAGATCGGATAGTCTTCACAGTCAGACTTGCTACGTTTTCAATTACCAGTACATGCCTAATGATCTCATGTGGCACTTCATCTTTCGATGTCACAAACTTTACCCATGTGTATTTGGAAAAGTCATTGACTATCACCAGCGCGTATCTTTCCCTTGACATTGACATAACATTAACGGGTCCAAACAAATCCATGTGAAGTAGTTGTAGGGGCTCGGTAATGCTATTCACTTGCTTATCCTTATGCGAGGGTCTTTTCGATTTTCCCATCTCACATGCTTCGCAGAGTCCATCTGGAGTAAACTCCATCTGCGGCGGCCCTCTCACCAATTCTCTCCTTACGCGATTATTCATTGCTTTAAAGTTCAGGTGAGATAATCTTTTATGCCATAGCCAACTTTCATCAGCAGAAGCCTTGCTGTAGAAACACGTGACTTCAGACTGATCAGCAGAATTCATGTCGGCTATGAATAAATTTGACTTCCTTACTCCTTTGAGAGCAAGGCTTCCATCCTTTTTGCTTCGAATCTTAAGCTTGTGTTCTAAAACGTCTACCTGATTCATTAACTGCCTTTCTTTACTTTCTCCTGATTCTAATTCCTCTACCTTGGCCTCGAGAAGTCTATTCTTAAGGGAGAGTTTAGCATTTTCCTCATTAACAGCGATTAGATTCAGTTGGAGATTGTACATGTCTTTAGTCATGGCAGCTAATTCATTTTGGTACTCAGAAATAGACATTTCATTTACGGTTAGAATTGGTACCTCTGATTGTTCTGAAGATTTTGCCATTAAAGCGAAGTTGCATAGCTCCTGATCTTCATCTTCATCAGACTCGTCCCAACCCTTCCCTTCAGTCACAACATACGCCCGGCTTCCCTTCTGTTGCTTGCTAACCAAGGCGTCATATTTCTTTTTCAGATCAGCATAGGATTCCTTGGGATGAACGTATTTGGGCTTCTTGCACTCTGTTGCAAAGTGTCCCAATTCATTGCAGTTAAAGCATCTGAACTTGTTCTTGTCTACTAGGTTAGGTCTGTAGCCACTACTAGATGTGCTACCTCGACCGCTGTAATTTCCCCGGCCCCTTACACTACTACCTCTGCTGCTGCTGCTGCTTCTTCGGCTGAAAGAACTACCAAATCGTCCTTTACCTTTTCTTGGCTTCCTGAAGCTGATATGAGCAAATTCTCGAGCAATACAAGCATATGACTTGTGTTCTAATTTGTCCAGCTCTTCAAGGGTATAATATTCATCCTCACTTTCTTCGGATGGATCTTCAATATCTAATATCACCCTTTCAGGATTAGCAGTTTTCAATGAGACAGCTGCAAGTGCCTTTGCAGTAGACTCTTCAGCTACAAGTCCAGATTCACTTACCGCTTTGTATTCTCCACTATTGTAGGATCTTCTTTTGTCATTTTGTTCTGCTCCAGCTCATAGGTCTTTAAAACACCATACAGCTTTTCGAGAGAAGTATTTTTCAAGTCTCTTGACTCTCGAATGGCAGTGAACCTGTGTTCCAGATGTTTAGGAAAATTCAAGAGAAACTTGATATTTGAATCTGCCAGTGGATAGACTTTATCTCTTATACTCAACTCGATAAGCAATTTACTGTAACGTTTGTAAACATCCGCTACACTTTCTCCTCGTTCGTATCTGAACGATTCATATTCAGATATCAGAATGCGCTTGTGATTATCTCTAACTTCCTCGGTCCCCTCCATCACTACAGCCAGTTTATCCCACATGGCTTTAGCTATTTTTAATCCCTTTATTTGAACATAGTACTCTGAGTTTAGGGATTCAATTATGACGTTGCGTAACGACGCATCCATACCAACCAATTCTTTATCTGCGTCTTAAAACTCCATTTCCTCTTTAGGAACAGACCGGGATGGTATTAGTATCCCTCCTTCCATTCGCTCTGGCTCAATTCTCATGGGTATGTATGGACCGTTCTCCAATATTCTCAAGTATACCTTGTTTATTAATTCAAGGTAGGCTTTCATCCTTCCTGTCCATTCGTCATAATGTTATGCATCAAATGGAGGTATCTTAAATCTGTGTGCGGCGACCATTTTAATAAAGTTTAAAATTAAGATAATACACTTTTCAAATTACAATAAATTGTATTTACTTGAAAAATTAATTATCTCACTTTAAATATCCAACACTTAATATCCAATGGGTTTTGCACTTAAGATTCAAGCAAGTTAGTTCTAATCTCAGGAACAGTAGCAGGGTCCACCACTTTTTCAAGTCTAAACAAAAAATTGTCCACTTTCTAGTTGATAGAAGTTCGAATATGTACTTTTTGTTTAGTTAAACAGTTGATTCACTTTTGGCCACAAGAAAACCCACAAAACTCTAAGGTACAACGTTTGTAATGTTGTACAAATATTCCTTACACCATGACTCAGAACTTTTTAGATCTATGAACTTTTCAAGAAGAAACAAATAAAAGCTTTCGGCACAAACTTCAAGAAAAATGGATCTGGGATTTTCAAGAACCAACTCAAACAACACAGTAGGATCTCTGTTAGATGTGTTTAACAGGAGCTCTGATACCAATTGTTAGGTCCAAAAGTATTGTAGAGGGGGGGTGAATACAATTGTTTTGAATAATGAGAGAAAATGAAATAAATGCAGGTAATAAATGATGACACAGAATTTCAAGAATATATCTTTATATTCATTGAAGAATTTGCTACAACATTCATAAAAGCATCATAATCAGTTGAACAATAAATACAGCAATTAAGGCTTGATTCAACTGATTCTCTCTCACTTTCTTTTTACAGTAAATGCTCTCTTTTTAAAATATACTGTAGAAAATACAGAGATTGCTAAAAAGTCTTTTTACAAATAAAACAAAGTGCTGCTTTTATAATGTCGTGTAGACTTGATCTTGTCCTTTTTGTGTACGTGGCCCAATCAGGACTCGTCAACAAAAAGTACTTTCCAACCACTCTGGATCAACCGTTCACAATAAGCCACTTGTCCCTTGAACATTAAATGCTACATATCGACCCGCATCTCGATCTAGGCCTGGACCCATCTCGATCTCGATCTTGGTTGACAATCTCGATCTCGATCTCGATCTGTGAAAATCTCGATCTCGATCTGTGAAATTCTCGATCTCGATCTGTGAAAATCTCGATCTCGATCTATGAGAATCTCGATCTCTATCTCGATCTGCCGTGGATAAAGATTTGCCTTGTAATGTTTTACTTCGATTATAAATCTCGACCCGCATCTCGATCTGCTATAGATCGACATTTGCCTTAGCAAATATGCACTCATCCAATGTTGACCTTCTTTAGTGACTAATTGTGGATTAACCTTTATGAGCAAGTTTCCCTAGCTTCTTCAATTTCTTTTCCTCACTCAATTCAAATGAGATCTTCTACTACTGACATGAACTTGCCTCCAATGTCCTGACACTTGATGCAATGGTCTGGTTCATAAGTGACTAGTCTTGTAGGGGTTCTTGCTTCTGAATGTCAGTTCTCATTTGTTGATTAACCTTTACATTATCCAGATGTTGATATACATTACATGAAATCACTTTGGTCTTCTTGATACTTCTTTGACATTAATTTGATTCTCCATTAGATAAGTTAGGGCATGAGTAATACTGAAATTGAACTTCTTCTCACTTATGTATCCTTGATTAACCAAATTAGTTACTTGTAGTTACCAAGTATCATTACCATTTCTTCAGTTGATTGATTCCATGTGCTTCTTCAGTTTCTCTTGTTTTTGCTGTTGTTTTATCTTTTACCTAGTTGAGTTACATTGTAATTAAGTGTTACAAGTTAGTACACCTATGCCTTTCACATACCGATTTTACTTTAAAGAAGAGTCATACCGATTTTACTTTAAAGAAGAGTCATACCGATTTTACTTTAAAGAAGAGTCATACCGAATTTTCAAGAGTCATACTGTATTTTCAAGAGTCATACCGTATTTTAGAAAGTCATATCCAGCCTTTTCAAGAGTCATACAAGGGTTATTTCTAATCTTTCAAGAGTCATATTGGAAGAGTCATACCAGCTTTACCATTTCTATAAATATGAGGTTTTTGCTTTATATTTTAAGTGATTGAAAAACAGTTCAAATTCAAAAATTTGTCTGCATTGTAATATTCACAGATTTCTGTGCAAGTTTGAATATAATTGATTAAACTCGAACACTTCATGTCGAATTCATTCTAGATTACTTTATCAGTTATAAACACTTTTCATCAGATAAATTGTGTAATACTTTTCAAGTTAAAAATTATATCTTCTACTTGAACAGTATTTCATTAAGACGGATATTTCATGATTAATTAAAGTAAAATTTTATATCCAAAATTTCACGAAGATTTATTGATATTGTATTCAACCCCCCTTCTACAATATCAGGGATCAACAATTGGCATCAGAGCTGGTTGATATTTTTTATATCAGATCCAAACAAAAAATTCCGCAACTCATATAGATCTCAAAAATTATTTTTAATTCGAAATAATTTTTTATTCGAAATAATTTTTTTTCTAAAAATTATTTTTGATCAAAAATTATTTTCAGTCAAAAATTAAAATATTTTTTGAAACACCTAATTTTTAATCTTATTAAGATGAGTACCCAGAAAGTGACTAGTATCAAAATTCCACAGTTCGACAGAGAACACTTTAATTTGTGGAAACATAAAATGCTACTATTTATCGGGATTGCAAATCCAAAGTACGCATTAGTCATGGCCAAAGGTGTTGAACCCCCTATATCAGTTATTCTCGAACATCAGGTATATGGGGTCGTAATCCCCCACAGACAGTTTCTGAAAAGTCTGGTAGACTATACAGATGAGGAAGCAAAAGCTGTGTCCCTTGATAGTAACCTTAAACTCATATTAATTGAATCCCTGGACTAGGTAATGTACAATCAAGTAGTCAATTGCAAGAATGCAAAACAAAACTAGGAAACAATTGAAATCATCAATAAGGGGACTGAAGAAGTAAATGAGAATAGACTAGAGATCCTGACCTCCTAATATGAGCAGTTTAGATCCAACCTTGGTGAGGGTATCTCTGAGGTGTTTCAGAGATTGAACAAGTTGATAAAGGAGCTCAACCTGAATGGAAAGTACTATCAGAATCAGGAGATAAACAGGAAGTTTTTGCTGACCTTACCCGAGCATCTAGAACACAGGATCGCAGCTATCCGGGAGTCTAGGGATATGAAGGAGGTAACCCTAGAAAGACTCTACGGAGTTTTAAAGACTTATGAATTGGAGCAAATTCAAACTAGAGAGATGTATGGGAGAGGTAAGGTATTGAGTTCTTCCAAAGCTTTAATGGCAGAAGCACCAGAGAAGGTAGAAGTGAAGGCTGCTGCATCTTCTAATATTTCAACAGAGTATGTGGTTCCAGAATTTGGACATACTTCTGACAAACAAGAAAATGGTGAGTTCTACTCGTTGGAAGAACTAGATCAACTGGAAGATGAATCTCTAGCTATGGTTGCCAGGAGTTTGGTAACATGAGATTCAGAAGAAACTCCTCCTTAAGAGTTAAGCCTAATTTTGAAAGATTCTAAAAAGGAGGTTCTTTAACAGCGGCATCAAAAAGCGGCTACAAAACTGGCTTAGTTGATAGAAGCAAGTTTCGTTGCTTCAACTGTAATGAGCTAGACCACTTTGTAACTGAGTGCAAGAAGCCTAAGCAAGGGAAAAAGAGAGAGTCTTACAAAGAGCTCAAAGAGAAATATGATGCGCTCGTGAAAAAGTATCAAGGAAAGTCCTATCTAGCAGAGGGCGAAAGCTGGGATGACTCAGATAATGATGATGAGGAAGAGCTGAGAAATCTTGCTCTTATGGCTTCATCTGAGGAATCACTGTCTCCGACCCATCAAGGAGGAACAAAGGTAAATCCTTCTTGCCCTAAGATGTTTGCTCTGCTAAGAAAAGAACTAGATGGTGAAAGAGATAAGGTTAAGAAACTCAGGCTCAAAGTCAAAGAGTTAATTGATGAGACTGAAATTCGTAAGCAGTTAAAAAGACATCATGACAAGTTGACTGTCAAGTTGACTGAGGACTTAGCTGTTCAAGTCAGTAAAGTCAGCTGTCATGTTGTAGTAGAGACCAATCTCAGAAACCAGATAGAGGAAGAAAAGAAAAAGTGTCTTGCATATAAGAATTCCTTGTATATTGTAAAGAACCTAGTTGACCAACAAGAAATAAGTCGTAAAGTTGGAATAGGCTTCGAGTACAATAAATCTGTAGGAAAGCAAAGCAACATAACCCCTTTCAGAAAAAGTGCTACAGAAAGGGGTATCCCACATGTTGTTAAAGACACACCGAAACCTCTCTTCATAGCACCGATAGCTGAACCTATCCTTGAGAGTTCTATACTGATTGCATATGAGATGCAGTTAGAGGATCTCGAGGAAGAAAAGAAGAGAGGAGAACAGGTTAAGGACATAAAAGGAGTTAATGTCCAGGAAGTGAAGTGTGTACCCAAGACACCAGTTAAAGTTGAGGGAACTTCTGATTCCCCCAGACCTGGTGTAGGTGCAAAAGACTTAAAGAATAAAATGAACAGACCTAACACGTTTGTTAACAGTAGGAACAGTAACAATAAATTTCATTCTACTGAAAACTTCAAATCTGCTGATAAAATTGAAGTAGAATCTGTTAAGCCACCTACTGTATTGAATAACATGCCTACTATTGATGCTTTCCGTAAATCTTGTGGAATAATGAATTGTATGTTATGTGCTTTTAATGCTATGACTGCTTATTTCAAACGCATGATTGTTAAAAAGGATAACATATCACCTAGACAATGCATAAATAATAAATTTGTTAAATCCAAGACTGCGACTCCTTCACCTGAGAAGAAGGAAACATATATTCTTAAGTCTAAACAGAAAGTTGTTAAGACTGCATATAGGAATGTAGGATCAGTCAAGGAGGATGATGCTGTTATTCGGAAAGGATCTGTTGTCAAAGCTGACAAAGGTCAATTCTTTAAGTATGCAGGGCCCAATCAATTTTGGGCTCCGAAGACGAATTAATCTGTTTGATATGTACAGGGAGTTAAACAGGTAAACCGAGTTATATGGATCATGGACAATGGATCTTCAAGGCATATGACCGGAGATAGAGCCCTGCTATCAGACGTGGTTGAAAGAGCTGGCCCAATCATCACCTTTGGAGATAACAACAAAAGAATGACTACGGGATATGGCAAGTTAAATACTGGAAATGTTATCATTGAAAACGTCTCTTTAGTGGAAGGACTTGAGCACAATCTACTCAGCGTCAGTCAATTCTGTGATAAATGGTACAAAGTAAACTTTATCAAGGAGAAATGTTTAATAGCTCATTCTAAAGATGACAAACTGGCCTTGCGTGGAGTAAGGAAAAGAAACTTGTACGTAGCCGATCTCAACTCCGGAACTGAAGATGAAGCAAACTGTTTCTTCTCAAAGGCTTCATCAGAAGAAAGCTGACTATGGCACAAGAAACTCTCACATCTAAAATTCAAAAAAATGAACTCCTTAGTCAAGAGGGATTTAGTGAGATGACTGCCTCCAATAGAATTTACACAAGAAGGATTGTGTGAGGCATGTCAGAAAGGGAAGTCAAAGAAAGCAAGTCACAGAGGCACGTACACTATAAACATCACTGAACCACTTCAACTCCTATACATGGATTTATTTGGTCCAGTAAATATTCTGTCTATGTCAAAGAAGAAATACGCCTTAGTGATTGTAGATGACTTCACAAAATATATGTGGGTTTTATTCTTGAACTCTAAGGATGAAACTCCACATTTGGTGATTGATCATATAAAGCTGATTGAGTTAGATTCAAAGTTACCTGTCTGGGCTTTTTCTGAGACCCTAGAGTGATTCTGCTGTAACCAAAGCATTCTTAGAAGCTTACTTTTTTCCTCATCCTACATGCCTGCAATACTGCCCGTCCGAATACCATGATTTGATATGCCTTTGTTGTTCCCTTGGAGACACAGATACTACTGCTACCTCCGAGTACCTATTACTCCACCGTGGGTCTTGAAACTCCTATTCATTTAGCACCTTCTAACCTAACATCTATTCTTGACTTTTTTCCTTCTTAAAATGTTCACAATCCGCTTAAAGCTGTTCAAACGCGTCGACAAACACTACATGAACTTGATGATTCCAACAGAGCCATATTTTATCATCTGCCTCTTGGTTTGCCAATGAAAAGTTAAAACTAATTCTGTTGGAGAATTCCTGAATTTTATTAGCATGGTGAAGAGGTTCAAGGCGCGGTTAATAATATCAGCCCAAGTATTAATTACACGGCCTTGACTATCAACTACAGATTGGTTAAAATTGAAACCATTTAGGTTGAAAGCCATAGTGCAATCAGATCAGAGAACAGAACAGAATTCAAGAATGAAGTTCTGATTAACTTCTGCTCAGACAAGGGGAGAACAAGACAATATTCAGCACCAAGAACTCCTGTTAGGGATATATTCATTTGATGATGTACAAAATACTAGAACAGGGTCTAGATTAGTTTATCTGTAATAAGTCTTTCTAGTCTCTGAAATGAATAATCAGAGTCTAGATGGTCAACATTCATGTTACTTGTACTTAGAAGAATTTCTGTAGAAAGTGAAACCAGAGTCTGCATGAAGATCAGAGTCTGGAAGGTGATCAGAGTCTATAGACTATCAGAGTCTGTGATATATCAGAGTCTACATGTGATCAGAGTCTGAAGATTTCAAAGTCTATACAGTTGAGGATAAATTTGGAAGAAGATCACAGGAATGGAAAGTCTTCGAAGATCAAGATAAATATATTGCAGATATGCTATGGGAAAGAAAGAGAATTCTAGAAGGAAACTGTCAACTAATAATTAGGAATTCTATTCCTATTGTAATTTATCTTTCTGTTATTAGTTGATAGGCAGCTCTCTATATAAACTCTATGTAACCTAATTGTAAACGTGTGGAAGTCGAAGAATAATTATCTGAGTAAAATTTTGAGAGCATAGAGATAGAGAGAGTTGCTGTGATAAACACAGAGAAGCTGCTAGGGTTTGTGTACACCCTAGGAGAGTTTTGTATTCACAAATCAATAATACAAAACAATACTTATTCATATTTTTGTGTTTGAGTTTGTTCTTAATTTGATTTTAAATCGGGCAGAAAAGACATACAAGTATTCAACCCCCCCTTCTACTTGTACGACTGGGAAAATAATTGGTATCAGAGCCTAACGTTTAAAATCGATCAAAGATGTCTAGAAACAAAGATGGCAATTCTAAGATTCCTATGCTTAAGAGAAACGAGTTCACCCACTGGAAGGTTAAGATACTGCACCATCTGGAAGCAACAGACCCTGACTATCTTGACAGGATTAATGAAGGACCCTTTGTGCCCTTAAAAATTGTGCCTCAAATCAATGAGGAAGGCAAAATAACTGAAGAACACCTCGTTGAGAAACCAATGGCTGAATGGACAAAAGAGGACAAAAAAAATGTCCTTAAGGAGGCAAAAGTAAAGAACATTCTCTTTAACAGTTTAGATTCTGTTCTAACTAACTGTGTCATATCATGCAAGACTGCTAAGGAGATGTGGACAAAACTTGAGGTGCACTGTCAAGGGACTAAAGATGTCAAGAAGAATGCTAGGTCTTTGCTCATTCAAGTTTATGAGTACTTTGAAGCAAAATCTGGAGAATCTATCACTGAGATGTATGATAGGTTTACAAAACTCTTGAATGAGATGGCTATGCTTGGTAAGGTTTATGATTCTGAAGATACGAATACCAAGTTTCTGAGAGCACTTCCTGAAGAGTGGGACAATAAGACTACAGCCATAAGAGAAGCTAGAGATTTGGATGAACTAACTCTAGAAGAATTGTATGGCAGACTCAAGACATATGATTTGGAGATGCAACAGAGAAAGAATAAGAAGTCTGTAAAGACAAAATCTGTGGCACTCTTGATGGAGTCTGAGAAAGAACAACAGGAACCATCCACAGAAGTAAGAATCAAGGATTCAAGAAAGAAGGGTAAAGCTGCTGTGGAGTCAGAGTCTACTGACACAGACTCTGATTCTGATGAAGAGTTTGATCTAAGTCAAATGATGGCTATGTTTGCTAAAAATTTCAAAAGAATGAAATTCAACAAAAGAACTGGCAAATTTAGCAAAAGGCCATCATTCAAGAAGGAAGATGAAAAGGTTGAGAAGAGCAAGAGTACAATTATCAAACTTGACAAAGCAAAGGTCAAATGTTTCAACTGTGGAATATTGGGGCACTTTGCCAGTGAATGCAGAAAGTCAAAAAGTCAAGGAAAAGGAAAAGAACTTCTATCAACAGGAAAGGACTGGGCAGACTCAAGCTCAGAGGATGAAATTGATTATGAAAATCTAGCACTGATGGCATCCTCCTCAAGAAAATCACAGTCTCCCAAAGAACCCTCATCTCCTAAAACTCAGGTATCAATCTTTACTCCTGAATCTTTAATTAATTTAGACTCTGATGGCATAGAGATTGTGAAAAGTGAGGTTAATAAAATAATGACAACATGTAGGTCTCTCACTAGTGAAAGTGAAAGGTTGAGAGAAGAAAATTTAACCTTAACTAAAAGAAATTGTCATGTAGAATCTGAGTTATTATTAATGGAACAATACAAAAAGGATTCTGAGAAATATAGTCATAACTACACTGAAATTTTGAAAGCCTATGACTATGTCAGGAAAGAACTAGAAGAAGAAAGGTTTAAGTTTAAAGTTTGGACAGACTCTGGAAGAAAAGTTCAAGAAATTCTCAATAATCAAAACGTGTGTCAAACTGCTGGTCTAGGCTATGACAAGAGTCAAGACAAAAGATCTATTGTTGAGAATGATAACAATGAAGAAGCTAGCAAAATCAATAAGACTAAAGACAAAAGTACATTTGTTCCTGTTAAGTTTGTGATCCCTAAAGAAAAAACTGAACCCACAAACTCATCTGTCAATAGTCCCCCTGTTGTTGACAAAAAGACAGATGAAACAGGGGCAAATAACTCTAAGAAAATTATAAACATAGGGTACTTGTCTAAGTCTAAGTTGAAAGAAAGGCTAGAGAACTTATCAGAGTCCATCAAAACTAGGAGACATAGGAATGGTAAGGAAGGCATCAATAAGGCTAATAATTATCAAAAAGATCCTAATGCTCCTAGAAAGAAGTGTTATAGATGTGGCAACCAAAACCATTTAGCCATAGATTGTAAAACAAAAATTGAGAAGAAATCAGAGTCTAGTCCTTCTCAAACTCTGAAAAGTCACTACATACCACAGAAACCATGTTATCACTGTGGTAGCATATTTCATTCTATATATATGTGTAGGGACTATCATGATTTGTATTACAATTTTTATGAGCTAAAATCTTCTATTGATAAAAGTTGGTATGACACTGTTAAGACTCCACCACAGTCTAGAGCAACAAAAGAGACAGGTAAGCCAAATGTGAAAATTATTAAGCCTGTTTCTCCTAAAATTAGTAGAAAAGGATCCAAAACTATTTGGGTCCTCAAAACATCTAACTAGTTGCTTTATGTATGCAGGGAACTAGGGTAAAGAAAGTAACCCTAATCCTGGACAGTGGATGCTCAGGACATATGACTGGAAAGAAATCCCTGCTTACAGACTTTGAGGAAATGGCTGGCCCAGAAGTATCCTTTGGAGATGGCAACAAAGGACAAACACTGGGATATGGCAAGATTGTACTTGGGAATGTCATCATTGAACAAGTAGCTCTAGTTGATGGCTTAAGGCACAATTTAATAAGCATAAGTCAACTTGGAGACAAAGGTTACCATACTGGCTTTGACAACAAAGAGTGTCTTGTGACTCACAAAGAAACAGGCATTGTGGTTTTCAAAGGACACAGACATGGTAACATTTATGAAGCCAGCTTGGAGGATTGCATAAACAGTGAAGTCACATGTCTATACAGCAAGGCCTCAACTGAAGAAAGCTGGAAATGGCACAAGAAACTGTCACACATCAACTTCAAAACACTCAACAAGTTGGTTAAACAGAATCTTGTAAGAGGATTACCACAGGTTGATTTTGTACAAGATGGACTTTGTGAAGCATGTCAACTTGGAAAACAAAGGAAATCATCCTTCAAGAGCAAGACAATAAATACCATTTCTGAACCCTTTTATTTACTACATCTTGATTTATTTGGTCCAGTAAATGTTATGTCAATTAACAAAAATAAATATACTCTTGTTATTATAGATGATTTTACAAGATTCACATGGGTTTTCTTTCTACATTCAAAGGATGAAGCTTCTCAACACATAATAGATCATATCACTTTTCTGGAAAGAAAATCAAAGAAAATAGTAAGAATTCTGAGGAGTGACAATGGTACTGAATTCAAGAATTCAATCATGGAGAACCACTGTGCATCAAAGGGAATTACTCAACAATTTTCTGCACCAGGAACTCCTCAACAAAATGGAGTTGTGGAAAGAAAGAATAGGACACTCATAGAAGCTGCCAGAACAATGTTGGCAGAGTCTAAGCTGCCAGTATATTTTTGGGCTGAGGCAGTCAATACAACATGTTTCACTCAAAACTGCACTCTAATAAACATGCATGGAAAAACTCCCTATGAAATGATAAAGGACAAGAAACCAAGTGTGAAACACTTTCACATATTTGGATGCAAGTGTTATGTACTGAAAGTACATCCTGAAAATCTAAGCAAATTCGAAGCCAAGGCAGATGAATCAATCTTTCTTGGATATGCATCAAACACAAAAGCATTCAGAGTGTTTAATCTCAGAACTAAAATTGTTATGGAATCTATTCATGTTGCATTTGATGATAAAAAGTTTACAGAATTGCAGGATGAGTCAGAGTCCACAACACTGGAATTTGAAATCTAAAAAGTTCTGAGATAAATGAAGAAGAAGAGGATGAAGACCCTAGAATAAATCCTGAACTAACACAGGAACCTGCAAATTCTGAGGGGGAGCCAGAAAATTCAACTCCAAATAATTCAGAGTCTAACAGGTCAGGGTCTACCCAGACAGAGTCTATCCAAACAGAGTCTAGACAGACAGAGTCTAACTCATCAGGGTCTGGATCAAGCAACTCTAAACTCTTGTCAGAATCAAGCAATTTAGGGGGAGCCTCTTCATTTGAATTTCACTCAAATACAGAAGATGCAAATGACTTAGGGGGAGTTTCAAGTTCAAGAACCAATCTTCCACCTGCTAGAAAATGGACAAGGAATCACACTCCTGACTTAATAATTGGTGATCCTGAGAGTGGTGTACAAACAAGAACAACCACTCAAAATGAATGTCTTTATAGCTGTTTTCTCTCAAAGAATGAACCCAAGAAAATTGAGGAAGCCTTGCAAGACCCTGATTGGATTATTGCAATGCAAGAAGAATTGAATGAATTTGAGAGAAATAAAGTGTGGAAACTTGTACTAAGACCTAGAGATAGATCAGTGGTTGGTGCAAAATGGGTGTATATAAATAAACTTGATGAGAATGGAACTGTAGTAAGAAATAAAGCAAGGCTAGTTGCAAAAGGATACTCACAGGAGGAAGGAATTGACTATGATGAAACTTTTGCACCAGTAGCAAGATTGGAAGCTATTAGAATGTTTCTAGCCTTTGCAGCTCATTCAAAATTCAAGGTGTATCAGATGGATGTGAAAAGTGCTTTCTTAAATGGAGAATTGGAAGAAGAAGTCTATGTGGAGCAACCACCAGGATTTGTTGATCCAAAGTTTCCTGATCATGTTTACAGGTTAGACAAGGCACTATATGGATTGAAGCAAGCACCTAGAGCATGGTATGAAACTCTTTCAAAATTCCTTCTTGAAAATGGATTCACAAGAGGTACCATTGACAAAACTCTCTTTATTAGAAAATATAAAGGTGATATTTTGCTTGTCCAAATTTATGTTGATGATATTATATTTGGATCTACTAATGATAATCTCTGTGAAAAGTTTAGTCAACTAATGCAGTCAAATTATGAAATGAGCATGATGGGAGAATTAAACTTCTTTTTGGGGCTTCAAGTCAAACAGAATGATGATGGAATTTTCATCAATCAAACAAAGTATGTAAAAGAACTGTTGAAGAAGTTTGATATGCAAGATTCTGCATCTGCTAAAACTCCCATGTCAACAACTACTAAGCTAGACTCTGACCCAAAGGGTAAGAAAGTTGACAACACTAGTTACAGAGGTATGATTGGCTCATTGTTATATTTAACTACTAGTAGACCAGATATAATGTTTGCAACTTGTCTGTGTGCTAGATTTCAAGCTGACCCTAGAGAATCACACTTAATAGCCGTGAAAAGAATTTTTAGATATCTCAAGGGGGCACAAACTCTTGGACTTTGGTATCCTAGAGAGTCAGATTTTTTACTAATTGGCTATTCAGATTCTGACTATGCAGGATGCAAAGTAGATAGGAAAAGCACAACAGGACAATGCCAGTTTCTTGGCAACAGATTAATTTCTTGGTTTAGCAAGAAACAACAGACTGTATCAACCTCAACAACTGAGGCTGAATACATTGCAGCTGGAAGTTGCTTTGCTCAAATCCTGTGGATGAGAAATCAATTACTTGATTATGGACTAACATTCTCAAATATTCCTATGTATTGTGATAATACTAGTGCTATTAAAATTGCAGAGAATCCAGTCCAACACTCCAGAACAAAGCACATTGATGTCAGGTATCACTTTATTAGAGAACATGTTGAAAATGGTACTGTGACACTTCACTATGTTCAGACTGACAGACAGATTGCAGACATTTTAACAAAACCACTTGATGAGTCTACCTTTCTCAGACTGGTAGGTGAATTAGGCATGTTAAATATATAAGTGATCAAAAATTACAAGAAGCAAGGTATGTACTTTAATTATAGTCCCTGTCTTAACACACTGTGATTAATTGTTAGTGCAACATTTTGTTTGGTATTTTACCTTCACAGAGTCTAGACTCTGACGAGTCTGTAGACTCTGAAAGTCAGTAGACTCTGAGAAAATTATCGCCTAGACTCTGAAACGGTTAAAATTCGCGCCTGCAGACTCTGATTGCATTTAAAATGTTCAAATGACTTGAAATAGGCGGTAACAGTTATTTTTTTGACCGGATATAGGCTGTAGACTCGTGTGTATTGTATGCAACTTGAACAAAATAGAATTTTTCATACAATTTACTCACTTGTTTATTGCAATTGATTTCTAAGGCAAAAATATTCACAGAGCTTTTTACGAACCCTAGCTAAATTCTTCAAGCTTCTCCATCACTTTCAACTCAACAACTTTAATGGCTGCCGTTTCTACTGTCATGAGAGGACCCAAGGCGATTGCGTTCACATTTGGGGATTTCGAGTTCATGACCACAAACCATGTTGCTGCTCTTGGAGATAAGAAAGGGGTAGACGCTGACTACTACCCTGTGATGGATTTCTTGGAACAATCCGAGCTATACTACATTCTCAAGGCATCACCAGTCATTCACATGGATGCTGTATCACAAGCATGGAGCACTACAAAGGTAGTTGATCCTTCTCAGGATCAACCAGGTAAAATAATGTTTACCTTTGGCTCGACTACATTTGATGTCACTGCAGATGTGCTTAATTCTGTGTTTAAACTGCCTGTTAAGTCTACTTTTGATGAAATTGTATCTGATGATGACATTAAAAGCATGTTTAAGGCAATAGGTTATTCTGCTAGCTTAGATAACATGAGCAAGATAACTAGGCCTTACTTAAGGAAAGAATGGTCATTTTTCTTCGATCAAATTGCTAAGTGTTTTACTGGTAAGTGTAGTGGATTTGATGCTATTACTGCTATTACTTATCAAATTGGTCATAGTCTCCTATTTGATAGAATAATCAACATTGGTGATATGTTGCTCACTCAAATGGGAGCAAAATTAAATAATGTGCATGAGGGGAGAAAGAAAGTCTACTATCATAGATTTCTTATGATTCTCCTCAATCACTTCATTCCTGACATGTCAACCAAGTTGGCAGATGATTGCTGTGTGCAGGCATACAAACAGCAAAGGAGGATATTCTCTGACATTAAGAGAATTGATGACAAAAAGAAGAGTCTACCTGCAATGACATATCCACAGGTAATGCAGGTAAAACTCTCATCCTACAAACCTTCTATCTACAATGCTTCATTTTTTGGTGGTGAAATGGTGCAGGAACAAGTAATGGAGAGTCCCCCTGCACCTACCCAAGTCACCCAATCCCCTTCAATTATACAATCTTCCAAACCAAAATCCAAAAAGAAACCAACCTCTGGTGTCTCTCAACAGGCACCAGTTGTAAAGAGGAGAAAATTGATTCAATCTAGGCTTATAGATGAGCACAGTGATGAGGAGCTCAATCCACTAGAGAAGCAAGTTGTTGAAGGACTTTCTTTGCTAAAGGAAGGTCATGATACACTTGATTCTAACCTTCAAGCCAAGTCTGTAGACTCTCAAAAGGCTACAGACTCTGAAAAACCTAGGGAAGCACCTCAGGATTCTCATATTGAGTCTCCTGAGAAATCTTTTGCTAAGAAGTACAGAAGGTTAAGGAAGGCTTATTCTGCACACACACACAAGCCTGTTATTATTACTAACCCTGTTTTGCAGGAAACAGATGCTCCCAAGGCTCCTGCAGAGCCAGACTCTGAAATCAAGAAAACACCTGAACCAGAGTCTAATGTTGAGTCAGAGTCTAGACTGCCTTTAGACTCTGATCATGACACATTTTGGGAAGGAATGCCATTGGATGCAGCCTCATGCCTAATTGATGAGATCATTACTCCAAGTGATGAGGCACTGCTATTCTTATATCCTTTGGTGGAATCAGTTGAAGATCCAGAACAATATCAGACTAAATCTCAAGTCTTGGATTTTCTTTCAACCTATGAAGCCCTAAGGAAGAGAATGGAACAGGAGCTACAAATGTCTGCACAGGATGTGGTCAAAAATCTCTACAGCTACCTATTCAACTCTTCATTCCAAGTACAAGCAGCTGGGCTCATAGAAGGCAGAACAAATGCAGTTCTCAAAGCACTAGGTGTGCCAGACTCTGAACAGTACATTTCAAAGAAGCCTAAAAAGCTTAAGGTCCACAAAAGGAGAGCATCAGAGTCTGTTGCTGAGTTGGAAACTGAGATTGAGCAACCAGTTTTTAACTATGAAGCAATTTGGGATAATGGAGTTACCTACAGGACAGCCATTCAATGGATCTCTCACATTCAACCTCTGTCAAGACAGGTGGCTGACTATCTTGTCCATAATATAGGTACAATTGCCAACAAATACATCTATCCAACCTACCAAAGTAGACTGGATCAATTCAAGGGAACTTATTTTCAAAGAGTAAGAAGGGAACTGCAGGACCTCTTCAATCTCACAGATGCCCAGGCAATCAATGCAATCCATCTCAGGGCCTTTCATCACAAGTTGGATGCATTTATTCTTGAAGAACAACAGGAGGTAGCAGGTGGTGCAAGGCAGTTGGAGGATGGGACTAGTGCACCAGTGGTGACTAGTGGTAAAGATGCTCAGTCTGCCTCACCCACACAAGAACCACCTAGTCAGAGGTTGGGTGATAGTGGGGCAGGAGAGTATGCTGTTGGGCCCTCCTTGCCAACTCATCAAAGAGCTGATGAGAACCCCAGTGATATGGGAGGACAGACTCTGATGGATGCTCATGAAGTGATTTCCCAATCTATTCTATCAGAGTCTATCCACCTTGAGGGGGAGTCTCATGCACCAACAGTCAAAGATGGTGACACTCAGACTCTGGCTTCTAATGAAGTCATGCTGAAGCAGTCAGAGTCTAGAGTAGACCCTGAGACTGGAATACTGGAGCCAACAGACTCTGAAAAGAGAGAAGATGCTAGTAAGGGTTCAGAATCTGTTGATGCTTACCCCTTGGTGGAAACCCCTAGCCTTCAGACATTTGAAGGGGTTCCCCTCCATCAAGGTGGTTCAGGTATTGAAGCACCATTTTTATCTTTCAACCCCTCTTCTGTAGGTTTATTGAGTGCACCCTCCAAATTGAGTGACAAAAATTCTGAGAGGCTGGCACTGGACCAGGCAAAAGGAGAGGTAGATAAGGCTGTAGAGAGCCTGAGTGAGATTGAGAAAGTGGGTGTCCAACCCCACTGTGAGCATGAGAGATTAGGGTATCCTGAACCTAGCTTTACTTATTGGGATCAAGATTTTCCAAAGAGTTGGTCCAATGAGTTGGAGCAGGGGATGGATGACAATTCACTATGTCTGATTGTGCAGATTGGCAAACAGGAGGAGGCTCTTGCTGCTCAGAAATCATTTACACAGAGACCCCAACTTCACCTGGTGGATTCTCTAGCAAGGAGAGCAGATAGAGTCATGGAGGCTTTGGTGGATAACCCTGTCATTTTCACTGAGGCTGCAACATTGAAGTCAGAAGAACCTCTTTTAATAATGCCTATAAGGGCTAGACTTCCAGAGTCTATAGTCTCTGATCACTCTCAGGAGGCGTCAGGGTCTATAGTCCCGTTTGCAGTTTCGGAGTCTACACCACCACCAGAGTCTACACCTCCATTCACAAAGCTAGAGCCTGTTGCTGAGGAATGCAATTCTGCAGATGATGATCTTGTTACTCCTTCTTTTATCTATTTTGATCATGTGTTTCCTCAGTCTTGGGAGTCTGCGCAGCAAAGAGGCATCAATGATAAAGATTCTTTTGAGTGTATTTTGGATATTCATCTTTCTGAGAGACTTAAGGCTTTTCAGAAAAAATCTTTTCAACAGGAACATGGTTACTATCCTGGTGAAGAAGATCAAGTCTTAGATGGAGCTGTTAAAGCTAAGCTGCCTGATGTTGCTGCTCAATTATCCAGTGTGGTCCAGGACATTTCTCATATTAAAACAAAGCTCACTGGTGTTGATAATACAACTTCTCTGCTCAACACAAGATTTGACAGAATTCACTCTCTTCAATTATCCAAAGAGGTCGCTTTTAAAGATGCTCTAGCTGCTATCACTACCACTCAAGCCTCTCTTCAAACTACAGTTTCTGCTTTGACCACTAAGGTTGATTCAGTTATTGCAGCCCAGGCCAATATCTCCACTGTTCTTGAGCAGATTCTTTTGGCTGTCACCAGTAATGATGATGTCAAAAAGGGGGAGAAGGTGAAGCAAGGTGAGTCCTCTAGGAGACATAAGGATGAGGGATGCAAGAATCAATCAAGGGGAGTTAAAAGGAGGAGAGATGGTGATGATTGAGATAGTTCTCATGGTTTTAAGGGTCCTGATGGTGTGCAACAAAAGCAATCTGGAGTAGTAAGAACTCCAACACATCATGGTTTTAAGGGTCCTGATGGTGTGCAACAAAAGCAATCTGGAGTAGTAAGAACTCCAACACATCAGTCAGGGACTAGACATGGGAAATCAGAGTCTAAGTCAGTCTCTGATAAGCAAAGAAAGAAGTCAGACTCTGATCAAACTCAAGAACCTTCATACTGGAAGTGCAGTCAATCAAATCTGCAACTTAGAGCTAAAAAGAAGATAGGTCTTGGAGGATTTGAAGAATCTGACATTGACAGAACATCTACTCTAACCAGGGATCCTCAATCCTTGACAGATAGGCAGTTTGAGAAGATCACTCAGAAGCACTTAAATAAAGTGTTGTCTGCTCAAATTGTGTATAATGTTTTTGAAACGAAGATACAAGGAGGTCAGGGAGGTACAGAAAAGGTGAAGAATGAGATGCTGGTTTACTTCTTAGAAGGTGGAAGTGTAAGATGGATTAGTCAGTCAAATTTTATCTTTTTCAAACAGGCTGAGGAACTACAGTATATTAGATTCCTACTTCAAATTGCTTATGAAGTTAACAAGAGCAAAGAAGCTGTCACACACAAATGGTTCAAGGAGATTGATAGGAAGCTGATTTTGCACAGACAGGCAAATCGACAAATGGGCAAGTTTTCTTTAAAATATGTTGATACTGAGGGAAATGATCAAGTCATGCCATTGGAGGAAAAACAGATTAAATTTCAAGAAGGTGTGGGTCATTACTTGGGTTTCAGCCTATGAGTGGGAAAGTTAGTGTTCTGATGTTGAAGGACTTAAAAGATCAAGAAAGCAGTGCAAATGATCTGAGAGCAGCTTACTGTCAAATTAAATGTTCAAATGAAGAAATGAAGAAATTAAAGAAGTTTGTTGGTGAAGCTTGCAATTGTGGAAGAAAATATGCTAAACTCATTTTTGAAGAACAATCCAGCCTTTGAGAAGATTAAATGAGAAGTAATTCTTTTTCTTTTTTAACTCTTTTATACTGTTCTAGATTATTAGTTTTATTCTTTAGTTTTGACATCATCAAACCTTGATTTATGCTTACATTTTATAAAGCATAAATAGGGGGAGATTGTTAGGGATATATTCATTTGATGATGTACAAAATACTAGAACAGGGTCTAGATTAGTTTATTTGTAATAAGTCTTTCTAGTCTCTGAAATGAATAATCAGAGTCTAGATGGTCAACATTCATGTTACTTGTACTTAGAAGAATTTCTGTAGAAAATGAAACCAGAGTCTGCATGAAGATCAGAGTCTGGAAGGTGATCAGAGTCTATAGACTATCAGAGTCTGTGATCTATCAGAGTCTACATGTGATCAGAGTCTGAAGATCATCAGAGTCTGAAGATTTCAGAGTCTATACAGTTGAGGATAAATTTGGAAGAAGATCACAGGAATGGAAAGTCTTCGAAGATCAAGATAAATATATTGCAGATATGCTATGGGAAAGAAAGAGAATTCTAGAAGGAAACTGTCAACTAATAATTAGGAATTCTATTCCTATTGTAATTTATCTTTCTGTTATTAGTTGATAGGCAGCTCTCTATATAAACTCTATGTAACCTAATTGTAAAGGTGTGGAAGTCGAAGAATAATTATCTGAGTAAAATTTTGAGAGCATAGAGATAGAGAGAGTTGCTGTGATAAACACAGAGAAGCTGCTAGGGTTTGTATACACCCTAGGAGAGTTTTGTATTCACAAATCAATAATACAAAACAGTACTTATTCATATTTTTGTGTTTGAGTTTGTTCTTAATTTGATTTTAAATCGGGCAGAAAAGACATACAAGTATTCAACCCCCCCTTCTACTTGTACGACTGGGAAAACAACTCCACAACAGAATAGAGTTGTAGAAAGGAAAAATAGAACCCTGATTGAAGCTGGCAAGAAACCAACTCTCAAATACTTTCATGTATTTGGAGCCAAATGCTTTGTGCTAAAGGATGGAAATGAACACCGTGGCAAGTTTGAGGCCAAGGCACATGAAGCTATTTTTGTTGGATATTCAAGAAGAGCATATAGGGTGTACATAATTGATCAACACCAAGTAAAAGAAAGTGTCAATGTTACTTTTAATGACACTAATCTCCCAAGTATCCAAACTGAAGATTCTTCTGAGTCATTAAAATTTGATAATTATTCAGACTCACATTCTGATGACGAAGAAGAACCTGATGTTGCAGTAGGAAATGATAATGACTATAATGATATTGATCTAGGTAATAGTGGTGGAAAAAATGGTAACACTGGAGATACTACTAATACCAGTGGTGGATCAACAAGTCAACCTGGCAGCAACTCAGGGGGAGATGAAGGATCAACTGGCAGAACACAACATCACAGTGAATTTCGAGGCGAATCATCAAGATCAAACCTACCCAGGGAAAGGATATGGAGCAGAGATCATCCTTTTGAATTGATCATAGGTGATCCAGATGTTGGAGTTAGAACCAGAAGTGCAACTTCAAATGAATGTTTATTTTCAGTTTTTCTATCTCAAGAAGAACCAAAGAAGATTGAAGATGCATTGAATTATCCAGATTGGGTTCTCGCCATGCAGGAAGAGCTCAATCAGTTCGAAAGACAAGAAGTCTGGACGCTGGTACCCAGGCCTAAAGATAGATCTGTTATTTTCACAAAATGGGTATACAAGAACAAGTTAGACGGTGATGACATTGTTACAAGGAACAAAGCCAGACTGGTGGCAAAGGGTTACTCCCGGGAAGAGGGAATTGATTATGACGAGACCTACGCACCAGTTGCAAGACTTGAAGCCATCAGGATATTTCTGGAATTTGCAGCACATTCCATGTTCAAAGTTTTTCAAATGGATGTTAAAAGTGTATTTCTGAATGGAGAGCTAGAAGAGGAAGTATATGTGGAACAACCCACTAGCTTTGAAAATCCAGAGTATGTTGACTTTGTGTATTTCTTATTCAAAGCTCTCTATGGACTCAAGCAAGCACCGATGACATGGTATGACACTCTCTCTGTATTTTTACTTGAAAATAGTTTTATTAGATGTGTCATAGATAAAACTATCTTTTATAAATTGCATGAAAAAGATATGATATTTGTCCAAGTTTATGTTGACGATATTATATTTGGTTCTACTAACAAAAACTTGTGCAAGAGATTTGCTAAGTTAATGCAGAGCAGGTATGAAATCAGCATGATGGGTGATCTGTCATTCTTCCTAGGATTGCAAGTAAAGCAAAAGGAAGATGGGATTTTTATTTGTCAATCAAAGTACGTAAGGGATCTTCTGAGAAAATACAATCTAGAAGATTCTTCACCGGCAAAAACCCCAATGCCAACAACCACCAAGCTTGACAAAGATGAAACTGGTAAGAAAGTTGACATCACAGGCTATAGAGGTATGATAGGCTCATTATTGTATATAACTGCTAGTAGACCCGATATAATGTTTGCAACTTGCTTATGTGCAAGGTTTCAATCTGACCCTAGGGAATCTCATCTTATAGCCGTTAAATGAATTTTTCGATATCTGAAGGGCACACCAAATCTTGGAATTTGGTACCCTAAAGATACAGGTTTTAAACTAATAGGCTATACAGATTCAGATTATGCAGGATGGACATGAAAAGTACTTCTGGAAGCTGTCAGTTTTTAGGACAACGGTTGATCTCCTGGTACAGAAAGAAACAACACTCAGTATCTACCTCGACAGCCGAAGCAGAATACATTGCGGCATGTAGTTGTTGTGCACAGATCTTGTGGATAAGGAATCAGCTGAATGATTATGGACTTGCGCTAACTAAAATTCCAATACTTTGCGATAACACAAGTGCCATAGCAATTTCCAACAATCCTGTATAACATTCAAGAACCAAGCACATAGACATAAGGTATCATTTTATCCGAGAGCATGTCATGAATGGAACTTGGTGTTACATTTTGTACCCACAGAAGATCAAATTGCTGACATCTTCATGAAACCACTTGATGAATCCACTTTCTCTAAGTTGGTTAATGAGTTATGGATGTTAAACATGAACTGATTATTGCATGATGTTTTAAATTGCATATTTAATTTTAAGCAAACCTTGTAAATATACTGTATATAATCCTTAAAGTTATCAAAAACAAACAAACAAAATGAAAAAGAAAACTCAAAAAGTTTTTCCTTATTTTTGTACAGTTTTATTTAATTGGCATCTCTACTGTAAATATACTTTGTATTACTTTTGTTTTCCAACAATTTGGCATATTTATTTTTATTAAATGTATTTTTATTTTATCTAAATATGTGCTGATTATTTCACGTCTCTTTTGAGAAGTAGGAAAGATCTATAAGCTTGATCATCCAATAGTTTCTAATAATGAGATCCTAATCATTGGCATCAATCTCTATCCAAGATCTTAGAACCAAACACATAAACACTATCACATCCATTTCTCTAACCATTAAACAGAATACATAATTGCTAAGAATGAGGGAGTCAATGCCTTGAGTGCATTTGATAAGGTTGGTGATATGAGTGAACCAACAGCTCTTTCTCTAGAAAGGTGATTCCAATATATATAAACTGAGACAACTGTTAGCACATCTGTGTTCTCTCAAAAGGATACAGACTTGGAAAAGGCAAAACTGTTACTAGGTTCATTCTCTCAACATAGTGAGTCTATTGAATTCAGCCTGTCAGCCAAGGCTACCAGCAAAGAGTTAATTTCATTTGACATTTTTCAAGAAACCACAAATATTGTCTTATTTTTAGGGACCAACAAGGGACCAAAAATTTAAGGACCAACTTGGGACCAAAAGGGACCAAGAGGGAGCAATTGAAATATCATAGGAAGGATGAATTGATGGTAGTAATTATTCTAAACTTCCATATCAAGGAAGGAAGAATTATTGATGATTCTGACTGAATCAACATGCCTTCACAGGCCTCAGGAGGAAACTTGGATCATGTGCTACATTATAGATCCTTGTCTCCCTCCCCAAATGGAATATATCTGGATTCCTAACGGAATAGATCATCTTAGATGATCAGCAACTCACTGAATCTATTCCTGAAACAATTCAGTTTTTAAAAAATCAAATATTTTAATAGATTCAATTGAGGACGGGGAATTGCGAAACCCCATTGCACCACCAGTGACCTCTCTTGAAGAGGCTACGGTGAACTTTCTTGCAGGTACAAAAGACTATGTCATCTGTACTGAGAGAGAGAAATAATGATGTGAGAAAGAGTGAAACACAAGTGAGAAAGAGTGAAAATATATATTCTATGAGTGAAACACTTAGAGAGTATATGAGAGAAACACTTATGAGGAACACAAAGTAAAATCACACACAAACACAATTACCAAATCCCATTCCCAATTCCCTGTTACAGATTTCTAAGGTTACTGTTAGGCCCCGGAAGTATCGTAGAAGGGGGGTTGAATACGATACTCACTAAATTAAAAAATTCTTTCGAATCTTTTGCGGATAAATAATTTAGAGTTCGGTTAGTGGGCTCGTGTTCTTGAGGTGAATAGTGTTTACGGAGCTGTTTACTAATTTTCTGTGTTTAGGATTAATCATTTCGGTTCTGGAAAATCAGTAAGAAAATAAACAACACAAGATTCGGGGAATATATCATTTGATAAATATAAACCCTGAGGTTGCTACACCCGGTCAACAAATCCGGTCCGAAGAACAAGTTCTTCGCTGCTTAACAAAAACATATAACTCTCAATTTCCTATACAAGTATTTCTAGATCAGTACAAAGGAAACTAAGACCGTAGAGAGTGATATATAGTGGCTCTGAACATTTTCCGTTAAGGGACCGGCCACTAATACATCTCCGGTGAGGAGGTATAGATTTTCTGAGTATTTCTCCTCTCCGGCTTCGTCTTCTCTCTCTCTGGTTATTTTTGCTGTGTTGTTGAAGACTTCACCAAATGAATGGCTCTGCTTCAATTTATGTGTAGACTTTTTCAGTACAGCTACGTGGCTTCATGTGGTCCAAGTAACTGAGCTGCTTCTCACTTCTGTTTCTTCATAAGTATCGGAACAATTTACTGAGTAATTGTTTAACCATCGATGAGTCTGTAAAATAAGTATCGGAGGATTAAAACAATTCCTGAAATAAAATCAATTACTTCAAACATGAGTAACCATCGGCAAGTGGGTTGGTGGGTTCTTTGCTTTTGTTTCCTTTTCCGATAGTTAATAACTATCGGCATATAAGACAAAATAAGCCCTTTTCATTTCACCAATTCTTTTCCATTTCACCCGATGGTTGTTAACCATCTGTGAATAAGACAAAATAGCTTGTTAACCATCGGTGAATGAGACGAAACAGCTTGACCAAGTTGACTTCTGGATACAGCTTCTGTAGTCTTCTTTACTTAGCCAATTTCGAACCTGTTAAGCTTTTAATATAATTTCTTCCACTGCAACCAAGTCAAATAAATATTTCCTTGTTAATTCGAACTTGATTTATTCTGAGCTTCATCATATACCACTTCACTTGTTACCCATTTCAGTAGATAGTCAATTCTTCTCATTCATAGATGCAATTCTCAATCTCTTTTGTGCTGACGTTTGGTGCAACTGGTCTGGTTCACAAACGACTAACATGATCTTGATCTTCACATCTTCTTTACAGTACAATTGACTTTGTTCCTTGTTGATTAGAAGTGCTTCGATTGTAAGTACATTAGAATCCTCTGGCACTTATACTGAACCATAAACATATCTGAAACCCTGAACATCTTCGAACTTTATCCTTCACTGAAGTCTGAACATATGAATGAACTTCCTCCAGCAATCTATAATAGACTCCAAGATTCCATCTAATATTTTGATTCTTTGTATTTGCCGTATATTCTATCTTCTCGATTCCTGTACTTGAGCTCTGCAATTCATTGCTTGACTAATTTGCAGATTTGGATCACTAGAATCTTTCTGGTACTTTGACAACTGCTTCACTGCTTCCACATCCTTGAATACTTCAACCTTTATTCTTCACTGAGGCATGAACATATTAATGAACTTCTTCCAGTGAGCTAAAGCTTCAAGTCTGTAGATTTCTTCTTTATCCTTTGTCTTTACCAAGTCTTCATGTCTTCCTGATTCCGGTGATAACTTCATATTATTTACACGTCCTGTTCTTGTGTTGAGTTATAACCCTATGTTACATATAGGTCTATACATACAACCTTTCAATCTCCCCCTATTTGTTTGGTAGAGATTAACAAGCAAATCCCTAGAGGATAACTCAACTAACTACAAGAAAATATTAATGCTCTAGACTTGTAAATAATACTACTTGGGTTCTGGATCATATAATACATTTCCAGATTTCTATAAAGTAAAGAGAAATAGAAAATGAGTGTTCCTTTAGCACTGAATGCATCTTCAATAGATATCATCTTCATTCCTCTATGTTTGAGCTTTTCTCTGCTTCAAAATCCTTCATTGCTTGACCTATAAAGAACTTATCATAAACTGAGCTTCATAAGAATCAAAATTCCTGGGAACATCTTCAATAAAATATAGAACATTGCTCAAATAATGTTCTCCCCCTGAGAATGTGATTCTTCTTCTTTTTCTTCTTCTCCCTTTAGATAATCAATGGAAGTGTCAATTCTTTTCTGTTCTTCCCACTTGGATTAGGAATCCTCTTCTGACAACTCCTTTCAAGTATAGAATACAGCTTCTTGATTCTCCTATATTTCTGTTGTTTCCTCTCAGGATCAGAAGATAAGATTTTCTTTTTCTCGTCTCAAATCTCCCCCTATGGATATTAACTTCTCCCAAGGATGCGAACCCCTTTTCCCCTTAAGGATCCAGGAACTTCCCTTAATGATCCAGGATACGTACCCCTTTAGGATATTAACTTTTCCAAAGTACGAAGATAAGACTTTATTAACTTCTCCTTTTCTCCCTTTAAATTCTCCCCCTTAGTTGAGGAATCCTCCAATGGCCCACTTTTGAATGGTTTGTCTTCCAAAGAAGGTTCTCGTCTATCATTGATCGGGAAAAATATAGTAACTTTTCTTCCAGAAGTAGCACGTAGCAAGGGTAAGTGTTTGGCTTATGGTTTCCTCACTTCTACTACGTTCTGTTGGTGTTTACACTTTAGTATCGAGCATTTTAAGTGTTTCACTCTTTCTCTCCCTATCTCTCACTCAAGTGTATCTCTCCCTCACTTTCACTTAAGTGTTTCTCTCCCTTACTTTCACTCTGCATTCCAAATATAGCCTTCTGTACCTGCAAGTGAAATCCGTCAATTCATATATTCCCAACACCTGATTCATCAGAATGAACTGAATCACTATCAAGTGGAGAATTGCCTCGTTGAGGTGTTCTTGATCTATCATGCATAAGCACTGTCTCAGCACCAGACTCAATAGCTATTGCTAAATCACTGTCTAGTGGAGCCTCACCTCTTTGAGATGGGTTATCCCAAGATTTTAAAATCTGTTAGGGAATCCTGCCTTGTTCTATCAAGGGGTTGCCTCACACCTTCTCCGTAAACGGGAGGTGGACATTCCTTTTCAGGATCTGGAAATGTTCCTTCCAGGAGGGGCGACGTAGTAGACAATGTAATGAATGGCAATTTAGAGTCTACGTTTCCCTCGTAACCCTGTGACGGGTAATTTGTTAACATGCCTATACCTCTCACTGTGCACGTCTTGCAATGTGTTCCTAAAATATATATGTTTAGGCTTACCATCAGCGTGAGTGCCGGTGGTGTGCTTGACTCATTACAAGATGCTCTGGCTGACGAACGAATTTCAATGGACTCACCCTGTTGAGAGAATGATTCTAGAGACAGTTTTATTGCCTTTTCAGCTCTGCATCCTTTTGAGAAGATGCAGATGAGCTTACAGTTACCTCAGTTAGTATACTACTTTTCTTTTCTGGAGGTAGAGCTGTGGGTGCACTTCCGACTTCATCCTTATTTGCTGCATCAAGTGCAGTTTCTCCCTTATCAACCTCTAACTTACATAAGTTCCTTATATCTCCAAGGGTTAATATATGGAAGTGGATGAATGAGTGTTTGGTATTAAGGCCTGGGTAAGAGATTGATGGGTTTTCAACCTCTTGGCCAGCTTCTATAGCCTCTGGGGGCTAATCAGAAAGAATCTATTAAATAAGATAAAGAAATAATCACTTTAACATTCCAAAACATATTTTTCATCTCAAAGAGAAGGAAAAATATAAGAAGGAATGGTAATGGATTGCATTAAAGCACTTTTAGTAAAAGAGTTTTGTCGGTTCTAAAGATTTATCATTTAAGAGCGTGAAACCAATAGAAATTTTCTTTAAGATACTTATCCCATAATAAAACGCGGGAATGTGTATCAGAGAAAAAGTCTATCCCTTATGAATTTCTTATAAGGAAAACTTCCCATAATAAAATGCGGGAATTTATACCAAAGAAGAAATTCAACTCTTCTACCAAATTCTATCTCAATAAAATGACTCTTTTCCTTTAAAACCTAAGTACTGTATGTTTTGAAAACAGTTTTGCAAAACATCCTTATCAGATAGAAAACAATGATTTTCCGACTCATAATGCAATTATGACTTACATCATTTTCGTCCACCTGATAGTATCCCCGACTTAAAATAAAAACATGACAATTGGGGTGAATGAATGCTTAACAATATAGTACTAGGCTTTCAAAGCAACAACCACTGTTTTGGTACTATGAATCAATGTGAAATATACATTGAAACAAGTGTTTAAAAACAAATCATTTTACAAGTGATTGATACCTCGAAGTTAAAACAATTTTTCCAAATAAAATAGCAGTCACAAAGTTTCTGCCACTTTAAAAAGAAAAATTAAGAGAGAAAACGGTCTTGAAAATATAGCATTTAAAACCAGCTTTGGAGAGAGGATAAAATATTTTGAGATTTAAAGAAAGATTATCCTCAAGAAAAGTTTGATTCACACCCTAGGATTTAGAAATCAAAGTAGGGCTGTAAATTAAAAGATTTTCAAAAGAGAAGTTTTGAAAAAGAATTCTGAAGTTTTCTTAACTAAGACTGATAGACAAATGAATGTATCTTTGCATAAAATATTTTGAAAAAGAAATAGACAAAAATTTCTTTTAAATACATTCAGGATCGTAAACCAGTCAAAGAAAGAAAACTAAATATATTAATACTAACGGCTTTTTCAAAAACCAATATTTACTTAGAATAAAGACTAAGCAAATCCATTAGTATCAATATATCACAATTATTTTATAATAAAATATTAATCAATTATCACAAAGTAATAAAAGATAATAATTATACTACAAATAATTATGCTTCGAATTTATTTTAATATACTTAAATCATGGAACCAATATATCACTGAATTGTTTTATATCATCATAATTTAAATAAATCAAAATAAATTAAATACTTATGCTGCACTAAGCAATTGCCAATCACATGCATATATATCAAATAAACATGGCAATCATTCAGTAGAACAATAAGCATTAAGATATGTTTTTATTATTAGTGATTTCAGATAAACAACTTGTGTTATCACTAATATTAAAAATATCACAATTAATTGCACGCTGATACCAATTATTCGATATTTATCAATAATTTCAAGATGCAAGAAATTGTGCTTCTTATATTTTATCAAATCAAAATTATGAAACTGATAATCATTGAATTGCTTCAATCCATAATTTTAATAGGATAAAATAATTTCGCTAAATACTAAAATATTCATAAGATTGAATATTAGCATCTAACTTCCTACACTATATCTAATAATTGTCACTCTAGCATATTACAATTATACTCATAACAATTATTATTGATATATGTAAGCTCGAGAATTAGTTGAATAGAAATTCACAAGTCCTTTAAATATAAACATTTAATACTTGTGATCCTAATTGCAACTCCTCGCAAACAAAATCAATTTTAGAAATATTTCCTAAGTATATAAAATATTGAGAATTTTATACACATGAATTAGAAAATACTTCAGCTTATAATATTAGTGAGTTTTTGAAATATGCATTAATTACTTAGAACAGAAATTCTAAATACCGTCACTAATATAAAAAATATCACAATTATTTGTAATAAAATATTTAAGAATATCAGAGCAAAATATCAGAGCAATTAAGCAAGACATCTTGACTAATACTCATTAAATATTTAACATGCAAATAATTATGCTTCTTACTTATGCTAAGTAATTTAACTACCACTTATGCATATTACATTGTAAGCATGATAATTAAACTAGTAGCAAAAAGTATGAGGTACTGGATTTAAAAATAAATTCACAAGTCCTTTAAATATGGACAATCTAATACTTGGGAACTCATTTAAGAATTCCTTGCAGATGGGATTTTCAACAAATATGCATATAAATAATATCCCAAGTTTACTAACCAACTTAGATAAAATAAATTCATCAAGTTATTTAGTAAAAATCTGCAAGTAATTCAACTAAGGAAAACTCTCGAAAGAAATGATACCCGGTGTCCATGCGCTTGTTCCATACGTGGTGTGAAGAGATCAACAGAGTTGCTGGAAATAATGACAGCTTCTAGGAATAACTTCCCTGTCTTTCTTACAACCTGTATATCTATATTTATATAGCCAATTAGGTTAAACCTAGTATCTTTAGGGTCCCAGATTTCAAGAATTGGTGATCCCCTAAGATATCTAACAATTCATAACTTAGCTATAAAGTAAGATTCTCTAGTATCCACTTGGAAACTTGCACATAGGTATATCGAGAATAATATATATGGTCTTTAAGCACTTGAATAAGTAATGAGCTGATTACCTCTATAGCTTGTCAATTCAGTTCATATACCTGATTTGCCCTGATCAAGCTTAGTGGTTTGTTGGCAAGATGTCTTGGCAGGTCTAGAATCTTCTAAATTGCGCATCTTCAAAAGATCCTTGACTTACTTTAATTGCCATCATTCTTTCGAATTACTTGTAATCCAAAAAGAATTGCAACTCTTCCAACATGCTCATGTTGTACCTACTCTGCATTAACTTAGCAATAAACTCTTGCCAAAGTTTTCGTTAGTAGACCCACATATAATATAATCATGGTATTCTTGCACATATATTACATTGTGTGTGCTTTGTAATCTAGAGAGATATATGTGTGTATAACTACTCTAATATAAAATCATTTTCAAGTAATAAACTAGTTAGAGTGTCATACCATGTCCTTGACAATTTGCTTGAATCCCTAACTCTGTTAGGTCCTCATCTTGTTAGGCCCAATTGTTAGGTCCTAAGAGGATCAAGTCTCGTCTCTGTTGCTTGCTGTTAGATCTTGAAAGTCCCGAAAATTCTGTTTCCATCATCATCGATACCTTCTTCTTGATAGTAACCTATAGCAACCAGTTTGGCTTTGTCCCTCATAACAATGCCAATAACTATCCAGTTTCTGTGAACCCTTACTGTACCAGTTTCAGCTTCGACTTTTGGTCTGGGTTCCAGCTTCAGTAGATTCTGCCTTCGAATTGATTGAGATCATCTTACATTTGCAATCACCCAATCTGGATCAATCAGTGCATCTTTACTATTCCTTGGGATACCAAATAATGGGTGATACCAATTGTTGATACCAATTGTATGTTGACAATTTCTCTTTCCCAACTTGGTCCCGAAAAATATATGATCATTTCGATTAGCACTCCTAGCCTCTGCACAAGAATCCGGATTACTAAGAACGAGACTCCAGGATAGAATTTGACTTCAAACCTTTTGTCTTGGCAGAAATGTTCTTAATGAAATCCTTTGATCTTCATTATTGAGCATGACTAGTAGATCCTTCTTTTATTTACTCCCCTGAGTTGCTGCTAAACATTAATTCCTTCTGCAACCTCAGCTTCTACATCAGTATCTGAATTTGACTCTGACGGGATGTCAAACTTCAAAGATTCAGAATAGTCTTTCATTTGAATGCTTGGGAGCTTGGTGTAGTAGGTCGACACATTCAGTCTTTCAATCACCTTCTGGTTTTTAATCACAAATGCCTTGATAGCTTTCGACTAAGTCTTTTCACGATCTTTGTTGAATACAGTAGCATACTGTGTTAATTGCTTCAGCTTCATAATCCCTTTAAAGTGCAGACTTCACTTAGAACTTCATTCGCGAAACTCAGTTCCATTATCTGACTTCAAAGTTCTCACAGCTTACTTTGCTTCCAACTTGATCTTCTTGAAGTGATCAATTACCATCTGTGACATTTTGTCTGTTGAATGCACGAACATCACCAACTTGTAACTAGGGTTGTCATCTTGACTTCCCTATGTGACATACTTCAAAATGTCCTTCTGGATAGAATTCCATTAGAAGCAGTCCTCTCACCAATTTCATCTTTATTGGAGAATCCATTGTCTTGTTGACCAAATGTGAGAGCTTCTTATGCCATAGCTAACTCTTTACTGATGAAGCTTTACTGAAAAGTTCACTTCACCTTTGCATATCGAATCCCATGTCAGCTACGAACAAATTTCCTCACTCTCAGTTGAGTGAGCTTCCAACCTTCTTGTTTGAGATCAAACACCTTTCCTTTTCAATGCTTTTCCAGAAAACTCTTGACAAAGAATTCCCTAGTGCCCTGTAGATAGTGCTTAAGTCCTTCAACAAGAAAGATGCTTCCATTAATGACAGTTCTTAAATCATGATAGCCATATCCCTTGTACATCCTTTGCTGTCATCTCCAAAGGTTACCATCGGGGAGGCCTTCTCAACCAACAGTGATAGAAGAGCTTTAATGTTAATCATATGCCTCGAACAATAAATGTCACGAAGTCACATAACTTTTGTCTTTCGTTACATACTCTGCAATCACAAATGATTAAGCTTCTTGGTACTCAATTTTAATTGAGTCCAGATGGGTTAGAGATATTATCAGAGATAACAACAGCTTCAATATGCATAAAGCACATGGATAGAAGAACTAACAAATTAATTACTAATTCTGTCTAATCCATTTCTATCGTTGTCTAACATTTTTAACTATCTCTAATTATCTAAGTCAGTTTTAGATTAAACCTTGAATCTACAAATGTTACTGACAACTTAGATAATTCTACCATCTTATCCCTAACAAGCAATACATGATCTAATATGACATTTAAGTGCAACTATGTGAGTGCAAGTAAATCATGTGAAAATAAGCACATAAACAATTTAAGAATATGTAGAATATTTGAATAAAACATTATAAGCAATATCAAATTCCACATATACTTATCAAGTCATTTATCACAATAAGAACAAATATAAAATATCTGATCTATGACCTATTTGTCTATTAGCAATTTTCACAACATTAGCAGAGGTATTAAATCACAGAAGATTTAAATCAAGTTTCAAACAAATGTTTTAGGGATACACTTAACAGTCTAGCAACTATCTAATTCTTGATATTCATTTTACTGCATAGAAAATCAAGTATGAAATGTACTCACTAAACTCATATAATTAAGCATGAAATCTTATTCTTAGCAATCAATTAAGCATTTAAGTCCTAAGATGCTAACATGCTGACACGTGCCTAATACATTTCAAAACATAATAATCATACAATTATGAATTAGATAAAGATATACTAGTTAGTAAGTGTACCTGTGAAGTGCTTAGTGATTCATCTCTAGTGTTGCTCATTGATGCCAGATATTCATTTGGTTCATCACTGTCACTGATAGAATCATCCTTGCATTTAACTTCATCAACAAATGCTTTCCCTTGCTGCATCCTCACTAATGTTTGAGATTCCTGCTACAACCCAACATAGTGTCTGTCATCTTTTGCTTGTACAGGCTTCTTCAAACTGTGTAGCAAAGCCCTGATCTTGTCTTTCAAATATAAACCACCCCTGTCTTGCAACCGCCTCTTGAACTGTACTTGAAAATCTCCTTTATAGAATCTATAGGTAAAGACCTTAGATTTAGAATTGGGATTCCGTCTGAATCTGATGTCACTGAACTTCCAGTTGTCCTGCAGGCTTGACTAGTCGTCCAGATCTCAGGTTATTACAAAGTGTCATATTTACATACAACACCTTGACCACTACCTCGAGCTACAACATCTTCAATTCAGCTTCTAGGATCATTTCGTTTTTGTTCAGAGGTTCTCAACCTTGACTTCAATCAATTTTGGTTCCTGGGTCACAAATACAGTGGATATGCTAACAACTTGCTTTACCAAATATTATCTTCTTCAGCTCTTGTTCTAGTTCATAGGCCTTCAGCACAACATATAGATCTTCTAAAGATAATGTGGTTATATCCTTAGAATCCCTTGTAGCTGTAATCCTATGTTCCAGATGATCTGCAGTGTTAGCACGAACTTCCTGTAATCTCCTTGTAGAATAATCTTTACGTCTTCTGTACTGAGATGCTAGGTAATCCGGTTTGTTCTCCTTCACACTACTTAAACCCCTTAGATTTTTCATCCAAAAAATACAACTCAAATTACCCAAAAACTGTACCCAAATTAATCTCTTCTTTTGCAGCTTCCAAAATATTAGTGGGATCCTATGGAGTAAACCTCTGAGGAAATTAATACCACCTATTTTTCAAACTGTTCCAGAATAAGCTTCATTAGATAATCTTCAGTCAATTTTAGTTGTCTTCAATACCCGGAAAAATCTTCAACTATAAACCCCTTGAGCACCCTTAATTTAATATTTAAGAAAAATTTAGATTTCCAAAATTTTTAATTTTCTTAAAAAATAAATTAATCAAAAATAAATATTTACAGAAAAATTTAATTTTCAAGAATTTTAAATTTTCTTAAAAATTAAATAAATCGTAAATTAATATTTAAGAAAAATTTAAAGTTAAGAATTTTAAAATTTTTAAAACATAATAAATCAAAAATAAAAAATAAAAAATATCAGAATGGGGCTCCGATAGTTAGTAACTATCGGGGATGTGTCGATAGTTAATAACTATCGGGAAAAAAAACTGCTGTCTTTGCCTTCTGTTTTTTTTCTCTTGCGCGCGCGTGTGGTAACATGGCCGAGCTGGTTGCCTTGGAATTATTCACTTGGCCAAATAAACTCAACACATGCATACTTCCATTGCCGAGTGATGTTGATAAAAAAATGGACCAAGTAAATGTTTAATAAATTTAAACTTTAATCTTTATTAAATTTATAAAATAAACTAATTAAAATTTATAATATAAACTAATAAAAGTTTATAAAATATATTTTATAAAAGTTTATAAAATAAATTTAATATTAAGTTTATAAAATAAACTAATTAAAATTTATAATATAAACTAATAAAAGTTTATAAAACAAATTTTATAAAAGTTTATAAAATAAATTTAATATTAAGTTTATAAAATAAACTAATTAAAATTTATAATATAAACTAATAAAAGTTTATAAAATAAATTTTATAAAAGTTTATAAAATAAATTTAATAATAAGTTTATAAAACAAACTAATTAAAATTTATAATATAAACTAATAAAAGTTTATAAAATAAACTTATTAAAAGTTTATAATTAAACTTATTTAACAAGGCCTCTAAACATTCTGAGTCCAAACAGCTTCCGCCTGGCGAGCTTCACTGAGCTAATGGATCTTGATTTGTATATCAATCAGTCTGCTCTGATACCAATTGTTAGGCCCCGGAAGTATCGTAGAAGGGGGGTTGAATACGATACTCACTAAATTAAAAAATTCTTTCGAATCTTTTGCGGATAAATAATTTAGAGTTCGGTTAGTGGGCTCGTGTTCTTGAGGTGAATAGTGTTTACGGAGCTGTTTACTAATTTTCTGTGTTTAGGATTAATCATTTCGGTTCTGGAAAATCAGTAAGAAAATAAACAACACAAGATTCGGGGAATATATCATTTGATAAATATAAACCCTGAGGTTGCTACACCCGGTCAACAAATCCGGTCCGAAGAACAAGTTCTTCGCTGCTTAACAAAAACATATAACTCTCAATTTCCTATACAAGTATTTCTAGATCAGTACAAAGGAAACTAAGACCGTAGAGAGTGATATATAGTGGCTCTGAACATTTTCCGTTAAGGGACCGGCCACTAATACATCTCCGGTGAGGAGGTATAGATTTTCTGAGTATTTCTCCTCTCCGGCTTCGTCTTCTCTCTCTCTGGTTATTTTTGCTGTGTTGTTGAAGACTTCACCAAATGAATGGCTCTGCTTCAATTTATGTGTAGACTTTTTCAGTACAGCTACGTGGCTTCATGTGGTCCAAGTAACTGAGCTGCTTCTCACTTCTGTTTCTTCATAAGTATCGGAACAATTTACTGAGTAATTGTTTAACCATCGACGAGTCTGTAAAATAAGTATCGGAGGATTAAAACAATTCCTGAAATAAAATCAATTACTTCAAACATGAGTAACCATCGGCAAGTGGGTTGGTGGGTTCTTTGCTTTTGTTTCCTTTTCCGATAGTTAATAACTATCGGCATATAAGACAAAATAAGCCCTTTTCATTTCACCAATTCTTTTCCATTTCACCCGATGGTTGTTAACCATCTGTGAATAAGACAAAATAGCTTGTTAACCATCGGTGAATGAGACGAAACAGCTTGACCAAGTTGACTTCTGGATACAGCTTCTGTAGTCTTCTTTACTTAGCCAATTTCGAACCTGTTAAGCTTTTAATATAATTTCTTCCACTGCAACCAAGTCAAATAAATATTTCCTTGTTAATTCGAACTTGATTTATTCTGAGCTTCATCATATACCACTTCACTTGTTACCCATTTCAGTAGATAGTCAATTCTTCTCATTCATAGATGCAATTCTCAATCTCTTTTGTGCTGACGTTTGGTGCAACTGGTCTGGTTCACAAACGACTAACATGATCTTGATCTTCACATCTTCTTTACAGTACAATTGACTTTGTTCCTTGTTGATTAGAAGTGCTTCGATTGTAAGTACATTAGAATCCTCTGGCACTTATACTGAACCATAAACATATCTGAAACCCTGAACATCTTCGAACTTTATCCTTCACTGAAGTCTGAACATATGAATGAACTTCCTCCAGCAATCTATAATAGACTCCAAGATTCCATCTAATATTTTGATTCTTTGTATTTGCCGTATATTCTATCTTCTCGATTCCTGTACTTGAGCTCTGCAATTCATTGCTTGACTAATTTGCAGATTTGGATCACTAGAATCTTTCTGGTACTTTGACAACTGCTTCACTGCTTCCACATCCTTGAATACTTCAACCTTTATTCTTCACTGAGGCATGAACATATTAATGAACTTCTTCCAGTGAGCTAAAGCTTCAAGTCTGTAGATTTCTTCTTTATCCTTTGTCTTTACCAAGTCTTCATGTCTTCCTGATTCCGGTGATAACTTCATATTATTTACATGTCCTGTTCTTGTGTTGAGTTATAACCCTATGTTACATATAGGTCTATACATACAACCTTTCAGTTACTAAACTAAGGGGGATGAAATTTCTTCTGAAGAGGATTACTCAACTAAGGGGGAGAAGTGTTGATTCGAAATGTTGAACAAGATCCAAAGGGGAGAATTGTTGAACAAAGACTTTTACTAGAAGAGGATTACTCCGCTGTTGAACAAAAAAAATGGGTATATAACAACATGCTTGGATTAGAAAGAACTAGTGTTTATTAATTCTTCTATTCCATTTGATTTTAGAAGATTCTTGTATATAGGATTAACCAGATTTTCTAAAATGCACAACATGTCATAGTTTGCATTTTTTATATCTGCGATGGTTTAATGCTGTATGTATGCCATGTCTATTGTTACCTATATTAAAATAGTTGGATAATTCACGTAAGGGGAGAATGAATTCACCTTGGGAGAGAAGTGAAAACAGAAGTTGGAGAAATAGAGGAGAAATGGTAAGAAGAGAACAAGACTTCATCCCTGCCATCCTAAGGGGGAGTAGTGATGAGTCTGAGAAATGAAGATAATACTACTTGTATAATATGTTCAATGCTAGAGGAACAAATATCTTTCATTTTAGTTACTCAAGAAATCTGGAAATGAAAAATCTGATCCAGAGAAACCAGCTACTGAAGATATACCAATGACACTTGGTCACAAAAGTTAAACTCTAGAAGAAGGTGAAGTTGATATTTATGAAGCTGGTAATGATAGGTAAGTCAAGATAAATCTATGTAATATTTGTTTAGTGCTAGAGGAACATCTATCTTGTATTTATCTGTCAAAACATGAATTTGGAAAATTATTAAATATAATACCATAACTTTGTTTATTATTTACAGTTTTTTCGTGTCATATTATTTTCTTAGTTGTTAGTTTAGTTATCCTCTAGGAATTTGTGTGTTAAATGTTTAACAACAAATAGGGGGAGATTGAAAGGCATATGACTAGGCATATTTGTAATAAGTAGATGACAACTCAACTCTAGCTATAAAGAGAAGTAAATAATAAATACTAAACAGGAATTAAGACGAAGACAGTCAACTAATCACAAAGGATCTAAGTATCAGAAGTAATTTTATGGGATTGCTACTCAACACTGGAAGAAGTTCATTTTAATGTTCAAGCGTCAGTGAAAAATAAAGTGGTAATGTTTCATAAGAGTTCAGAAGATATAAAAGATCTCAAGTGGTTACTACAGAAAGATTCCAGAAGATGAAGAAAGACAATAAAGCCAAAGGATGATAGAAGGCCACAGCTTAAAAGTTAATAATTGAAGAATATTTATTAGAATGACACAAATGAACCAGACAGTACATTTGTGTGTCATCTATAATAATATTTATTCTTCAGTTAGCTCAAGTGGTTTTATGACAGAAGATAGAGAAAAGACGGAAGGACTTCATAACTGACAACAAGTTTAAAAGTCATAATAATATTTTTAATTCTTCTAAGTAAATTAATTATTGAATTTATTTAATTAAATTAATTCATGTTGAAATTAATTTAATTTATAAATTATAGAATTACATTTAATAGAATTAATTTATTATAAAAGATATGATCTGACATGACTTTTAAATATAATTCAATTGACTTATTAAAGAGTCTTACCGAATTATATAGAAGAGTCATACCAGATTTCTTCAGAAAGTCATACCGAATTCAAAGAGCTCAAAAGTCATACCGGATTTTTTTAAAGAAGAGTCATACCGATTTTACTTTAAAGAAGAGTCATACCGAATTTTCAAGAGTCATACCGTATTTTTAAGAGTCATACCGTATTTTAGAAAGTCATACCCAGCCTTTTTAAGAGTCATACAAGGGTTATTTCTAATCTTTCAAGAGTCATACCAGCTTTACCACCTCTATAAATATGAGGTTTTGGCTTCATATTTTAAGTGATTGAAAAATAGTTCAAATTCAGAAATTTGTTTGCATTGTAATATTCACAGATTTCTGTGCAAGTTTGAATATAATTGATTAAACTCGAACACTTCATGTCGAATTCGTTCTAGATTACTTTATCAGTTATAAACACTTTTCATTAAATAAATTGTGTAATATTTTTCAAGTTAAAAATTATATCTTCTACTTGAACAGTATTTCATTAAGACGAATATTTCGTGATTAATTAAGGTAAAATTTTATATCCGATATTTCGTGAAGATTTATTGATATTGTATTCAACCTCCTTTCTACAATATCAGGGACCAATAAGATCATAGAATTATTTGTTCAGGCTAGAGGAACAAACTTCTATTATACTCAAAGAAATCTGGAAATGTAAAATCTAATCCAGAATGTAATTAATATTATTTACTGTCTTTCTGCACTTTACTTTTTCTTGTAAGTATCAGTTGAGTTATCCTCTCACAGGATTTGCTTTTCGAACTCTAACAACCAAATAGGGGGAGATTGTAAAGCATAATGTAACGTAGTATGTAATAGTGATAACGGCAACTCAACTAAGAAACAAAGAAAGATAAATAATACTAATATGCAGCACAGGAATCCAGAAGGACATGTAAACAGGAATCATATATACATCATTGCAGAGCATTCGAGATGAAAGTCTTACTGAACGTCAGCGAGAGAAGTTCATTAAAATGTTCAGGCCTCAGTAACAATTAAGATTTCAGAAGATTTCAGACTAAAGACAGTGTAATGATTTGTGTATAAATGTCAAAGGGTTTCAGTGATTAGAAGCAATGGAACAGTCCAGAGCTAGTCAACTAGAACAGAACATAAATTAAGAGAATTCAATTCAGTGCTAGTCGTTTGTGAACAAGACCAGTGCACTAAGCGTAGCACAAGAAGAAAAGAATTGTCCTGGTTAATCAGAAGAAAATCAGTTGATCAAGCCAAAAGAGTGAAAACCAAGTTGTAATTACTTCAAGCACTTCAAGAAATTGGTTAAGTCAAGTAATACTAAATTTGGTGGCTCATGTACTCTTGAAGTACTCTAGAGGTGAAACCAACCTTGTAAAGGCTCAACAAACCAAGACTAGAAGTTAAGTCAAGTTAAAGAGAAGGTTTGTGGCGCCTTTACAAGGGAATGGGAGTGCAGGCGCAACAAAAGAGTTGTGGCGTAACATAACAAGCTAGAGGCGCAACAAAACTTGATTGATGATTTTATGGCGCCTACACACTGCAACTAGTGTGCAGGCGCAATAAAATGTCAAGAGGCACAACGAAGATTCTTGGAATGTTTCTAAGTCATTTAGTGGCGCCTATACAAGGAAACAACTATATAGGCGCAACTAACTTGATCTAGTGGCGCAACAAAGGTTGTATGGCGCAACAAACATATCAAAGGCACAACAAAGATTCATGTGACGCCTACACACCACTCACCATGTACAAGGCGCAATAAAGGACTTAATATATTATTGGAAATCATTTTCCAAAAAGCCTACAATATATATATGGGTGAAATCAATATGAAGAGTAAGGAATTCATTCATTTTCAACACAAAGACATACAGACGAGAACTCCATTAAAGCTAAACATTAAAATCACCCAACTGTATTTCTGTTGTAACATTGATTGAACCCATTGAAGCTAATCATACTGATTAAAAGTGTAGCACTCAGGGATTTAATAATATACTTTTATTTCCCCGAATCTTTGTGTTTCATTAACTGCCATTTTTTTATCTTAAGAACACAAACACTTATTCCACAATTAAACGAAAAATTTACCATATCATATTCAACCCCCCCTTCTATGATGATTTTGGACCTAACAATTACTTCGAGGGTGCTCAAGGTGTTTGTAGTTGAAGATTTTTCCGGGCATTGAAGACAACTAAAATTGACTGAAAATTATCCAATGAAGTTAATTCTGGAAAGGTTGAAGAAATAGTGGTATTAATTTCCTCAGAGGTTTACTCCATAGGATCCCACTAATATTTTGGAAGTTGCAAAAGAAGAAATTAATTTGGGTACAGTTTTTTGTTGATTTGAGTCGTATTTTTGGATGAAAAATCTTAGGGGTTAAAGTAGTGAAGGAGAACAGACTGGACTACCTGATATCTCAGTACAAACCTTAAAGTTTATTCTACAGGGAGATTACAAGAAGTTCGTGATAACACTGCAGATCATCTGGAACAAGGGATTACAACCAACAGGGATTTAAGGATACAACCACATTATCCGTAGAAGAACTGTGTGTGCTGAAGGCCTATGAACTAGAACAAGAGCTGAAGAAATTAATATTTGGTAAAGCAGGTTTTTAGCATATCCACTGTATTTGTGACCCATTAACCAAATTTGATTGAAGTCAAGGTTGGAAACCTCTGAATAAAAATGAAATGATCCAAAAAGCTGAATTGAAGATGTTGTAGCTCTAGGTAGTGGTCAAGGTGATATAAGTGAATCTTACACTTTGGAATAACCTGAGAACTGAACTGCAAGTCAAGCCTGCAGGGCAATAGAAAGTTCAGTGACATCAGATTCAGACGGAATCCCAATTCTAAGTCTAAGGTCCTTACCTATAGATTCCATGGAGGAGATTTTCAAGATCAGTTCAAGAGGCGGTTACAAAACATGGATGATTCATATTAGAAAGACAAGATCAGGGGTTTGCTATACAGTTTGAAGAATCCTGTTGATATGGCTAAAAATATCCCTGAGGAAATAATAAATATAGCATTTATTATTTCATTTAATAGATCTGGTATGGTCCAAAGGCTTGGACCCTTAAAACGAACTACGAAAATTAATCCTAAGATCAACTGGATTTGTAAGTCCAGCTCACAAGCTCTGTTGAAGCCATAGGCCCATTAAGCCTTTGTTATTAATTAATTTTGTAATTAATTAATAAATACCCAGTAAAGACCCAAGAAGCCTGTTGAAGGCCCTCATCCTAGAAGGATCTAGAAACCCAAATGTGGGAAGAGTCCAACGAGGACACTCATTCCTAAAAGGTTTCAAACAACCTTGTCACTAAGAGACTTGGCCACCAAGTCTCCTAATTCTAATCTAATTCCATGGCCCTCACGCGTCTATATAAAGGGTCAAACCCCTCAACATTAGAACTACGTTTTATTGGCTTGATTCTCACACCCATTGAGATATGTAAGAAGTTAACGTGGACCTGAGTTAGTCACGAAATGTTAGTGCAGTCATAGAAGCTCGAAGCTCTCTCAAACCCAAATATTAATTGCGTATTAAATACATCTCATTTTTAATCCGTAACATTTGGCACCGTTTGTGGGAAAGGATAATAACCATGGCAAGAACACGAAGTACCGCGAGCACCCTCGAGGGAGAAGTCTCTAACACCGCTGTTGACACCAACGTCCCCCTGTTACAACGCAGGAACAAAGAAATGTCATTCCAACCGTCTCTGCTAGAGATCCTGAAGCAAGTACCCGGTGTGCCGGACCCCTTAGTATCGTCGTTCATCCTTCCAACCCCGATGTGTCTATTCATGCTTCTGTTCCTCCCCTCTAGGTAATTTTGCCCCTTGATATAACTTTTATCGTTCCTCCTACCTTGCAGGTCTCGTCTGTTTTGACTCCCGACACTAGCTATGGGCTCCCGAGAAACTACGAGCCCTCTTACGAACAAGGGCTATTGCCCCACTACACTTCACGGTGAAGGAGTCGGGACTTCTCTGGACCCTACCCTACTGATGATGATGAATCATCTAACGAAGACATTAACCCACGAAGGAGGTGACCCGGTAAAGAGCCCCTTGACGGAAGGACTACCCAGCCCCGAGGGCCTCAGAATACTGACTCTCTAAACCTTCAGGAAATGATACGTGCTTATGAAGCCGAAGCTCTGCGACTAAAGAAAAACATGGAGAAGGAACTAACAAGGCGAAAACACCTCAGAGTTGAGAGGGCTGGAGGGTCGATGAGAAACACACCTGTAATAGATTTGGACGAACCCCCAACCAGGAGGCAAATGAAGACAAGTCGTGCTAGGACCCCCAAGACTATTGCCACTTAGAGATCCTAATGATCCCACAACCCCCTTCACAGAGAATATTATGAATGAGAGGATGTCAAGAAAGTTTAAGATGCCTACAATCAAGGCCTATGATGGAACGGGAGATCCTTCAAATCATGTTTTCACGTTCTCTAATGCACTGCTGCTGCAGCCCGTCAATGATGTCGTCAAGTATAGGGCTTTCCCCAAAACCCTGAGTGGAATGGCTCAAAGGTGGTTCAGTCGTCTACCCCCTAACTCTGTTGGGTCATTCAAAGATTTAAGCAAAGCCTTCATTGGTCAATTCATCAGCAGCAATACTTATGAGAAGAGCGCGGCTTCAATAATAAACATGCATCAGGGAAAGAATGAGTCCTTGAGGGATTATATGAACAGGTTTACAAAGGAAGCCTTGAAGGTCCCTGATATATACCAGAAGGTAGCTATGATAGCCTTACAGCAAGGGACTTCTTACGAAAATTTCAGGAGATCGTTAGTCAAGAGAGCCCCTGAGAGTATGAATGAGCTCCAGGAGAGAGCTGGAAAGTATATCAAGGCCGAGAAAAGTATGAGGAAAGCCCAAGGGTTTCAAGCCTCGAACACCTACTCTAAGAAGCAACCCAACGATACTGAATATACTATCGATACCAAGTATGCAAAGAACGATGAAGTTAATGACTCCAAGAAGAAAGGAGGAACCAGGTTCACCGAGTACACGACGCTAAATACTGCACGTAGCCAAATACTGATGGATATCGAGAAAGGTAAAGACCTTAGATGGCCGAAGCCACTAAAGACAGATCCTGAAAAGAGAAATAAGAACGCGTACTGTCGGGTCCATAGGGATGTGGGACACCACACTGATGACTGCCGTCAGTTAAAAGATGAGATAGAGTTTTTGATTAGAAAAGGGAAGTTAGAAAAGTACACCAAGGAGAGTGCTAGACATGACATGAGTCACAACGACAAACGAAGGGACTTCGACCCCAAAGACAGAAACAATCAGCCCCGAGGGCCTATGATCAATGTAATATCAGGAGGACCAACCGCAGCAGGTAACTCCCAAAACTCCAGGAAGGCATATGCCCGAGAGGTAATGAGCATTGTAGGAGAACCTCCTAAGAGAGCAAGGACTGAGGTCTCTTTGTCGTTTGATGATTCTGACTTAGAAGGGGTAAGGTTCCCCCATGATGATCCCTTGGTAATCACCCCTGGCATAGGAAACTCTCTGGTGAAAAGAGTCTTAGTAGATGGTGAATCGTCCGTAGACATCTTATTTTATGAAGCCTTTGTAAAAATGGGGTATAATGATTCACAACTGACCCCCTCCAACATGCCTATCTATGGTTTCAATGGAGTGGAATCTCGGATAGAGGGAATTATACAACTACCCATGACTATGGGCGAAGAACCTCGATAGTTTACTTAAATGCTGAATTTCCTCGTTATCAAGGCAAGCACCACCTACAATGTGATCCTTGACAGGACTGGGTTGCATGCCTTCAAGGCGATAGCCTCTACATACCATCTGAAGCTCAAATTCCCGATGAGGAATGGAGTGGGAGAAGAGAAAGGAGATCAAAAAATGGCTAGGAGCTGTTATGTGGCTGCCTTAAAGCCTAGTGGCACTAGGGGGCAGGTTTTACCTATCGAAGACATGGATATCAGGGATCGAGAAGAAAGAAGGGGTAAACCCGCAGAGGACTTGGAGCATGTTCCTCTAGATCCTTTAGATCACAAGAAGGTGACATGTGTGGGGACTTCACTCCCCAAGGACTTGAAACAACAGTTAGTTCAATTCTTGCAAGATAACAGAGATGTCTTTGCTTGGACAGCAGCCAACATCCCACAGATAGACCCCGAGCTTATAACGCATCAATTGAATGTGATTTCTGGAATGATAGCAGTCAAGAAGAAGAAAAGAAGCTTTGCTCCTGAAAGACAGGAGGCCATTAAGCAGGAAGTAGAGAAATTGTTGGAAGCCAAATTTATTGAAGAAATTCAATTTCCTGAATGGCTGGCTAACCTTGTGATGGTCAGGAAGAGCAATGGGAAGTGGAGAATGTGCGTGGACTTCATAGATTTGAATGATATTTGTCCTAAGGACTGTTTCCCATTTCCAAGGATAGATACGTTGATAGATGCCACAGTTGGGCACGAGATGCTTAGCTTCATGGATGGATTTAGTGGCTACAACCAGATTAAAATGCACCCCGATGACATCGCTAAGGTATCATTCATCACTGACTTTGGTGTTTTTTGTTATCTATTTATGGCTTTTGGACTTAGGAATGCAGGATCCACGTATCAAAGACTTGTAAATAAAATCTTCAAGCACCTTATTGGTAAGACCATAGAGGTCTACGTTGATAACATATTAGTCAAAAGCCTATATAAGGCCGATCATCTTGAGCACCTGAAGGAGGCATTTGAAGTTCTGAGAACCCACAAGATGATGTTGAACCCGGCCAAGTATGCCTTTCATGTAGGTTCTGTAAAATTTCTAGGCCTGATGGTCTCCAAAAGAGGCATTGAGGCCAATTTCGAGAAGATTCAAGCAATCTTGGACATGGAGCCCCCCCAGACAGTAAAAGATGTCCAAAAGCTCACATGAAGGGTAGCAGCCCTGTGGCCCTCAAGAAGATCAAAAATGCCTACCATTCTTCAAGGCCTTCAAGAAGATCAAGAACTTTGAATGGAATGACGAGAGTCAAGCAGCTTTTAAAGAGCTGAAGAAATATATGGATGAGCAACATTTGCTTGCCAAAATGAAACCTGAAGAAATACAATACCTATACCTTTCTGTCTCTAACTCAGCCCTGAGTGCTGTTCTTGTGAAAGAGGAAGCGAAGGTTCAGAAATTCATCTATTATGTTAGCAAAATTCTGCATGGAGCAGAGTAGAACTACTCAAAGGTTAAGAAGTTTGTCATACCATTGATAATGGCTTTGAGAAAGCTACGCCCATACTTCCAGGTGCATGTTATTGAAGTCTTGACAGACCAGCCCCTGGGAAACATACTGCACAGCCCCCAGGCCAGTGAGAGGCTAATCAAATGGGCTATTGAGCTTAGAGAGTTCGAAATCAGATCCAAACCAAGAACGGCCGTCAAGGCTCAGGCTCTAGCTGACTTCGTGGTTGAATGTACCATTCCCAACCAAGAAGTCGGTGGGCAAGAAGAAGACAAAGAAACTGAAGAGAAGGAAAAAGAAGAAAAACTCAAAGAATACTGGTTGCTCTTTTTTGACGGAGTTTCAAAAAAAAACTAGTGGAGCTCGCCTAGTTTTGCAAAGCTCGGATGGGTTTATTGTCGAATATGTAATCAAGTTAGATTTTCCGACTACAAACAACGAGGCAGAATATGAAGCTTTGATAGCTGGACTTGGCCTGGCCAGAACCCTGAGAGTCAAGAACATAAAGGTATGTGGCGATTCAAGGCTAGTAATCTCTCAAGTAAATGGGGATTTTGAAGCCTGTGAAGAGACTATGGCAAAATATTTAAGAATTGTTAAAGTTCAAGCCACGCAGTTTGAAGAATCCCACTTTGAATACATCCCAAGAGAGGAGAGTGTAAAGGCTGATGCCTTATCTAAATTTGCATCATCCAAGATTGAGAGTTACTCTGGCAGTGTTTATTTCCAAGTTTTGAAGACCCCGAGCATTGATGCTAAACTAGTAGCTTTGATTAGGTTGGAGGCATGTTGGATGGATCCCATCAAGCTCTACTTGGAAATGGGGAAAACACCAACCGACCCCATGGAGGCACTCAAGCTATCAGTGAGGGCCTTGAAGTATGCCATCATAGAAGGAATACTTTATAAGAAGTCGTACGTGATACCCTACTTGAAGTGTCTGAGACCACATGAGGCTGAAGCTGCCCTAAGGGAAATTCATGAAGGTATATGTGGCCAACACCTTGGAAGTAGGGCTCTTGTTCATAAAATCATGAGGCTGGCCTGAGATGCTTAAAGATGTTAAAGCTTATGTTAAGAAATGTGATCGCTGCCAAAGGTTTGCACCTATCGTCAGATAGCCCCCTGAGATGCTGACATCCATCAACTCTCCACTCCCCTTTGCCATGTGGGGAATGGATATTTTAGGCCCGTTTCCTATGGCCAGTGCACAAAGGAAGTTTCTCATTGTTGCCATCGACTACTTCACTAAGTGGATAGAAGCCAAGCCCTTGGCCAAGATTAACACTAAGAATGTGACTCAATTCTTCTGAGAGAATGTTATATGCAGGTATAGGTTACCCCGAATCCTAATGACGGACAACGGAACTCATTTTAACAACAAGGACTTCATAGAGTACTATGGAAACTATAACATTGAACTATGCTTTACTTTAGTAGCTCATCCACAGTCAAATGGGCAAGCTGAAGTTGCTAACAGAATTATCCTAGACGAACTCGAAAAGAGGATTGAACGCTCCCAAGGGACTTGGGTTGACGAGATACTCCCCATCTTATGGGCATACAGAACTACTTGTAAGGCTTCAACAGGGACAACACCTTTTTAACTAGCCTACGGGGTTGAGGCAATAGTGCCCGTCAAAGTTACTCAGACGTCACCGAGAGTGCAGGAGTTTCAGATTAACGACAACGAGGAAGGCATGAACTTGGCTCTAGACCTGATAGATGAGTTACGCGATGAAGCCAATGCCAGAATTGTAGAAAACTAAAAGAAAGCTTCGTTCTACTACAACCTTAGAGTCAAGGAAAGTTTCTTCCGCGAAGGAGACTTGGTCCTGCGGAAGATTGAGGAATCTAGAGCTGGTCCCAAAGGCAAGTTAGTTCCAAATTGAGAAGGGCCATATCGAGTGAAAGAAGTTACAAGGCAGGGCGCGTACAAGCTCCAAACCCTTGAAGGGATTGAAATACAAAAGAGCTGGAATGCAGCCAACTTGAGAAGTTATTATGTTTAAATTTTCGACTTTGATTTTTAAAAACGTTCAAATTGTCGGTTTATTAGCCTCGAAGGCATGACATGTTTTTAATACTAAGTTTCATTTGAAAACTCGATAGTTTCTAAAAAATATTTTTTATTCTCCTTATATAGAATTAGTCACATTCACTAAGTCTTTTATAAGCCTCGCGAGTATTTGTTGTTTATGTTCAAGTTAAAAATGAAAAACAAGAAAAACAAAGGCAGAAAGTAAAAGTCAGGAATGTGAAAAAAACATGATTACATAAATAAAGCCCGAAGGCCAAATGTTTTTACAAGCCACAGGGGCAAACATAAATAACAGAAATAAAAACCAAACTACTTATACGGTTCCTCCTCTTCTGAAGACTCCTCCCCGCTAGACGAAGACGAATCTTCTCCGTCTTCACTTGATTCTTCTTCCGAAGAACTTTCCTCCGTTGGTTTTTGGGGAGTCGTCTCGGGAACAGCTTGTTGAGGGGAAGGAGTAAGGCTAGGCTCGCGAGCCCTTTTCTACATCACATCAGGACTGTTGTCCCCCTCGGTTTCCTCTTCTTGAGTCTCAATCAACCGCTTTAGAGCTTCGGATGACTGAGGACTTTGGAAGTCCACCTTAGGGTCGAACAGACCCGGATGTTTCTCCAGCACTGCCTTCAGCACCTCGTTCCACCCGATTATATAGTTGACAGGAAAAAACAGGTCATCGTGCCAAATATTTGTCGATAATAGCATTTTTATCGGCCCGGAGTTCAACTATTTCAGCCTGGGCCTGCTTCAGGATTTCCTCCTTCTCGGCCAGCTTTTCCTCCAAATGATTAATTTTGGCATTCGCCATAGTAAGTTCCTTCTTATGCTTCCCTACTCGAGCCTTCCATGACTCTGTTTGATGCAAGGAAGCCTGAAAATAGGCATTGGCCTGAAAAGCCAATAAATCAAGGTGAGTCATGATAGAAAGTCAAATCGTAAAAATGGCTAAATAGAAAAATGTTAAAGCTAAAAGATAAGAGCATGTGCTAGCAACGTAAAATGCGAATTAGTCGGGTAAGGAAACTTACTGATGCCAGTGCCTGTGCACCCAAAGCCTTGGTGCTCTCCTCGTCGCGTCCCAACACAATGTCCTTGTAATCACAAGGAGTGAGGGAATGAAGAGACCAATCCTAGCGTGGTCTGTGCAACCCACCACGGTATCAGACTTCCTGAATCCCCAGTCTGGTTTGTACGCCAAGGATTTTGGCACTTTGGTGGATCCGTTGTCCTCAGCCTCAATTGGCCCGGTATGAGGCTGCAAGAAAGACGGAGGCTCTTTCCCCTGCCTGGGGTCATTCATCAACCTTAGCCGCTTCATGCGGCTTGTTTCTTCAACGGGTGGAATGGTCCCCTCGTTAATTTGCGCAGCGACTGAAAAAAGGAACGTAAGCACATTAGTAAAGCAGTAGAATGATTAAAGTACAAAGACAAACCTAAGTAAAGTGATATACCTTTACTTGAGGCCATAGATAGGCCCACAGCTTTCAACCCACGCTCATCTATGAGAGCCCAAGATACCTCCTTGGTCTCCACCTGAGTGAGCGCAATATAAGCGGTCTGCCCCTCCTCTAAGAGCTTAATGGAGTCGATGCTACAATCAGCAACTTTGCCAAATGTGGGTCTAAAGAGAGTCCCTCAATCTCCCCCTTTCCATGAGATTTGGACGAAGTTTTCCTTCGAATGGAGGTTGTTGTCAGGAATGGAGGAATTATAAAAAATGTGGGATTTGTTTGGTCTGTGGGATATGTGAACCCAGCCCAAGAAAAGGCTGGAAGAATTTTTGAATTGAAAAATCGTATGAAAAAGGGGAATGGTCATTTTGATTTTCCTTTCCAAACACAAAACCATGAAACAATGGATGAGTCTCCACCCATTGGGTACAATTTGGCAAGGATTAAGTTTGGCATTGGCCAAGAGTATGGTGATGAATTCATGAACAGGGAACCTAAGCCCCGCTAGCAGGGCATCTACATAAACGAACAAGTAATTGGGTTTCCAATGGCAGGTCCTGTCACCAGGCTCTACCAAAGAAATAGTGAAACGAGGGGGGAAGTTAAAAAGGCGATTGTATTCCTCTACTAAGTCAGAATCAAAAAATTTATTACTATGGCTATATGAGTCTAGGTGAGATTGGCTAGGATATTCGTCCCCCCTTTGGTTTATCATATCGATTAAAGACATATAAGTGGAAAAGATCGGGATTCGACAAAGGTGTTTACCTCTCTTAGCAGACCCTGCATTCATTTCCCCTAGTCTGGAAACCTTCTCATCAGCCATTGAAACTTCGACTTTGTGAATATCCTTGAGAGTATTAGAAGTTGGATTTACTTGAAGACTTGAGAGCTCAAATGTTTGTGAGAGAGTAGAGAAGTGAGAAATAAGAAGTGTGGGGAGTGAACCCCCTCACACCACCCATATATAACCCCCTAGCCGGTCATCCAACCATTAAAATTCCCCTTTTTACAGGTGTTTCTAGGTCACATGACTATTGAAGGGTAAATCAACCAGTACAACCGGTGAAGGGGCTCATATGACAAGGCCCATAAAAATATAGAGTTTTCTAGAACTCAGAAGAAGGATATAGAAGTTGGTCCTATTACACCCATGACCTATAAGCCATGAAAGCCCACGAACCAATAGCAAGGGCCTCGAAGGACTAGAATCTAAAAAGCCCAAGGCTCAGAAGGCCCAATAAAGGTGAAAAGTTTGTAAGATAATATGGAGGCCCCTGATCCAAGAACCTTGGAGGTCCATAATCCAAAAACCTTGAACGCTCATTATTTAGAGAAACCAGTTACTCTTCAATAGAAGGCCTAGTAAGGGCCCACATTATCAAAGGCCCAAAGCCCGTGAGGCTCAACTTACTCGAACCTTTAAGTGGGAAACAATTTTCAACCTAGGTGGGCATTTGAGGAATAATTCGACCTCAATCTTCGTCTAAAAACATCAAGCCATGAAACCCAAACAATTTCGACATGGAAGGGAAAACCAAGTATTAATCAACCTTAAACCAAGCCGAAAATCACCAAATATTGAAAAATGAAAAGAATCAACTTAGATGCACTTTTGAGGTATAACTCGACCTCAATCAAGGTTGAAAACAAAGATATAGCCTAGAAGGTCTGTCCAACTTTAAAAGTCAAGATAGACTCTGAATGAGATCGATATCCAACCTCAATCTCAAATCGATCTCCAGGTAAATTAAAGGAATAATTCGGCCTCGTTTTAAGTCGATAGTCGACGTCAAATACTAATCGACTTGAGCGTATATTAAAGTAATAACTCGACCTCAATCGAAGCCAAAATAAAGGAGAGCCAAAAGGGGAATCGACTTCATTTTAAAATTGAAGTGAGAGCATATTTGGAAGTAAAATCGACCTCATTCCAGGTCGATAATCGACCTCGTTTCTCAATCGAACTCAGTGAAAAATTTAGGCATAGTTTGATCTCAATCGAGGTGGAATTCGAAGCCCAAGCCTAGAAGGCATATTCGACCTCAAAGTCTCATTCAACTTCGAATGAGGTTAAATATCGATCTCGAACAACCATTCAACTACAATGGAAAATAGAGTCTTAGTTCGACCTCAATTGAGGTCGAAATAGATCTTAGTGTCAGGTTTCGACGCCAAGGAGCCATTGAGGCCTAGTTCGACCTCAATCAAGGTCAAAATCGACCCCATTCCTTGTCTCGACATCAAAGAGACTTGAGGGCCTGCTTCGACCTCAATCGAGGTTGAAATCTACCTCAGTATAATGTTTCAACTTTAAGGAGTTTTGAGGGTTAATTCAACCTCAATTGAGGTCGAATTCGACCTCAGTCACACAATCGACCTCAATGTAGTTTTGCCCTTATGTTCGACCTCGATCGAAGTCGAGTTCGACCTCGATTCCCCAAATCGACCTTGGGGTACATTTGAGGTTATGTTCGACCTCAATCGAAGTTGAATTCGACCTCGATCCCTCAAATCGACCTGGTGATGTATTTGAGGATATTTTCGACCTCGATCGAGGTCGAAAGAAAGCAAGCCATTAAGGCCACTTCAACCTCGATTCTAGAATTGACCTGGAATGGAAAATGAACCCTAATTCGACCTCATTCTAGGTCGAATTAGTCAGGGTTTCAAATTTTTCTTATTTTTTACAAATAAAGTTCTTGGAGGACCAGCTTATATAATAATAATTCTTTAAAAGAGTTAATAATAAAAGGCCTGAGCCCAAAAGATGAAATAAGATTGACTGACCCAAGTCAAAAGCCCGGTAAGGCACTTAAAACCCTTTGTGAAACTTTTACGAAAACTCACGAAGTTTTCCCAAAAGTTGGGGGACAAATGATATGGGTAAAAATAGCCCTAATGAAATAATAAATATAACATTTATTATTTCATTTAATAGACCTGGTATAGTCCAAAGGCTTGGGCCTTTGAAATGAACTAGGAAAATAAATCCTAAGATCAACTGGATTTGTAAGTCCAGCTCACAAGCTTTGTTGAAGCCATAGGACCATTAAGCCTTTTTTATTAATTAATTTTGTAATTAATTAATAAAGGCCCAGTAAAGACCCAAGAAGTCTGTTGATGGCCCTCATCCTAAAAGGATCTAGAAACCCAAATGTGGGAAGAGTCCAACGAGGACCCTCATTCCTAAAAGGTTTCAAACAACCTTGTCACTAAGAGACTTGGCCACCAAGTCTCCTAATTCTAATCTAATTATAAGGCCCTCGCGCTCCTATTTAAAGGGTCTAACCCCTCAACATTAGAACTACGTTTTATTGGCTTGATTCTCACACCCATTGAGATACGTAGGTAGTTAACGAGGACCTGAGTTAGTCACAAAACTTTAGTGCAGCCATAGAAGCTCAAAGTTCTCTCAAACCCTAGTATTAATTTCATATTAAATACATCTCGTTTTTAATCCATAACACATGTACATGCAAATGATGACAGACACTGTGTTGGGTTGAAGCAGGAATCTCAGGCATTAGTGAGGATGTAGCAAGGAAAAACATTTGTTAGTGAAGTTAAATGCAAGGTTGATTCTATAAATGAGAGTGATGAACCAAATGGATATCTGGCATCAATGACCAACACTGGAGATGAATCACTAAGTACTTCACAGGTACACATTCTAACTAATATACGTTTATCTAATTCAGAACTGTATAATTATTAGGTATTGAAATGTATTATATTCATGTCAGCATGTTAGCATCTTAGGACTTAAATGCTTAATTGATTGCTAAGAAAGAGATTTGCATGCTAGGATTCATGAGTTTAATTAATACATTTCATACTTAATTTTATATGCAGTAAAATGAATATCTAGAATTAGATAGGGTGTTCTAGACGGTTAGGTGTATCCCTGAACATTTGCTAGAACTTGATTTAAATCTTCTGTGATTTAATAGCTCTGCTAATATTGTGAAAATTGTTAATAGACAAGCAGGCCATAGATCAGATATTTTATATTTGTTCTTACTTGAAATTGTTTATATGCTTATTTTTATATTATTTGCTCGCACTCACATAGTTGCACTAAAATATCATATCATTTCATGTATTACTTGTTAAGGAGTAGAATACTAAAAGATGGTAGAATTATCTAAGTAGTCAGTAAGACTTGTTGATTCGAGGATTAATATAAAACTGACTTAGGTAATTAGAGATAGTTAAAAATGTTAGACAACAACAGAAATGGATTAGACAAAATTAGTAATTAATTTATTAGTTCTTCTATTACATGTGCTTTCATATTGAATCTGTTGTTATCATTGTTGATAGCAATATCTCTAACCCATCTAGACTCAATTGAAATTGAAAACCAAGAAGCTTAATCATTTGTGATTGCAGAGTATGTAACAAAAGACAAAAGTTATGTGATTTCGTGATAGTTATTGTACGAGGCATATGATTAAGATTGAAGCTCTTACATCACAGTTGGTTGAGAAAGCCTATCCAATGGTAACCTTTGGAGATGACAGCAAAGGATATACAAGGGATTTGGCTATCATGATTTTGGAATTGTCATCACTGGAAGCATCTTTCTTGTAAACGGACTTAAGCACTATCTACAGGGCACTAGGGAATTCTTTGTCAAGGGTTTTCTAGAAAAGCATTGAAAAGGAAATGTGTTTGATTTCAAGCAAGAAAGATGGAAGCTCACTCATTTGAGAGTGAGGAAGTTTGTTCGTAGCTGACATGGATTTTATATGCAAAGGTGAAGTGAACTTTTCAGTAAAGCTTCATCAGTAAAGAGTTAGCTATGGCATAGAAAGCTCTCACACTTGGTGAACAAGACAATGGATTCTTTGATAAAGATGAAATTGGTGAGAGGACTGCTTCATATGTAATTCAATCCAGAAGGACATCTTGAAGTACGTCACATAGGGAAGTCAATGAAAACATCACACTGAAGCAAATTATGGCATGGAAGAAATATGCTTATTAGTGATTGATGCAAACCCTAATTATAAGTTGGTGATGTTTGTGCATTTAACAGACAAAATATCACAGATGGTGATTGATCACAACAGGAAGATCAAGTTGGAAGCAAAGTAAGCTGTGAAAACTTTGAATTCAGATATTGGAACTCAATTTCGCGAATGAAGTTCTAAATGAAGTCTGTACTGATGAAGGTACTTTGAAGCTGAAACAATTAACACAACATACTGCTTTATTCAACAAAGATTGAGAAAAGACATCATATGAGTTAATGGCCAACCAGAAGCAAACACTGAAGCTCTTTCGTGTGTTTGAAGGAAATTGATATTTATTGAAGATTTAGATGAGCATCTTGGCAAGTTTGAAGTTAAGTCTCGTGGAACAATTTCCTAGGCTACTCATTGATGTCAAAAGCTTTCAAGACATATGTGATTGAAAACCAGAAGGCGATTAAAAGTCTGAGTGCGTCGTTCAATTACACCAAGCTCCCAAGCATTCAAATGAAAGACTATTCTAAATCTTTGAAGTTTGATATCCCGTCAGAGTCAAATTCAGATACTGATGTTAAAACTGAGGTTGTAGAAGGAATCAATGATAATGATGATGATTTAGATCCTATTAGTGGAAATGGTAGTGAATCTACACAACTCGTGAACTTTAATAGAATCCACATAATAAGGTGAAGGATCTTCAACACATCCTAGCAGTAACTTAGAGGGAGCAAATAAAAGAAGGATCTACTAGTCATACTCAACACAATGAAGATCAAAGGAATACATTAGGAACATATCTGCCAGGACAAAAGCTTTGAAGTCAAAGTCAATCCTGGAGTCTAGTTCTTAGTAAACCGGATTATTGAGTAAAGGCTAGGAGTACTAATCAAAATGAACATATATTTTTCGGGACATAACATCTGGAATGCCAAAGAATACTGAAGATGCACTGATTGATCCAGATTGAGTGATTGCAATGCAAGATGATCTCAATCAATTCGAAGGCAGAAATTTACTGAAGTTGAAACCCAGACCACAAGACAAGAAAGTATTTGGTATTGTAAGGGTTTTCAGAAACTAGATAATTATTGGCATTGTTATGAGGGACAAAGCCAAATTGGTTGCTACAGGTTAATATCAAGTAGAAGGCATCGACGATGATGGAAACAGAATCTTCCGGACTTTCAAGATCAAACAGTAAGCACCAGTGACGAGACTTGATCCTATTAGGGCTGAACAATTTGATAACCTAACAATAGGATATTCCTAGCACATGTTGAGCATTCAAGCATGAATATCTATCAGATAAATGTGAACAAATGCACTCCTGAATGGTGAGTTAGAAGTTGAAGTTGATGTACAACTCTTGGACATTGAAGTTGCAGATATAATGGAATTTGTATATCATTCTCTTCACAAGCTCTCCATGAATGGAGTTAGGGATTCAAGCAAAACGTCAAGGACATGGTATGACACTCTTACTACTAATTAATTGAAAATGATTTTATATTAGAGTAGTTATACACATATATCTCTCTAGAATACAAGGCATACACATAATTCAATATTAGTACATGCATACCATGATTATATTATACGTGGGTCTACTAATATAAATTTGGCAAGAGATTTTTGCTAAGTTAATGCAGAGTAGGTACAAGATGAGCATGTTGGAAGAGTTGCAATTCTTTTTGGATTATAAGTAATTCAAAAGAATGACGGAAATTAAAGTAAGTCAAGGATCTTTTGAAGATGCGCAATTATGAAGATTCTAGACCTTCCAAGACTTCTTCCCAACAAACCACTACGCTTGATCAGGGAAAATCAGGTATATGAACTGAAGTGACAAGCTATAGAGGTATGATCAGCTCATTACTTATTCAAGTGCATAAAGACCATATATTTTATTCTCGATATGCCTATGTGCAAGTTTCCAAGTGGATACTAGAGAATCTTATCTTATAGCTAAGTTATGAATTGTTAGATATCTTAGGGGATAACCAATTCTTAGAATCAGGTTCCCTGAAAATAATAGGTTTAACCTAATTGGCTATATAAATATAGATGATGCAGGTTGTAAGAAAGACATGGAAATCATTCCTAGAAGCTGTCAATTTCGTGGAAGAAGTTGATTTCTTGTCGAAATAAGATGAAGCATTCAACACACATAGCTGCAGCAAAGACGAAATTTAAAGTAGTTAGTGAATGTGATGCTCTGATCTTCTAGACAAGGAAACTTCTTCAAATCCAACATCTCTGTTGGATACTCTCTACACCAATTAAGGAACAAGTGCATAGACACCATGTATCATTTCTTTCGAGACTGTCCTTAGTAGAATAACTTGCAGATCAATTCTAAATAACTTGATGAATTTATTTTGTCTAAGTTGGTTAGTGAACTTGGGATATTATTTATATACATATTTGTTAGAAATCCTATCTGCAAGGAATTCTTAAATGAGTTCACAAGTATTAAATCGCCTATATTTAAAGGACTTATAAATTTATTTAAAATCCAGTACCACGTACTTATTGCTACTAGTTTAATTATCATGTTTACAATGTCATCTGCATATGTGGTAGTTAAATGATTTAGCATAAATTAGCAGCATAATTATTTGTATGTTAAATATTTGATGAATATTAGTCAATGATATCTTGCTTAATTACTATGATATTTTGCTATGATATTTTTAAGTATTTTGTTACAAATAACTGTGACACTTTTGGTATTAGTGATATTATTTAGAATTTATTCTAAGTAGTTAATGATTATTTCAAAAATCATTAATATTGAAAGCTGAAGTATTTTCTAAGTCATGTGTATAAGATTCTCAATATTTTATATACTTAGAAAATATTTCTAAAATTTAATTTTATTTGCGAGGAGTTGTAATTAGGATCAAAAGTATTAAATGTCAATATTTAAAGGAATTGTGAATTTCTATTCAACTATTTTCTCGAGCTTACGTATATCAATAACAATTGTTATGAGTATGATTGTATTATGCTAGAGTGACAATTATTAGATATAGTGTAGGAAGTTAGATGCTAATATTCAATCCTATGAATATTTAGTATTTAACAAAATTATTTTATCTTATTAAAATTATGGACTGAAGCAATTTAATGATTATTAGTTTCATAATTCTGATTTGATAAAATATTAGAAGCATAATTTCTTGTATTTTAAAATTATTGATAAATATCAAATAATGATATTTTGTTAATGTTTCCGTGCAATTAATTATGATATTTTTTAATATTAGTGATAATAAAAATATGGTTAAATGCTTATTATTATACTGAATAATTGCCACATGTTATTTGATTTATATATGCATGTCTGTGGTAATTATCTAGTATTGCATGAGTATTATTATTAGTTTTCTTTCTTTGACTGAATTTTAAACCTGAATGTATTAAAAAGAAATTCTTGTCTATTTCTTTTTCAAAAGGTGTTATTCAAAGATACATTCATTTTTCTATCAGTTTTAGATAAGAAAATTTCAAAATTCTTTTTCAAGACTTCTTGTAACGCCCGGAAAAATTATGTATATTTTATAATATTTAAATATGCTTTTATTATAATTTATTATGTTTTAGTTTATTTTTAATGCAATTATTTGTGTTTGGATTTTTAATAAATAAAAAAATTGCTTGTTATGTATTATGTGACTTTTGTGTAGCTTAAAATATTTTATTCTTATTTAGTGTAATTTTTGTATCATTAGAATATGGTTATTTCGATTTGAGATTATCGGACACGACCCTTGTAAAAGATTAGAGACCTTGTTTTTTGTTCTTTTATTTTTATGAAATGGTAAAATCCTCAGAATAATTTTATTTTATTATCTTTGAAACATTTATAATTTTGGGGAATTTTGACATATATATTGTATTTCTCTGAAAATATTTATTTTTATATTTTATCCCATAAAAATGATTTTTGAACTTTTTATTTTAATTATGGGGTAATTTATCTTTTAATCAAATTAAAGCCCTAAGATTCTCCAAAAATATAAATAATTTCAAAATTTTATTAAAAATCAGAATTTACTAAAAATAGTAAATTAGCAGCGGGGTTCTTCAATTTGGGGTAAACGTGTTCTAGGGTTCTTGGATTAATCCTCTTGATTCAAGGTGTTTCTGGTGTCTAATTTTAGAGTTCGAAGCAGGTAACTAGTACTATCTGATTATGCTATCAATTTATGTGATAGTTGTTTTTATTCAAACCCATTTTTTTACTGCCTTCTTAATTGAATTTATAGATTGAGAGGTGTTAATTGTTAGTTTAATTCGATGTTATAGTTGCATAGCCCGTGTGATGTTGAGTCTGTGTGTATTTTTAGTTTAATTTTTTGGTGTCCGTTTTGAGGTCATCGGATTTTGGCCGTGTTTTACTTGTTTTGGCCGGAAATTGAATTGCAGAGCTCGGTTTATAGTTTTGTTTATTTGGTTGTATAACTCTTGAGCCAGTAGCCTGTGTGTATTGTTTTGTTGAGTTTTGAGATCGTTTGTGGTAATTGGAGAAAACTTTGGTCATCTTCTTCTTTGTTTTGGCCGGATTTTGGGCCTTACGATTTTGTTCTTGTTTTGCTGGCTTGATTGTATAGTATGCTTAAACTTCTAGTATCTGCATACCAAACCACTTGACTCTGGGGAAAATGAATAGAAGGTTAAACTCTTTGTGGCCCTCATATTGGTTTACCTATAATCTATTGTTTCTATGTTTATATTGCCATTAATTATTAACTTGATCGTATGCTTATGGTCATATGTACGATTTTCAACCAAATTATATCTTTTAGCAGGACTATTATGCTGTTAAAATAGTCTTTTGCTAGCTCTGTGTAGGACTATCTGCAGCTTTGTGTAATTTTATCTGCAGCTGTGTGTAATTTCTATAATCTCTTTTATATATGTCGTGCTTTTACATGGTAGTGTATTAGATGTGACTTGTAGGATGCACATGACATATTTACTTGATAAATCTTTGTAGAGGTATAATCCCAATCCACTGTACTTTGAGAAGCATAATCAAGTGGTGAAGAACACCCATTGTAAATATAAAATCCCTGGTGTATTTGTGCTTGCTTGCGATTCTTTAAATGATATCCTATTAAGTGATTCCACTCATATAATATATCTTAAATTATTGGCAGTATTGGAATGAGTATATATTCTAGAATTTTTAAATGATACTATTGGAAGCAGTGGTGTGGTTAATTTGTGGTTGCAATGGTTTATTTGATTGCAGGTTTATTGTTTATTTTTTGCATTCTCCAAGACACGGTTCTGGCAATGATGACTATGTCGAGCTCAGTGTCAAAGCCTTTGTACATGCCAAGCCAGTTCTTGCTGATAAATATAGAGCATGAACTAGATCTAGTCTCTAGAAGGTTTCTAAAATCTAAAATGAGAAATACTTGATCACGACGCATGCATATGTTTTAAATTTTATGGAGGGTCATGTTACCTTGGTGGGACTGGCAAATTTCTGTGGCAATATGCATATTGTGTACTTGTCAAATTAAAATTTAATGCATATACATGTCTGCTTACACTGCTGCAATTTCTATTTGCATTCCCTAGTAGCCTATACTTGTGGTAGAAAAATAGAATCATATGCAAGTATGCAGCATAAGGTGGTCGGACTTTGTATTTCTTTCTCAAAGGTTGGATTTGGTGTTAAATAAGAATTCTACTAACTTCACTTTTGGATGAACTTGGTGATAACAATAGTCAATAAATGTCCTCCAAATGGAGTATATTAGAATTGAATATTAGAGTCAATATACTTTTTAGTATTCTTGATGATATTCATATTTAGATTACTTGCCATCTTTCCTTGTCATTGTCGTCATGATTATTAATATTTGATCATGCCCACGTAATTATATATTATTGTCATCCCGATCTCTGCCCATGACTTGTGATGCTCCAGTGTAGTATTTTATCATGCTGATATGATAATAGATTATTAGGTGATACGGCAATATGAAATATGGATTACCGTCTGTTCTCTAATTAGTGACTTGACGTGCTGAGCGCCCATTCATACAAATTTAATGTCAATCCTGGTCTTACAGCTATGTGAACTATTATCATCTTTTCTATGCATTGAGTGACAGAATAAATATGACGGGAAAAACATATGAAATGAAACATTAAAGTGTTATTGATTCTGCACTATTTTTTTTAGGATCAAGTGCCACATAACAAGTATAGAATTGATATGTTTTAGTATTTTAGTAGAAGATATCTGTATTTTTGTAATTTGCTATCTAATTTTTTATAGTCAGTCTCTATTATAAAACATGCAGACATGTGTGTTGTTGTGTTATTTTTTTTGTTAAATATATCCATTTGATCAATGAAGTAATTTAAGAACTTTAATTTGGATGTATGCAGTAATTTGCAGGAAAATTTGTCTACACACACATATTCGTATACACACTCACCATTTGAGATTGGTCCTGATATACTGTCGTTATGTTGTCTGATTCTTAAGAGGGTGTATATTTATCATCTGTTTCAGCTATCTTGTGTGTGCATTTTGCATTGGTGAGTATGTCATTTGGTTTTGAAGATATGCTTCTGGTCGTGTTTATTCATGTATGAAAATATGGTCATGTTTATTCATGTATGAAAGTGCTAAAGAGTTAATTTAAGATAATACAAATGGCATTCTCTAACTTTGTGTTGGCTTGTTCTTCAACCTTCCGGTGACCTTTCGGTTAAAATAAGACTTTAATCTTTAAAATCCCTGACCTATACTCTTTAAAGTGTTTTTAGAGTAAAAATCAATTTCATCTTCTAAAATTAGTTTTATTTCAAAATTGATTTAGTTCAATTATTTTAATTTATTTAGGTAATAATTTAATTAATCTAAATTGATTAGTTAAATTATTTTAATCAATTGATTTAATTAATTAAATATTATTTAAATATAATTAAAAATCATTAGATTTAATTATTTTGAGAAATAAAAATAATTTATTTATTTGAAACCAGTTTGCTTTAGACCCTAAAAATAATCCGGAAGGGATAAAAATAGTTTCAATTCCCTAATTTATTTATTAACTCGGATTATTATTTTATTAAATATTTAGGGATCCAATAATTATTTGGAATGGATAATGATGATTCACTTTGACTCAAATAATATTTTAGAGTCTACTTTTAATTCTTTGACTGCTCTTTAGTTTGTGAGTCTTACATGTTATATGATTTATGTGTCTATTCGCCTGTTAATTGATGCTACTTGTTTATTAATTATTATTTGGTATTCGTTATTGATAGAACGCATGGGTAGACACTAGAATCTAAATGTAGAATATTGTATCTGTAGATACGATCGAGATAGTAGATAGACGAGCAATGTAGTCGTCTCATTCCAGTTTTAGGACAACTTCGATATCAGGCAAGTATTTCTTCTTTGATCCTCTTAAACACTTTTGTTTTACTGTTTTCAGTTATTCGTATCATGATAAATAGTTATTTTTCAGAACTATTTATGATTCCTGTTTTATTCTGTGCATCAGAGTTACTTGTTATTCGTACTCTGAATATTGAAAGTTGATTATAATAAACACGTCATATCTGGTGTTATCGTAGTAAATAATGGGGATATGGCCTGTATTTAAAATTAAGCATACCTTTATTTATTTGGGGTTGCTCTATTGGATTGGACTTTAGCGTAAGAGGCCAGTAACAGACCCTGGTCCAGCAGTGTGATATAATTGGCGTAAGAGACTAGTAGTGGGACTAGTCCAGCATATTTAAGGGGATATGGTAACCATTCTATCCTCTTATAGGCTAACATTACTTGCCTATGGTACCTAACTAAAATCTAGATTATGTGGTGTGGCATAACTAGTCCTATTGCTTTTGAACCTGATCAGGGGGCAATAGTCGTGTGTGTTGACTATCCAATCCATAGTGCCAGTTTGGCTATTATATATTGTGATCGAGCAGTTGATTCATTTTGATGACATACTGCATTGTTTCAGTTGAGATAAACTGTGATATATTTATTGTTCAGTTTTTATAATAAAATGTTTTATATTCCATTCTCTATACAGATCTCATATTTTGACTACATTTCAATTGTTTATATACTTGCTGAGCATTTCTTTGGCTCACTCTTGCTTTTTATTAAATTCTTCCAGATATCCAGTATGAGTCACAACGGTAGCTCTAGCGGGCATAGAGATCCTCAGGTGTTAGGGCAGCTCGCTTCTCGGGCTTTCCAGTTATTTAGTTGTTTACAGTTTTGATGTAGATAGAATGTGTAATAAAAGGAATTTAGACTTAAAACTTGTCTAAACTTATGGATTTAAGTTTTAGATTTAGTTCTGGTTTGTAATAAAGTATTTAGTTTTGTTTTTAGTATCGACTGCTTAATTTCATACTATAACCTGTTAGCGATCCTTAGTTATTGGCGGGGTCAGTGCGCCTCTGATTCATTATTTTATTATATTTTATTGTTGATTAGTTGGTGACCCCCAGATCTAGACCCCGGATTTGGAGGGCGTCACACTTCTCTTTTGAAAATGTTTTGATTTACAGCCCTTCTTTGGTTTCTAAATCCTAGGGTGTGAATCAAACTTTTCTTGAGGATAATATTTCTTTAAATCTCAAAATCTTTTATCATCTCCCAAAAGCTAGTTTTAAAAGTTTTATCTTACAAAACTTTTTCTCTCTTAATTTTTCCTTTTAGAGTGGCAGAAACTTTGTGACTGCTATTTTATTAGGAGAAATTATTTTTACTTCAAGGTATCAACCATTTGTAAAATGATTTATTTTCAAACACTTGTTTCAATGTATGTTTCACATTGATTCTAGTACCTAAACAGTGGTTGTTGCTTTGAATGCCTAGTACTGTATTGTTAAGCATACATCCAACCCCAATTGTCATGTTTTTATTTTAAGTCGGGGATACTATTAGGTGGACAAAAATGATGGAAATCATAATTGCATTATGAGTCGAAAAATCATAGTCATCTATTTGATAAGGATGTTTTGCAAAACTGTTTTTAAAACATACAGTGCTAAGGTTTAAAGGAAAAGAGTCATTTTATTGAGATATAATTTGGTAAGAGAGTTGAATTTCTTCTTTGGTATAAATTCTCACGTTTTATTATGGGAAGTTTTCCTTATAAGAAATTCATGAGGGATAGAAACTTTCTTCTCTGATACACTTTCCCCCATTTTATTATGGGATATGTATCTTAAAGAAAATTTTGTATCATTCTTTTAAATATTCAATCTTTAATTTTGACAAAACTCATTTGCTGAAAAGCGCTTTAATGCAATCTATTACCATTCCTCATTATATTTTTCCTTCTCTCTGAGAGGAAAAATATGTTTTGGAATAATAATATGATTATCTTTTCTTGTTGACTCTATCCTTTTAGCCCTCAGTGGCTTTAGAAGCTGGCCAAGAGGTTGAAAACCCATCAATCTCTTACCCAGGCTATAGTACCAAACACTTATTCATCCACTTCCATATATTAACCCTTGGAGATATAAGGAAACTTTGTAAGTTAGAGGTTGATAAGGGAGAAACTGCACTTGATGCAACAAATAAGGATGAAGTCGGAAGTGCACCCACAACTCTACCTCTAGAGAAGAAAAGTAGTATATAACTGAGGTAACTGTAAGCTCATCTACATCTTCTCAAAAGAATGCAGAGCTGAGTTGAAAAGGTAACTAAACTGTCTCTGGAATCATTTTCTCAACAGGGTTAGTCCATTGAAATTCGCTCGTCAGCGAGAGCACCTTGTAATGAGTCAAGCACACCACTGGCACTCACGCTGATGGTAAGCCTAAATAGATAAATTCTAGGAACACATTGCAAGGCGTGCACAGTGAGAGGAATATGCATTCAGAGGAGATACAGACTCTAATTAGCCATGCATTACATTGTCCAAGGTATTTACCTCAAACAGAAGTTAATCTTTTGCATCTCGAAAGGGAGATCTCTTGTTCAGATTTATCTAGGCTTGAGAGGCAACTACTTGACAAGAATTCTTCAGATGAGTCAAGTAGGGTATTTTACACAAATTCCCGTCACAGGGTTACGAGGGAAGTGTAAGCTCTAATTTGCCATTCATTACATATCCTACTACGTCGCCCCTCCTGGAAGGAACATTTCTAGATCCTGAAAAGAAATGTCCACCTCCCATTTACGGAGAAGGTGTGAGGCAACTCCTTGATAGAACAAGGCAGGATTCCCTAACAAATATTAATATCTTGAGATAACCCATCTCAAAGAGGTGAGGCTCCACTAGATAGTGATTTAACAAAAGCTATTGAGTCTCGTGCTGAGACAGTGCTTATGCATGATAGATCAAGAATACCTCTACGAGGCAATTCTTCACTTGATAGTGATTCAGTTCATTCTGATGAATCAGGTGATGAGAATATAAATGAATTGATGGATTTCACTTGCAGGTACATAATGCTATATTTGGAATGCAGAGTGAAAGTGAGAGAGAGAATCACTTAAGTGAAAGTGAGGGAGAGATACACTTGAGTGAGAGATAGGGAGAGAAAGAGTGAAACACTTCAATGTGCTCGACACTTAAGTGTAAACACTAACAAAATGTAGTAGAAGCGAGGAAACCATATACCAAACACATACCCTTGCTACTTGCTACTTCTGAAAGAAAATCTACTATGTTTTCCCAATCAATGACATACGAGAACCTTCTTTGGAAGACAAGCCATTTGAAAGATCATGGGCCATTAGAGGATTCCTCAACTAAGGATGAGAATTTAGTATACAAGAAAAAGCAGAAAAAGGAGAAGGTATTATATTTGTAACCTTATGGGAGAAGTTGATATCCTTAAGGGAGAATTTAGACAAGAAAAAGAAGAAAATCTTATCTTCTGATACTTATGGGAAATAACAGAATATGGGAGAATCAAGAAAATGTATCCAATACTTGAAAGGATTTGTTAGTAGAGGATTCCTCATCCAAGTGGGATGTACAGAAAATAATTGACACTTTCATTGATCATCTAAAGAGGAGAAGAAGATAGAGAAGAAGAATCATATTCTCAGGGGGAGAACATTATTTGAGCTATGTTATATGTTCTATTGAAGACATTCCCAGGAATTTTAATTCTTATGAAGCTATGTTCATGATAAGTTCTTTAAGTTCAAACTATGAAGGATTTTGAAGTAGAGGAAGCTCAAACACAGAGAAAATGAAGATGATACTACTTGAATATCGGTTCGGTGCTAGAGGAACAAACATCTTTCATTTCAGTTACTCAAGAATTCTGGAAATGCAGAATCTGATCCAGAAAAACCAGTAGCATTATTTACAAGTCCCGGACAATTACTTTTTCTAGTTGTTAGTTGAGTTATCCTCTCTATGAGATTTGTTTGCTAAGTTTAACAATCAAATAGGGGGAGATTGTTGGTGAGATTACGAAGCTGTATGAATAGTAATCGTGATAACTCAACACTAGAACATGACAAGTAAATAATACTACGTCTACACAGAAATTAAGAAGAAATGAAGACAAGGCAGATACAGTGAATCGAGATATTAAAAGAAGTTTTGAAGTCTACTACAGGTCATTGAGAGAAGTACATTAATATGTTCATGCCTCAGTGAAAAATAATGGTTGAAGACTTTCAGGGTTTCAGAAGTGTTGAAGATTCAGTATAGAATGTCACTAGAAGATTTCAGTGTAAAGGCATTGATTGAAGATAGACAGTGTTTGAAGCATATGAATCTAGAAGGATTGAAGACAAGGTAAAGACAAAGGTTAAAGAAGACATCTTCAGTCTTGAAGCTATACACACTGAAAGAAGTTCAGTTATATGTTCAAGTCTGGTGCAACTTGGAATTAGTTCAAGTGAATGTGCGCCTACACAGGGTATACAATGTGATAGGCGCAACATAAGTCCTTGGCTCAACAAAAATGTTGAAGTGGGGTCACTTGACTTGGTTAAAATTAACTACATTTCTATGTTGCGCCTCCCATGTATAACCACTGTGCTTGACGCAACTTGTAGATGAAGTTCAAAGAAGACAAGTAAATGCCGCCATTTGAAGCTACACAGGGGATACATTCTATGAGGCATAACTTATATAGTTGGCACCACTTAGCCCTTAGCCAATCAAATTCAAGCAGCCTACTGTATTGATTTAAAATCTACATAAATAAAAAAAGAGGTCAGCCACTCATTCAAGAGTCGTCTGCTTCAACAAAAATAAAATGTAGAGAACTACTGCCATGGCCGGAGCAAGAAGAGCTAATTTATATACACCCATACATTGCTTCCGGTCAGATATTAGGACCCGATTTTTTAATGAAAAATGCTCAGGGCTCGTAGATATCACTCCATACAGACTCAGTTTTTCTTTGTACTAATTTAGATATATTTGCATAAGAACTGAGCCTTATATTTTTGTGTTAGTATCAAAGAACTAATTTGTTCTTTGGAAACCAGTTATATTTTTAAATGGGTGTAGCAACCTCCAAGTATATATATAAAAGATATATTCCCCGAATCTTGTCCCATTTATTTTACTTTCTAATTTTTTTGAACCTAATTGATTTATCCGGACACACATAAAATTAGTAGGCAACTAACCTAAACACTACAAATGGTCAAACCCACTCTGAAGCAATAATTTATTTATCCACAAATTCCGAAAAGAATTTAAATTATTATTAGTATCGTATTCAACCTCCCTTCTACGATACTTCGGGACCCAACATCAGGGACCAATAATATCTTGTGAAGTCATACACAATGACTAAAGCATATTTCTTCTTGGCAATTGACTGGACCAAATAAGTCCATGTGCAATAATTCTAGAGGCTTATCAATTGATGATTCTGACTTTGACTTGAATGATGCTTTTCTTTGCTTTTCTTTTTGACAAGCATCACATAGTCCATCCTTGGTGAATTCCATCTGTGGAATGCCTCTAACCAAATTCTTTCTAATCAATTGATTCATAGATTTAAAATTCAAATGGGCTAGCTTCTTGTACAAAATCCAACTTTCATCTGTATTGGTTTTGCTAAGTAGGCATGTCATTGAATTTTTCTTTATAGAGTTGAAATCAGCCACATAGACATTTCATTTTCTTCCACTAGTTAAGATAATTTCACCAGATTCTTTGTTGGCTATGATGCATGATCCAGTTGAACACCACAAACCATTTCCATTATCACACAGTTGACTTATACTGAGCAAATTGTGCCTCAATCCATCAACTAGTGCTACAGGTTCAATGAGAACATTTTCACTTGCAATTGAGCCATATTCCAGAGTAAAACCTTTGTTGTTGTCTCAAAAAGTAACTCCTATAATGTGCCTAGAACATCAACTATCTATCGATATATCAATCGATGGGTCTTCATATCAGTTGGTCTTCAAACGCTTCTTATCAATTGATCTTTTATCCATTAATGCTTCCATATCAATTGATCATCCTTCACTTGCATAATTTTCATGTCTTCAAATAATTACAATTTGGCAGTCTAAGTTATACATTAGTTGATGACCTATATCAATCGATTCTAGTATCAATTGATGAGAATAATATCAATTGACTTACACCTTATCAATTGAAATAGACTAAATACACCTATGCTACAATCCATATTATCAGTTGATTTACCTAAACATTTCAACTGATAAATGGTTTCCTGATCAATCGATATTTATAATTTTCATATCAATTGATCAGCTACATCAATTAAAATTTCGGGAAAAATATCAAACTCCTCATTTCCTAGGTTGAAATGTATCAGTATCATCACCAAAGAAAAACTTGACTCATTTTGATCACTAGAAAATTAAAAATGTACACATGGTAATGTGAAAGGTGAATATAATATTCAAAATCATTGCTTATTCATTAACAACTCTTTGCATGTCTTTATGTGCATACACACAATCATTAAGTATCCAGAATCTAGAAATAAACACGGTTATTATTTTCAATTAAAGAATCATAACGTGATAAAGACCCAGATATGTAACTCATAATTATTTATAATAGATTAAAATAACAATTTGAGTAAGTAACTAACTAAGTGTCTGGCGAAAAATGTTTAATTTGACTAAATTCAGTTTTGACTTTAACGTCATGTACATTTTTTATTATCTAATTATGAAAATGAGTCATATTTTTCTTTAGTGATGATACTGATACATTTGAAATAAAAGAATGAGGACTTTGATATTTTTCCCTTAAAATTTCTATGATTTTAAGATTAAAGTTATCATCAAGTTACATGTAGATTCCTAACAACAACAACAACTACAACAAAAATAGTTAGGCTTGATATCTTGTAATTAATTTGTAAAAATGTCTTTTCTCAAATTGGGGGAGATTGTTGGACCAAATCAAGCCTACTACTTTGAATGTACTTGTTTTGATGTAACACATGTAAAACTTATGTATTAGGATTTGTGACTTAGCAATTCTTATATATGTACTTGCAGATAGAAACATGTTTCTACTGCAAACTTGATACGTAAATATAAGTCAAGAATAAAGGTTGATAGAAGATTTGTCTATGGATCTTACATCAAATCCAAGAAGACTTCATCAAATAAAAGTTACAGCTAGAAAATGTTCTAAGTCAAGTATATGATCGAGAAGACATGTGAAGCTAGTAGAGAAGTCTCAAAGGCTCAAATAACTCAGTAATCGATCGAGAAGTCAAAGAAACTGTGGTTATTCGAGAAATATAAGATGTGAATGATTCAAAAAGTATAGTTGAACAAATCGAGAAGTTAGCCAAAGGAGCAATCGATAAGTGGTAGAACTGAACCAATCGAGAAGTCTGTGTTTCAAGTATCCATTCGAGAAGTCTAGTCTGTTGGACTTAAATCAAGCCTAGCCTATGTAATTATCTGTCTTGCTGCAACATAGTTTTCACTTCTATAATAGTTTAGTGACTCAAATATCCTTGTGTAAAATTGTAGATAGAAGTCTACTCAGTTTGTCTTTTAATTGTAAATGAAGTCAAAAATAAAGTCTGTTAGAAGATTCAAGCTGAATCATGCAACAAGACAAAGAAGACTGGTGGAGAAATAAGGAAAGCCATCTGACAATTCTAATAAGGCAATTGCTCAGTCAAGAAGTCTACTATTCGAGAAGTCAAATCTATGAGACCATTTCGAGAAGTCTCAAAACACACTCAACAGTTCAGTACTCGTTCGAGAAGTCAGCCATTCGACAAGTCAAGTATTGAAGTCATTCGAGTAGTGTTAATTGTGAATCATTCGAGAAGTGAGAAAAGAAAATCAATTCGAGAAGTTAGCAAAAGGAGCATTCGAAAAGTGGTAAAGCTGAGTCATTCGAGAAGTCACAATTTCAAGTTTCTATTCGAGAAGTCTAGCCTAATCGAGAAGTCATCAAATGGAGTATACTAATGGAGAAGTCTAGTCATTCGAGAAGTTAGTCATTCACAGATCAATCGAGTTGTCACAGCCAATACTCAATCGAGAAGTCAACCTCTCTGACTTCTCGAAATATTTTAAACAGAGTACTCGACTTCACCAAGGAGATATTTTCAAGGAAAATTGCAGAACAAGTCAGATAATTCTGAAGCTCTGTTTTTACAGGATAATTCAAGCCTGCAAAGATAGAGACAGGTCTACAATGAAGCTGGGAAGTCAGTCAAGACAAATGACAGAAGGTATAAGGCTGGATGTAGCAGACTATCACAATAGTGTTATCTAGAAATAGATATCAGTCAAATGTAAAGCATGTCTTGTCTATTTCTAGTTATAGCTAATCTATCTTATGTGAGCATGTGCACAGGACATGTTGTCTATATATTTTATGCACAGCCACATTTGATAGATGTCTTGTGAGTTTTACAATTGTAATTTTCCTAGAACAAGAAGCTGAAGTTCAATTTGAATTTCAGATTGTAGCAAAAGTTCATTCTAATAAAATTAGATTGAAAGTTACATCTAGTGTCCATTATATTTATTTCTCTGTTTGTTGTTCTAACTTAAATATGTTTCACTTGCTCAACCTTACAATCAAGTTAACAGTTGAACTAGTCTATAAAATCAAAAGAGGGAAAAAAACTTGAAGTATACATTCACCCCCCCTCTGTAAACTTCTAGAACTCCTAATTCCTAACAAGTGGTATCAGAGCAGGCTGTAAACATACATACAGACTAAAGATCAATATTAGTTCTCAGAAGCTAAGCAGCATAAAGATTCCTACATTTGACAGAGACAATTACAATCTATGGATGAGGAAGATGCTGATGTTCATAAAGGCTACAAACTCCATGTATCCAGAAATATTAAAGAATGGTCATTTCATGCCAGTAACTCTAGTTCCTGAAACTACTAGTGGGTCTGAAGTTATTCCTGCAAATTGGATACCTAAAGATCCATCTCATTACACAGATTCAGAGAAGGAAAATGTGTCTCTTGACAACAGCTTAATGCTAATACTAATTGAATCACTGGATCTTGTGATGTACAACAATATTGTCAATTGCACATCTGTCAAACACATATGGGAGACTATAGAAATTCTGTGTGAAAGAACTGAGGAGGTAAGGGAAAATCAAAGGCAGCTCATTGTCTCTCAATATGAAGCATTCATGTCAAAACCAAATGAAGGAATAACTGAAGTATTTGAAAGGTTCAACAAACTGATCAATGATCTCCAACTTCATGGGAAGTACTATGAGACAAAGGAAAAGAATATGAATTTTTTGCTGACTCTTCCATAGCACTTGGAGCACAAAATCTCTGCAATAAGAGAAGGGAGAGATCTAGCAAAACTTCCACTTAAGACTCTGTATGGAATCCTAAAGACATATGAACTTGAGTTCTATCAGAAGAAAGCCATACTGGGAAATAGAGGGAAAATGACAAATGTCTCAAATGCCTTGGTTGCAAAGGAACCATCTATAACTGAAAAGACTGGTACAAGCAAAAGGGTGAAAACTGAAGTGTTTGAAGAGCAGGAACATGAAGAAAAGGACTCTGTCAAAATTGAATCAGAAGAGGAAGATTTCTACACCATTGAAGAACTTGAAGGTATGGATAACAAAACCATGGCCTTCATGGCAAAGAAGTTTGGAAATTTGAGATTCAAAAGAAACAAAAGTTTCAAAACAAGACCAACCTTCAAGTCTTCAAGCAAAGGAAAGAATCCAGCAAGGAGCACCAACAATGGAGGATACAAAACTGGAACAGATGATAGATCTAAAATAAGATGCTATAACTGTAATGATCTTGGATACTTTACAACAGAGTGTAGAAAACCTAAAGCAATAAAGAAGGATAAAGATTACTTGGAGCTGGAAGCCAAGTATGAAGCTCTCCTCAAAAAGCATACAGGAAAAGCTTATATTGTTGAAGGAAAGTGCTGGGATGACACAGATGAAGATGAAGAAGAAGAATATGGAAATCTGGCACTCATGGACAACTCAACTAATGGATCTTCATCCTCAAATTCTCAGGTACCCTCATTAATCTCTCTTGACATGTCAAATTCACAATATAATAAAACTGTGGAAGAATTGAGCATTGAAATGTTTAACATTCACACTAGCATGACTGCTGCATATGAGGAAATTACTAGGTTAGTAAAAAAAGCCAATGATGAACTGACTGCTAGGAATGAAACTTTGGAATTATCTGCAGTAACTCTAGAAAACTTGAAACAGGAAAATGAGTATCTAAAAAACAAGGTTGTTTGTTCTGAACAAATTGAAAGATTTCTTAAAGAACAAATTTCTGAAAATGAGTTAAAAATCAGATCATATCAAAACTCAGCAACTGTTGTTCAAGAGTTTCATGAGAAGAACAAATAAAACACTAAGATTGGAGTTGGTTTTGATTATGAGAATCTTAAGAAGAAGAAATATGTTTTAACAAGAGGCAAAAAGGTTGAAATCCAAGGAAATCCTCATATTTTGAAAAATGTCAAAGAACCAATTTTTAAAAAAGCAACTGTTAAATTTGATGAAGTCAGTATGGTCATCAAACAACAGTTGAATGATGAGGATAAGGAAGAAACTGAAAGGAAAGTGCCCTCTGTTAAAAAAGAAGAACCCACAATCAAAACCAAGTCCATTCCTGTTCAAACTGAAACAAAATAGAATGCTTATAAAAATGATATTATGCATGCTAAAAAGAAAAAGGCAAATAGAAATGGAAAAATAGGCATAAAAAAATATAAAAACTATGCACCTGTTCATAATGCACTAAGAAAGATTTGTAAAAACTGTGGTTCAACAAATCATCTTACTCACATGTGCAAGAAGCCTGTTGTTGGAAATGATGAGTTTGCATGTGGTTATGTTAAACCATTAATGCATGATAATCATAAATTCTGTGACAAATTTGATTGTATGCCATGCAACATGAATATCATGAATACTTGTTTTAGGCTCAGTAAACAGTTTGTTGATGGTTGCATAATTCAGAATTTGAACACAAACCCTAGGCCTAAATCTGCCAGTCCTATAAAACATAGAAAACATTTCATGTCACCTAAGCATGCATCTAGTTCTGAGAGTACTAATCAAGCTAAAAGTCAGAATAGCAAAAAGGAGAACAAGCATGTGCAAGCAACTACAAATGCTAAAAACAAGAATGAAACTCATGTAACTAAGCATAAAGGACCCAACCTTGTTTGGGTACCAAATAAAACTTGATTTGTGTTTCTTTGCAGGGCACATGTAAAAAGAAGTTCATGTGGATTTTGGACAGTGGTTGTTCAAGGCATATGACTGGTGACAAAGCCCTGTTGACACAATTCAAGGAGGAGACTAGCCCAATGGTAACCTTTGGAGACAACAGCACTGGTTTCACCATGGGATATGGCAAATTAATTCATGGAAATGTTGTCATTGAAGATGTAGCTCTGGTCAGTGGTTTGAAACACAACCTTCTCAGCATCACTTAATTTTGCAATAAAGACCTGAAGGTGGAGTTTGAAAAGGACTTGTGCCTCATATCACACAGGAAGACCAAGGAAATTGCTCTGCAAGGAGTGAGGAAATGAAGCCTATTTGTAGAGGACTTGGACTCTGCAAATAAGGAGAGAATTTGTTGTTTTTATACCAAAGCCTCAGAGAATGAATGTTTGCTTTGGCACAAAAGACTATCCCACTTGAATATCAAAAACATTAATTCTTTAGTCAAGAGAGAATTAGTGAAAGATTTGCCTACACTTGAATTCTGTATAGAATGATTGTGTGAGGCATGCCAGAAAGGGAAAATGAAGAGATCAAGTCACAAAAGTAAAGAATTCACCTCAATCACCAAACCACTGCAACTAATTCATATGGACCTGTTTGGACCAGTAAATGTGATGTCCATGTCAAAGAAAAGATTTACTCTAGTCATGGTTGGTGACTTTTCAAAATATACTTGGGTAGAATTCTTGCATTCAAAAGATGAAGCTCCTGAGATTATCATTGAGAATTTGAGGAGACTGGATAAAGGTCATACTCCAGTAGTTGCCTTAAGAAGTGACAATGGTACAAAATTCAAAAATGCAAAACTCAGTGAATTTTGCAAAAAGAAGGGTATCACTCACCAATTCTCAGCTCCAAGAACTCCTCAACAAAATGGAATGGTTGTGTGAAAGAACAGGACTCTCATTGAAGCTGCAAGAACCATGTTAGCAGAAGCAAATCTACCAACCAGTTTTTGGGCTGAGGCTGTTAGAACTGCTTGTTACACTCAAAACAGAATATTCATCACAAAACCAGTTGGAAAAAATCCTTATCACATCATGACAAATAGAAGGCCATCTGTGAAATACATGCATGTGCTTGGAGCAAAATGCTTTGTTCTCAAAGATGATGTCAACAATCTTGGAAAATTTGAAGCAAAGGCATATGAAGGAATTTTTATGGGATACTCATTGGACAAGACTGTCTATAGAGTATATGTGATTGATCAACAAAAAGTTATGGAAAGCACAAATGTAACATTTGATGATTTCAAGTTCCCCACTATGAGTTTGGAAGGTGAAAACTGTGACACTCTAAGATTTGAAAATGAAATAGAGCATGAAACTTCTGCAACTGAAAAGGTTATAAGTAATCTTGAAGACTCCTATGTAGACATCTCACATGGAACAAATGTAGAAAGAGAACATGAAAATTTTAGTCATATCCAACTTGAGAATTCTCCACATAAGTCTAGCATGAACTCAGGGGGAGGTTCTCAAGAATCTGCAATAAATGGCAATCACTTCAATCAGGAATAAACATGCTCAAATGATAAAGATGGGACTCATCAAACTAAATGGAATAGAGATCACACAGCTGATTAAATCATTGGAAATCCTGATGAAGGTGTGAGGACAAGAAGATCAACTATAAATGAATGCCTATTTTCCTGCTTTCTGTCTCAAAATGAACCTAAAAGAATTGAAGAAGCCTTGTTGGATCCAGATTGGATAATTGCCATGCAAGAAGAATTGAATCAATTTGTGAGAAACAATGTTTGGGAACTAGTGCCACCTCCAAAGGACAGATCAATGATTTGCACTAAGTGGGTCTACAGGAATAAAATGGATGAACATAGGATTGTAATAAGGAACAAGCCAAGGTTGGTTGCTAAAGGCTATTCACAAGAGGAAGGCATTGACTATGATGAGACTTTTGCTCATGTTGCAAGATTAGAGGCAATTAGAATTTTTCTAACCTTTGCAGCACACTCAAACTTTAAGGTCTATCAGATGGATGTCAAAAGTGTTTTTTTCAATGGTGAATTGGAAGAAGAAGTATATGTACAACAACCTCCTGGCTTTGAAGATCCAAATTTTCCAGACTTTGTTTACAGACTCATCAAAGCATTGTATGGACTCAAACAAGCCCCTAGAGCATAGTATGACACCTTGTCAAAATTTCTTCTGGAAAATCATTTCACTAGAGGAACCATTGACAAGACTCTCTTCTACAAAAAGCATGGTGAGGATATCATACTTGTTCAAATCTATGTGGATGATATCATTTTTTGTTCATCAAATGAGAAACTATGTCAAAGATTCTCTAAGCTTATGCAAAGTGAGTATGAGATGAACATGATGGGAGAACTCAATTACTTTCTAGGTCTTCAAATAAGTCAAAGGGCTGATGGCATTTTCATAAGTCAAACAAAATACATTAATGACCTACTCAAAAGGTTTGACATGCAAGATTGCTCAACTGCTAAAACTCCAATGTCTATAGCTACAAAACTGGATGAAGATAAGAAAGGAAAAATTGTAGATATGAAGACTTACAGAGGAATGATTGGATCTCTTCTCTATCTCACAGCAAGTAGACCTGACATAATGTTCTCCACATGTCTATGTGCTAGGTTTCAAGCAAATCCAAAAGAATCCCATCTCATTGTTGTTAAGAGAATTTTGAGATATCTCAAAGGAACATCCTTTATGGGATTATGGTACCCTAAAGAAACAGGGTTCAATCTAGTTGGATATTCAGATGCTGATTTTGCTGGTTACAGAGTGGATAGAAAAAGCACTTCATGAAGCTGTCAATTTCTTGGACAGAGATTGGTATCTTGGTTCAGCAAAAAGCAACAATCTGTGTCAACCTCTACAGTTGAGGCTGAATACATAGCTGCTGGAAGTTGCTGTGCTCAAGTGCTTTGGATTAGAAATCAACTAAGGGACTATGGATCGGTGTTGGAAGGAATACCTATCATGTGTGACAACACTAGTGCCATATCAATTGTTGCAAATCCAGTCAATCATTCTAAGACAAAGCATATTGATGTAAGGTACCATTTCATAAGGGAGCATGCAGAAAATGGAGTAATTAAATTGTTCTATGTTCCTACACAAAGACAGTTGGCTGATATATTTACTAAGCCACTTGATGAAGCCACCTTTAATAGGCTGGTTATTGAAATTGGAATGCTAAATTCTTCAGGATAAGTGGTTCACTAAATATATCCCTCAAACTGTTACAACAATTGTTTCACAGACATGAACCTAAATGATTTATCTAAGTGAAACAAGACTGGTGTATATTTATAAATATGTCAGTTATATTGTTGTACATATGAATAAACAAATGTTTTAAAACTAACTCAGAATTACTTCTTTGTTCTGAGAAAACCTGAATGGAATTATCATACTTTTGCATTATTAAATAACAAGTGTGGTAATCAAAATATCAGGAATATTAATCAATCACACTTCTTATATCAAAGAGAATAAATAAATTTTATTTATCTAAGAAGTGATGATTGTAAATTTCTTATTTTATTTTCCAAGTGAGGATAAAATAATTCTTTAAGAAAAACTGGAGTTTGTACTTAAGTTGCCATTCAATCTGACTTCTCGACTAAAGAAAAATCATTGAGTTCTCGAATCATTCAATTCTAAGAGTTCTCGAATCATTCAATTCTAAGAGTTCTCGAATCATGATGTTGTGAGTTCTCGAATAGATCATTTCTAGAGTTCTCAATCAAGTACTATTGAGAGTTCTTGAATCATCAGAGTTCTCGACTATAGCTTGAATGAGTTCTCGATTGTCTTAGTTCTCGATAAAAGTCTGACAGGTCTCTACTAAAACAACTTTACTCTTTTCTGAGTTCTCGATCTCTAAAATCGATTACTATTCTAGTCGAGTTGTCTGTGTCATTTAAATAGCAAAGTAGATCTAACATTTCATTTCTACGGGTTAACTGCAAACTCAAAGAAACCCTTGCACTCCAACTGTTACTCTTGCATCCTTCTCTCTCTAAAACTTTCATTTCTTCTCTTCACTACTTCTATACACTAACTCCATGGCATCCTCAAGCTCTGTTTCAACTGAAGTTTTTATCATTCCCGAAACCAACTTTTTGGCCATTTTCAGAGATCTTGATGCAAAACCTCAGTACAAATGTTTCACCAAATTTCTCATAGATTCATACCTCAAAGAAGCCTTATTAGCAAACCCAACCCTTTACCTGGACATTCTTGAGCAATTTTGGGCTACTGCAGACTGGGAGAATATAGAATTGGAGAATGGTAGTTCAAAAATAGTTGTAACCTGCAAAATCCAAGGAGTAGATATCAGTTTTGATGAAGAAGATGTCAACAAAAGCTTAAAGATTCCAACTGAAGAGTTTCATAATGAGCCAACTGACGAAGACTTGCTAGACTTTCTGGAAATCATTAGGTACTCTGATACTGTGGGCAAAGAAGGGGAGAAGTTCAAGCTGGGAAAGATTAACAAGAAATTTATGAGGAATGAGTGGTCATTTCTGTTCGATACTATAATAAGAGTTTTCACCTGCAGGAAGACAGGATTTGACCAGGTTAGCCTCATTGCCATGAAGCTGGCCTACTCATTGGCCTACAATCACAGGCTCAATGTTGGAAAGCTAGTTCTTGGGGAGCTCATAACCAGGATTCCCAGGAAAGGTAATGAGATTTTCTTTCCTCGCTTTATTCAATTAATTCTCAACTATAAGAATCCTAGTTTAATTGAATTGCCTGGAATGAACAAATAGATAATTAACTATTCCAAATCCATGTCAAAAATTATTTTTGCTACATTGGATAGGAGAAACACAGTGAATGTGCCCCTTCAAATTACACCTCACATGCTGAGTGTATTTAGGGGGTACCCACTTGTACAGCCTAAATATGGTTACCTTGATGCAGTAGGGGGTCCTAAGGTTGTAGAAGAACCAAATGCACCTAACCCAATGACCTTTAACTCAACTGCTAGCCCTTCTGTGAATCCAATAGATGCTAGTCAACCAACCTCTACATCCTCTCAACAGGGTATATTTGTAAAGAAGAAGAAGAAAACTGTGAGAAAAAGAGTACTAGAGACTGTTGTAGAGAATGACAATGAATTGGATGAGTCACCTGTGGAACCTTTGACCAGGAGAAAGAAAATTAAAAAGGCCACAACTGACCACTCTACATCCTCTCAACATGATGTAGAGATTAACAAGGGATTAAACCTACTTCTAGGTGCACTTTCTCAACAAGGTGCATTTATTGAAATTGGGAGCCAGCCCACTCCATCTTGTATAGAGTCTGCACCATTGTAGGAATTCACTCTTGTCAATGAAGAAGTTTTAGTTGAAAATGAGACACACTGTGCATAAATATGATCTTCTCTTGAAACATCCCCATTTTCTCAGGGGGGTTGCCAACACTCAGTTCTACTCACACTCTCTCTTCTACCTCTCAAATTTCTTCTTAACCAATTGTGTCTAGCCAAACACATAAGGTGGTTGATCATCAGGATTCCTACTTCCCTAGTGAGCCCCATTCAAGTGACTTGGTGCATGACACCTTGTTCACCACTCAGGACACTCATTTAGATGGTGAGGGAATGCATGTTGAGGCATATCATGATGACACCATCAAAACCACAGAGGTTACAGAAGTTTTTACTTCAGACTCTGTGGGAGCTCAAGCATATCAAAGCTAAGTGTCTTCACAAATATTAGGTAATCTGGGGACCTCCACACCATGCAAATGGCATCCCCTGGACACTCCTCAGTCATTCAAAGACTGTCTCCTCAGGAGAAATCACCTGTCCATCCAGTGTCTAATGAATCATCTGAGAAATTGGATGAGGAAATAGATATTGAGGGGACCACTGTAACTAGTGGCCCTAACTCTCACTCTTTGTTTCAATGGCTGGAACCTGTGCAACATGGCAGGGAACCAGGACCATCAATCTTTGGTGGGTCACTTTCTGATGAAAAATTGCAAGAAATGTATAGAGATCAGTTAGAGGGTTTCTATCACATTGCCCAGCAATTGTTGACTTCTCACCTGCCTAATAAGGATTATGCTGTCATATTGCTGGAGTATGCAAAGGATCAGGAAGAGTTGAAAGAGAAAAATGCAAATGTGGCTGAAGATGAAGAGGCCAATGTAGATGCTTGGTTAAATGGCAAATCTGCAGTTAGTATGGAGGAAGCCTTGGAGTGGACCAGGCAAAAATATCTTATTTCTCTTGGGTCCTGTGAGAAGACCTTCACCCCAAGTGCTATATATGATGCAATTCATGAAGCTGCCAAGGTTCAGCTACAGTCCACCCACTACCTTGCCAAGGGAGTTCAATCTGAAATTCAAAATCACAGAACCAAGGTAGAGGGTACATTGCTGGGCATTGAAAACAAGCTAAGGACTGGAGGATTGTATGGGGAAAGTGCCAAGGGAAATTCTGTAAAGTCTTCACTTCTCAACTCCAAGATGGATTCCCTAGAGAAAGTGTTTAAGGACATGATTCACAATCATCAAGCCATCCTGGACAATCAAAGAAGGATCAACAACATGGTTGAAGTCTTATTCAAAAACAGGCATGCAGACAAGCTGCCTGAGGATCTGCCCATTCATACCTTATCTCCATTTCAAGTGGATCTGTACTATCAGTCCAAGGCCAAAGATGAAGCTGCCAAGGCCTCCATAATTGACACTTTAAATGCCAGAGTGGATTCTCTTACATCCACAGTTTCCAAAGTTGTATCAGATGTCCAAAGCCTGAAGAAGGAGTTTGTCAATTCTTCTGCAAATCAAGGGACCTCACTAGCAAACATTTCTGCACAACTCACTTCTCTACAATCACTAATTTCCAACTTGGGCACAACTAGTCAGGCTCCTCCAAAAACATTGCCAACTCAGATCAAGCCAAGTCACTCTACCTTTCTCCAAAGACAAGATATCAATCCTAAAGGGGAGAAGGCAAGAAGAGAAGAAATAGAAGTTGAGAGGCAAAAGGCAGTTATGAGGAAGCTCAGAAGTGAAATTTTAAAGCCCAATTCTGACAAGAATTTTCTGGACCTTCTGCATCACATCAAAAAGCAAGTCAAGGGCAATCATTGGAGTTATAAGAAGATGCTTGGCAATGTTATTGTTGCAGTGAGGGGAGTTAAGTTTGAGCAGAATAGACAGATGTTCAAAGAGCCCCTAATTCAAATGTAGTCTGGGTATTTTAAAGTCTCAATTGCACTTTTTCAAAGACTTTCATACACTGAGCTGGAATGTCTGTACAAGGCAGTGGAGTTGGTAACCCAGGAGGATGAAGAATTGAAGAATCAGATTTTGGGACCTCTCCTACCTCAAGCTCTGCCTGAATCCTACTGCAGCCCTGATGGTGTGATGTATATGGCTAAAGGAGAGAAGCTTTATCATTTCAAAATTCCTCAACATCTCAACTCAGGAAACAGAAGTCAAATCATAAACCTGATTGAGTTGATTGAAAAGAAGAAAGTAAAACAGGTTGAAGACAATGAGATTGTGGAAAAGATGAAGAAGTTCATAACTGGTCAATTATCTGATTTTGCAAGTGAGGAGTTTGAAAAATAAAAAGAAGGATGATGATGACAAGGATCAGGACAAGAAGGACAAAAAGCCTGAATCCAGGAGTGATAAAAATGAAAAGAAGGAGGATAAGAAAAAAGATAATGCAAAAAAGAAGAAAAGAGATGTTCTGAAAAGGAGAAACAGTATCAAAGGAGAAATCCTTCAAAGCAGCAAGTTGTTGGTACTCACTCTAGTACACCTACAAAATCTCAGGGTACTAGTGTGATATCAACAGTTTCTGAAACTGCTACTGCCCTCAAATCCAAGTCTCCAAGAAGAATGTTCATGAAAGTAACTGCATATGGAGTGATAAGGAGGGAAATTAAAAAGAATCAATCAAAGAAATTGAAGCCAAGTCAACAAATCAAGGTCAACACTGCCACAACAACTAGATTCAAGAATTCTACTAGCTCATTGCTAGTTAGATGTCCTAAGTGGAGGAAATAACTTATTGTTCCAGATAAGGGTCTACAAGTTAAGCCTATCCAAGAAATTGCAGAAGTCAACAAACAGATGTTAAAACAGTGTAAGGCCAATATGATTGTCAAAGTTGAGATCAGGGACAAAAGAATGTTTATCACAACTGTTGATGGAGAAGAAAGAGACTTTCACCATGACAACAGTAATGCTACCACGCATGACATTAGGAGAGTGATCAGCCTTTTTGACAAGAGAAGTATGATTAACAAATTAACAATGATGGAAATGGCTCAGTACTTGGAAAAGAAGTATTAGAAAAAGATTGACAAGGTCAAGTACATGAAGGAAATGGTTGAAAAGAAAATAAAGGAGGAGGAGAGAATAGAGAAGCTATATGAAGAATTGAGAAGGCAGGGAAAATGCAGGGTGTTCAAAGATCCTCATAGGATTGAATTTAAACTGAGAAGTGGAGCTACAATCAAGATCAGATTGAAGTTTATTCAAGACTATCATATGCAAACTCTCAAGATTGCTGCTGACATGTTGAAGGATGTTATTTTAATAGAAGAAGTTATGGCCAGGCAACAGCTTTTGGAAGTTATTGAAGAACACAAGGCAAGGGAAGAAAAAGAAAGAAAAGAAAGATATGATCAGGCAGCTCATCAACAACAACAACAAAATAGGTAGGCTTGATATCTTGTATTAATTTATAAAATTCATCATTTTCCAAATTGGGGGAGATTGTTGGACTTAAATCAAGCCTAGTCTATGTAATTATATGTCTTGCTGTAACATAGTTTGCACTTTTGTAATAGTTTAGTGACTCAGATATCCTTGTGTAAAATTGCATATAGAAGTCTACTCAATTTATCTTTTAATTGTAAATGAAGTCAAAAATAAAGTTTTTAGAAGATACAAGTTGAATCATGCAACAAGACAAAGAAGACTAGTGGAGAAATAAGGAAAGCCATATGAGAATTCTACTAAGGCAATTGCTCAGTCGAGAAGTCTACTATTCGAGAAGTCAAATCTATGAGACCATTTCGAGAAGTCTCAAAACACACTCAATAGCTCAGTACTCGTTCGAGAAGTCAGCCATTCGACAAGTCAAGTATTGAAGTCATTCGAGTAGTGTTAATTGTGAATCATTCGAGAAGTGAGAAAAGAAAATCAATTCGAGAATTTAGCAAAAGGAGCATTCGAGAAGTGGTAAAGTTGAGTCATTCGAGAAGTCACAATTTCAAGTTTCTATTCGAGAAGTCTAGCCTAATCGAGAAGTCATCAAATGGAGTTTACTAATCGAGAAATCTAGTCATTCGAGAAGTTAGTCATTCACAGACCAGTCGAGTTGTCACAGACAGTACTCAATCGAGAAGTCAACCTCTATGACTTCTCGAAATATTTTAAACAGAGTACTCGACTGCACCAAGGAGCTATTTTCAAGGAAAATTGCAGAACAAGTCAGATAATTCTGAAGCTCTGTTTTTACAGGATAAGTCAAGCCTGCAAAGATAGAGACAAGTCTACAATGAAGCTGGGAAGTCAGTCAAGACAAATGACAGAAGGTATAAGGCTGGATGTAGCAGACTGTCACAATAGTGTTAGCTAGAAATAGATATCAGTCAAATGTAAAGCATGTCTTGTCTATTTCTAGTTATAGCTAATCTATCTTATGTGAGCATGTGCACAGGACATGTTGTCTATATATTTTATGCACAGTCACATTTGATAGATGTCTTGTGAGTTTTACAATTGTAATTTTCCTAGAACAAGAAGCTGAAGTTCAATTTGAATTTCAGATTGTAGCAAAAGTTCATTCTAATAAAATTAGATTGAAAGTTACATCTAGTGTCCATTATATTTATTTCTCTGTTTGTTGTTCTAACTTAAATATGTTTCACTTGCTCAACCTTACAATCAAGTTAACAGTTGAACTAGTCTATAAAATCAAAATAGGGAAAAAGACTTGAAGTATACATTCACCCCCCCCCTGTAAACTTCTAGAACTCCTAATTCTTAACATAGTCTAACCGAGAAGTCATCAAAAGAAATATGCAATCGAGAAATCTAGTCATTCGAGAAGTAAGCCATTCAAGGACTAATCGAGAAGTCTCAATGTGTACCTAATCAAGAAGTCAATCATCATGACTTCTCGAAGCAAATTCAAGTGAGTATTCGATTGGTTCAAAGAGCTAAATTTAAGGAGATTTGGAGAAGAATAAGACAAATATTTTGAAGCTCTGTCATGATCAGGATTATTCAAACCTGTGAAGATAGAGACAAGTCTGCAATGCAGCTTGGAAGAAGAACAAGACAAAGACAGTAGTGATAAGGCAGAAAGAGATAGAATTGTCATATGTTAGACTTAGCTAGAAATGGATTTTGTGTAATGAAAAGTTTGTTTTGTCTGTTTCTAGTTATAGCATTCGTCTGCAAAAGCATGTGCAACAAGACATGTTGTCTATATAGAGAAGTCATTGCTTTGCAGATTAGATATCTTTGAATATTATAAAGTGTATTCATATCTTGTATCTTCCGAGAACAAGAAGCTAAGATTCACATCAAGAATCTCATATTGTAGCAATTCATTCTAATATACAATTAGATTAAAAGTTAATTTTGAGTGTTCATTTCAATTCCGCATTTCTCAAAGCAAACACTCATTAAGTTATTAAAGTTACAATATTTTACAAACAGTTCATTACAAGCAAAACAGAAGAAAACTTTAGGATTTTAAGATATACATTCACCCCACTCTGTATAACTTTTATGCTTCTCATTCCTAACAAAATTTTGATCCAAATTACTATTTATATATTATATTTACTAAATTAATTACATTATAGATATAATTTTTTTTAATATAAATAAATAATATAAAAATTATATAAAAATTACATTATTTTATTCGTGTTGAACATATTACAAATATGCAAAAAAGGACTCGAGAACAAAGATCAACATCTCAAAATCGAGGAAATGAAGATGAAGGCCAAGCATCTCAAAATAATATAAATAGCTACGAACAATATTTTGATTATCTTGGAGGAAACATAAATAATTTGTCGGATTAAAACAAAATTTTATGTTTATCTGTACCGTCATTTTCTAATCATTTTTTTGTATTGTAATTTTTATTTTATGCATTTAATGTGCTTTTTATTTTATGCATTTAATGTACTTTTATTTAAATTTTAATAAAATATGTTTTTCTCATTATTATAAATTTTATTCTAAAAATTAAATTTTATTAACTATTAGTTACATACTATTATTAATTAAATAATTAAAAACTCATAAATCAATTTTAAAACTAGTAAACTAAAAACATATAAATAACAAAATCATTATTTTAATATTAAACCAACTGATCTAAATTTGGATATTTACCCTAATAAATTTGGATATTAATATTATATAGTTATAGAAATCAATCTCCAAATCTTAATATATAATTATAGATAGTTGATGGGAGTCGATCTCTAGATCTATTTGTATAATAAATAAATACTCTCACCATCAGAAATTTTAAGGTGCATATAAAGTATAGTTCCCCCATCTTATTTTTATTTTTATTTTTCTGAATAAAAATTTAAACATTCAATTTTTATTAAAAACAAAAAATTGTAAAAATTAGTTACGGAAGTATACTTTATATGCACTTTAAAATGCGTGTCGGACCCTCTTTTCGAAACGTAAAAAAAATGGGTGGGACGAAAGGAGTATATAATATTATATAGTAAAAGAAATCAATCTCCAAATCTTAATATATATTTATATGTAGTTGATGGAGTCCATCCGTAGACCTTTGTAGTTTGTAGTATTTGTACGAGAATTAGGGTAATCTGTCCCAAATTTGAATATTCGGATTTTGCCCTTATGCTTTAGAATTAAACATGATAGTGGGACGAGTACTAAAAAAACTAATTAATCACTATTAGTAAAACAATTAATTACTTACATTTTTAGCGGGGTTTAATTCTATGTTTTTTACAACTCTGTAAGCAAAAAACATAGAAATAAACATGATAGTCGGAGATACATATTACGAGTACTAAAAAAACTAATTAATTGCTTTCAAAAAAAATTAATTAATCGCTATTACTAAAACAATCAATTACTTACATTTTTAGCGGGGTTTAAAAAGTAAAACTTAGGCTTATTGCTGTTTAAAACCGTTGTACAGTCATCTGGTAATTTTTTTGATTTGTTTATGTTTTAAGATATAATATAAAAAAATAATATTTTTGGGATGGTTTGATGGTGAAAATGTAATTATTTCCTGTAAAAGTTGGAAAAAAAATTAAAAGAATGGGGATATACTTTCTCTAAATTTAGACCAATATCACTTTTTCAGAAAGGTGATTTTAAAATTTACCAAACAATTTTTTAATAGTTTTTCAGAAATAAGCTACGGTTGTTGCTGTTGCTATCGGCAATACTAATTCCAAACACACGTATTTGTGTCACCTAGAAAGCTAGAACTTATCAATAAAGGAAAAAGAGCAAATTCTGTATCAACTCATGTGCAGAAAATTATCAAAAAAGCATACAACAGATCATCTAAAAAGATTCTACTAATCTTGTCAAAAAAAAAAAGGAAAAAGATTCTACTGTTAAGTTTAAAACCTCGTTCGAAAGCAAAGATTAATTCCTTGAAACAAAGATAAAATACAGATCAACTAATCCACAAAACAAATAATACTATTTTAAAGTTATTTGACTTATTTTATAAATAATTTATAAATTAACAAATGTATATATTATTCAATTTACAACGAACTTATAAAAAACCACAAACGAAACCTTTTTTGTTACACACATTTTTAATCTTTTCTTTACTCGGACAACGTGTTGGCTTCTTGATCATAAGATGTTTTTCTCAATCTCACCAACACCACCAACAAAAATTAACATAACAAAAGAATACATATATCAATAATAAAGTTACGAAGGCTCTAAAATTCAGCCATGCCGATAACGGGGACAGGAGAGGAGTAGTGTGTGATTGGATTCTTTTTTAATAACCATGTATAAAACTATTGCGACACCAAAAAACAAAAATGCCGAATAGAAATATAAATACAAAATCTTGGAAATATTCAATGTTTCTGATCACATTATGTGTACAAGCCACAAGGCATAAGCATTTTGCATATCACAAAAGTGGGCCATGTGCTCAATTTCTCTCCGAAGTTATGCATATGGGTGGGACCGAAACCATATGTGGGTGGGTCCATTTTTTCTAAAATATAAATAATTCTTAACTTTAAAATTTTTCTGCATTAGAAAAAAGAAGGTTTAACATTACACTAGCTAAATAAATTATTTTATTTTTAGCTTTTAATAAATATTTTATTGACTACCAAGTATGGATTCCAAATCTTTAAACATGACCCACATGAATAAATTTGTTTTGCAGACCAAATTCAATGTAAAGAAAATAAAAAAAACACTTGATGATGGAAAATTGAAAGGCGTATGTGCTATAACAAGACAGTACCATGTGAGTGTATGTATATTGGCTACTCTCAATACGGCTGGAAATACAATTTTTTAGCTTGGACCGAAAATTGTCGATAAGCCATGTATATGAATCATATGATAACTTGTATTGTTGTTTCAAGGATCATGACATTTTGAACATGTCTCGTACTCCACTTATTTTTCAAAATATTTTAAAGATTGTGCCAATAATTAAATTAAGGACTTGAATATTATTGCTATTTAAGTTGTGACTTTTTTTTATCTAAATTTTATTTAGTTTTAAAATTAAGTACATTTATTAATGTCTTCATTTGGATTTATGTGTGCAAATATTTGAACTAAAAAAATTGATGAAAAGGTTCTTAAAATCTTTGCTCACTTATGATTTATATTATACGGACCTACATTTCTTTCTTTATACATTCTTTATTTAGGTCTCTCTCCTAATTTTTTACATTTTTAAAGTTTTTAAAATAAAATAATTTAAACATTATAAATATTAATTACATGCACCATTTTTAGCCAATATACTCACTTTATAGTTTAAAAATTATCATTTTTCTTATTTTTCTCACTATTTTTATACAGTTTCTTAGCCTCTCTTCTCAACCCAAATGTAAATAAATGAATGAGTATGATATTCTATATTTGTTCTGAGGTGGTTTATTTTATTAAAATATTATTTTAATATAAATAGTGTTGAATATATATTAGTAATGTGTGTATTTATAATAAGTAGAATAAAATTCTTTGATTAGAAAATTTTTAAACTAAAATTTCAAAAAATATATTATTGATCATGAATATTATTAAAAATGAAAATGCAAATAAAATGATAAATATGTATGTAAATAAAATAATGTTAGTGAATGATAAAATAAATAAAAAGGAAAAAGAGAATTACTAAAAGTTATAATTAAAGGAAGGAATTAAAAATAGTAGTGAAAGATGATGTAAAAGATGATGCCAGAGAAAGTAACTAAAGGGGAGCATGATAAATCAAAATCATAATATTACTTCATTTTTACTTTGTTTTGGTTATAGAAAGATTAATATTTAAAGTAGTCTACTTAATTATGCACTTTGTATACTATGCCTATCATGTTTTTGGTTATAGAAAGTGTTACTTATTAAAAATTAGGTCGTCTTTAATGTGTAATTAATACTAGGGTCTGGGGGAACTTCGAGCTTTAATGGCTATACTTGTGTTTCGTGACTTAGTTCTGCCCTCACAAGATGCTACGTATCTCAAGCGTGTTGAGAATCAAGCCAAACGTAGTTCTGATGTTGAGGGTTTAGGCCCTTTATGTAGGCGCACGAGGGTCAAGTCTCCTAGTGACGTAAGGTTGTTGTAACCTTCCAGGAACGAGGGTCCTTATTGGAATCTTCTCACGCTAGGGTTTCTAGATCTTTCTAGGATGAGGGTCGTCAATGGGCTTCTTGGGCCTTTACTAAGCCTCTTATTAACTAATTACGAAAATAACAAAGGCTTAATGGGCCTACGGCTTCAACAGAATTAGACTCTGTTTCTGCATCTAGGTCGATGATAAATTGAAGTAGATTGTCGACCTCATTTAAAGTCGATAGAAACTTCATTCCTTGCATTCTAATCGAGGTAGATGTCTGTGTTTGGTTTGAATGGATGTCGTCCTGGTTTGAGGTCGAGTAAAACCTCAAACCTTCCCTTAGGTAGATTTCTTTTAGGGCCACATGGCTTTATTATCTTCAAATTGAATTGAGGTCGAATTAACTTTCAATTCACCTTCCAGGTCAATTTCTTTTAGGGCCACACAGCTTTATTATTTTCGACTTCGATTGAGGTCGAATTTACTCTCAATTCACCTTCCAGGTCAATTTCTTTTAGGGCCACATGGCTTTATTATTTTTGACTTGGATTTGAGTCGAATTTACTCTCAATTCACCTTCCAAGTCGATTTCATTCATGGCCACACGGCTTTATTGTTTTCGACTTGGATTGAGGTCGAATTTATTCTTAAATACCCATTTAAGTCGAAATTTCTTTGTTCCCTGAGGAATGAAAATGAGTTGAGCCCTGTGGGTTTTGGGCCCTCGAAATTATGGGCCTTAGTTGGACCTCTTCGTAGAAGGTTTATGGTTTCAATTTCTTCCTTGAGTTTATGTTGTTCATGGGCCTTCATTAGTAGATTCATGGGCCTTCGTCCCTTTGAATGATTATAAAGTCTGGGCCTTCAAGGCTTTTTTATTTGTGTGGTGGGCCTTCACGTCTAGTGGGCCTTGTGCTTCACCAGCCCAAGTTCTAGATCTTTCCTTAGGGGTCCAAAATTTATATTTTTATTTATTATTTATTTAGCCACTCCCGGACCTTCGATTATGGGCCTAGTCAATTGAGCCCACTCACTGGTCATACCGGTTGATTTGTTCTTCAACGGTCGTGTGACCTAGAAACACCTATTAAAAGGTAAATTTAAACGGTCATGTCACCGGCTGGGGGGTTATATTTGAGTTGTGTGAGGGGCTTCATTTCCCACACTTCTCATTTCTTACTTTTCAAATTTCTCGTAAACATTCGAGCTCTCCAGCTTTTAAGCAAATCCAACCTTCAGACCTCTCAAGGGTATTCATAAGTTCAAAAAATCAATGGTTGACAAGAAGGCTTCCAGATTAGTAGCCATGAACACGGGGTCCACTAAAAGAGGTAAACCCCTTCGTCACTCCTCATTTATTCCACTTACATGTCTTTACTTGATATGATAAATCAAAGGGGGGATGAATTTCCCAGCCAATCCCACTTGGACTCATATAGCCATAGCAATAAATTTTTTGATTGTGATGTAGTAGATGACTATAATCGATGGTTCAACTTTCCCTCACGTTACATTATTTCTTTGCTGGAGCCTGGTCACAGGACTTGCTACTAGAAGCCCAACTACTTATTTGTTTATGTAGATGCCCTGTTAGCGGGGCCTAGGTTCCCTTTGCACGAATTTATCCCCACTTTTTTGGCCGATGTTCAGATAAACCCTTACCAAATTACACCCAATGGATGGAGACTCATCCATTGTTTCATGGTTTTATGTTTAGAGAAGAAAATAAAAATGAATGTCCCCTTTTTTCGAAAAAAATTCAATTCAAAAACTCCTCCAGCCTTTCATTGGGTTGGGTTCACATAGGCCATAGGCCCAACAGGCCCCATATCTTTGATAATTCTTCCATTCCTCACAATAACCCTCATTGGAAAGAAAATTTTGTTCAAATTAAATGGGAAGGGGGAGATTGGGGAACCCTCTTTAGGTCCACTTTCGGGAAAGTAGTCGATGGGAGGGTCGACTTTATTATGCTCTCAGAGGAGGAGTAGGCAGCCCATGTCGTGCTCACTCAGGTGGAAGCCAAGGAAGTTTCTTGGGTTCTTCTGGATGAGTGTAGGTTGAAGGCTGTTGGCCTGTCTAGGGCCTTTAGTAAAGGTATATTACTTTACTTAGATTCGCTTTCTTTTTGTCTAGGGTGTTTGATTGTTTTGCTAATGTTCTCATGTCTCTTTTTCAACTGCTGCGCAAATTAACGAGTGGACTATTCCACCTGTGGAGGAGACAGGCCGTATGAAACGGATTAGGCTGATGAATGACCCTAGACAAGGGAAGGAGCCTTCGGCCTTTTTGATCCCCACACTGGGCCAACTGATGTTGAGGGCAGCGGAACTGTCAAAGTTTCTAAATCCTTGGCTTACAAACCTGGATGGGGATTCAGGAAGACATACACTGTGGTTGGAAGCATAGACCACGCATGGGATTGGTCGCTTCACTCTATCACTCCTTGTGACTACAAGGATGTAATGTTGGGACGTGACGAGGAGAGCACTAAGGCTCTTGGTGCGCAGGCATTGGCATCGGTAAAGATTTTTTGTTCCTTTCATTTTTTCACACTTATCACAGACATGCCTAAATGTTTCCCTGGTTTGTATGCTTTCAAACAACTCACTTTTGGTTTGGTGGTTTTTCAGGCCAATGCCTACTTTTAGGCTTCTCTGCACCAGACAGAGTTTTGGAAGACTCAGGCAAGGAAGTATAAGAAGGATCTTTCTATAGCTGCGGCCAAGATAAAGTACTTTGAGGAGAAGCTGGCTGAGAATGAGGAGCTTTTGAAGCAGGCTCAGGCCAAGCTGATCGAACTCTGGGTTGACAAGAACGCCATTATTGATAAATATATGGCCTCGGAGGAGTATCAGGACCTGATCAAAGAGCATGACAACCTCATCTACCCCGTCAACTATACAATTGGGTGGAACAAGGCACTGAAGGCGGTGTTAGAGAAGCATCCGGGTTTTTTTGACCCGAAGGTGGACTTCAAAAGTGCTCAGTCAGCCGAGACCTTGAAGCGGCTGATCGAGGCACAAGAAGAGGAAACTGAAGGGGACATCATCCTTGTTGTTAGACAAAAGAGAACCCGCGAGCCAACTCTTACTCCTTCTCCTCTCCGCGTTGTGCCAAAGAAGATTGCTCTTGAGGCAACCCCTCAGAAATCGGCTGAGCAGAGTTCTTCTGATTCTAGCTCATTGGAGGAGGACGAATTTGGTGATTCGGGAAAGTCTTCGGAGGGTGAGGAAGCTGAAGATACTGAGGGTGCCGAGTAGTTTAGGATTTTCATCTTTGTAATTTTTTATTTATCTCAGCCTTACAAGGCTTCTTTATAAACTTTTGGCCTTCGAGCCTTGGTATTTATGCACTTTACGCTTTTATTTGTTTCTAGTATTTAATTCAGACATAAACAATAAACTTCTGCATGACTTGTAAAGGTTTATCAAAACTTAATATTGTCATTAAAATGAAGATAACAGGAAACAATTCCTTTATATAATAGAAAGAACCAAGTTCTCCAACTTAAACAAGTCTAGCCCCCAAGGCATATAGATCAATAGGTAAATATTTAAAATGCTTAGGCCTCAAGGCTTTCAAACGTGATAAATCTTCAAGTTAGCAGCATTCCAACTTCTTGGGATTTTAACCCCTTCAAGGGTTTGGAGCTTGTATGGACCTTGCCTTGTGACTTCCTTCAGTTGGTATGGTCCTTCCCAATTTGGAGCTAGCTTGCCTTTGGGACCAACTCCAGATGCCTCGATCTTTCGCAGGACTAAGTCTCCTTCACAAAAGAACCTTTTCTTGACTCTGAGGTTGTAGTAGAACGAAGCTTTCTTTTGGTTCTCTACAATTCTAGCATTGGCTTCATCGCGTAGCTCATCTATTAAGTTTAGAGCCAACTTCATGCCTTCCTCGGTGGTGCAATCTGAAAATCCTGCACTCTTGGTAACGTCTGAGTAATTTCGACAGGCACCACTGCCTCATCCCTGTAAGCTAGTTGAAAAGATATTGCCCGTGTTGAAGCCTTATAAGTAATTCTGTATGCCCACAGGATTGGGAGTAGTTCATCAACCCAAGTCCCTTGAGAGCATTCAATCCTCTTTTTGAATTCATCTATGATAATTCTGTTGGCAACCTCAGCTTGCCCATTTGACTATGGATGGGCTACTAAAGTGAAGGTTCAATGTTATAGTTTTCACAGTACTCTACAAAGTTCTTGTTGTTAAAATGTATTCCGTTATCCGTCACTAGGATTTTGGAAAACCCATACCTGTATATAACGTTTTCCCAGAAGAATTGGGTCACATTCTTAATGTCAATCTTGGCCAATGGCTTGGCTTCTATCCACTTAGTGAAGTAGTCAATGGAGACAATGAGGAACTTCCTTTGTGCACTGGCCATAGGAAACGGACCTAAGATATCCATCCCCCACATAGCAAAGGGGAGTGGGGAGTTGATGGATGTCAGCATCTCAGGGGGCTGCCTAATGATAGGTGCAAACCTTTGGCAGCGATCACAATTCTTAACATAAGCCTTAGAATCTTTAAGCATATCAGGTCAATAAAATCCTAACATCATGACTTTATGAGCAAGAGCCCTGCTTCTGAGATGCTGGCCACATACACCTTCATGAACTTCCCTAAGGGCAGCTTCAGCCTCCTGGGGTCTCAGACACTTCAAGTAGCGTATCACATACGACTTCTTGTAAAGTATTCATTCTATGAGGGTATAATTCAAGGTTCTCACTGATAGCTTGCGTGCCTCCATGGGGTCAGTTGGTGTTTTCCCCATTTCCAAGTAGAGTTTGATGAGATCCATCCAACATGCTCTCAGCCCAATCGGGGCTACTAGTTTAGCATCAATGCTCAGGGTCTTCAAGACTAGGAAATAAGCACTGTTAAGGTAATTCTCAATCTCTAATGATGCAAATTTAGACAAGGCATCAACCTTCACATCCTCATCTCTTGGGATAGACTCAAAGTGACATTCTTCAAACTGTGTGGCTTGAGCTTTAAAAATTCTCAAATATTTCATCATAGTCTCTTCACGGGCCTCAAACTCCCCATTTACTTGAGAGATTACTAGCCTTGAGTCACCACATACTTTCATGTTTTTCACCCTTAGGGCTCTGGTCAGGCTAAGCCCAGCTATCAAAGCTTCATATTCTGTCGCGTTATTTGTAGTTGAAAAATCTAACTTGATTGCATATTCGATAATAAACCCATCCGGGCTTTGCAAAACTAGGCCAGCTCCACTAGTTTTCCTTTTTTGAAGCTCCGTCAAAAAAGAGCACCCAATATTCTTTGAGTTGTTCCTCTCTTTCTTCCTCTTTTTCTTTTTCATTTTCTTTACTCTCTTCTTACCCCCCGACTTCTTGGTTAGGAATGGTAAATTCAACCACGAAGTCAGCTAGAGCCTGAGCCTTGATGGTCGTTCTTGGCTTGTATCTGATTTCGAACTCTCCAAGCTCAATGGACCATTTGATTAGCCTTCCACTAGCCTTGAGGCTGTGCAATATGTTTTTTAGGGGCTGGTCTGTCAAGACTTCAATAACATGCACCTGGAAGTACGGACGTGGCTTCCTTGAAGCCATTATCAATGCTAAGGCAAACTTCTCAACCTTTGAGTAGTTCAGCTCTGCACCATGCAAAATCTTACTGACATAATAAATGGGTTTCTGAACCTTGGCTTCCTCTTTTACAAGAGCAGCAGTCAGGGCTGAGCTAGAGATAGCAAGGTACATGTATAACACTTCTTCGGGTGTTGGCTTGGCAAGCAGTGATGGCTCAGCCATGTACTTCTTCAGTTCCTCAAATGCTACTTTGTTCTCGTTATTCCACACGATGTCCTTAACCTTCTTGAGGGCCTTGAAGAATGGTAGACACTTTTTTCCAGACTTGGATATGAAACGCCCTAGGGCTGCTACCTTTCTTGTGAGCTTTTGGACATCTTTTACTGTCTTAGGGGGCTCCATGTCCAAGATTGCTTGAATCTTATCAGGATTGGCCTCAATGTCTCTTTTGGAGACAATCAAGCCTAGAAATTTTCCAGACCCCACTCCAAAGGCACACTTGACTGGGTTCAACATCATCTTATGGGTTCTTAAGACTTCAAATGCCTCTCTTAGGTGTTCTAGGTGTTCGGATGTATCTAGGCTTTTGACCAACATGTCATTAATATAAACCTCCATGGTCTTACCGATTAAGTGCTTGAAAATTTTGTTTAAAGCCTTTGGTATGTTGCTCCTGCATTCTTAAGTCCAAAAGCCATAACCAAATAACAGAAAACACCAAAATCAGTTATGAATGATACCTTAGCGATGTCATAGGGGTGCAATTTGATCTAGTTGTAGCCACTGAAGTCATCCATAAAGCTAAACTTCTCGTGCCCAGTTGTGGCATCAATCAACGTGTCTATCATTGGTAAGGGGCAACAGTCATTTGGGCAAGCATCATTCAAGTCTGTGAAGTCCACACACATCCTCCACTTTCCATTGGCCTTCTTGACCATCACAGGGTTTGCTAGCCACTCCAAGGAACTGGATTTCTTCAATAAAACCGGCTTCTAACAGCTTCTCCACTTCTTGCTTAATGGCCTCTTGCCTTTCAGGAGCAAAATTTCTTTTCTTCTGCTTGACTGCTGTCCTTTTAAGATCCTCATTCAACTGATTCGTTATGAGTTTGGGGTCTATCCCTGGCATGCCGGCGGCTGTCCAAGCAAAGACATCTCTGTTGTCTTGCAAGAACTGAACCGGTTGTTGTTTCAGGTCCTTGGGGAGTGAAGTCCCAACATATGTCACTTTCAGGGGAATGGGTTCCAAGTCCTCTGCGGGCTTTCCCTTCTTTCTTCTTGATCTCTGACATCTATGCCTTCGATAGGGAGGACCTGCCCCCAGTGCCATCAGGCTTCAAGGCAGCCACGTAACAACTTTTAGTCATTTTTTGATCTCCTCTCTCTTCTCCCACTCCATTCCTAGTTGGGAATTTGAGTTTTAGATGGTATGTAGAAGCTATCGCCTTGAAAGCATGAAGCCCAGTCCTCCCAATGATTGCATTGTAGGTAGTGCTTGCCTTGATAACTAGGAAATTCAACATTTGAGTAGACTGTCGAGGTTCTTCACCCATAGTCATAGGTAGTTATATAATCCCCTCAATCTGAGATTCCACTCCATTGAAACCATAGATAGGCATGTTGGATGGGGTCAGTTGTGAATCGTTGTATCTCATTTTCACAAAAACATCATAAAACAGGGTATCTACGGATGACCCATTGTCTACCAAGACTCTTTTCATATGAGAATTTCCTATGATGGGAGTGATCACCAAGGGGTCATTATGGGGGAATCTCACCCCTTCCAAGTCAGAATTATCAAAGAACAAAGAGACCTCAGTCCTTGCTCCCTTAGGAGGCTCTCTTACAATGCTCATTACCTCTCGTGCATAAGCCTTTTTGGAATTTTGGGGGTTACCTATAGCGGTTGGTCCCCCTGAAATTATATTGATCACAGGCCCACGGAACTGATTATTCCTTTCTTTGGGGTTTGAGTCCCTTCGTTTGTTGTTGTAACCTATGTCATTTCTAGCACCATCCTTGTGTATTTGTTCAACTTTCCTCTTCTAATCAGAAACTCAATCTCATCTTTTAACAGACGACAATCATCAGTGTCATGTCACACATCTTTATGGAACCGGCAATAAGAGTTCTTATTTCTCTTTTCAGGATCAGTCCTTAGTGGCTTCGGCCATAGAAGGTCCTTGTCCTTTTCAATATCCATCAATATTTGGCTATGAGTGGTGAATAGCCTTGCATACTCAATGAACCTTGATCCTCCTTTCTTCTTGGAGTCATTATCATCATCGCTCTTCGTATACTTGGCATCGATCGTATACTCGGTATCACTGGCTCGCTTCTTAGAGTAGGTGTTCAAGGCTTGAAATTCTTGGGCTTTCTTCATGCTCTCTTCAGCCTTGAGTACTTTCTTGGCTAACGATCTCCTGAAATTCTCATCTGAAGTCCCTTGCTGTAAGGCTATCATAGCTACCTTATGGTCTAAATCGGGGACCTTCAAGGCTTCCTTAGTGAATATGTTCATATATTCCCTCAAGGAATCATTCTTCTCCTTTTGCATATTCATGAGCGAAGCTGAGCTCTTCTCATGAGTTTTGCTGCTGATAAACTGACCAATGAAGGCCCTGCTCAGATCTTTGAATGATGCAACGGAGTTGGGGGTAGACGACTAACCAATCTTTGTGTCATACCGCTCAGGGTTTGAGGGAACACCCTACACTTGATAGCTTCGTTAACATGTTGCAACAACAGCGTATTTGAGAACGTAAGAACATGGTTTGAGGGGTCTCTAGTTCTATCATAGGCCTTGATATTAGGCATCTTCTACTTTCTTGAGACTTTTTCGTTCATAATCTCATCCGTGAAGGGAGGTACTGAATCATCAGGATCTTCAAGTAGTAACAAGTCTTGGGGATCAGCCCTTGTATGACTTGACTTTACTTGTCTTCTGGTTGGGGGCTCATCCAGATCTATCATAGGGGCATTCCTTATTGACCCTACAACCCCCTCAACTCTGGGGTGATGTCGCCTTGCTAATGCCCTTTCCAAGTCTCTCCTCAGTCGTTGGTACTCAGCCGCATGCACGTATCCTTTCTCGAAGGTTTACGGAGTCATTGTTATGAGGCCCTCGGGGTTGGGTACTCCTCCCCCCAACAGGATCCTTGTCGGGTCTCCTCCTTCGGGGGTTAACATCCTCGTCATACAACTCCTCATCATTAGAGTAAGGTCTAGAGAAATCCCGATTCCTTTGTCGTGAGTATAGTGGGGCAGCAACCCTTGCTCATGAGAAGGCTCGTAGTTTCTCAGGAGCCCATAGCGAGGGTCGAGTATTACAGCAAACGAGACCTGCAAAGTAGGAGAAGCGATAAAAGTTGTACTAAGGGGTGGAATTACTTGGAGTGGAGAAACCGAAGCATGGATAGATACATCATGGTTGGAAGGATGAACGACGATGCTAGAGGGTCTGGACACCGGGTACTTGCTTCAGGGCCCTCAACGGAGGTGGTTGGAACAATAGCTGCTTGTTCCCGTGTCGTGGCAGGGGGAACGTTGGTGTCAACAGTGGTAGTAGGGACTTCTCCTTCGAGGGTGCTCGCGGTACTTCGTGTTTTTGTCATGGTTGTTATTCCCTTCCCACAAATGGCGCCAAATGTTACGGATTAAAAACTAGGTTGTCTTTAATGTGTAATTAATGTTAGGGTTTGGGGGAGTTTCGAGCTTTGATGGCTACGCTTGTGTTTCGTGACTTAGTTCTGCTCTCATAAGATGCCTACGTATCTCAAGCGTGTTGAGAATCAAGCCATACGTGGTTCTAATATTGAGGGGTTAGACCCTTTATATAGGCGCACAAGGGCCTTGGAGTTAGATTAGAAATAGGAGACTGGGTGACCAAGTCTCCTAGTGACGTAAGATTGTTATAATCTTCTAGGAACGAGGGTCCTCATTGGAACCTTCTCACGTTAAGGTTTCGAGATCCTTCTAGGATGAGGGTTCTCAATGGGCTTCTTGGGCCTTTACTAAGCCTCTTATTAACTAATTATGAAAATAACAAATCCAACTGATCTTTGGATTACAAATCGAGTTGATCCTATGATTTATTTTCCTTGTTCGTTTTAAGGCCACAAGCCTTTTGATCATGCTGGGTTTAATAAATGAAATAATAAATGTTATATTTATTATTTTTTTAGGGTTATTTTTTACCCATATCAGAAAGTATTTCAAATAATAATAATACTAAATTAAATAATTAAAAATTAAATATAAGGAGAACATTTAATAAAAAAGATCTTATCTTTAAAATACTAACTAAGGTCCTGTCAATAATAATATATTTAAAATTATAATATTTATAATTCCAAATATATTAATACAGGTTTTAAATTTGAATTTAAACTAAAATATATTAAAACTTAATATTTATATTATTAATTTGAAAAATACTAATTTATATTAACTACATGTTAAAATTTAATATAATATTATTATTATTATAAAAACACTAGCAAGTAATTCCGGTTCAAACAATTATAAACAACTACAAAAAATTCATGCATAAATATTAATATTAATTTAATAAATACATATAAAAATTTATAATTTAAGAGGGATATAAGTTAGTAAAAATAAATATACAATAAATCATCCTCAATTAATTATATTTTAAGATTTAACTAAAGAATCTCGCAGGTAAATTTCATATAACTAGTTACATTACATTAAAAAAAAAAAACGTAACTACTTGTTGCTGCCAGGCTTGCTATGTTCCCTAAAGCGCGTGATTGGATAAATAGTTAATAAATTGCATACATTCTGACATACAAGAGACCCTTAATAGAAAAATGAGTGAATAAAAATAATTCATTGCTTGCGTTCTTGTTACACTGAATCGTACACAATCAGATATATAATTTATTACATCGCATATGATAATCATATGTCACACTTTAAAAAAGAACAATATACTTGTACGTATTTTATAGAAGGATTCAATATCTAGCTAACAACTCACATGGGACAGTCCAAAAAATGTCTCTTCCCATGCCTAAAATAAATTAAAATTTAAAAAAAAAGATTGTTTTTTGTTACTGTCAGCAATGTCTTCAAGTAATTTACCGAAGATCATCAAATGAATAAAAATAAATGATTGTAAAAAACCAAATTATTTAGCAAAAATCCCATAGACGAATGTCTTCTCCTTCTTCATAGAAATGATCATCGATCATCATGGATGGTTGTGGATGATCGAATATTAACATATCATCAATCATATCTCTGAATTTAAATGAACCAAAGTTGTTGTTAAACCATGGTGCAGTATGGTCCATTATGTTCATTGCAGTTTCATCAGGTTTGTAATAGTCTGCAAATTTTGATACCAATGACATGTCATCTTCAATGATGTTTAATGGAGAGGAGGATGAAAGCGAAGGCGATGAGGCAGCGGAGGTGGAGGAGGTGGTGGAAGGGAGTGGCGGAGATGGGATGTTTTCCGGGGTGGTGGTGGCATTGTCAAGAAAAGCATTTGCAGCTTGTGCAGCTACTTTTTGGATAGTTTTTGGTGACATGGTTGTTAATTGGTCATTAGTAAGAGGGAAGTTTTGTTGAGAAAATGTTGGAAAGTTGAGATTTGCTGAGGGACCTTTAAGGCATAGGAGTGCAGCATCATAAGCCCTAGCTGCAGCTTCTGCAGTTGAGTATGAACCTAACCAGATTCTTGTTTTTTGATTTGGTGCTCTTATTTCGGATACCCATGAGCCCCAGCTTCTCATTCTTACTCCTTTGAATTTCTTCATCTTTTTGTTAACTGATGAAGGTGATAAAGAGGATGACTTGTTGATGCCTACATCTTTGGCTGCAGTCCCATCTGATTGAACACCGAGTTCTGTTTTCATCACCATTGTAATAAGTTGTAGTGCAAGTTTGTTTTTGTTGTTGTGTTTGAGAGGGAATGGAATGGAAGTGTTGAATTGGGAATGAAATGATGGAGGGTAGGTCTGGTATTTATAGCTGGGGGTTGGGTTAGGGAGTAGAATAAGTTTAGTCAAAGAAGAGTAAGGTTCTACTTAGTTACTTCTGGTGCAAAATGGTTGCCAGATGTGTTACAGTTTTGTATTGGTTTTAAATAATAGATCCCGAAAGTGATTGATTTAACCTTTCCATATTTTGTTTAAAATGTTGTAAATAATAATGTATGTATAGTACACTGAACCACTGATACCATAAGTCGATAATTACAAGAATAAGGATCATGTTTGTTAAGCTTAAAATCCGAACATATAAAATAAATTTTAATTTTGAGTTACAAGGATATGTTTGTATAATAGTATTTATTATCTCAGTTTTAAGAATTTCGGTCGTCCACTTTAATTCTATTTTTACTCATAGGTGTAGAGATCAATTATACAATATATTACTTCTCTACTATCCGATCAATAATCAAATAGTAAGAGTATTGACAAATTTACTTAGAGACCATTTTTGTATACATCCTTTTAGGACCCCTTTTCCTATGAAGGTCTACACATGTATTATTATGTCAAGTAGACAACAGACATTCAAAGGTTAAAAAACCTGAAACTAATTCTCTTTATTTTGTACTATCTTCAATTATATGTATATTGAAGCGACATCATTAGTAGATGTTATCTTTCGATTTTGTTTTGTTTCATCGTAATTGTTTATATTTGAAAGATGAGTTGAATATCTAATAAATTCACTGAAATTTTATCAATAAATCAATTTTCTCCAATAGTTCAAATTTCAGTCCAAAAATAACTCATATATTTTATATGACTCAAATTTTAGTTACATTAAGCTAGTTTGAACATATTGAATTGTAGTATATATATTATTTAAATATAATCCTATATTAATTCCCAATTATGAAATAATTTTGTAAGTGATAAATGAGTTTTTTTCTTGTGTTAACGATGATAAATGAGTTTAAACTTGAGTTTCAGTTGAGTTTTTAAATTTCATTTAATTGAATGAGTTACAATGAAACATATATTATATATTACTTATTACTTAGTACGATATATAGTATATTAAAACAAAGTCTAATGTGTATTTCTTTATAAATAGTTTATAATTAGTTAAAAATATATATATACATATTAATTTATAACTTATAAATTAAATAAGTTAAACGGCTGTAATCCATATAAGTATACGCACATAATTGGACAGGAAAGAGATAGAGGGAGGAGCAAGGAAAGCTCGCTCGTAGTTTGTTCTGGAGCTTTTGACTTACTTCACAAGTTACTCCTTCCCATAATACACGAAAATGACTCCCTCAAATACTGTAAATTTTTATTTGATACTGACTTTTCTGCTGGACTATACATATATCATACAGTATTGTTTTTGAGTTGTACACATTTTTGCACATGGCCATGTTATATCTACATAGCTACCATTCAGTTTATTTATTATTACTGTACTTTCATCGATATAATTACATAACATAATATTAGTTCTCCATAGCGCGTAACTCTCTCTCTCTATATATATGATTAAGAATAATATTTAAATTTAGAAAAAAAGGAACATAAAATATATTTTAGGTAATCTCCTAAAATCATAATATAAAATAATAGTATATTAATAAATTTTTATATGAATCCTCATTTTACAAAAATACTCTTACCTTACATATAAAATCCTATGTATCTTAGATAATTTACTAAGATGTATATTAGGCTCTCTTAAATTTATGTATAAAAATAATATTTAATCTATAGTAATTAAGATTGACATTGCAATTTAAAGAGTTTTGACTATAAATAATTAAATTTATATTTTAATATAAATTTTTTAAATAAAAATGTTCAATAAATATTATAATTCACCAAGAATATGAAAAGAAAATAATCCTAATTATTATATATGTAACGAGTGAATGACACATATCTATATTATATTATTATAGTCCAAATATTAAAAAATTTGGTAGGCGGTCGGGGCTAAGGGCCTAAAAAATATACTTATTATAATATGAACACTAACTATTTACATATATATATATATATATTAACTAAAATTTTAGTTTTTAGGCCAAATTATATATTTATTATAACACGGTCCAAATTATAACATATTTATATTAAATATAAATTTATATAAAAGAAAATATAATAATATTAATTTAAATTCTTAATATTATAACATTTTATATTAAATATTAATAAAAATATAAATAAAAAATCAATTTATTTAAATATTAAATATTAATTACCTCTGCCCGGGTTATAAGCTTCTAGCAAGATACCAAATTAATATATTACTTGGCCACTGTATGACTTCACTAAATGTATTTTGTATGCATATAAAAAAAATGGATAGTGTATGTTACTACTCCTGTATTAGTAGAAAAAAAGTAGGGAATCAAACATCATAGGATTCTGCGAGAAGCAGCTTCCTGGATTTTGCATGTGAGGAAAGAGAAAGACAGAGAAAAAGAGATGTTTACTAATTTATTGTATTTAATTAAATCATAAGATTGCGTGTGTAGCCGTATCTATAGGCCAGAGGACTAGGGTAGCAGTTATTTTTTTCCTTTATACCTAGGTTGACAGTTACTACAGTTATTTTTTTCCTTTATACCTAGGTTGACAGTTACTATATCATAGTAATAAGTAACTGCAAATTTTCACCGAAAATTAAAACCCAAGCTAATGATATAATAGTGTATTTAAAATTACACTAACTGCTAAAAACGAGAATTAAGAAAATTAATGTCTTAAATCATTTTTTATTTTCTAATAAATATTGTCGTTTTACCAAAACAAAAACAAAAACAAAAAGTTAGAAATTCCTAGGCTAATTAAAACTAAGAAAAAATTAGAAATAAAGAAATAAACAGCTGGTGCTTCACTGGCTAAATGTGTAAGGCACAACAAAACGCGTCATGGGGCTTTCAAAAATGAAGTCTTTTTCTGGCTCTCTTTATGATCAAGACTGCGCAGGTGGGTACACAATACAGATTAAGATTAGATATAAGCAGCATGGACACACAATGTGCTTACGCTTCTATAACTTGACTTTTGTTCTCCTATACATACAAATACATACATGTGTAATGTATTAGTATAATTTATATCTACCAGTAGTAAATTATATTATATACTATGTGATATACGAGTGTAAAGGGTATATTTTTTGTAGAGTAAATCGAGGAGATTCTCATGTGGTACGGCATGACCATAGCTTAATAATCAACTTATTTGGCAGTGGTACTAGTTTCTGGAAATGCCAGCCCAAAATTACACATGCACGCTGTTTTCATACCACATCCAAAGAAATTCCAAACTCGATTATATATACAAATGCTACTCCGTTTGGAATCATGTGAATTTCTAGTGTGAATCAATATCATGCATGTGCTTTCTTGGGTTTTTCAAAGCTTACAAGTAGTTTAAACAAGATGTTTTAATTTGTTTAAGGTTAATATTCCAACATGAAGTACTCCATCACTTTTGACTTCGATAACTTAACCTTTATGATTATGGTGGATCGCGGATATTAATAAATTATGTATTAATTATTTATAATTAGATTTTAATCATGCAGGGATATTTTGTTTTATTAAGTAAATTATTTATTTTAAATTACTAATATTTTTATGATTTTAAAAAGTTTTAATATATTATAATTATATTATTTTTTAACTTATAGAAAATTATAGAATATTAAAAATAATATGCATATCGCACAAAATATAAATTTATATTATTAATATATAAATATGTAAAAAAAATGATTCGAAATATTATGAATATTTTTTTTTAATATATCAAACAAATGTTTAATATATTTATGATTATACATGTTAAATTTAAATATATTTTTGATAAGATCCCTATTATATTTATTATATACAAAATTTAATAGATATTATGGTATATGAGATGTAATATATATGTATGTGTTAATAATATAATAATATAATTATTAATTTGGATAAGATTTTTTATGTTGTTAGATTTTCAGTAGTATAATATTAATTACAATTTATAAATAATTATATAACATATATAATTTAAACCTTGCATCAATAAATAATAGATGTTACTATATTACTAATGAGATTTAAACTTTAAGTTAATATTAAAAATAAAATAATACATAATAATTACTGTCATAATAATTTTTATATCCCAATTTTTCATACTAATATATGACAGGTTCTTTATTGAAACAAACATTTTTCTCATATATAAATTGATTAAATTTAAAAAATGTATTAATATTTATTAATTTATATTATTTATATTTATTTTATTTATTTAAAGCATAATTCAAAGTATGTGATAACATGTTTTTTGATATAGTATTATATATAATATAGCAACAAAATAGAATGTGTATTTAATATCTTAGGCTAAAATTGAACTTTTAGCCGCCTAACTCAAATAATTATTTTTAAAAAAAACTAATTTCTTCGATTCCATTCAAACCAATGAATTAATAAGGTTTGTGGGTACTCAATATAATAATTTCTCACGTAAGTGTAACTGATTCTCTGTATAAAGTCATCCTTATATCTTATATAATATATTAAATATTTTTATAAAAAAATTTGGATAAAAAAAATTTTAATTTTCCGTCTCGTAAGAAAAATGCATGGCGTCCCTCCTTTTCTCTGTATGTAAAACTCTATTACTATCTCTACTCTACTCTAATAATAATACATAATAATATGTGTGATATATGACATGTCTCCATATAAATCTAATATAAAAAAATATTTTAATATTTTAAATCAATTATAAAAAAGTTTACTATACGGAATAGAATTATCCCATAAAAATTCGTAACTATCTTTTGTCTCTGGATTACGGGATGCTCCAGTTGGATTTTGGATGTTGGACCACCTCAAGATTAAATATAATTTTGTAAACTTCGTGTGGGATGTAAAATCGCTCAATTCTAACATCTAAAACTCAAAATATGACCCAAATAATATATTTCATGTAAATAGCACAATAATTACGAATTTTCTTTTTAATTTAACTCCTAAATAGATCTTTAAGTTCAAATTTATATATTAGTATATTACTAAAATATCTAATACAGTTTGAGTTATAATATGAAGAGGGGTAAGAAAAATTATAGTTGTTAGGAATCTTAATAATAATTATCACTTGCAAATAATTAAGTACATAATATTATGTACTACCTCCGTCCCACCCAATTGTTTACGTTTCGGAAAGAAGGCCTGACACGCATTTTAAGGTGCATATAAAGTATAGTTCCATAACTTATTTTTTTAAAAAAAATTCTGAATAAAAATTTAATAATTTTTATTTAGAAAAAAAAAATTAAAAATAAGTTATGGAACTATACTTTATATGCACCTTAAAATGTGTGTCGGACATTCTCTCTGAAACGTAAACAATTGGGTGAGACGGAGGGAGTAGTTATTAAGAATCGATCCTTTGACATTTGGTAGTATTTGAATAAAATAACTCTTACTCTTATTATATATAGGATATAATTTAAATATTTAATTTAATGTAGTAATTTATTTTATTATTAATTTCTTATTATATTTTTATATAATAATTTTTAAATATTAAATACTTTATATATATATATTTGTTGATAAAGTTTGGTTAGTTTGCAAAAATATAAAGAAAATTTAATTCAGATATCTTGATCTACGGTTGGATCATTTTGGGAGTCAAAATCTTTCTTCTTTGCATTCTCATAAACTCATTCTGGTAAATTGTTTTGTGGTTCCGGTAAGTTGTTTTGTTGACAGTTTCATTCTGGCAAGGTTTTTTAAAGTTCTAGAATCTGCATTTCTGAGTAAGATGACCTTTTCCACCACATTTGTTGCATTTGTTTCAGGGCACAACATACTTGTATGATTTGCCTTTTCTTCTTTCATATTTCAAAGTTTTATCATTTTTGTTAAAATTTAGACCAACTCCTTCTTTGTCTAACGATACATTGATATTTTTCATCATGAATTTGAGACCTTCTTCTCCCTGGATGAAAGTTCTCATTCTTTTTCTGAATGTAAAAATTTCAATCTCCAAGGATTTAATATTTTCAGCTTGCTGAGATGTAGAGATAATAGACAGTGATATTGTATTGGCAGCAGGCTGAGATGTTTCCGCCTTAATGGATTCTCTTACTTGGAATATTTCCAGGCATACATCTCTTGCCTCAATGTCATTCTTTAATTCCGAGATCTCATCAGATAGAGCATTATTCCTTTTGAGTAGAATTTTATTGAAACCTTCTAAATGTTCCACCTTAGTTTTGAGTTCTTTGATTTCATCTTCATCTTTAACAGTAGTAGGATCCTTGTTTTCAATCAGTCCGTCCACTTTTTCCATTAAATCATGAACTAGCTTCTTTAGATAAGAATTCTTTTATGATAGCTTTTTGTTTTCTGCCTTGATTGAGAAATCCTCTAATAGAATATTTTCATGGTCTTGCATGGTTAGTTGTTCCAAAATAATATTATTAGAAGATATTCTAAATTTAAACGAGTTTACGTCACTTTTGTCATCTTCTGAATGACTTTCTACAAGAACTTCATCTGAATAGCCACGAACAGAATCATCAACAAGACTTACAAGTGCAAGATTGACCATTTCTTCACTAGTATCACCACTAGAAAAGGAATCATCATCATCATCACTCCAAGTCATCAAGGCATTTGATTTCTTCTTTCTGTCTTTGAACCTTGCACGCTGTTTTGATTTGAGCTTATAACAATCCTTCTTGTAATGACCAGGTTTTCCACACTCAAAACAAGTCTATTCTCCTTTTGATTGTTTAGAGAATTTCTTACCTTTTGAGAAGCCTTTCTTTTCCATCTCGATTTTATTCTTTTCTCAATCATTCTTTTAATTTTCCTTGACATAAGAGCAATATCTTCATCAGATTCTTCTTCAGATTATGGCTTGTTGTTACCGGCATGAAGTGCCAAATTCTTCATCTATGGGATTGGCTTTGAAGAACCCTGATATTTTCTTGCATTAATCTTCCTTTCAAATTGTTTCAATTCAGCAAATACATTAAGAGTATTCATAGTGTCAATTTTTAGTGAAGATTGCAAAGTAGTAACTTTCGGCTCAAAGACACGTAAAAAAATACTGATGATTTTAATATTGATCTTTTCTTAAGGGATAGTCTTGCCAAGATTTTGAAGACTATTCATATTAGTTTGGAACCTTGCTTGAGTTTCTCTGATTGATTCACCTTATTTGAGCTTAAAGTTTCCATATTCATTCATTAGCTTGTTGATTTTGACCTTTTCAAAGATTTCAAACCTTCATGACATAACTTCAAAGTGTCTCAAATTTACTTTGTTATTTTGCATTAGGAAACTTTATCACTTTCAGAAATACTAAGACCAGTGATTATAGTGTTCTTAGCACGGTTGTTGTAACTTAGCTTTATTAGCTCATCCGCATTAAGTTCATCAGTATCTTTTTTCTTTGCCATCATTTTTTAGAAATGTGAATGGACTACTATAAGTAACTCTTCATTCCATTAGTTCTCTTTCTAAATGAGACTTCATTCGACCTTTCCACCAGTTGTAGTTATCTGAACCAAGTAGCAATGGTAGCCTAGAATAAGAGTTTGCTATAGGATATGCGTTTGTAGGATATGCGTTAGCCATATGATCAATACTTTTTTGTTACAGAAGATATATATTAGTATATCAATACTCTGATACCAATTATAAATGCACATATAGGAAGTGAATAGGTATTATAAGGCTAACTATGTCCAATTTTAATGTTTACCAAGTATAATAGATGATTGTTATTAAAGCAGTTGTTCCTAGTATAATGACTTACTGTTTTAATTCTGACCTCTAGTTATAATGACTTATGTCCTGGTCTCTAACCAACTTGGTAAGATAATATATTATTAATCAAATATAAAATTGATTACAAAATAATAATATATTTTCATGAACCCAGTCACTGAAAATGACTTACTATTATCCTATTAACTTGAGCAATCAGCTAATTGTACACCAATGTTTCTCCTTGGCAATATGATCCTTGAACCTTTAAATTTCTTGAGCTCCACTCGTTGAATTCCACTTGTTATTGACCTCTTTGCGCCCTTCAATCAGTGTATGTTATAGCAACAAGCTCCCTTGATCTAATCTAGACCCCTTACCACTTTTCAGTAACTCTTACATACAATCAAAATGTAGAATGTTTACAACTCAAAATATATTCTCTATATGACACATATATAATATATATGAAGCTCGAGTTAGATAATATAAATTAAAAGCTTTTAAAGATTATATGAATAGAGTTTTGTATTGCTAAAACCGTTTGAAAACTTAGCCCATGTTATATATACAATATAATAAATGGCTAGTATGAATTATAGATATCATTGCGAAAAAATTAATTCAAACTAATATATAGATATAGGGGATAAGGCTGAGTAAAAAATGTTTAAAAGATCTCCTCCTATAAATATAGAAAAATAGATAATTAGTTATAATTTAAACGAGTTTGAAATTAAATCAACTATTTCCTATAAACTGCATTTTAAAAATATATATTGAGCTTAATATGTATTAAAAACGTATTATATAGATATATACTCCCATAATTAGAAACCTATTTGAATCCTATATCTATTCCAAGAATTCCGGATAAGAGTTTTTTTTATTGGACTTCATCTTAGTAGATTGGTTTATCATAAAAACTTATTGTTATCATAACAGTTTGTTATTATGCTGATATGCTATAGTTTTTGCAAAATATGTTAGCATATTACAATATGATAGGCTATTATTAAGCATATAGAAAACAAACTAGCAGCTTGTTGGTATATGTATCATTAAAATTCAGGGTTTACACAATTATAACATTAGAAATTTAAAAATATTTCCAAATACTAGTCGATATCGTATGATTTTAGCGTGTTGATGTTACATATAACTATATTGCAATGAAAAAGTTGTAAGAAGAAATTATCATACTAATATTAGAATCATTGATGTTACTACTGGGCTTTATATTCATAATAATGTTATGCTTGCCTTTGGTACTTTGGAGAAACAAATCTTGATCGAACCTATATTTGCTTAATGGATACATGCAATCCGCTCATGGTAAAACTTCATACGGCTTTGATGTACTTTTATCTTTAACAAACGGCCCAACATTCAATGCAGGTCGAAGCATATGGTTGACCTATATTGATGTTGTTAACAAGGACCGGTGAAATAAAGATATTAAAATTATAACAAATTACTAAGTTGTGAATTATATTCCATATTTATATACTGAAATTATTACTTGATTTAGAATTATAAGTATTTTTTAACTAATTTATGAAGTATAATATATTGTAATTATTTGTTTATTAAATATATTCAAATTTAAAAGAAATTTTAAAAATATATTATGAAACCGCTGCGAGACGCGATTTATTGGACTAGTTATATATAATATCTAATATCCATCATATTTACTCATAATTTGACACATGGTCAATCTTATCTGTCCTTATGTATATCTATTAATTAAAATAATTATAAAGTATTTATTCTATTAGTATTACCGTTTTATATAATCTAATTTTTGAAAATAAAAGTTTACTTAATTGAATTAGAATTAGAATCATATAAGTATATGCATGTACAATAAATTATTAAAATTTTAATTTAATATTCTAAATATATGACAACATTTTTATGATCAATCAATGTTAATATTATTAAAATTTAATAATTTATTAAAAAAACATTATTTAAAATAAGAATATTTTCGAATTATAAACCATCATTATACTCAATATATTATCCAATTATTTTATGTAAAATAATAATAAAATCATTTTTAAATATAACTAACTATTATAACTAACGTCATTGGAGTACAAGATCGTCCAACAAATTTTACCTAATTATATATATTTAGCTAACAATTTTAACAATTAATAGTGTTTGTTTAGCTTAACTTGTTTATCAGGAAAATATTTTTTCCGAATTACGTAGTTTAGTTTAAGAAGATAATTTCAGGACAATTATTTTCTTGAGAAGAATAAGTGGTACTCCGTTCATTTTATATTAATAGTGCACTTTGAAAAAATAATGCAAATTAAAAAAAATTATTATTTATAAATTGTACCCATATTAATTTATTAAATTGATTAAATATAATATATGATATGAGTTGAACTTGGAAATATAAATTAAGAATATGTGTACTAGAGTTGTTTTTTAAAATATAAACTAAATTATATCTTACATTAAAAGTTGAAATGAACAAATATTTTAAAATAATTTTTTTTAAAAATGGATTATTAATATGAAACGGAGGAGTAACCGGCAGATAAATAATTCAAAGGTTTTATAAGATTGTAAGCTCCCAATCGACCTCCCGACTTGATTGCTTTTTACGAGTAATGTGTGATCTGGGTTATGATTTATAGAGTGTCCAGTGTCAAATTTCATAACTTCTGGTCAATATGAATCAGTTGCGCAGTAAAAACGCTTTATTTTAACATGAGAACTTTGGAAAATCAAAGTTCAGATGCATATGACATATTGACATAGTATGTTAAAGAGTTCCAAACATTTAATCTATTGACGCTACCTTTCTCTTAAAATAATTGTTATTTTAAATTATATATAATTTAGTTATATTAATTATTTTTTATTATAAGAAATGTTAAAAAAATAATTTATATAAATCTATAACTTAAAAAATTTCGGTTCCAATAGTAGTATTAATTATGTAGGTTAAAAAAGTGAATTCACGGCTTTCAAGAAAAAAGAAAGTGAGTTCACAACTGATCGAAATAGCAGGATCAATTTTAAATTCTGACCATAATGTGGAAGATTAAAATACTCCATTAGCGTGTGTCCGGCACACACCCAAATAGACTCCATTAAACAACTCCTTCAAAACAAGCAAGTTTTTAAATATAAATAAATATATACACAAACCTATAAGTATGCATATTAGTTTTCCTATGAACATGCAAAACCAAGAATGGTGTCGTCAATCCGTACAGCAAACGCTCCATCCTCTCTTCTTCCCCTTACTCGATCTATGGTGGACAGTATATAATGTGAAATCACAGAAATTATAAACAATTCAACTCAAGTACAATACGAGCAATTATTATTAACTTGTAAGACGTGAGATTAGAGACATGGATCATTTGTAGAGATTTTTGCTAACTAATCTTAATTAACACTTAGATCCATGTTATTGTTCGTTTAACTTTTTTTTCACTGTAATTTACTCCTTCCGTCCCAAGTCTCCCAAATTACTTGTAAAAAAGATGTGCATATTTAGGAGTTATAATATAAAAATTATTTTTCATTTATATTTTATTAATTAAAATAATTGAACTAATTTTAATGTATAATTTGAATGATAATTATTTCTATATTAATTACTAGACCTCACAATTCGGGTAACCGGATCGGTTTCGGATCGGATCGGTTTCGGATCGGATCAATTTTCAGTTATTAGATCGGATTGAATCGGATCTAGTTCGGATTAAAATTGGATAAATTTCGGATTAAGTTCGAATTTTTATTATTTCGAAACGGAAAATACAGTATAAATTAATCATGAATTAGTTTTTAATTACATTAAAACTAAAATAATTTAGCAAAAAACTAAAAATATAAATTGTTAAGTAAGTTTATCGAAATAATACCTTATTTATTATCTTTCTCTTTGTGTTTTTTAATTTGTTAGATTTTAAAAATTATTTTTTTATTAAATATATCAGCTGTAATATAAAATATTATAAGTTTTAAAACTTTGATTGTATAACCATTTTAATTTTTTGATATAAAATTATTGTAAATATGAATTTTACGTAAGAATATATTAATTTAAACAATGAGTTAATATATAAACTATATGTTATGACCCAATCAAATATGACTGTTACATTAAAATTCAATTAATTTATTTTCTAATTCGTTGTAATTTGTATTTATATCGAATTTGATCTCGTACTTCGAGTCCTATTCGATTCAGATGATTTTTTATTCGGTTTTAACCGGTTTCTAAGTCGTTATCGGATCTAGTATTTCGAATTATTTTCGGTTAATTTTTCGATTCGGATAATTTTCGGTTTGGGTTAAATCGGTTTTCGGATCATTATCGGATTGTATAATTCGGATATAAAATTAGATCTCGGTTCCATGTATTTCGGTTCGATTTTTCGGATCTGGTACCCGTTTTGCCATACCTATTAAAAACTAGTAATAGTATCAATAATCTGGTCAAATAATTATTTTAAAATTTTATCAATAAAAATGTATTGAAAATAGATAATGGATATGTATTATGGGATATAATTTTTTTTTTTTTAAAAAATGATATATAAAATGAAACAAAGAGAGTATTCATTATTTAATAAATTTTGAAAATGTGTAAGAATCAAATTCAAGATCTAAAATAATACTGGATTAACCATTACTATATAACAGGGTCTTACTAATGTAACGACATGTTTATGCCACACTCATTTCACTCCGTAGATGTTTCTATCTAGTATCTTCTTCCACGAAATTTCTGAGGATTAATTTTTACATCAACATAGTTAATTAAAACATCATTGTCTATCCGTACGTGCAATTATTATATATTCTCTTTTTGTTATATACTCAGTATTTCGTAATACATGTGGAAAGGTGTTACACTGTGATCGACTCCGATCAAAGAGCACTTCTCCCATGGCCAATTTTGTACATGCATTTAAATATTCTTGTAAATTGATATGACATTTTTGATGGGCCAATTGACAGGTATGGTGCTGTAAAGGGGTATTTTTCTTTTTATATGTAAGCTAAATAATTTATAAATGTAGATTTCGAATATACGAATCGAAACTCAAAAAAACAGACGTAATTTCATTTCTATATGACACAATACTACAAATTATATCGTAGGCTAAGGTAAAATTTAACTATTAAAAAAGTGGTTGCATTAAATATTAGCATTAATTGGTATGAACGGAATGAATTAAATAAAATAATAAAGTTAAAAAAATACTGGCTACTAATTTTATCATGTACTCCGTATTTATATTCAACTACTCGAGGATCAACCTAAACTAAAATGAAAATATACGATTTGTTACATTATTTCGTTGGGTGAAAACTATTATTTCACATAAACTCCTTTTAATTTATTGTTATAAAGAATTCAAAGGTTTTCTTTTAATCAGTGTGTAATATGAAAAGTTATTATTATTATTATTATTATTATTATTATTATAATATAACAAATTTGGGTTTACAAATCCTAAATGAGAATAATAATTGAGGCGGGACATTTCCTTTCGATATGGCACTACCTACAATTATGTATACGGATGAAGATGACATGAATTAAAGTCGTACCATCCGTACGCAGCTGGCATGCATGTACTCGATCAGTACTAGCTTGTAATATCGATGTTAAATCCGTGTTCTTAGACCACGATATTTCGCCAGCTCGCATATTTACATACGTAGGACCAGATTATATATATATATATATATCTGTTCATGTGGTTGAAGAAAATGTAGGATGGTTTAGATATATTACTAGATTTCAATTCGATTAATAAGAATACGAATGATAATTTTTTTTTAGTATATTTATAAAATTCGTATCGAATTCTCATTCGCGTTAATCGGGTTCGGATAATGGAATCCCATAATCAACTGACCCTGTATGGCTCTGGTCTAAACTCTAAAGTCGGATATAACTCCATGAATAGTAAGTAAACAGTAGTGTCAAGTGTGGATGCAGTAGTACCATTGAATATATAATTTGAATGAGATTGGTTTGAAGGGGATGGGTTAATTAAAGTGTTTGTTTCTTTCGGATTTTTGAAAGGTGAATCTTTTACATGTTGGAGGATGATGAGGCATATCCATATGGGCAAGCTCTATGAAGCATCCTCTTCTAACTATCATAACAAATATCTCTCTCTCTCATATTATATATGTATGTATACAGAGAGAAGGAGAGAGATTTGGAGTAGTTTCGAGGAAAAAGAACTATGGTGCTATGTTAACACTTGCCAACCATATCCAAGGGGCAGTGGCACAAATAGATAATGCTTGCAGACAATATAATCTTTTGAGGGAGGGGGGCTTGTTGACTCAATCTTTACATGTACAATTAATTTTATTTATTTAATTTATTGTATGTACTCGTATATACACACACATGCAGGAACCAACGTGGTCTATTTATTATATTAAGTTTTACTCTCATGTTATATTGTGTTATAATTGTATTTTAATTTTCGATTGCCATACTGTCTGTTTAAGAATAAATGAAAATTATAGATGAACTGAAAAATGGGGTATATATGATACTTTGACATGAAACGCAGTAAATAATGTTGCTCGAATTCGTCGAAAAATAATGTATCACAAAAAAATGTCGTTTAGCAACTTCAGCATAAAATAGAATACTATTATTTACATTCTTTTTCATCACCCTTGCATAACACTGCTTGTTCACTATATATGAATTGGTTGGTATAGCAGGTGTTATGTTCGATAAATTCGAGATCAAAACCATTTCAATTTAAATTCACAAAATCTCTGTTGGAATTGGAACTAAATTTTTATAACAAAAGAAAACGAGCACATAAACATTCCTTTCGCCTAGCCCGAGTGCCTTGACATCTTAATTTCTGCAACACGAGTTGTTAGTAGGGACGTGCTTCTAATTCCTGTCAAAGTGTTCATTTTTTCCACAAAAAAATGTGTATAAATTATCCATGTGCAATGCTGTAGACGGCAGGTATGAATGGACATTGACACAGTAAATATGTTAGCCAAGGTTGAAAGTTCCCTTTTTCCAGAATTTTTGTTATCCACAGCCTGTCAAGAAATACCTGCTATTCTGCTTTCGTTTTCTAACTTATTACTACCAAAAATTCTGCAACTCCAACTCAAGTCAACATTCTGCCAATGACTATGACACTGTTTGGCCGAGCTTATTTTCCGAAAATAAGCCCTTATTTCCGGAAAAAAGTAGGTATATATGTACTTTTTCTGAAAATAAATAACTTATTTTTTATTTTAAAGATAATATTTGGTTTTAAAATTCTAAAAAAAATATTTATCTTTAAAAAAAATATGAAAATATGTATAAAAAAATTATATGAAATAAGTAACTTATTTTAAGTTTAAGGAACCCCAAACGGCCACCATATAGATGGGTACACACATTAGGGTGAGTGCATATCTGTAATGCAACTTAAAATATGTTACAGACAAAAGGAAAGCCTTAGGAAGCTCACCAGAGCCAACTTCACTGTTTCACCAAGAACAACGAATAAGCCTTCATCCCAACATTAAGGTATGCTTGTGCATGCTGGGTTTATACATCAGTGAAAACATTCATTGAGAGTTGAGACTACTAGAGATATGTTTGTTGGAAATCTGAATAGAACTGAGCTTATATCTCAAGAACCCTACACCATACTTTAAATGACTACTAGAAATATGACTGAATTCATTGTATATTTGTATATTAATACAGACGGCAATGATATAATACTTTATATACAGTAGTACACACTTCCAATTCCTACTTGAGCATGGTAAGAAACAGGCTTGTACCCCAATCCCCACAGATGTTATATATGTCTAATGAAATTACAGATGTGGCAGATATATCTAAAGTGTAAGCAAACTTATATAATCATGATCCTCTGGATGGTTTCATTTTCAATGAGTATCCCCCTCGAACGAACTCAATGCTTTCATAATGGATTCGTATACCTTAATTCCTTCCAAATACACAGAAGCCTCCAAGTACTGCAAAGTTTAAATATGGAGAGAAAAATATATCAGCTATGGGAACCTGTTTAGTACATAGATACACAAGGATGGATTGCAAAATTTGCCTCACCTCATTATGGTCATGAAGTAGAATTGGAGTGTTTTTCATTGGGGAGAAACCAAGAGTAGGGATTCCCAACTGCCTCATGAATCGAGCATCAGTGGTAGAAGATAAGATTTCTGGCTTTGCAAGTTTGCCTCCAGCTGCTATGACAGCTTGCTCGAACACAGACCACCAAGGATTGGAATTGTTTGTGGATGTCATCATTGGGCGGCCTATATAATCTCTCAGAGGCCCTTTCTGGGTTATCTATTGTATCATAATTAAAATTAACAGGGGTTTAGTATAGGAACTAGTTTGCATTATAACTAAAAGCAAGAAAAAAAGCTTTCCAAGATACAAGGATTATCATCTCGGTTTGTTTACTGGGAAAAGTGTTTAGACACCGAGAGGGGGGAAGTATAAACAATGGACAAAACGAACAATAAGAGAAAATCATATTAATAAAAGTTCAGTTAGCAAAAAAAAATATAATGAAAGAAAACATAGGGACGCATCTGACACTAGAAAGCATAATGACCCAAAAAGTACCACATACAAACCATCATGAAGCATTCTTAACCAAAATCTATTAACTCCTTGTCAGAATTGTTCCAGTCGCACTAAACTAACCACAGGACATGATCCATTTAATCCCTTGTCCACGACATGATCCAAGAAACAACCAAAAGTGAGACATAATGGAACTCTAGAATCTATGGAAACTGAACAAAGAGCATGTATCAGAAAACATGCATTACAGTCTTATGAATATCCTTCCTGACCAGTGACCACCTATGGACTCATTACTAATAAGAGACACATAACTTAAGGGTACGTCTATGACACATAGACAAATTGCCTGGAGCACTTCAACGTACATATGTTTGTAATGCAAGGACTCCAGGTGATTAAGTGCCACATGGCACTTTCATTTTTAAATAACAATATCAACATACAGTTAAGAAAATCCTTAGTTCCATAAATACTGGATTGTGGCAACATACAATTAAGAAAATCCTAAGTTTCATAAATACTCAATTGTGCCTCTTTTAGCATTCACAAGTCATACCTCAACCATTTACCAAAGAATGTAGTGACAACTGAACGTGCACCTAATACACTGTTAAATAAAAATTATAGGCTGGGGGGCTAGAGCCAGAGCTTTTACGTTGCCATGCTAAGCTCATAGAGTTACAGTGCACTGAATTACTAATCCTGTTGGAATGTTTATACTAAATCTGAATATCAGATAGAAAACCAAAGAAGAGAAGCAAGATTATTTGGGGAATATATTTTTTCTCTTAAAAAACACATACATATTCATCCTCTATTTATACTAGAGAGAATGACAATTGTTCATGCATTGTATTAATTTAAAAGTACATGTATAGAACTCAAAGGTTGTAGCACTAAATTTCTGATACATGCACCACTTCTAGTTCAGACCCCATTCTTGTTTTAGTTTATTTCCAACAACTTCCTCCCTTAAACTAAAACAACATCTTGCGATCCTTCATTCCAACCATCATCCTGAATTTCTCGAGTAGAACTTTTGGCAATGCTTTCGTGAACATATCAGCTATCTGAGCAGGACTGGAAACATGGTGCAACAGAACATTCTTTATCTTTACATTCTCACGAATAAAATGATAACGAACATCTATATGTTTACTTCGCTCGTGATGTACAGGATTCTTTGCCAACTCAATTGCAGATTTATCATCAATCCTGATTTCAGTTGCTTCACGTTGCTTCAGTTGCTTCAATCCTGATGTACAGGATTCTTTGCCAACTCAATTGCAGATTTATCATCAATCCTGATTTCAGTTGCTTCACGTTGAGGGAGTGAAAGCTCTTGAAGTAAATTCCTTAACCATATTGCGTGGCACACACACCAGGATGCAGCAACATACTCGGCTTCACATGTTGATAATGTTACTATAGGTTGCTTCTTTGATTGCCATGTAAATGCTGTATCTCCCATAAAGAACACTTATCCTGATGTACTCTTTCGATCATCTATATCACCACACCGGTCACTATCAGAATATCCCACTAGTTTGTATATATCTGACTTTGAATAGAACAATCCAAATGACGTGGTTCCTTGGATATATAGAAGAATTCTTTTCATAGCTTTCCAATGTGAGTACCTTGGCTGTTCCATAAACCTACTGACAATGCCGATACTATATGCGATGTCTGGCCTTGTACAAGTAAGATATCGTAAGCTTCCGACCAAACTTCGATATATATTAGCATCTACTTGATCTCCTCCCTCAAACTTTGAAAGTTTTGTGCCAGGTTCCATTGGAGTTGCAACTGGACTACACTCATCCATTCTGAATTTTTTTTAGGATATCCTTTGCATATGCTTCTTGTGACACAAATATTCCTGATTCATTTTGCACAACTTCTAGACCATGAAAATACTTCATTAATCCCAAATCAGTCATTTCAAATTCCCGGGTCATTGCCTTTTTAAAATCTCTTATCATTTCTTCACTACTTCCCAAAAATATCAAATCATCAACATAAAGAGCAACAAATAGGATATTACCTCCTTCTTTCTTCACATACAGTGCATGTTCATAGGGACATTGTATAAAACCATTTCTCTTGAAATATTTGTCAATACGTGTGTTCCAAGTGCGAGGTCCCTGCTTTAACCCATATAAGGCCTTTCTTAATTTCAACACCTTGCTTTCTTCTCCAGCCTTTATGTAACCAGGTGGTTGGGTTACATATATTTCTTCTTCAAGTACGCCATTGAGGAATGCTGACTTTACGTCCATCTGGTATATAGGCCAATTAAAGTGTGCAGCTTGCGAAAGGAGAAGTCTGATTGTCTCCATTCTAGCAACCGGGGCAAAGACCTCATTGTAATCAATTCCAACTTTTTGTTTATATCCCTTCACGACAAGTCTTGCTTTATACCTAGCTATTTCACCTTCAGGATTCATTTTCTTCTTATAGACCCATTTTACACCAATAGACTTGTGACCTTTTGGCAATTCCACCAGATCCCAGGTTCTGTTTTTCTCTACAGATCTGATTTCTTCATCCATTGCCGCCTTCCAATTTTCATTTTTTACAGCATCCTCGAAAACAATATCAGTAGTGTCTGCTAGGAGACACACCAGATGTACTTCATCTGTAGATTCATATAAATCTTGTAGAGTTCTTGTCCTTTGCTTGTGTTGCTTGTTTGTGCAATTGGCAATAATGGTCTTGACGCCTGTTTCAAGTTTCTCTTCGATTTGGTTGTCCCAATCCCATGAAGCTTTTTCATTTACGTGCACATCACGACTTACAACTATCTTTTTCTGGATTGGATCAAATAACTTTAGGCCACCTTTTGTTCCTGCTTCATAGCCGATAAACACATATTTTCTGCTCTTGTCATCCAACTTACTCCTCCGTTGATCTGGTATATGTGCATAAGCACTACTGCCAAACACCTTTAAATGTGACACAGAAGGTTTCTTTCCACTCCAAACTTCCTGTGGTGTTTTATTTAATATTTTCGCATGCGGACATCGATTTTGTATATATACAGCACATTGTACTGCTTCTGCCCAGAATTCTTTTGGCATTCTTTTGCTTTTTAACATTGCACGGACCATGTCCAAAATGGTTCAATTCTTTCTTTCAGCCACGCCATTTTGCTGAGGTGAATAGGGTGCCGTTAAGAATCTTCTAATTCCATGCTCATCACAGTATTGCACGAACTCAGCTGATGTATACTCGCCACCCCTATCTGATCGCAATGCTTTAATGTAACACCCAGTTATTTTCTTGACTAACAATTTAAATTTCTTAAACATCTCAAGTGCTTCAGATTTCGCCTTTAAGAAGTAAACCCAAGTCTTTCTTGTGTAATCATCAATGAACGTTATAAAGTATCTCTTCTTTCCAAAGGACATAGGTGTTATTGGTCCACAAATATCAGTGTGTACCAATTCAAGAAGACCCCTGGAATGAAATGTAGTATTCTTCTGAAATGTTTTTCTGATGTGCTTGCCAAGTATACATCCTTCACAGAGTTTTCCGACATAATCAATCTCTGGCAGTCCATAAACCATATTATTTCTCGCCATTTGCCTTAAACCGCCATAATGCAGATGCCCAAACCTCATATGCCATAGTGATGCCTTATCATCTGCATCTACTTGTAGGCATCTTTCTTGCAAGTTTCTTATATCAAGTTTAAACATGCGATTTTGAGACATTTTAATATTCGCAATGAGCTGACCTTCTTTACTCTTTATGTGAAGTGATTGATCTTTCATAGAGATAGAATATCCCTTTTGTAGCAGTTGTCCAACACTAAGAATGTTGGTTTTGATGTCAGGAACATAGTAGGCATCACTGATTGATCCCACTTTGCCATCCTTTTGGGTGAAACAGATCCTTCCTCGACCTGTTACCTGGACTTTTGATTCATCTCCAAATGACACATATCCACAATCTACTTCCTCAAGAGATTGGAAGAGATGTTTATATCCACTCATGTGGTTGCTAGCACCGGTGTCAACATACCATGTTGTATCATTACCAAGAACTGAATCATTATTAGAGAGCAGAAGTATACCGTCATTACTATCTTCCTCTGTTTTTTCATCCTTGGCAGTGAGATTCACCTTTTCTTCAGTCCTCTTATTGAACCAACAATCCTTAGCGAAATGCACATATTTTCCACAATTGTAGCATTCGATTTTAGAACGACTTGTCCTGCCTCCTCTTCCACGATTTCGACCTTGGCCACGCCAGTTTGATTGACTTGGTTGTTCCTTTTCTTCATTTGCACTACTTGCTCGTCCTCGGCCCCTGCCACGATTTAGACCGCGTCCTCCTCGACTACGTCCTCTTCCTTTATTGTGTTGTGTATATAGTACCTTGTCTTCATTAATGGTAGCCTTTACTTGTAACGCTTCCGTAAGATGCTCTTGCTCATTTAACTTCTTTCGTTGTTCATGTGCTTCAAGAGAACTCGTGAGATCCTCAATTGTCAATTCTGTCAAATCCTTTGATTCTTCTATAGCACACACAACGTTCTCAAATTTTCCAGTTAATGACCGTAAAATCTTCTCCACAACTCTTGTATCTGTCAAGGTTTCTCCATTTCGACGAAGCTGATTTACCACAGTTTGTACTCTTGTTATGTATTCAGACACACCTTCTGAATCTTTCATTTTCATAGCTTCCAGTTCTCCTCGAAGGGTCTGAAGGCGAACTTGCTTCACTCTATCAGCTCCCTTGAATGATTTTTCTAGAATTTCCCATGCGGTTTTTGAGTTTGCTGCACTTGCAATTTTTTCAAAGCCCGACTCATCCACAGCTTGAATAAGAGGTAGAGAGCAGTTTTGTCTTTCATCCGGTTGCCTTTTAAAGCCTTCATTTCATTTATTATCAAGTTGTCAATTGTCTCTGGCTCTGTATAGCCAGTTTCGATCACATCCCATGCATCTTGTGCACCTAGCAATGCACACATTTGAATACTCCAATTGTCGTAGTTTGATTTTGTGAGGCGTGGCAGCGGGATTTGTCCCAATGTACTGCTTCCAAGACTTGTCATGGCTCTGATACCAATTTGTTGGAATGTTTATACTAAAATCTGAATATCAGATACAAAACCAAAGAAGAGAAGCAAGATTATTTGGGGAATATATTTTTTCTCTTAAAAAACACATACATATTCATCCTCTATTTATACTAGAGAGAATGACAATTGTTCATGCATTGTGTTAATTTAAAAGTACATGTATAGAACTCAAAGGTTGTAGCACTAAATTTCTGATACATGCACCACTTCTAGTTCAGACCCCATTCTTGTTTTAGTTTATTTCCAACAAATCTCCCGCTCAACCACATTGTCCAATCCGAGCAGATATATGGAAAATCCAAATTATAGTTCTCCTTCCCCATATCTATGCATTCTTGATTATTAATTCTGCTTTCTTCTGTGCTTAGGGAGATATATGTTAGCAAAGATTAAAAAATTCCAGTTTTCAAGTTTCAATATCTACAGCCGTTCATGGAAGGATTCAGTTTACCTTTTATTCTACTTTTAATCTAACTTCTTATTATACAAACCAATTTTGTTTTTTTGCTACTGTGACTAAAGCCAACATTCTGCCTACGACTCGGCACAAATCTATACATATAGATGTATGTATGCACACACAGACATTTGCAGTGTGAGTGGCTGAGTGCATATCTATAATGCAAGAACATAAAATATGTTCCGAGTTATTTCAAATCCTTTTAGAAAGGTTATTTCAATTTTTTCTATAGCAGACTAATGTTTCCAATCCTTTTAGAAAGGTTATTTCAAATTTGTAATCATTGCCAGGAGTATAGTACTTCCCAATTGTTAATATTTCAAAGGAGCGGTATGGGGGCAAATAGATATCTTCGCCTGTGATGACGATGTAGATGGTTTGTGTTTCTACGTACCATAATTTTAGAATTTTATGCTCCGATAGGTTCAAATGAAAAAAAAATAGAGGTGGGATAAGAGGATGAAAGAGGAAAGAGTCAAGAAAACAAGAGCGTGTAAATTTTATATGATAATGTTTGTTAAGGAAATGAAGAGAAGAGATGAGCATTCAGTTAACATTGGTGGGATTGAGCATTACTTTTAGTTTGTGGGAATGAAAATCATGAATATATACACAGTAGGAAAAATTTCATCCTATTTTATTAGTCCTATCTCTTTCATTCCTTCTAACAAAATGAAGCATTAAGGTTATTGTTGTTTTTGTATTAATTGTATCCTTCTGGGTTAAGATGAAACTACAATGCTACAGGAACATTGCAAAGAAAATTATTTTTATACACACACTAGATAGTATATATGGTTGTAAAGTTGTAAGATACTATCTTTTATATACATACAAGTAATGAAAGATGTTAAGCTCTTAATTTACAATCAATTACTTTCAAACTTAATCATTTAAGAAACCATAAATTCATATTATAATGTAAATGATCCTTAAATATTAAATATTTAGATTGACACCTTATGAGGACCTTGTAAGATAGTCTAAATATCTTGCAGCGAGAGAGGTCCTTTCTAGAATATAAGGTTGAACCAAAAAATAGGTAGTCACTCATTACCTACAGTCTGCAAGGAAAAAGCACTAAGAAACAGCTTGAATCACAACCAGAATGGGAGGACATATTCACCACAGAGGGATTGACTAACAAAGAATTGAACCAGAAGGATTGATTGAGGTTAATTAACTAATCTCCTTACTGGAGCTCAGGTTGTGTGCTTTATGCTGCATTAAAAATTAGTTTGTTACATTATGAGATAAACGACTAATTCAATAATGTACACATATGTCTCAAATCAAAACGAACAGAAAAACAAGTTACACATCATTCTCAAATCCTTTCTTTAACAAAAACTCATTCATCTACCTCACTCTTTCCAGGCTCGCCTCCCTCTACACTTCTGTAGTTCTATGAGAGCTAGAAGCCACTATATGCTGTGCAATCCTTACAGAAACTTGGATATTGATTTATGAGGTGTTGTGCTAGTAGATGATAATGAGGTGTATGAAAGCTGGGCTGACAGGGTTGCCCTGGCTCAAGGAGACATTCATATCTGGCATGCTTAGCATAGTAGGGTTTGCAAAGGGATCCGACACCATTGGTATCATTTCAATGCCATCTTATTCATATGTATTATGCTAGGTTTTATTTATAAGAACTCTGTTGAAACTCAAGTTGCTACACAGAGAATTCTCAACAGTAGAACTCTTGTTGCGCTAAGTGGTAGGTCTTATTGACTAAGTCATGCTATTTGTGTTTTCTATTGGTGTTATCTGCATGAGCTTGGTTGATTATTCGAAATCACGCTTCAGTCTCAACTCTCAACATGAGTAAGTATTCTGTCATGATTATGTTGTCCTCCACAAGAGAGTTGTTTCACCTTATACTGAAATCTAAACATACAAAGAATCTAATGTTTAACCATTAAGAAAAAACTCAATCCAAAACTATACAGTGATACAACTTCCTCTACTATTTTCCTTGTATTCTCAAGTTTTTTTTTTGAAGTGAGAGATAAAGATTAGTCTTGATAAAACTTGATTAACAGACATATCACCTCGTATGTCATATTCCTAATAGCTGGTGCCCATTCTTTGGCAATCCTTCTCCTTAACATATCTGAATCAGCTGTTGGTGGTAATCGTACATCAAACCCTGCTTCTGCCTCAGAAGGTTGCATATTCATCACAAATCCCTGCACACATTAAGTTCGTGGATCCTATTAATACAAATAGATTCATACAAAATTTAAAAACAACCAAATTAAAGAATCGCAATAACAAGACAATGCATTCTAAAAAACAGTTAATTATATTTCGACCTTCAAAGTTTTATTAAACATGCACATTAACCTTTGCATAAGATTTCATATATCCCGGTACTAACTTATCAAGGTAAAACTTACAGTTGGGGAAGGAGTACCAGCCTTCAAATAAACAGGATTAACCGAAATAACTTCAGAAGTCATCTTCAATCCAGCCTTAACCAAATCAAACTGATTTTCCCTAAATTTGGTCATAATCTCAACACTCTTCATCAAATTCTCCATAGCACTATTATCAAACAATTTAGACCCATGCCCGGGATTCCCATTCGCCTTGATCACCAAATTCCAAGGTGCTCTATCCGCATAAAACACTCGAAACTCATCATTAACCGAAGCCTGACCCTCGTCCAACATAAATCCAACATTCAGTTCCTTAAACTCTTTAGACTCTACAAACTTCATCATCCCATCAAACCCACCAATCTCTTCATCAGGAACATAAGTCACATGAATATTCCTAATGGGTGTGTTAAAGTTTGGATCTTTTTGTATATTCCGAAGACTTTCAAGGTACTGCATTCCAATGCACTTATCATCCTGTGCTCCTCGGGCATAAATCTTGCCATCCGGAGTCAATGTCGCGGCAAAGGGATGATAAATCCATTTTTCAGGCTCAGCAGGGACAGAATCAATGTGAGAATTGAATAAAATGGAAGGTAAAGAAGGGTTTGAACCAGGGAGAGTTAAGAGAAGGAGGGGTTTAATGAAATTTGGAGAAGATGAAAAAGAAAGGGTTTTGATTTGGAGGTTTGGGATTGTTTGAGCTTGTTGAGTTAAGAAATTAATGGCTGAAGTGTAATCTGGAGTTGGATGAGCTGTTTTGATTCTTAGGTATTGTTGGAATCTAGTTATGGGAGTTTCTTGATTTTTGTACTGGAGTTCTTGATTTAGGTGGGGTGTGGCTGATGAGTAGAGAGAGAGTGAGACAAGGAGGAGAGAGAGCAGAGAGATGTGGAGATTATGGAAGTTGGCCATGGTATGAGAGAGTCAAGTGAGTTGATATTTGAGGAGGGAGATGTAAATGTTGCTACAAGTAGAGGTGGCCAAACCACCGGGGCCGGGTCAGCCGCGCCGGTTTGCCGGCGAGCCGGTTTGGTCACCTTCTGACTCGGGCACGGCATGTCGGGTAAGCGAGTCGTGCCGAGTCGGGGTGATTCAGAAAATCCTTGACTCGTGAACAGCTTGTACGGGTTGGCGGGTTATTTTTTTTTTAATGTTTATTCCATTAATTGCGTTGCAGCAGCTTGCAGGCGAGGCGAGTTTGTTGCGGTTCGGGCCGAGGCAAGTTAGTGACCTCTAAGTTGCAAAAATGACTTAGTTAGTTACGATTACGAATACATATTATAGTGCAAGTGTTATTCCAATTAATAAAGACAAACCCGTGGGCTCCGGTTTCTTACATCAACAAACAATAAAGACTTGTTCTATTATATCAGTCTGCTACATTTTCTTTAAGTGTCAGATCTTCACATGCATCCATAGCTAATTTAAGTGTGTCAAGTTTCACGTGCCAAGCCGAGTTCGCGTGCCATGCATAATTTTATTGAAAATAAATAAAATTTAAGTTCGGGTTTTAAATTTAAGTTCGGGTTTTATTTAATTTAAAAAAAAATACTTATTTCATATGAATATTTTGGGAATAAAATAGGACGGTAAATTAAAAAATATTCTAACATAATAAACAAATTAAAAAAATACAAAACAGATTATAAATAATTTAAAAAACATATAAAATGAATATTTTTAAAAACCTAAAAATGAATAAACATAATAAACATATAAAAAAATACGAAGCAAAATCAAATTTAAAAATATAAAATAAAAATATTCTATACACTCTAAAAAATGAATATTTTTAAAATATAAAATGAATATTTTTAAAATATAAAATGAATATTTTTAAAAACCTAAAAATTGAATGTTTTTAAAAATTCGAATATTTTAAAAACATAAAAATTGAATGTGTTTGAAACCTTGATAATCTAAGTAATATTTTTCGTAAATAAAAAACTTAAATTTGTGAATACTAAATCTGTACTTAGTTTTATTTTTGTAAATTCAATAATATAACAAATCTCATTCTTAATTATTTGTAATACGACTTTGGACATGATATATGGTGATATTTTACTTAAGTGGAGAAGTTGTGTCAACCATAAAAAGAGCAAGTTGAGTCACTTGTGTTACACACCAGGCAGCAGTAGCAGACTAGTAGACAAGACAGCAACAAGTCAGCAACAGACAAGTAGCAGGCACATGGCAGGTGAGCAGAGTAACGTTACGGGTCGTGCCGTGCCGGCTCGTCACGGGTTGATGCGAGTTTGGCGAGCTGTGCCGGGCCGGTTACGGTTTTCAATATGCTGGTTCGTGAACGACACAGTTTATAGACAGTTTGTGCCGGTTTTTAAACCGGCCCGGTTCCCGGACGACTTTCACGAGTTCAAAGGCGAGCCGGGGCGAGTCGGGCCGAGTCGACCCGCCCGTATGGCCATCTCTAGCTACAAGAGAGTCTCGACGTCTCGTCTCTCCCCTCAATCTTAGTAATATTTTATAATAAATTTATAACATATATTTTGTTTTTATCTATTTTTAGTAGAAATGTCACTTTAAACTCACATTATAATGGTGTATATTAGCCGGTATTTGCAACTAATTTTAAATTTTTAATGCTATATAAAAACCCTTCTTCCAAAATATGTTTGAATAAAAAAAATAGATGTTTTTTAATCGTTGCATGGATAAGATTTTTCATATCATAAATTAAAGCATCAAAAAGTTAGTATGAATGCATAATTGTAATAAATTAATAAATAACAAAAATTTATTAACCTTCTCATCAATTAAAATCATGTCAAGACTAAATTGATCGTCTGTTTGTGTATTGATTGCATCCTACATCCTGCATACTCACACTCTTATCATCCAATCGTCTCTATTATTATTCAAAGCATTCAAGATAGTGTAATTCATAATTGGTTTCTTCTTCAGAGTCTGAGGAATCCATCCAATCCTTCTTTGATGTGATTAGAGCTTTTCCAGATTCCTTGCTTTTGTATTCAGTAGCAAAGTGCTCCATCTTGTTACACTTGTAACACTTAACCTTTGATTTGTCAATAGTGTTTGATTTTCCATCTTTCTCTTCTCTTTTTCTGAATTTGTCTTTCTTTTCTGGTTCTTTATGCTTTTTCTGAAAATTTCCTTGCCTCTTGTACTTTCTGTACTTCATCTTTTTGAAGCATTTAACAATCATAGCAACCATCTCCATCATGTTAGAGTTTGTGAAGTCATCAGAGTTTGTCTCAGACTCTGATTCACTGCTTTCCTAGACCATTACTGCTTTTCCTTTTCTTGTTGATGCCTTAAGGACTTTTTCCTTTGGTTCTTCAATCTTGGCCCCAACATTCAAGGCAATAGATTTTGCCTTGCTGTTTTTCCTATTTCTTCTTTGTTGTAATTCGAAGTCATGAGTCTTTAATTTTCCATAGACTTCATCTAAAGACATCTCATCTAAATCAGCTCTGTCTCTTATCAAAGAAGTTTGCAGATCCCATTCTTCGGGAAGAGCTCTAAGAAATTTGGTGTTTGAATCTTCATTTTCATACACATTATCCACCAATGCCAAATTGTTCAGTAAAGTAAGAAATCTGTCATAGATATCAGTGAGAGACTCATTCTGTTTAACCTCAAAATATTCATACTCTTGTATAAGCACATATCTCCTATTTTTCTTAATCTCATTTGTTCCTTGGCATTGAACCTCTAGTGCATCCCAGATTTCTTTAGCAGTTCTACATGCAATTACCCTGTTTGACATCACAGAGTATAGACTGTTATGCAGAATATTTCTTACTTTTGCATCTTTGAAGACTTCTTGTTTTTCCTCATTAGTCCACTCTTTTTTGTCCTTAAGAGTATAATGTTCAGTGACTTGTCTGTCATCCCCAATAGTTGATGGTACTAATTTTGTTGGGAGGTATTGTCCTTCAATGATTCTGTCAATATAATCAGGACCAGTCCCTTCTAAGAACATCATCAACTTTACTCTCCATGTAGGGTACTCAACTTTCTTCAAGATTGGAATTCTTATGCTCTCATACTTGTTTCCAGACATTTTTTATGATCTTTTAGTTGAATTTAACTACATGTACTGATACCAATTGTTTTCCCAGAAAGATAATCTATCACAGAAGGGGGGTTGAATGTAATAGTACCTAATAATCGAATATGAACACAAGTATGTAAAAAGAAATACAGTTTTGTATTGATGATAATGAATGGAATACAAAACTCTCTCAAGAAATTCTTTGTTCTCAAGAGCTGCTAGGTTATGAAAAATAAGACTTGAGAAGATACAATAATGTTAACCTATGTCTGTGTTTATATAGACACAATTACAATTCAATTACAAAACAGATTATGAAAAGAATAGCTTTAATAAGGAAATAGACTTGTATTTGGATTCCTTCTTCACTATCCTAATCATACTCTGATTTGATTGCTTCTTCACAAACTCTGATAATAAACTCTGTCGGTTGTTTATTCTCTGATTTGAGCATTCTCTATTAGAGTAAACTCTGATTGAGTATTCTCTGATAGAGTAAACTCTGACCGACAGTTTCCTTAAACTCTGATGACGTCAGCAGTGTAAACTTTGTTCTTTAGCATTCTCTGACAGCATCAGTGTTTGTTTCTTAACATAATTAAAAAAATTATAAGATATATATCATTGAAAAGTTTATGTAATTTTCTTTAAAATGTACTTTTCAGATTTTTAAAATTATATATATATATATATATATATTTATAATTTTTGGTCAAACTTAATTAAATTTGACCGTTAAAAAGTCAAATGAGACACTTGAAGTGGGACGGACGGGGGGAGTATTTAATTATACATATATCACATTTAACTCATATATAAGGATATGAGTTATTTTTATGTATTTTTTATTTTATATTCAAAAATAAAAGTTGAAGATATGATTAATTGATGTTAATTGATATTACTTTTAAGGAAAAAATTTAAAAAAAGAATAAACATTTTTTTAGGTATATATATATATATTCATTTATAAATAAATAATTCAAAATATTAAAAATAAAATCAAAAAATATATGGATCCTTATTTTTGATTGATTTCACAACTAAGATAAAATTAAATTACACATAAAAAAAGGACATAAATTGCATGTGTATATTTGTAATTCAAACTTATATACACATGTGTATATTTAAATTATGTGTATTTTGAAATTTTAAATTACATATAAATGCATTACATGCTCCATAAATATGCAACAATTTTATATAGGAACTAATTGAATATTTTTCTTTCGCCTTTACGTTGCATAGGTGGTAACATATATAAGACAATTATTTAGTTAATTAAACAATTATAATGATTTATAATGATACTCCACATAAGTATAATTAAAATATGCTATTATTATTTGAAAAACTATTATTATCAATGTAAGTAAATTTAAATAATGTAAAAATTAATTCATTAAGAAAGAAGACTGAGAAAAAAAAATATTTCGATCATATTTTCATCAAGTATAAAATATTAATTAGAGTAAATAATTTAATTGATTAGAATAAATGAAAAGTTAGTAATTAGATAATGACCCTATATAATCACATATGTAATTATATTATATTTAAAATTTGGGATAATAAATGATAATTGATTCTAAAAATAGTTTTTGATATCTTCCATGAATGAAATTAGTGAAAGAATTTCAATCAAGGGTATAAATTACTTGTATACATATTTATATATATTTATTTTAATTAAATTTTTAAATAACAAATTGAGTAATTGATGTTAAATGATTATATATATATATATATATAAGGAAATAATTTATTTAAAAAATTCAGTTATTTATAACAAAAGTAAATATCAAGGAATAATTATATCACCATTTGCTCATATTTAAATTTTGAACTAAAGAAAAATATAAAATTGATAGAAGAAGTCAATAGATATTTTAAAATAGATGTATAAACTTTTCATTTCTATATTAAAAATTCAAAAAATTTCGATTTAGCAAAAATTATTGAAAAATTTTGCTGACTCTCAACTGAAATTAAAATAAAAATTGTCACATATTGTTAGAAATTAAGTGTCCCAGAATTTTACAGAGGGGGCGGGTGAATGTATACTTCAAAACTTTTACCCTTCTTTTGAGTTGTAATGAACTGTTGGTTGTTTTGATTCGAGAGTTTATTGAAACAAGCTTGATATTTTCAAGAACATAAAGCAATAATTAATAAAACACCAGATGTAACTTTCAATCTAATTGTATTATAATGAACTTTGCTATTATCTGAAATTCAACTTGAATTTCAACTTCTTATTCTAGGAAGAATACAAATGTATGAATATACTTGATACAATTTTCTTATAATCTGTCAAATGAGGTTATGCATAAACTAGATAGACAACATATCCTATGGCACATGCTCACATAAGACAGTTTAGCTAAAACTAGAAATAGACAAGAAATACTTTACATTTGACAACTATCTATTTCTAGCTAACACCTGTTTTGACATTCTACTATGTTTAGCTTTATATCTTCTGTCATTTGTCTTGCTTATCTTCACAGCTTCATTGTAGTCTTGTCTCTATCTTCACAAGCTTGATTTATCCTGCAAAGACAGAGCTGCAAATTATATGTCTTGTTCTTCTGCAATTCTCCTTGAAAATAGCTCTTTGAAACAGTCGAGTACTCTGTTAAAATTACTTCGAGAAGTCATGGTGATTGACTTCTCGATTGAGTACTAGATGTGATTTCTCGATTAGTCCTTGAATGGCTTACTTCTCGAATGTTTAGACTTCTCGATCGTATACTGTATTTGATGAATTCTCGATTAGACTAGACTTCTCGAATGATCACTTGAAACTGAGACTTTTCGATTAGTTCAGCTCTACCACTTCTTGAATGCTCATTTTGCTAACTTCTCGAATTGATTTACTGGACTTCTCGAATGTGTATCATTTTCACACTACTCGATTGGCTTCAATATCTTGACTTCTCGAATGGTTACTTCTCGATCAAATACTGAGCCAATGAGTGTTTTGAGACTTCTCGACCAGTTGCATATTCCTGACTTCTCGAATGGGTAACTTCTCGAATGGGTGACTTCTCGAATGTGCATTTGCCTTAGTCGAATTCTCAGACTGCATTCCTTATTTCTTCAATAAGCCTTCTTTGTCCTGTTGCATGATTCAACTTGAATCTTCTAACAGATTTTAATTATAACTTGGAATTACAATTTGATCATACTTCTATCTACAACAATACATAAACATGTCTAAGTCACTACCCTATTACAGAAGTTCTAAATATGTTATAGCAAGACAAATAATTACATAAAGTAGGCTTTATTTGGTCCAACAATCTCTCCCAATTTGGGAAATAATAAATTTCACAAATCAATACAAGATATCAAGCCTACCTATTTTGTTATTATTGATGATTGACATGATCATATCTCTCTTTCCTTTCTTTCTCTTGCCTTATGTTGATTTCTTCAATTGCCTCAAGAATATATTGTCTGGCCATGACTTCTTCAATTAGAATTGTATCTTTTAACATGTCAGCAGCAATTTTCAGGGTGTGCATAGGATAGTCTTGAATAAACTTGAATCTGATTTTGATTGTTGCCCCATTTCTCATCTTAAATTCAACTCTATCAGGATCCTTGAATACTCTGTACTTTACCTGTCTTCTCAGTTCTTCAAACAACCTTTCTGTTCTTTCTTCTTTTCTTTTCTTGTCTACCATCTCCTCTAAATACTTGACTTTGTCAATCTTCTTTTGGTACTTCTTAGCCAAGTACTCAGCAATCTCCATCATTTTTAGTTTGTCAATCATGCATCTTTTGTCAAATAGACTAATCACTCTTCTAATGTCATGAATGATTAAATTTGAGTTGTCATGATGAAAACGTCTTTCTTCTCCATCAACAGTTGTAATAAACATTCTATTGTCCCTGATTTCTACTTTGATAATTCTATTTGCCTTCAATTGCTTGATCATTTCTTTATCAATTCCTGCAACTTCCTGGATAGGTTTAATTTGTAGACCTTTATCAGGAACGATAAGCTATTTTCTCCATTTAGGACATCTAACTAGCAAAGAGCTAGTAGATTTCTTGAATTTTATTGTTGTAGCAATGTTGACCTTTACCCGTTGACATGGCTTCAATTTCTTGATGTTATCCTTCTCAACTACCTTCCTTATTGAACCATGTGCAGTAACTTTTACAAACATTCTCCTTGGAGATTTGGATTTTGGAAATATAGCAGTTTCAGAAACTGTTGGGAACACACTAGTACCCTGAAGTTTGGTAGGTGTACTAGAATGAACACCAACAGCTTGCTGCTTGGAAGGCTTCTTTCTCTGATATTTCTTCTCTTTTTCAGAATCCTCTCTCTTCTTCTTATCCACACTCTCCTTTTTCTTATCTTCTTTCTTTCCACCCTTATCACTCCCGGACTCAGGTTTCTGGTCATTTTTGTCCTGATCCATGTCCTCATCATTCATCTTCTATTTCTTTAGCTCCTCATTTGCAAAGTCAGACACTTGATCATTGATAAACTTCTTCATCTTCTCCAGAATCAACTTATCTTCCACTTGATTGATCTTTTTCTTTTCAATCAACTCAATTAGGTTTATGATTTGACTCCTGTTCCCTGAATTGAGATGTTGAGGAATTTTGAAGTGAGCAAGTTTATCTCCTCTTGCCATGTACAATACATCATCCGGGTTGTAGTATGTCTCAGGAAGAGCACTTGGTAGAAGAGGGCCCAATATCTGATTTTTCAACTCTTCATCCTTCTGGGTAACTAGTTCAACTACTTTGTACAGGCATTATATCTCCGTGTAAGATAGTCTTTGGAATAATCCAACAGAGACCTTGAAATAGCCAAACTCCATATGCACTATTGGTTCCTTAAACATCTTGTCATTCTGTTCAAACTTGACTCCCCTAACTATAACAATAACAGTCAAGCATCTTCTTGTAGCTCCAATGATTTCCCTTGACTTGCTTTTTGATATGTTGTAGAAGGTCCAAGAAGTCTTTATCAGCATTAGGCTTTAGAATTTCTCCTCTTAGTTTCCTCATAATAGCCTTTTGCCTCTCAGCCTCTATTCATTCTCTTCTTTCCTTCTCCCCCTTAGGGTTGATATCTTGTTATGGAAGAAATGTAGAATGATTGGGCTTGATGTGAGATGGTACTGATTCTGGAGGAACTTGATTTGCTTGACCCAAGTTGGAGATGAGGTTCTGCAATGAGGTGAGGTGAACAGAAATATTGGCAAGTGTGGTGCCTTGAGTGGTAGAGGAGGTGACAAACTCCTTTTTGAGATTTTGTACATTGGACACAACTATAGAAACAGTAGTGGAAAGAGATTCAACTCTAGCATTTAAATCATCAATTGTTGAGGCCTTGGCATCTTCATCCTTTGCCTTGGATTGATAGTAGATGTCCACTTGAAGTGGTGACAAAGTGTGAATGGGCACATCTTTGGGCAACCTATCTGCATGCCTGTTTTTGTAGAGCACTTCAACCATATTATTGATTTTTCTTTGATTGTCCAAGATGGCTGTGTTACTAATGACCATTTCTTTGCAGACCTTCTCTATGGCATCCATCTTTGAGTAGAGAAGGGATGACTTTCCTGATTGTCCTCTTGATATATTTCCATAAATACCTCAAGGCCTCAATTTATCCTCAATAGCTTTTTGAGTGCCCTCTACCTTGGTTCTGTGATAATTGATTTCAGCTTGCACACATTTGGCAAGGTAGTGATTTGATTGGAGTTGAACCTTGGCAGCTTCATGGATGACATCATCATGGCACTAGTAGTGAAGATTTTCTCACATGATCCAAGAGAGGTCAAGTATTTTTGTCTTGTCCATTCCAGCACCTCCTCCATGCTTACAGAAAATTTATTGTCCAACCAAGCATCCACATTGGCCTCTTCATCTTCAGCCATATTAGCATTATTCTCCTTTATTTCTTCTTGATCCTTGGCATACTCTAGCATGATTGCAGCATAGTCCTTATTTGGTAAATGTGAGGTGAGAAGTTGCCGAGCTATATGATAAAAACCTTCCAACTGATCTCCATATAGTTCCTTTAACTTTTCATCAGAAAGTGACCCACCAAGAGATGATGGTCCTGATTCCTTGTCATGTTGCACAAGTTTCAGCCATTGTGACAAAGAGTGAGAGCTAGGGCCACTTGTTACAGTGGTCCCCTTAGTATCTATTTCCTCATCCAATTTCTCAGATGATTCTCTAGACACTGGATAGATAGGTAATTTCTCCTGAGGATACAGTCTTTGAATGACTGGGGAGTGCCTAGGGGATGCCATTTGCATGGTGTAGAGGTTCCCTAGATTACCCAATGTCTGTGAAGACACTTGTCTTTCATATGCCTTAGTCACCATATAGTCTGAAGTAAAGACTCCTGAAGCCTCTGTGGTTTTGATGGTGTCATCAGGATATGCCTTAGCATGCTTCCCTCACCATCTAAATGTGTTTCCTGAGTGGTGAGCAAGGTGTCATGCACCAATTCACTTGAATTGGGCTTACTAGGGAAATAGAAATCTTGATGATCAACAACCTCATGAGTTTGGCTAGACACATTTGGTTGAGAAGAAATTAATAGAATTGAAGAGAGATTGTGAGTAGAAATGAGTGTTGGCAACTCCCCATGAGAAAATGGGGATTTTTCAATAGAGGATCCTAATTGTGCACATTGTGCCTCCTTTTCTACTAAAACTTCTTCATTGACAGGAGTGAGTTCCTACAATGGTACACACTCTGTACAAGATGGAGTGGGCTGACTCCCAATTTCAATAGATACACCTTGTTGAGAAAGTGCACCTAGAAGCAGGTTTAATCCCTTGTTAATCTCTACATCCTGTTGGGAGGATGTATAGTGGTCTGTTGTAGCCTTTTTAATCTTTTCCTTCCTGGTCAAAGGTTCCACAGGTGACTCACCAATAACTTTTTCATTTTCTACAACTACCTCTAACATTTTTTTCTTGACAGGTTTCTCATTCTTCTTCTTTACAACTACATCCTGTTAAGAAGATGTAGAGGTTGGTTTACTAACATCTAGTGGATTCAAAGAAGGGTTAGCAGTTAGGTTAGAAGTCCTTGGGTTAGGTGCATTAGGTTTTTCTGCAACCTTAGGACCTCCTACTGCATCTAGATAACCATATTTAGGCTGCACAAATGGATATCCCTCAAATACACTCATCATGTAAGGCGTGATTATGAGAGGGACATTCACTGTGGTTCTCCTATCCAATGTAGCAAAAATGATTTTTGACATGGATTTGGAGTAGCCAATTCTTTGTTTGTTCATCCCAGGCAATTCAATTAAACCAATATTTTTATAATTGAGAATTAATTGAATAAAATGAGGGAAGAAAATTTCATTACCTCTCTTGGGAATTCTGGTATTGAGCTCCCTAAGAATCAGCTTCCCAACATTGAGCTTCTGGTTATAAGCCAATGAATAGGCCAGCTTCAAGGCAATGCTACTGATCTAATCAAACCTTGTTTTTCTGCAAGTGAACACCCTAAGAATAGTGTCAAACGGGAATGACCACTCTTTCCTCATGAATTTCTTATTTATTTTTCCCAGCTTGAACTTCTCAGCTCCTTTCTCCACAGTATCTGAGTACTTAAAGAACTCTAGGAAATCTAAAAGGTCATCCTCAGATGGTTCATCATCAAACTTCTCAGTTGGCAACATCAAACTTCTGTTCACATCCACTTCATTGAAACTTATGTCCTCCTTCTGAATTTTTCATGTTACTACAATCATAGAGTTTGCTTCTTTCAAAGCTATATCTTCCCATGTTGTCGTGTTCCAGAACTGGTCCAATATGTCGATGTAGAGAGTGGGGTTTGCCAACAGAGCTTCTTTCAGGTAGAAATTAATGAGAAACCTAGTGAAAAATTTGTATTGAGGTTTAGTATCTGCATCCCTTGCTATGGCTAGAAAGTTGGTTTAGTAAAGAACGGTCAGACTTTGATCGAGAACTCTCAAGGATATATGATTCGAGAACTAAAACAGTCGAGAACTCATTCAAATTGTAGTCGAGAACTCTGAAGATTCGAGAACTCTCAACAATGCTCGATCGAGAACTCTAGAAATGGGCTATTCGAGAACTCAAGACATTCGAGAACTCTTAGAATTGAACTATTCGAGAACTCAAGAATTTATACCTAGTCGAGAAGTCAGAAAGAATGTCAACTTAATCACAAACTCCAGTTTTTGAAAGATTATTATATTTTCACTTGGAAAACAAAATAATGATTTACAAACCTCATTTCTTAGATAAATAAAATTTATTTATTCATCTTAACATGAGAAATGTGTTTGATTGATATTCCTGAAATTTTAATTAGCACACTTGTTATTTAACAATGCGCAAGTATAATAATTTTTTTAGGCTGTCTAAGAACAAAGAAATAGTTCTAAGTTAGTTTTTATAAAGTATATTTTTAATTAAAATCATGTACAAAAATATAACTGATATATTTATAAATATACACCAGTTTTGTTTCACTTAGATAAATCATTTAGGTTCATGTCTGTGAAATAATTGTTGTAACAATTGGAGAGATATATTTATTGGGCCATTTATCCTGAAGAATTTATCATTCCAATTTCACTAACCAACCTGTTGAAGGTGGCTTTATCAAGTGGTTTAATAAATATATCAGCCAACTGTTTTTATGTATGAACATATAATAATTTAATCACTCCATTTTCTGCATGTTCCCTTATGAAATGGTACCTTACATCAATATGCTTTATCTTGGAATGGTTGACTGGATTGGTAACAATTGATATGGCACTAGTGTTGTCACACATGATAGAAATTCCTTCTAACACTAGTCCATAGTCCCTTAGTTGATTCCTGATCCAAAGCACTTGAGCACAACAGCTTCCAGCGGCAATATATTCAGCCTCAGCTGTGGAAGTAGGAAATGATTGTTACTTTTTACTAAACCAAGATACCAATCTCTGTCCAAGAAATTGACAGCTTCCTGAGGTGCTTTTTATATCCACTCTGCATCCAGCAAAATCAGTATCTGAATATCCAACTAGGTTAAATCCTGTTTCTTTAGGGTACTATAACCCCATGAAAGGTGTTCCTTTGAGGTATCTCAGAATTCTTTTGACAGCAATGAGATGAGATTCCTGGGGATTTGCCTGAAATCTTGCACATAGACATGTAGAGAACATAATGTCAGGTCTGCTAGCTGTGAGATAGAGGAGAGATCCAATCATTCCTCTGTAGGTCTTCATGTCTACACTCTTTCCTTTTTTACCTTTATCAAATTTTGTAGCTGTAGATATTTGAGTCTTGGCAGTTGAGTAATGTTGCATATCAAACCTCTTGAGTAATTCATTGATGTATTTAGTTTGACTGATGAAAATGCCATCTGACCTTTGACTTATTTGAAGGCTAAGAAAATAATTGAGCTCTCCCATCATGCTCATCTCATATTCACTTTGCATAAGCTTAGAGAACCTTTGACATAATTTTTCATTTGTAGATCCAAAAATGATATCATTCACATAAATTTGAACTAGTATAACATCTTCACCATGCTTCTTGTAGAAAAGAGTTTTGTCAATAGTTCCTCTAGTGAATTGATTTTCTAGAAGAAATTTTGACAGAGTGTCATACCATGTTCTAGGGACTTGTTTGTGTCCATACAATGCTTTGATGAGTCTGTAAACAAAGTCTAAAAAGTTTGGATTTTCAAAACCAGGTGGTTGTTGCACAAATACTTCCAATGCACTTTTAACATCCATTTGATAGATCTTAAAGTTTGAGTGTGCTGCAAAGGCTAGGAAAATTCTGATTGCTTCCAATCTTGCAACAGGAGCAAAAGTTTCATCATAGTCAATTCCTTCTTCTTGTGAATACTCTTTTGCAACCAACCTTGCCTTGTTCCTTATCATAATTCCATGTTCATCCATTTTGTTCCTGTAGACCCACTTAGTGCCAATTACTGATATATCCTTTGGAGGTGATACTAATTCCCAAACATTATTTCTCACAAATTGATTTAATTCCTCTTGTATGGAAATTATCCAGTCTGGATCCAACATGGCTTCTTCAATCCTTTTTGGATCATTTAGAGACAGAAAGCAAGCGAATAGACATTCATTCATAGTTGCTCTTCTTGTCCTCACACCTTCATCAGGATTTCCAATGATTTGATCAGCTGTGTGAGCTCTATTCTATTTAGTTTGATGAGCTCCATCTTTATCATTTGAGCATGTTTCCTCCTGATTGAAGTTGTTGCCATTTGTTGCAGATCCTTGAGAATCTCCCCCTGAGTTGATGTTAGGATTGTGTGGAGAATTCTCAAGTTGAATATGAAAGTAATCTTCATTTTCTATTTCCTCAATTATTCCATGTGAGATATCTACATGTGACTCTTCATGAGTGTTGATAATATTTATTTTCAGTTGCAAATGTTTCAGAATCCATTTCATTTTCAAATCTCATGGTGTCACAGTTTTCACTTTCCAAATTCATAGCATGGAATTTGAAATCATCAAATGTCACATTTGTGCTTTCCATAACCTTTTGTTGAAAAATCACATATACTCTATAGACAGTTTTGTCCAAAGAGTATCCCATAAAAATTCCTTCATATGCCTTGGCTTCAAACTTCCCAAGGTTGTTAACATCATCCTTGAGAACAAAACATTTTGTTCCAAACACATGCATGTACTTTACAGATGGTCTTCTATTTGTCATGATGTGATAAGGAGTCTTTCCAACTGGTTTTGTGATGAGTGTTATGTTTTGAGTGTAACATGCAGTTCTAACAGCTTCATCCCAAAAACTAGTTGGTAGAATTGCTTCTGCTAACATATTTCTTGCAGCTTCAATAAGAGTCATGTTCTTTCTCTCAACCACTGCATTTTGTTGTGGAGTTCTTGGGGATGAGAATTGGTGAGTGATACCATTCTCTTTGCAGAATTCATTGAGTATAACATTTTTGAATTCTGTTCCATTGTCACTTCTTATGGCTACTACTGGTGTAGAGCCTTTGTCCAATCTTCTCAAATTCTCAATGATAACTTCAGGAGCTTCATCTTTTGAGTGCAAGAATTCTACCCATGTGTACTTTGAAAAATCATCAACCATGACTAGAGCAAATCTTTTCTTAGACATGGACATGACATTTACTGGTCCAAACAAATTCATATGAATTAATTGCAGTGGTTTGGTGATTGAAGTAAATTCCTTACTCTTGTGACTTGATCTCTTCAATTTCCCTTTTTAACATGCTTCACACAATCCTTTTATGCAGAATTCAAGTGAGGGCAGGTCCTTCACTAATTTTCTTTTGACTAGAGAATTAATGTTTTTGAGATTTAAGTGAGATAACCACTTGTGCCAAAGCAGACTTTCATTTTCTGAGGCATTGGCTAGAAACAACAAATTTTCTCCTTGTTTGCAGAATCTAAAGCTGCTACAAACAGGCTTCTCTTTCTTACTCCTTGCAGAGTAATCTCCTTGGTCTTTCTGTGTGATATGAGACACAATTCTTTGTCAAACTCCACCTTTAAATCTTTGTTGCAGAATTGAGTGATGCTGAGAAGATTATGCTTCAAACCACCGACTAGCGCTACATCTTCAATGACAACATTTTCATGAATTAACTTGTCATATCCTATGGTGAAACCAATGTTGTTGTCTCCAAAGGTTACCATTAGGCCAGTCTCATCTTTGAATTGTGACAGTAGGGCCTTGTCACCAGTCATATGCCTTAAACATCCATTATCCAAGATCCACATGACCTTCTTCTTACATGTGCCCTGCAAACACACACAAATCAAGTTTTCTTTGGTACCCAAACAAGGTTGGATCCTTTATGCTTAGTTACATGAATGTCATTCCTGTTTTTAACACTCTTAGTTACTTGAACATGCATGCTCTCATTTTTATGATTTTAATTTTTAGCTTGATTAGTACTCTCAGAACTAGATGCATGCTTAGGTGACATGGAGTGTTTTCTTTGTTTAACTGGACTAGCAGATTTAGGCCTAGGGCTATTGATGTTCAGGTTCTGACTTATGCATCCATCAACAAACTGTTTCCTGAGCCTAAAACAATTATTCATGATATTCATGTTGCATGGCATACAATCAAATCTGTCACATAATTTATGATCATCATGCATCAAAGGTTTTACATATCCACAAGCAAATTCATCATTTTTAACAACAGATTTCTTGCACATATGAGTAAGATGATTTGTTGAACCACAGTTTTTACAAATCTTCCTAGGTGCATTATGAACAGGTGCATAATTGTTGTGTTTGTTAATTCATATCTTTCCATTCCTATTTACCTTTTTCTTTTTAGCATGCATGGTGTCAATTTTCTGAACATTTTGTTTTGGTTCAGTTTTAACAGGAATGGACTTGGCTTTGATTATTGGTTCTTCTTCTTCAACAGAGGGCATATTATGTTTAGTTGTTTCCATATCCTCATCATTCAACTGTTGTTTGATGACCATACTGACCTCATCAAGTTCAACAGTTGCTTTCTTAAAAATTGGTTCTTTAACATTTTTCAAGATGTGAGGATTTCCAAGAATTTCAACTTTCTTGCCTTTTGTTGAAACATATTTCTTCTTTTTGAGATTCTCATAATCATAACCAACTCCAATCCTAGAGTTTTCCTTATGCTTCTCATGGAATTCTTGAACAATAGTAGCTGAGTTTTGATAAGATCTGATTTTCAATTCATTTTCAGAAATTTGTTCTTTAAGAAATTTTTCAATTTGTTCAGAACAAATAACTTTGTTTTTGAGATACTCATTTTCCTGTTTCAAGTTTTCCAAAGTTATCAGAGATAATTCTAAGGTCTCATTCCTAGCAATTAGTTTATCATTAGCTTTTAGTAACCTAGCAATTTGCTCATATGTAGCAGTCATAATGGTATGAATATTAAACATTTCAATGCTCAATTCTTCCACATTTTTCTTATATTGAGAATTTGACATGTCAAGTGAGATTAATGAAGGTACTTGAGAATTTGAGGATCAAGCTCCATCATTTGAGTTGGCCATGAGTGCAAGATTCCCATATTCCTCCTCCTCATCTTTATCTGTGCCATCCCAATATTTTCCTTCAACAATATAAGTCTTTCATGTTTGCTTTTTGAGAAGAGCTTCATACTTGGCTTCCAATTCCAAGTAATCTTTATCCTTCTTGATTGCTTTAGGTTTTCTACATTCTGTTGCAAAGTGTCCAAGCTCATTACAATTATAGCATCTTATTTTAGATCTATCAACTGTTCCAGTTTTATACCCTCCATTGGTATTGTTTCTTGTTGGATTCTTTCCTTCGCTTAAAGATTTGAAGTTTGGTCTTGGTTTAAAACTTTTGTTTCTTTTGAACCTCAAATTTCTAAATTTCTTTGCCATGAAGGTCATGGTTTTGTTGTCCATACCTTTAAGTTCTTCAATGGTGTAGAAATCTTCTTCCCTTGATTCACTCTTGACAGAGTCTTTCTCTTCTTATTCCTGTTCTTCAAGTTCTTCAGCTTTCAACTTTTTGCTTGTACCAGTCTTCTCAGTTTTTGAAGGTTCCTTTGCAACCAAGGCATTTGAGACATTTGCCATTTTTCCTCTATTTGCTAAAATGGCCTTCTTTTGATAAAACTCAAGCTCATATGTCTTTAGTATTCCATAGAGAGTCTCAAGTGGAAGCTTTGTGAGATCTCTTCCCTCTCTTATTGCAGAGATTTTGTGCTCCAGGTACTTTGGGAGAGTCAACAAGAACTTCATGTTTTTCTCCTTTATTTTATAGTACTTTCCATGAAGTTGAAGATCATTGATTAGTTTGTTGAATCTCTCAAATACTTCAGTTATGCCTTCATTTGGTTTTGACATAAAGGCCTCATATTGAAAAATAAGGAGCTGCCTTTAATTGTCCCTTACCTCTTCAATTCCTTCACACAGAATTTATATGGTTTCTCATATGTGTTTGGCAGATGTGCAATTGACAATATTATTATACATGACAATGTCCAGTGACTCAATTAGTATGAGCATTAGACTGTTGTCAAGAGACACATTCTCCTTTTCTGTATCTAAGTACTGAGATGGGTCCTTAGGTATCCATGTTGCATGGAAAACTTCAGAACCACTATTAGTTTCAGGAACTAGTGTTACTGGCATGAAAGGGCCATTCTTCAATATGTCTGGGTACATGCAGTTTGCAGCCTTTATGAACATCAGCATTTTTCTCTTCCATAAGTTGTAGTTTTCTCTATCAAAAGGAGGAATGTTTATACTACTTAACTTCTGAGAACTCATCCTGATTTTTTAAACTGTATGTATGTTAACAGCCTGAGCTCTGATGCCACTTGTTAGGAATTAAGAGTCCCAGAAGTTTACAGAGGAGGGGGGGTGAATGTATATTTCAAAACTTTTACCCTTCTTTTGAGTTGTAATGAACTGTTAGTTATTTTGATTCAAGAGTTTATTGAAACAAGCTTGGTGTTTTCAAGAACATAAAGCAACAAGTAATAAAACACCAGATGTAACTTTCAATCTAATTGTATTATAATGAACTTTATTACAATCTGAAATTCAACTTGAATTTCAGCTTCTTGTTCTAGGAAGAATACAAATGTATGAATACACTTGATACAATTTTCTTAAATTCTGTCAAATGAGGCTGTGCATAAACTATATAGACAATATATCCTATGTCACATGCTCACATAAGACAGTTTAGATAAAACTAGAAATAGACAAGAAATACTTTACATTTGACTACTATCTATTTCTAGCTAACACCTGTTTTGACAGTTTGCTAAGTTCAACTTTATATCTTCTGTCATTTGTCTTGCTTATCTTCTCAGCTTCATTTTAGTCTTGTCTCTATCTTCACAAGCTTGACTTATCCTGCAAAGACATAGCAAATTCTCTGTCTTGTTCTTCTGTAATTCTCCTTGAAAATAGCTCTTTGGAACAGTTGAGTACTCTGTTGAAATTACTTCGAGAAGTCATGGTGATTGACTTCTCGATTGAGTACTAGATGTGACTTCTCGATTAGTCCTTGAATGACTTACTTCTCGAATGTTTAGACTTCTCGATTGCATACTGTATTTGATGACTTCTCGATTAGACTAGACTTCTCGAATGATCACCTGAAACTGAGACTTCTCGATTAGTTCAGCTCTACCACTTCTCGAATGCTCCTTTTGCTAACTTCTGGAATTGATTTACTAGACTTCTCGAATGTGTATCATTTTCACACTACTCGATTGGCTTCAATATTTTAACTTCTCGAATGGTTACTTCTCGATCGAATACTGAGCCAATTAATGTTTTGAGACTTCTCGACCAGTTGCATATTCCTGACTTCTAGAATGGGTGACTTCTCGAATGCGCATTTGCCTTAGTCGAATTCTCAGACTGCATTCCTTATTTCTTCAATAAGCCTTCTTTGGCTTGTTGTATGATTCAACTTGAATCTTCTAACAGACTTTATTCTTTGACTTTAATTATAACTTAGAATTACAATTTTATCGTACTTCTATCTGCAGCAATACATAGACATGTCTAAGTCACTACCCTATTACAGAAGTTCTAAATATGTTATAGCAAGACAAATAATTACATATAGTAGGCTTGATTTGGTCCAATACATATATTATATATTTAATTGCACAAATAACAATTTAACCCATATATAAGGATATGAGTTACTTGTATATAATATATATATATATATATATATATATTCATTTTATATATATTCAAAAATAAAATTTGAAAAATGAGTAATTGAAGTTAATTGATGCCACATATAAGGAAAGAATTTTAAAAAAGAAGAAACATTTTTTTAAGTATGTATATATTCATTTATTAATGTACAATTCAAAATTTTTAAGATAAAATCAAATTATAGATATTTATTGTTGATTGATTTCACAACTAAGGTAAAATTAAATTACACATAATAAAATATAAATTACACATGTATACATGTGTATTTTTAAAGTACGCCGAATTTGAAATTTGAAATTTGAAATTTCTAGTTAAATTGAATGAAAGATTTTGTTGAGTATATAATATAATTAAGATAGCTAAAATCATGGAAAAATTTTGTCCATAATTTTAGTTTCTATAACTAATAATTAAAATTTGTGTAACCTTCACCAAATTCCAAATACTCCTTGTATTGTATGCTCCATAAATGTAATAATTTTACATATGAACTAATTGAATCTTTTCCTTTCGCCTTTCCATCAATAGCTGGTAATATATATAAGACAATTGTTTAGCAAATTAAACAAATATAATATTTTATAATAATGATATTCCGCAAGAATATAATTAAAATATGCTAGTAATCTTTATATGAAAAAATCATACAAACATAACTAAATATCACACGTACATACACATACACATACACATACACGTACACATACATAATTTATAGAAACAAAAAAAATTATAGATTAAAAACAAATAATATACAAAAATTGGTAAAATAGATATACTTATTTTTATAACAATAATACATAAGTTATGTTCATGTTCAAATCTATATACCTATTTGATATTTGATGATGAATTTACTGATTATATTCTTCGACACTTAATCTGTAAAAAAAAAATCAATAGTGAAACAACACATTACATATATAGCATAATTAAAAAAAATATGAATTGAATAGTGAGAGAGATATATAACAATCAAAAAGCAAGAAAAAATAAAAATGGAGAGATATAAATATGCTAACATTTTATTAATAAGTTTATGAGAGATATTTACGATTCAAACTATAAACTGCAATGAGACACATATATATACTGAAAGTACCTATGTTTGATTAATATGTCTGATGGTTTGTTCTTTATGAATAACTGGTTTAAGATTAAACATCTGCACAAATCAAACAAATGTTAGTAAATAACAATCATGTTAAACAAATATCAAAATATACCGATACAATCAATATAAACATCAATAAAAGAACAATGGAGACAGAGAGACACGTGTGACATAAAGAAAAAAACAAATATATTATACACATACATTATTAGGAAGCAAGCACTGATGGCTGTCAGAGAATACAAATCAGAGCTTACACTGCTAATGTCATCAGAGTTTAAGGAGCTATCAGACAGAGTTTACTCTATCAGAGAATACTCAACCAGAGTTTACTCTAACAGAGAATGCTCTATCAGAGAATAACAACCGACAGAGTTTATTTTCAGAGTTTGTCAAGAAGCAATTCGAATCAGAGTATGAATAGGATAGTAAGAAGGAATCCTAATGCAAGTCTATTTCCTTATGTAAAGTTGTTCTATTTCTAATCTGATTTGTAATTGAATTGTAACTGTGTCTATATAAACACAGATATAGGTTAACGTCAAAGTAATCTTTACAAATCATATTATTCATAACCTAGCAGCTCTTGAGAATAAAGAAATTCTTGAGAGAGTTTTATAACCTATTCATTATCTTTAATACAGAACAGTATTCATCTTTTACATACTTGTGTTCTTAATCGATTTACTAGTACTATTACATTTAGCCCCCCTTCTGTAATAGTTTATTCATCTGGGAAACAAGTGGTATTAGAGCAGGCAGTTTAAATTCAACTGTTAGATCATAAATCATGTTTGGAAACAAGTATGAGAGCGTAAGAATTCATATCTTGAAGAAAGCTGAGTACCTCACATGAAGAGTGAAGATGTTGATGTTCTTAGAAGTAACAGACCCTGATTATTTGGACAGGATTAATGAAGGCCAGTATCTACCAACAAAACTGGTATCTGCAACTATTGTGGAAGGAAGGCAAATTCCTGAATACTATACTCTTAAAGACAAGAATGAGTGGACTAATGAGGAAAAACAAGAAGTCCTCAAAGATGCTAAGGTAAGAAAAATATTACACAATAGTCTTGATTTTGTAATGTCCAACAGGGTAATAGCATGTAAAACTGCAAAGGAGATCTGAGATGCTCTGGAGGTTCAATGTCAAGGAACTAGAGAAATCAAGAAAAATAGGAGATCTGTGCTCATACAAGAATATGAATATTTTGAGGCTAAGCAGAATGAATCTCTCACAGATATTTATGACAGATTTTTAACCTTGTTGAACAACTTAGCCTTGGTAGACAAAGTATATGATAATGAAGATTCTAACACTAAATTTCTAAGGGATCTTCCAGAAAAATGGGATCTGCAGACATCTTTAATTAGAGACAGAGATGATTTAGATGAGATGTCTTTAGATGAAGTCTATGGCAAATTGAAAACTCATGATCTGGAGTTACAACAAAGAAGAAACAGGAAGAGAAGCAAGGCAAGATCTATTGCTTTGAATGTTGAAGACAAAATTGAAGAACCAAAAGAAAAGGTGCTTAGGGCTTCAACAAGGAAAGGGAAAGAAGTAGTGATCCAAGAAGGCAGTGAATCAGAGTTTGAAACAAACTCTGAAGCAAACTCTGATGACTCCATAAATTCTGATATGATGGAGATGGTTGCTATGATTGTTAAGGGTTTTAAAAAGATTAAATACAGAAAATATAATAAGCAAGCAAATTTTCAGAAGAAGCATGGTGAGTCAGAAAAGAAAGACAAGTTCAAGAAAAGAGAAGATAGAGATGGGAGATCAAAGACTGTTGATAAGTCAAAGATTAAGTGTTATAAGTGTAATAAGATGGGGCACTTTGCTACTGAATGTAGAAGTAAGGAATCTGGAAAAGCTTTAATCACTTCAAAGAAAGACTGGATGAATTTCTCAGATTCTGAACAAGAAACAAATTATGTACTCATGGCAAACACTGACTCTCCAAACTCTAATAAGGTACCAGACTCTGTCTTTAATTTTCAAACTGATAATATCTATGAATTAAAGTCTTTTCTTAGATCTTTGCATGTCAGTTTTAAGTCACAAACTTTGGAAAATGAAAGATTAAAATCTGAAATACAAACTATGACTGCTAGGAATAACATGCTTGAATATGAAAACTCTGATATGTTAAAAATTAAGAAAGACTTTGATAATGCTATTCACATGAAAACACAGTTATAAATTCAAGTTGAATACCTAAAATCTGAAATAGCAAAAGAAAAAAAAAACTTTCAGAGTCTGGATAAACTTTTGAAAGAGAGTCCAACAAATGCTGACTAATAAGAATTGGACTTCTGCTTTAGGCTATGAATCTGAAACACACACTAAATCACACATAAAAGGAATATTAAATAAATCTGTAAAATTTGTTAGAGCTAGTGATAATAAGGAAACTTCCACTGAATGCTCTAAAAACAATAGTGTGTCAGAACCTAAAAAAATAAATATAGGGTTACTTTCACAGAAGCTACTTAAGGAAAACTTGAACGAAGTCACTAATAAAGCTAAACCTAAAAGAAATAGGAATGACAAAGTAGGAATTACTAAGGAGAATAACTACATGAATATCCATGATGCTCCTAGGAAAATATGCTTCACTTGTGGTAATTTAAATCACCTTGCTATAGACTGCAAATAAAAGAAAATGAAAGAATCTGAAAAATGCAGTTTTGAAGTTAGAAAATAATCAAGATATAATCTCTGTTTTCATTGTAGTAGTATGAGTCATTCAATTTATACTTGCAAAGAATTACATAACTTGTATTACAGTTTTTATAAACCACAGCCTCAAATAAAAATATCTCCAAAACATACTGTCAAGCAAATTTATGTGATAAAAACTGATAAAAGAAATGTAAACTCTGACAGTACAAACTCTGTGAATGCAAACTCTGTTTCTGTAAACTCTGTTAACACTAACTCTGATAAAAGTACTTCTGCTGCAAAAGTTAACAAGTTTTCAAAGAAAGGACCCAAACTAGTTTGGGTCCCCAAACCTACTAATTAATTTACATTTTCTGATTGCAGGGAAACAGGAAAAACATCCTAGTGATTGATAGTGGATGTTCTGCTCCTATGACTGGAAATAAATCCTTGCTTTCAGAGTTTGAGGAGAAGGCTGGCCCAACAATATCTTATGGAGATGGCAACATAAGAAGAATACTGGGATATGGCAATATTGTGATTGGAAATGTCATCATTGATAATGTAGCTCTGGTTGAAGGACTCAAACATAATCTGCTAAGTGTGAGTCAAATGACAGACAGAGGTTATTCTGTGGAATTTCATGAAACTCATTGTGAAGTGAAATACAAGAAGAATGGGAAAGTAGTTTTTATTGGTCACAGACATAACAATTTATTTGAAGTTAGCTTGGATATTAATTCTGATGGTCCTTTAAATTGTCTACTTGGAAAGGCATCATCCTTAGAAAGTTGGATTTGACACAAAAAGCCGTGTCACTTAAATTTTGGAAACATAAATGAATTAGTGAAAAAGGATCTAGTTAGAGGTCTTCCAAAAGTTCAATTTTATTCTGATGGACTCTGTGACTCATGTCAAAAGGCCAAACAAAAGAAGACATCATTCAAGAGCAAAACTAAAAATTCATTTGATCAACCTTTTCACCTATTGCATCTTGATTTATTTGGTTCTGTCAACATTATGTCCATTGGAAAGAAGAAATACACTCTTGTGATAGTTGATGATTTCACTAGATTTACTTGGGTATACTTTTTGCATAAAAAGGATGAAACTGCAGAAATAATTTTTGAACATATTGCAATGATTGAGAATGGATCAACTCACAAGGTGAATAATCTAAGAAGTGATAATGGAACAGAGTTTAAAAATTCTGCAATGGAAGAATTCTGCTCAACAAAAGGTATTATTCAACAATTCTCAGCACCTGGTACACCTTAACAAAATGGTGTAGTTGAAAAAAAGAACAGAACACTTATAGAAGCTGCCAGAACAATACTAGAAGGAGCAAAGCTACCTACTTACTTTTGGGCAGAAGTAGTAAACACTGCATGTATTACACAAAATTGTTCCTTAACCAACAAACATGGAATGACTCCATATGAATCTTTGAAGGGAAGAAAGCCAAATGTTAAGTACTTTTATATCTTTGGAAGCAAGTGTTTTATTCTCAAAACACATCCTGAGCAATTGAAGAAATTTGAACTTAAAGCAGATGATGGAATTTTTGTTGGATATGTAATAACTTCTAAAACATCTCCAAGGGCATTCAAATTATTCAATCTAAGGACAAGGACAGTCATCGAATCAATCAATGTCTCTTTTGATGAAAGGAAAATAGTTGGATTACATGATAAGGATGCACAGGAAACTCTGAGATTTGAGAATGAACTGTAGAAAATAAACTCTGGTGAACCAAACTCTGATGAGTCAAACTCTGGTGAACCAAACTCTGATGAAATAAACTCTGTTCAACCAATATCTGGTGATGTAATCTCTGATTCAGAAATGATTGAAATAGAAATTGAAGATTTTGCACATGTTGAGGGGGAGCAACATCAATCAGATACTAACATTGGAGATCAAAACATAGTAATTGAAATATCAGGGTCTGACCAAACTCTAACAACCCCAAACTCTGAACCCCTAAACTCTGATACATCAAACCCTGAGACTACAAACACTGATACCTCAATCTCTGAAAATTCAAAATCTGAGTACATAAATTCTGAGACATCAAACACTGATGGAAGCACATATTCAGGGGGAGGATCAGCATTTACAGAAGAATCTTTCTATGAAGGCACAAATCACGGGGGAACATCTAGTTCAAGAAATCTTCCACATCCAAGAAAGTGGAAAAAAGATCACACACCTGGATTAATTATTGGTGATCTGGAAAGTGGTGTAAAGACAAGAAAAGCTACTCAGAATGAATGTTTATTTCATAGTTTTCTATCACAAATAGAACCAAAGAAGGTTGAAGATGCTTTGAAGGATGTAGATTAGGTTACTGCAATGCAGGAAGAATTGAATGAGTTTGAAAGGAATGAAGTGTTAGGAATATATTCATTTGATGATGTACAAAATACTAGAACAGGGTCTAGATTAGTGTATCTGTAATAAGTCTTTCTAGTCTCTGAAATGTATAATCAGAGTCTAAATAGTCAACATTCATGTTATTTGTACTTCGAAGAATTTCTGTAGAAAGTGAAACCAGAGTCTTCATGAAGATCAGAGTCTGGAAGGTGATCAGAGTCTATAGACTATCAGAGTCTATGATCTATCAGAGTCTACATGTGATCAGAGTCTGAAGATCATCAGAGTCTGAAGATTTCAGAGTCTATACAGTTGAGGATAAATTTGGAAGAAGATCACAGGAATGGAAAGTCTTCGAAGATCAAGATAAATATATTGCAGATATGCTATGGGAAAGAAAGAGAATTCTAGAAGGAAACTGTCAACTAATAATTAGGGATTTTATTCCTATTGTAATTTTACTTTCTATTATTAGTTGATAGGCAACTCTCTATATAAACTCTATGTAACCTAATTGTAAAGGTGTGGAAGTCGAAACATAATTGTCTGAGTGAAATTTTGTGAGAGCATAGAGATAGAGAGAGTTGCTGTGATAAACACAGAGAAGTTGCTAGGGTTTGTGTACACCCTAGGAGAGTTTTGTATTCATAAATCAATAATACAAAACAGTACTTATTCATATTTTTGTGTTTGAGTTTGTTCTTAATTTGATTTTAAATCAGGCAGAAAAGACATACAAGTATTCAACCCCCCCTTCTACTTGTACAACTGGGAAAACAATTGGTATCAGAGCCTAACGTTTAAAATCGATCAAAGATGTCAGGAAACAAAGATGGCAATTCTAAGATTCCTATGCTTAAGAGAAACGAGTTCACCCACTGGAAGGTTAAGATGCTGCACCATCTGGAAGCAACAGACCCTGACTATCTTGACAGGATTAATGAAGGACCCTTTGTGCCCTTAAAAATTGTGCCTCAAATCAACGAGGAAGGCAAAATAACTGAAGAACACCTCGTTGAGAAACCAAAGGCTGAATGGACAAAAGAGGACAAGGAAAATGTCCTTAAGGAGGCAAAAGTAAAGAACATTCTCTTCAACAGTTTGGATTCTGTTCTAACTAACTGTGTCATATCATGCAAGACTGCTAAGGAGATGTGGACAAAACTTGAGGTGCACTGTCAAGGGACTAAAGATGTCAAGAAGAATGCTAGGTCTTTGCTAATTCAAGAGTATGAGTACTTTGAAGCAAAATCTGGAGAATCTATCACTGAGATGTATGATAGGTTTACAAAACTCTTGAATGAAATAGCTATGCTTGGTAAGGTTTATGATTCTGAAGATACAAACATCAAGTTTCTGAGAGCACTTCCTGAAGAGTGGGACAATAAGACTACAACCATAAGGGAAGCTAGAGATTTGGATGAACTAACTCTAGAAGAATTGTATGGCAGACTCAAGACATATGATTTGGAGATGCAACAGAGGAAGAATAAGAAGTCTGTGAAGACAAAATCTGTGGCACTCTTGATGGAGTCTGAGAAAGAACAACATGAACAACCCACAGAAGCAAGAATCAAGGATTCAAGAAAGAAGGGTAAAGCTGTTGTGGAGTCAGAGTCTACTGACACAGACTCTGATTCTGATGAAGAGGTTGATCTAAGTCAAATGATGGCTATGTTTGCTAAAAATTTCAAAAGAATGAAATTCAACAAAAGAACTGACAAATTTAGCTGAAGGCCATCATTCAATAAGGAAGATGAGAAGGTTGAGAAGAGCAAGAGTACAATAATCAAACTTGACAAAGCAAAGGTCAAATGTTTCAACTGTGGAATATTGGGGCACTTTGCCAGTGAATGCAGAAAGTCAAAAAGTCAAGGAAAAGGAAAAGCACTTCTATCAACAGGAAACGATTGGGCAGACTCAAGGTCAGAAGATGAAATTGATTATGAAAATCTAGCATTGATGGCATCCTCCTCAAGAAAATCACAGTCTCCCAAAGAACCCTCATCTCCTAAAACTCAGGTATCAATCTTTACTCCTGAATCCTTAATTAATTTAGACTCTGATGGCATAGAGATTGTGAAAAGTGAGGTTAATAAAATAATGACAACATGTAGGTCTCTCACTAGTGAAAGTGAAAGGTTGAGAAAAGAAAATTTAACCTTAACTAAAAGGAATGGTCATTTAGAGTCTGAGTTATTATTAATGGAACAATACAAAAAGGATTCTGAGAAATATAGTCATAACTACACTGAAATTTTGAAAGCCTATGACTATGTTAGGAAAGAACTAGAAGAAGAAAGGCTTAAGTTTAAAGTTTGGACAGACTCTGGAAGAAAAGTTCAAGAAATTCTCAATAATCAAAACGTGTGTCAAACTGCTGGTCTAGGCTATGACAAGAGTCAAGGCAAAAGACCTATTGTTGAGAATGATAACAATGAAGAAGCTAGCAAATTTAATAAGACTAAAGACACAAGTACATTTGTTCATGTTAAGTTTGTGATCCCTAAAGAAAAAACTGAAACCACAAACTCATCTGTCAATAGTCCCCCTGTTGTTGACAAAAAGACAGATAAAACAGGGGCAAATAACTCTAAGAAAAATATAAACATAGGGTACTTGTCTAAGTCTAAGTTGAAAGAAAGGCTAGAGAACTTATCAGAGTCCACCAAAACTAGGAGAAATATGAATGGTAAGGAAGGCATCAATAAGGCTAATAATTATCAAAAGGATCCTAATGCTCCTAGAAAGAAGTGTTATAGATGTGGCAACCACAACCATTTAGCTATAGATTGTAAAACAAAAATTGAGATGAAATCAGAGTCTAGTCCTTCTCAGACTCTGAAAAGTCACTACATACCACAGAAACCTTGTTATCACTGTGGTAGCATATTTCATTCTATTTATATGTGTAGGGACTATCATGATTTGTATTACAATTTTTATGAGCTAAAATCTTCTATTGATAAAAGTTGGTATGACACATTTAAGACTCCACCAGAGTCTAGAGCAACAAAAGAGACAGGTAAGCCAAAGGTGAAAATTGTTAAGCCTGTTTCTCCTAAAATTAGTAGAAAAGGATCCAAAACTGTTTGGGTCCTCAAAACATCTAACTAGTTGATTTATGTATGCAGGGAACCAGGGTAAAGAAAGTAACCCTAATCCTAGACAGTGGATGCTCAGGACATATGACTGGAAAGAAATCCCTGCTTACAGACTTTGAGGAAATGGCTGGCCCAGAAGTATCCTTTGGGGATGGCAACAAAGGACAAACACTGGGATATGGCAAGATTGTATTTGGGAATGTCATCATTGAATAAGTAGCTCTAGTTAATGGCTTAAGGCACAATTTAATAAGCATAAGTCAACTTGGAGGTAAAGGTTACCATACTGGCTTTGACAACAAAGAGTGCCTAGTGACTCACAAAGAAACAGGCATGTTGGTTTTCAATGGACACAGACATGGTAATATTTATGAAGCCATCTTGGAGGATTGCATAAACAGTGAAGTCACATGTCTATACAGCAAGGCCTCAACTGAAGAAAGCTGGAAATGGCACAAGAAACTGTCACACATCAACTTCAAAACACTTAATAAGTTGGTGAAACAGAATCTTGTAAGAGGATTACCACAAGTTGATTTTGTGCAAGATGGACTTTGTGAAGCATGTCAACTTGGAAAACAAAGGAAATCATCTTTCAAGAGCAAGACAATTAACACCATTTCCGAACCCTTTTATTTATTGCATCTTGATTTATTTGGTCCAGTAAATGTTATGTCAATTAACAAAAATAAATATACTCTTGTTATTGTAGATGATTTTACAAGATTCACATGGGTTTTCTTTCTACATTCAAAGGATGAAGCTTCACAACACATAATAGACCATATCACTTTTCTGGAAAGAAAATCAAAGAAAACAGTAAGAATTCTGAGGAGTGACAATGGTACTGAATTCAAGAATTCAATCATGGGGGACTACTGTGCATCAAAGGGAATTACTCAACAATTTTCTGCGCCAGGAACTCCTCAACAAAATGGAGTTGTGGAAAGAAATAATATGACACTCATAGAAGCTTCCAGAACAATGTTGGCAGAGTCTAAGCTGCCAGTATATTTTTGGGCTGAGGCAGTCAATACAGCATGTTTCACTCAAAACTGCACTCTAATAAACATGCATGGAAAGACTCCCTATGAAATGATAAAGGACAAGAAGCCAAGTGTGAAACACTTTCACATTTTTGGATGCAAGTGTTATGTACTGAAAGTACATCCTGAAAATCTAAGCAAATTTGAAGCCAAGGCAGATGAATCAATTTTTCTTGGATATGCATCGAACACAAAAGCATTCAGAGTGTTTAATCTCAGAACCAAAATTGTTATAGAATCTATTCATGTTGCATTTGATGATAAAAAGTATACAGGATTTCAGGATGAGTCAGAGTCTACTACACTAGAATTTGAAGATCTAAAAAGTTCTGAGATAAATGAAGAAGAAGAGGATGAAGACCCTAAAATAAATCCTGAACCAACACAGGAACCTGCACACTCTGAGGGGGAGCCAGAAAATTCAACTCCAAATAATTCAGAGTCTAACAGGTCAGGGTCTACCCAGACAGAGTCTATCCAGACAGAGTCTAGACAGAAAGAGTCTAACTCATCAGGGTCTGGATCAAGCAACTCTGAACTCTTGTCAGAGTCAAGCAATTTAGGGGGAGCCTCTTCATTTGAATTTCACTCAAATACAGAAGATGCAAATGACTTAGGGAGAACTTCAAGTTCAAGAACCAATCTTCCACCTGCTAGAAAATGGACAAGGAATCACACTCCTGACTTGATAATTGGTGATCCTGAGAGTGGTGTACAAACAAGAACAACCACTCAAAATGAATGTCTTTATAGTTGTTTTCTCTCAAAGAATGAACCCAATAAAATTGAGGAAGCCTTGCAAGATCCTGATTGGATTATTGCAATGCAAGAAGAATTGAATGAATTTGAGAGAAATAAAGTGTGGAAACTTGTACCAAGACCTAGAGATAGATCAGTGGTTGGTGCAAAATGGGTGTACAGAAACAAACTTGATGAGAATGGAACTGTAATCAGAAACAAAGCAAGGCTAGTTGCAAAAGGTTACTCACAGGAGGAAGGAATTGACTATGATGAAACTTTTGCACCAGTAGCAAGATTGGAAGCTATTAGAATGTTTCTAGCCTTTGCAGCTCATTCAAAATTCAAGGTGTATCAGATGGATGTGAAAAGTTCCTTCTTAAATGAAGAATTGGAAGAAGAAGTCTATGTGGAGCAACCACCAGGATTTGTTGATCCAAAGTTTCCTGATCATGTTTACAGGTTAGACAAGGCACTATATGGATTGAAGCAAGCACCTAGAGCATGGTATGAAACTTTTTCAAAATTTCTTCTTGAAAATGGATTCACAAGAGGTACCATTGACAAAACTCTCTTTATTAGAAAATATAAAGGTGATATTTTGCTTGTCCAAATTTATGTTGATGATATTATATTTGGATCTACTAATGATAATCTCTGTGAAAAGTTTAGTCAACTAATGCAGTGAAATTATGAAATGAGCATGATGGGAGAATTAAACTTCTTTTTGGGGCTTCAAGTCAAACATAATGATGATGGAATTTTCATCAATCAAATAAAGTATGTAAAAGAACTGTTGAAGAAGTTTGATATGCAAGATTCTGCAACTGCTAAAACACCCATGTCAACAGCTACTAAGCTAGACTCTGACCCAAAGGGTAAGAAAGTTGACAACACTAGCTACAGAGGTATGATTGGCTCATTGTTATATTTAACTGCTAGTAGACCAGATATAATGTTTGCAACTTGTTTGTGTGTCAGATTTCAAGCTGACCCTAGAGAATCACACTTAATAGCTGTGAAAAGAATTTTTAGATATCTGGCACAAACTCTTGGACTTTGGTATCCTAGAGAGTCAGATTTTTCACTAATTGGCTATTCAGATTCTGACTATGCAGGATGCAAAGTAGACAGGAAAAGCACAACAGGACAATGCCAGTTTCTTGGCAACAGATTAATTTCTTGGTTTAGCAAGAAACAACAAACTGTATCAACCTCAACAGCTGAGGCTGAATACATTGCAGCTGGAAGTTGCTGTGCTCAAATTCTGTGGATTAGAAATCAATTACTTGATTATGGACTAATATTCTCAAATATTCCTATGTATTGTGATAATACTAGTCCTATTAAAATTGCAGAGAATCCAGTCCAACACTCCAGAACAAAGCACATTGATGTCATGTATCACTCTATTAGAGAACACGTTGAAAATGGTACTGTGACACTTCACTATGTTCCAACTGACAGACAGATTGCAGACATTTTGACAAAACCACTTGATGAGTCTACCTTTCTCAGACTGGTAGGTGAATTAGGTATGTTAAATATGTAAGTGATCAAAAATTACAAGAAGCAAGGTATGTACTTTAATTATATTTCGTGTCTCAACACACTGTGATTAATTATTATTGCAATATTTTATTTGGTATTTTACCTTGACAGGGTCTAGTTTTTAGACTCTGACGAGTATATAGACTCTGACGAGTCTGTAGACTCTGAGAGTCAGTAGACTCTGAGAAAATTATCGCCTAGACTCTGAAACGGTTAAAATTCGCGCCTGCAGACTCTGATTGCATTTAAAATGTTCAAATGACTTGAAATAGGCGGTAACAGTTATCTTTTGACTGGAAACATGCTGTAGACTCGTGTGTATTGTATGCAACTTGAAAAAAATAGAATTTTTCATACAATTTACTCACTTGTTTATTGTAATTGATTTCTAAGGCAAAAATATTCACAGAGTTTTTTACGAACCCTAACTAATTTCTTCAAACTTTTCCATCATTTACTCAACAACTTTAATGGCTGCCGTTTCTACTATCATGAGGGGACCCAAGGCGATTGCTTTCACATTTGGGGATTTTGATTTCATGACTACAAATCATGTTGCTGCTCTTGGAGATAAGAAAGGAGTAGATGCTGATTACTTCCCAATGATGGATTTCATGGAGCAATCTGAGCTCAGTTACATTCTGAAAGCATTTCCAGTGATTCATATGGATGCTGTCTCCAAAGCTTGGAGTTCTGCACAGGTCGTTGATCCTTCTCAGGATCAACCAGGTAAAATAATGTTCACCTTTGGCTCGACTACATTTGATGTCACTGCAGATGTGCTTAATTCTATGTTTAAATTGCCTGTTAAATCTTCTTTTGATGAAACTGTATCTGATGATTACATTAAAAACATGTTTAAGGCAATAGGTTATTCTGCTAGCTTAGATATCATGAGCAAGATAACTAGGCCTTACTTAAGAAAAGAATGGTCATTTTTCTTTGATCAAATTGCTAAGTGCTTCACTGGTAAGTGTAGTGGCTTTGATGTTATTACTGCTATTACTTATCAAATTGGTCACAGTCTCCTATTTGATAAAGTGATCAACATTGGTGATATGTTGCTCACTCAAATGGGAGCAAAATTAAACAATGTGCATGAGGGGAGGAAGAAAGTCTACTATCATAGATTTCTTATGATTCTCCTTAATCACTTCATTCCTGACATGTCAACCAAGTTGGCAGATGATTGTTGTGTGCAGGCCTACGAACAACAAAGGATGATATTCTCTGACATCAAGAGAATTGATGACAAAAAGAAGAGTCTACCTGCCATGCACTATCCACAGGTAATGCAGGTAAAACTCTAAACCTACAAACCTTCTATCTATAATGATTCTTTTTTTGGTGGTGACATGGTGCAGGAACAAGTACTGGAGAGTCCCCCTGCACCTACCCCAGTCACCAAATCCCCTTCAATTACACAATCTTCCAAACCAAAATCCAAAAATAAACCAACCTCTGGTGTCTCTCAACAGACACCGGTTGTAAAGAGGAGAAAATTGGTTCAAACCAGGCTTATAGATGAGCACAGTGATGAGGAGCTCAATCCACTAGAGAAGCAAGTTGTTGAAGGACTTTCTTTGCTAAAAGAAGGTCATGATACACTTGATTCTAACCTTCAAGCCAAGTCTATAGACTCTCAAAAGGCTACAGACTCTGAAAAACCTAGGGAAGTACCTCAGGATTCTCACATTGAGTCTCCTGAGAAATCTTTTGCTCAGAAGTACAGAAGGTTAAGGAAGGCTTATTCTGCACACACACACAAGCATGTTATTATTACTAACCCTGTTTTGAAGGAAACAGATGCTCCCAAGGCTCCTGCAGAGCCAGACTCTGAAATCAAGAAAACACCTGAACCAGAGTCTAATGTTGAGTCAGAGTCTAGACTGCCTTTAGACTCTGATCATGAAACATTTTGGGAAGGAATGCCATTGGATGCAGCCTCATGTCTAATTGATGAGATCATTACTCCAAGTGATGAGGCACTGCTATTCTTATATCCTTTAGTGGAATCAGTTGAAGATCCAGGGCAATATTAGACTAAATCTCAAGTCTTGGATTTTCTTTCAACCTATGAAGCCCTAAGGAAGAGAATGGAACAGGAGCTACAAATGTCTGCACAGGATGTGGTCAAAAATCTCTACAGCTACCTATTCAACTCTTCATTCCAAGTACAAGCATCTGGGCTCATAGAAGGCAGAACAAATGAAGTTCTCAAAGTACTAGGTGTGCCAGACTCTGAACAGCAAATCACAAAGAAGCCTAAAAAGCTTAAGGTCTAAAAAAGGAGAGCATCAGAGTCTGTTGCTGAGTTGGAAACTGAGATTGAGCAACCAGTTTTTAACCATGAAGCAATTTGGGATAATGGAGTTACCTACAGGACATCCATTCAATGGATCTCTCAAGTTCACCCTCTGTCAAGACAGGTGGCTGACTATCTTGTCCATAATATAGGTACAATTGCCAACAAATACATCTATCCAACCTACCAAAGTAGACTGGATCAATTCAAGGGCAAATATTTTCAAAGAGTAAGAAGGGAACTGCAGGAACTTTTCAATCTCACAGATGCCCATGCAATCAATGCAATCCATCTCAGGGCCTTTCATCACAAGTTGGATGCATTTATTCTTGAGGAACAACAGGAGGTAGCAGGTGATGCAAGGCAGTTGGAGGTTGGGACTAGTGCACCAATGGTGACTAGTGATAAAGATGCTCAGTCTGCCTCACCCACACAAGAACCACCTAGTCTGAGGTTGGGTGATAGTGGGGTAGGGGAGTATGCTGTTGGGCCCTCCTTGACAACTCATCAAAGAGCTGATGAGAACCCCAGTGATATGGGAGGACAGATTCTGATGGATGCTCATGAAGTAATTTCTCAATCTATTCTATTAGAGTCTATCCACCTTGAGGGGGAGTCTCATGCACAAACAGTCAAAGATGGTAACACTCAGATTCCGACTTCTAATGAAGTCATACTGAAGCAGTCAGAGTCTAGAGTAGACCCTGAGACTGTTGGTGTAGGTGCCCTAGAGGCAATACATTGTTTCTTTTAATAGACCTTTATGTCATTTGATTATTCAATAAACGTATTTATTATGACTTTAATTACTGCGATATATTTGTTAGCATAATAAATGTCCTTAGAATCACGATACACATTGTATAGTTTAAGTACATGACTTGAACTTGAGATTATATAATATATCACATTCTTAAAGGTCCCTAGTCGAGTATTATTATAGGTTAATAATAATACATAAATAGACTAGTATGTTGTTTGACTGATAACCACATCTCATTGGTTATAAATATGGGGATACTAAAGTCAATACATAGGTACATGTAGGAGTACATGATATTGGACAGACCCACAGTGAGATTCTTCATGTTTAATAAAGTCATAAGAAAGACTCACAGTGATAATGGTGTAATGATCCTTTGACTTGAGATCATTATATTTCTATACGAGGATTAATATACTTTGACTACATTAAAAGTTACCTTTGACCGGGTGATGATAAAAGTGGACATCGGGTATATCATGAGTCGTATGAGAAATATGAATGATAGATAAAGGATTTAACCCTCCTATAATTAGGAGATATATTATTGGCCTCTTGATTGAGTAAGACTATAAAATGCATGGCCGTGCTCAAATAATGATTCGTTTTCATAGTCTACTCATGGATCAAGTAAACCCGGATTAAATGTTGTAGAGGATGACTAAATACATGCCTCGAGTTTAATCTATAATATATATGGTTAAAGGGATTATATTACACGGAAACATTAATCACGAAAGGTTTTATCGAATCATGATTTAATTATTGTTTAATTGGGTAGCAATGATGTATTACTAGATACCGCTCATTATTTATAATTTTATTGGAGAATAAAATTATTGCCAATTAAATAATAGGCTATAGGGCCACACACATAGAGCACTTAGAGGAATAGTTAATTTAAATTATAGATTTAAATTAATTGATGATTATTTGAATTTTATTATATTAATTAAGTGAGACTTAATTAATTGAAATAATATAAATTCGAATTAAAGGAGTATTTCTGCCCATAATAATTAAGTATGACTTAGTTATTAATTAAATAATAAAAAATCGTTTATTATTTAATCCTATACCTACATGGGTTAGGTTTTGCTGAATGGCCCGTTAACCAGCCATTATAAATAGATAATGATAGGTTAAGTGGCTGATTACGTTTTAGAAAAACCCTAGAGTGGGATCAGCAAAAGAGAGGCAGAAATGAAACATCAAAAGGAGGCTAGTACATCCATTCCGTAATCAAGATCGTGAGACGTTCTTGAAGGTGCTCGTGTGGATACCATAGAGGTGTTTTTCGAGAGGAAGACACAAGTCGTGAAAGCTAGGATCTCTGTTGAGTTCGTGAAAGTCAAGACCAGAATAGGTATAATTCTGTTTCACCATAATCTGTCCAATCTTATACATGGATCCTGAGTTTGGGTTCTAAATTTTTTTTGTTATATTTACGTTTATCCGCTGCGTTTTATGCCTCGGAACCCAACAAAGACTGGAATACTGGAGCCAACAGACTCTGAAAAGAGAGAAGATGCTAGTAAGGGTTCAGAATCTGTTGATGCTCACCCCTTGGGGGAAACCCCTAGCCTTCAGACATCTGAAGGGGTTCCCCTCCATCAAGGTGGTTCAGGTATTGAAGCACCATTATTATCTCTCAACCCCTCTTCTGTAGGTTTATTGAATGCACCCTCCACATTGAGTGGCAAAATATCTGAGAGGCTGGCACTGGACCAGGCAAAAAGAGAGGTAGAAAAGGCTGTAGAGAGCCTGAATGAGATTGAGAAAGTGGGTGCCCAACCCCACTGTGAGCATGAGAGATTAGGGTATCCCGAACCTAGCTTTACTTATTGGGATCAAGATTTTCCACAGAGTTGGTCCAATGAGTTGGAGCAGGGGATGGATGACAATTCACTATGTCTGATTGTGCAGATTGGCAAACAGGAGGAGGGTCTTGCTTCTCAGAAATCATTTACACAGAGACCACATCTTCATCTGGTGGATTCTCTAGCAAGGAGAGCAGATAGGGTCATGGAGGCTTTGGTGGATAATCCTGTAATTATAACTGAGGCTGCATATTCGAAGTCAGAAGAACCACTCTTAATCATGCCTATAAGGGCTAGACTTCCAGAGTCTACAGTCTCTGATCACTCTCAGGAGGAGTCAGGGTCTATAGTCCCGTTTGCAGGTTCGGAGTCTACACCACCACCAGAGTCTACACCTCCATTCACAAAGCTAGAGCCTGTTGCTGAGGAGTGCACTTCTGAAGATGATGATCACGTTACTCCTTCTTTTATCTATTTTGATCAGGTGTTTCCTCAGTCTTGGGAGTCTGCACAGCAAAGAGGCATCAATGATAAAGATTCTTTTGAGTGTATTTTAGATATTCATCATTCTGAGAGACTTAAAGCTTTTCAGAAAAAATCCTTTCAACAGGAACATGGTTACTATCCTAGTGAAGAAGATCAAGTTTTAGATGGAGCTGTTAAAGCTGAGTTACCTGATGTTGCTGCTCAATTATCCAATGTGGACCAGGACATTTCTCATATTAAAATCAAGCTCACTGGTGTTGATAATACAACTTCTATGCTCAATACAAGATTTGACAGAATTCATTCCCTTCAATTATCCAAAGAAGTAGCTTTTAAAGATGCTCTATCTGCTATCACTACAACTCAAGCCTCTCTTCAAACTACAGTTTCTGATTTGACCACCAAGGTTGATTCAGTTATTGCAGCTCAGGCAAATATCTTCACTGTTCTTGAGCAGATTCTTTTGGCTGTCACCAGTCATGATGATGTCAAAAAGGGGGAGAAAGAGAAGCAAGGTGAGTCCTCCAAGAGATATAAGGATGAGGGATGCAAGGATACATCAAGGGGAGTTAAAAGGAGGAGAGATGGTGATGATGGTGATAGTTCTCATGGTCCTAGGGGTCTTGATGATGTGCATCAAAAGCAATCTGGAGTAGCAAGAACTCAAACACATCAGTCAGGGACTAGACATAGGAAATCAGAGTCTAAGTCAGACTCTGATAAGCAAAGAAAGAAGTCAGACTCTGATCAAACTCAAGAACCTTCATACTGGAAGTGCAGCCAATCAAATCTGTAACTTAGAGCTAAAAAGAAGATAGGTCTTGGAGGATTTGAAGAATTTGACATTGACAGAACATCTACTCTAACCAGGGATCCTCAATCCTTGACAGATAGGCAGTTTGAGAAGATCACTCAGAAGCACTTAAATAAAGTGGTGTCTGCTCAAATTGTTTATAATGTTTTTGAAACAAAGATACAAGGAGGTCAGGGAGGTACAGAAAAGGTGAAAAATGAGATGCTGGTTTACTTCTTAGAAGGTGGAAGTGTAAGATGGATTAGTCAGTCAAATTTTATCTTTTTCAAACAGGCTGAGGAACTACAGTATATTAGATTCCTACTTCAAATTGCTTATGAAGTTAACAAGAGCAAAGAAGCTGTCACACACAAATGGTTCAAGGAGATTGATAGGAAGCTGATTTTGCACAAACATGCAAATCAACAAATGGGCAATTTTTTTTTAAAAATATGTTGATACTGAGGGAAATGATCAAGTCATGCCATTGAAAGAAAAACATATTAAATTTCAAGAAGGTGTGGGTCATTACTTTGGGTTTCAACCTAAGAGTTGGAAAGTTAGTGTTCTGATGTTGAAGGACTTAAAAGATCAAGAAAGCAGTGCAAATGATCTTAGAGCAGCTTATTGTCAAATTAAATGCTCAAGTGAAGAAATGAAGAAATTGAAGAAATTTGTTGGTGAGGCTCTGGCAATTGTGGAGGAAAATATGTTGAATTCATTTTTGAAGAATAATCCAGCCTTTGAGAAGATTAAGTAAGAAGTAATTCTTTTTCCTTTATAATTCTTTTATACTGTTCTAGATTAATAGTTTTATTCTTTAGTTTTAACATCATCAAACCTTGATTTATGCTTACATTTTATAAAGCATAAATAGGGGGAGATTGTTAGGAATATATTCATTTGATGATGTACAAAATACTAGAACATGGTCTAGATTAGTTTATCTGTAATAAGTCTTTCTAGTCTCTGAAATGTATAATCAGAGTCTAAATAGTCAACATTCATGCTATTTGTACTTAAAAGAATTTCTGTAGAAAGTGAAACCAGAGTCTGCACGAAGATCAGAGTCTGGAAGGTGATCAGAGTCTATAGACTATCAGAGTCTATGATCTATCAGAGTCTACATATGATCAGAGTTTGAAGATCATCAGAGTCTGAAGATTTCAAAGTCTATACAGTTGAGGATAAATTTGGAAGAAGATCACAGGAATGGAAAGTCTTCGAAGATCAAGATAAATATATTACATATATGCTATGGGAAAGAAAGAGAATTCTAGAAGGAAACTGTCAACTAATAATTAGGGATTTTATTCCTATTGTAATTTTACTTTCTGTTATTAGTTGATAGGCAGCTCTCTATATAAACTCTATGTAACCTAATTGTAAAGGTGTGGAAGTTGAAAAATAATTGTCTGAGTAAAATTTTGTGAGAGCATAGAGATAGAGAGAGTTGCTGTGATAAACACAGAGAAGCTGCTAGGGATTGTGTACACACTAGGAGAGTTTTGTATTCACAAATCAATAATACAAAACAGTACTTATTCATATTTTTGTGTTTGAGTTTGTTCTTAATTTGATTTTAAATCAGGCAGAAAAGACATACAAGTATTCAACCCCCCCTTCTACTTGTACAACTGGGAAAACATGAAGTTTGGACCCTAGTACCTAGGCCAAAGAACAGATCTATTGTTGGTACAAAATGGGTATTCAGGAATAAGACAGATTCTGATGGAATCATTATAAGAAATAAGGAAGGCATTTTCATTAATCAGTCTAAATATACAAAGAATCTACTCACAAAATTTCAAATGCAAGACTCTGCATCTGCTACAACTCCTATGGCTACTGCAACAGAGCTTGATCAAGACACTGGAGAACCTGTTTACATTACAACATACAGAGGAATTATTGGTTCTCTACTTTATTTGACTGCAAGTAGACCAGACATCATGTTTTCAACAAGTCTGTGTGCTAGATTTTAAGCAGATCCAAGGGCACCACATTTGATAGTTGTGAAGAGGATTTTCAGATATCTCAAGGGCACTATTAATCTTGGCTTATGGTATCCTAGAGAGTCTGATTTTAAATTAATTGGCTATTCTGATGCTGACTTTGCAGGATATAAAATTGACAGAAAAAGTACAAGTGGCAATTGTCAATTTTTGGGTGGAAGACTAGTGTCATGGTTTAGCAAGAAGCAGAAATCAATCTCAACATCTACAGCAGAGGTTGAATATATAGCTGTAGGAAGCTATTGTGCACATATATTATGGATGAAAAATCAACTACTGGATTATGGTTTTAACTTCTCTAAAATTCCTATTTATTGTGATAATCAAAGTGCTATTGTAATGACAGGAAATCAAGTTCAACATTCTCTGACAAAGCACATCAGTATCAGATATCATTTCATAAGGGAACATGTTATGGAAGGCACAATTGAATTACAATTTGTTCCCACTGATCAACAAATAGCAGATATATTCACCAAACCTTTGCCTGAAGTAAAATTTAACAGACTGGTTTCTGAATTAGGGATGGTAACAAGTGGCTCAACTTGACTTAGTAATTTTCAAATAATTAGAGTATATGTCAGAGTATGAGATAAACTCTGATGGAAAATGAAGTAAACTCTGATGAAGCAAACTCTTATCATTGCAGCATCTAATCTCTGATCACAAGTTATCAGTGTTTATGGTAAACTCTGTCAGAGTCTGTGGTAAACTTTGACAGTTTATTCTAAACTCTGACATGCTAAACCCTGTTTAAGTGGTAAACTCTGAGATCATATTTATGACATCATATTTCATTTTTGTGACATCATAATTATCATTCTCTGATTGGATTTGAAATAAGGCGTGTGTATCTCACGAATGGCGGTTCATATACTTACATAGATATACAAACACTTGCCATATTTTGAGACTTGTATTAATAATTGCTCTTCAAATCAATTTTTGCCACGTGTCCCACTACAGGTGTTATGCAAATGAAAAGGCACAGATTAATTCTAATTGTCATTTTGGGTTATTAATCTGTATCTATTATTCTTCATTTGTTCTCTTTCTCTAGTTTCTCGTAAACCCTAACTATTCAAACCTGCACATCTTCATTGTTTCAATGGCATCCAAATGACAAACCTTCCAAAACTACACTTTTGCTGCCACCAACTATATTGCTCTGTTAAACAAATCTGATGCACATGAGGATTATCATGTCATTCAAGATTTCTTAAGGCAAAGTTACATAGGCTATGCTTTGCAAGAACCATTAAACTTCTCTGCTCAATCCTTGATAAGAATCTGGTCATCTGCAAAGTTTAACAATGCAGGTGATGATGAAGAACCAATCATCACGTTCAACTGCAATGGCAAGCACATAATAACACCGACTGTTGTTCGACAAGCCCTTCATCTTCCAGAAGTGGCTGAGTATGATGGTATTGTGGGAAATGAACAGATCAAAGAATTTTTCAGGTCTATAGGCTATGGAGGAAGCCTATCAATGATGGGGAGCCTGACAAGACCCAATCTTCGAAGAGAATGGAGTTTTTTCTTCGATTGCATAACAAGGGCCTTCACAGGCAAGTTCACGAATTTTGATGCAATCCCTCAGCTAGCACAACAGATTTGGTATTCTCTGACCCATAATTTCAACTCTAATTTTCCTTGTTTAATTATTAGGCAGCTGGCTAGCAAAATGAATGATGATGCTCACACTGTATATTTTGCAAGATTTCTTCAGTTAATTTTTAATTATTTGTTGCCTGTTATAAATTTTGAGAATGATCATAGTTTAGCTAGTTTTTGTATGAATAAAAGAATTTTTGCTGACCTAGCTAGGAATGATGCTAAGAAAGGTAATTTCTCTCCTCTCTTTTATCCCATATGGGCCATGCTTCTCTTAAATTAGAGAATGCCTACCATGTATGGAATGGACTTTCTCGCTGTGGCTATGGATCAGAGTTTAGTACCCTCTGATTCAAACCTAGGCCACCCTCCAAACACTGACCCCTAAACACTTTTGCCAACCTCTATAGTCTCCCAAAAGGCTTTAGTTGTAAAACACACCTCTCAACAGAGCTCAAGCAAAAGGAAGGGGAAGGTAGTGAAAGAATCTTCTCCTAAAAAGAAAAAATTGATTGATGAAGATTCAGATTCTGATGAAGTGTTGGTTTTTGCCAAGAGAAAGACTGTTGAACAGGCTTCTGAGATACCTCCTGCACCTTTTATGAAGCCATTCACAGTAAATCCAATGCTTGAGGTGAAGAAGAAGAGGAGAAGATTAGTCAAGGCTGTAAACTCTGAGGCTGCAAACACTGAGGGACTAAACTCTGATGCAGGAATAAACTCTAATGTAGTAATCTCTTATCAGCCAAAATCTCAAATGTTAAACTCTGAAGACATCCTAACCTCTGAGCCAAACTCTAATGTCTTGACAAATTCTGTTGAAGCATGGTGTTGCTGGAAGGCAAATATTCCTTGCAAGGAACCTGGATTACCAGTTCCAATTGAGAACATGATTCTTCGGTATGTCAAGTCAAAAGCTGATTGGTGAACAAATGTTACCCATTATAACCTTGAATGTATTAGACGGGGGGCTACTGTTGATAAGACAGTCTGCAGGAAAAAATTAGGGAATCTAAATAATCTTTGGCTCAAGGCTATAAGAACGACAACATAATTATTTGAAAGATGGGTCATATGTCACTCCAGAGGAAGCTGTTCCGGTAGCAATCTCTGATTCTCCTACAAACTCACCCAATCAAATTATTAAGGAGATTTCTTATGAAAGAGTTAGGGAGTTGGCAGAACAAGTAAGGAAAGAAATGGAAGCTAAAAAGTCTACATCATTTGCCTCTCCAAGTTTAAAACAATTTTCAAGAAAGAAGAGGAAGTCTGTCACTTTTGGCCAGGATCCACAAGAACTTATCTCTCAAAGTGAGATAGCAATCTCTACATGGCCAGGCACACAAGAACCTGTTGATCAAAGTTCAACAGCAACCATAGTACCAGCAGATGAAGCCAGCTTAGTTCAGGGATACAACCCACAAGAACCTTCAGCTCAAAGGGTTGAAAAAGTTATTAAGGCCCCAGCCACACAAGAACCATTCAATCAAAGTTTGGATGCAGGCACTCTACCTATTCTAGAAGATCTTGTTGTTACTGATGCTGAAGGCCAATCTATGGCAGAGTCAAGCCCACAAGAACCTTCACCTCAAAGTGGTGAATCAACTGAAGATAAGACTCAGGTCCTATAAGAACCAATCATCCATTTTATGATTGCAGACCAAGACTCTAATGTTGGACTGACAATCTCTGATGAAGCTCCACTGGCAATCTCTGATGCTCTTATGGTGCTACCAATCTCTGCACAGCTAATGGAGACAACATCCACGTCCTCAACTCAAGGTATAAACTCTTACTTTTCTTCAGAATATGCATTCTCTGATAGTTTAAGTTCAGATTTTACTTTTCTTATTTTAACTGCTAGAATGATCATAAATAGTCCTGAAAAGGGTACCCCTAATCATGTAACTACAGTCAACCTTTCTCAGCCACCTCTTATTTCTGTAGGACATTGTGTGTTGAGCCTTTCTAGTTAGTCTGAGGTAAAATGTGTGAAAAACAGAATTAATGAGAGGCAGACACTGGATCTGGCAAAAGGTGAGGTAGAATTGAGAAAGAAGTTAGCTACTTCTAGTGAGACGAATCTAACTCTTAAAAGTTATGATATGTGTGATGTGAGAAGTAATGAGATTACTTTAAAAAATAAGAGTGACTTAGGATGTTCCATATCTTTTACAGGTACTCAGAGTTTATCTGTTGCAAAGTCTGATCCTTTGCTAAACTCTGAGAAAGCTGCAAACTCTGATGGGGAGGACACAAACTCTAATGAGCCTATTTTGCTGATAAAGAAGTCACAGATCTGTCAATCCCATACACACAAAGGTACAATACAAAGAAGTGGTCAATCAATTCTCATGATGTGCATGAAAGACTGATAATGGAGTATCCTGATTATATGGTGGTGGAGGAGCTCAAAGGAGAAATTGAAGTTGCTCTCAATGCTGAAGGTGTAAAAAGAGATTTCACTTCTCAGGCAGAAACTCCTCAAGATGTTTTGATAGATTCTCTCAAACAAAAAGTTTGCGATATTTCTTGGAAATACTCAAATGAAGTCATTTATTGGCTACATGTTCATGAGATGATTGATAAGGCTAATAAGGAAATCTATTCTGTTGAAATGAAGTCAATTTTGAAAGCAACTACTGTGTTTTCCAAGGGACTTCACAATGACATTGGTGACCACAAGGATTCTATCACCAAAACCTCTACTTCTGTTCAATCTTCACAGAATTCTATGGAGCTAAAAATAAAATCTGTCTCAGCAAAACAGGATGCTTTGGAGGTTAAAGTGGACAATCTTTCTAAATCTGTTAGTTCTATGCAGGGGATGCTACATACGATTGTTGAACTTCTTACCGTCAAGCCAGGGAATGATGTCAGAAAAGGGGAGAAGGTTTCAGACAAATGTAAGGAGGATGCTGCACAACAACCTGACAAACCTGATGATGAAGATCAAGGGAGTCATAAGGAGGGAAAACAAACTATGAAGCAACAAACTCTGATTCGTCAAACTTCAACCATTCAAACTCTGATGGTAACAAAATCTGACAAACAGTTAATCTCTAACAAACAGCAAACTCTGATAGAAGCTTATTTGGCTTAGCAAAAAGGCTTGAAAAAGAAGATAAGCCTGAGTAAATTGAGGAACAAAATTTAAACGATACAGAACTGGCAAGGAAGCTATTTGAAGAGGAAAATCTTGGATTAGATCCATTTGTTGTGGAAGCTGAATTGAAGAAGTCTGGTACTGACAATGCTCAAGTCCAGAAAAAGAGAAGATATGTAAAGAGAGGTCCAATTCAGAAGAAGGTACCTGCTCAACAGAAGAAGCCAGAATCTAAGCCTATTCAAATCAAAACTGTTGAAACTCCCAAGCCAGTTGCTCAATCAAAACCAGTTTCAGAAATTCAAACAAGATCATCTGCAAGAATTCAACAAAAAGCTCCAGCTAAGCCAAAGAATCCTCTCACTATGTCTGGAACAACTTTTCTTCCAGGTGGTTCAAGTTTGAAGATGAGAAAGAAGAACATCAACAATCTCTGATAAGGAAGAAAAGATCTGATCTTCTGTGGACAAAGACCCAAACTCTGACTCTCAATGCCAGGCTTGGAAAAGACAGGTGGTATTAGTGATTCACATGCTAAAGTCTACAGGGGTGAAGAAAATATATTCAGAGATCCTTTTTCATTAAAAGATAAACCTGAAGAAGAGTTGTCTCAAGAACATTTGGACAAACTAATCTCTGTTAATATTGTGAAGGATATCTTTGATGGTGCCCAAACTAAGGAAAAGCTCATTTATTTCTTAGAGGATGGGAGAGTTTTGAAGATTGTTCAAGAAGATTTAATTCAAAAAACATCTAAAGAACTTGAACATGTTCTATATCTTCTAAATGATGAAAATGAAGTTACTTCTAGATGGGTGAAAGGCTAATGATGATAAACTCTGAAGAGTATGAACCTGGATATGTACTTGAAGATGGAACAAGAAGAGCTATGAGAAAAGGAGATGCAAGGGTCAAAATAGTGTTAGGGATTCATACACTAATCTTAAATCCTGATGGTATGAAGGCCTGTTGTGTAAAGCATAATGTAACGTAGTATGTAATAGTGATAACGATAACTCAACTAAGAAACAAAGACAGATAAATAATACTAATATGTAGCACAGGAATCCAGAAGGACATAATCAAGAAGATAATACATTCACTATTGCTGAGCATTCAAGATGAAAGAATTACTGAACGTCAGGGATAGAAGTTCATTAATATGTTCAAGCCTCAGTGACAAATAAGAGTTCAGATGACTTCATTCTAAAGACAGAGCAGTGATCCATGTATGATTGTCAAAGGGTTTCAGTGATCAGAAGCAATGCAACAGTCCAGGGTTAATCAGCTGAAACAGAATAGAGATTAAGGGAATTCATTCAGTGTTAGTCGTTTGTAAACCAGACCAGTGCACTAAGCGTCAGCACAACAAGAAGAGAATTATCTTAATTAATCAGAAGAAAATCAGTTGATCAAGCCAAGCCAGAAGAGTGAAATCCAAGTAGTAATTACTTCAAGAAGTCAAGAAATATGCTAAGGCATGTATTACTACACTTGGTGGTTATTACTCTTGAAGCAGTGAAGAGGTGCAGTCTACATATCAAGGTGCAACAAAATTGTCAAGTGAAGGCACAAGAAATAGTGCCTAAGTCATGAGTGGCGCCTATACAGGGCAACCACTGTATAGGCGCAACTCAAAGTCTAACAGGTACAAACAGGCACACTTATTCTAAGGGATGAGTGGCGCCTGTACAGGGAACACACTGTACAGGCGCAACACACCTCCAAGGCGCAACACAACTGTCAAATGTTTCTAATTCAAGTCTAGTTGTGAGTGGCGCCTACACAGTGTAACCACTGTATAGGCGCAACTCACCTATATAAGGCACAACAGGCAGTTGATATTTTCTAAGGCATGAGTGGCGCCTATACAGGGCAACCACTGTATAGGCGCAACTCACATACAAGGCGCAACTCACATGGACAATAGGCGCAACAAGCTTCAAGTGGCGCCCATACACCACTACCACTCTATAGGCGCCACTCAGGACTTAAGCATTGTGGGAAAAAATTTCCAATCAAGTCTACAAATAAATATGGGTTCAAATCAATTGATTTAATAGGTTATCATCTTCAAGCATTCAATACACACAGCCGGGAAGCTCCATTAAAGCTAGACATTTATTTCACCCAACTGTATTGTGTTGTAATATTGTTTTGAAACCACTGCAGCTAATCATTTGATTAGATTTGTAGCACCACAGGGATTTAATAATAACTTGTTATTTCCCAGCTTTGTGTTTTATTAACTGTCAAGTTCATTTCTTTAAAAACACAAACACTTCCGCAAACAAATTGAAATTTCTACCACATCATATTCAACCCCCCCTTCTATGATGATATTGGACCTAACAATTGGTATCAGAGCTTGTTGATTGACTTTACAAATCAGATCCAAAAATAGTTTTTCTAAAAAGTGCATTTTTAGATCTAGAAAAATTTATCTTGAATTTTCTTTTATTTTTAAAGAAAATTCAATTTCGAATTTTTCATTGATTTTAAATTCACTAAATTTTAAAAAGCTATCAATCATCAAGAATTCGAATTAAAAATTATTTTCTCAATATTTAATTTTTATTCGAATTGATTTTAATTTTTGAGAAATTAATTATTTCTTAAGATTTAAAATTCTTAATAGCCATGAGTACCCAAAAGCTAAGCAGTATTAAAATTCCCACCTTCGACAAAAATGAATACATCTTGTGGAAAAAGAAGATGACCATTTTCATCAAGACTTGTAATTCTCAATATTTAGGAATTCTTGAAAATGGCCCCTATGTTCCTCAAAAGCTTACACCGGAAACAGTTTCAGAAGATGGCGTTCGGATTCCTCAAGGGTTTACCCCAAAGGAACCATCAGAGTTTACTGATACTGATAAAGAGAGAGTAGCATGGGACAATCATCTACAATGCATCTTGATGGATTCTTTGGACACAACAATGCTGAATCAGGTGATCAATTGCACAAGTGCCAAACAGATGTGGGACACAATAAATCAGCTAATGGAGGGTACATCTGAAGTGAAAGAAAACAGGCTGGACATTCTTACCTCCCAATATGAAGCATTCAAGTCACTTCCTGGAGAAAGTATAACTCAAGTTTTTGAGAGATACAACAAATTGCTAAATGACTTGTCTCTACATGGGAAGGCTTACACGCGAAGGGAAATCAACAGAAAATTCATGTTGACGCTGCCAGCACACCTAGAGCACAAAATCTCTGCTATCAGAGAAAGAAGTGATATAAATGATATGTCAATTGAAATGCTATATGGAAAGCTCAAGACTCATGAGATGGAGCAAGAGTAGAGACAAATCATTTACGGCTCAGGTACAGTGGACAGTAAGAGCACAGCACTGTTAAAGACGACAGCTCTTGTAGCCAGTGATATTGCTGTCAAGGAGACTAACAAAGAAGCACCTGTAGTTGAAAAGGAAGAAATTGTAGAAGCTGAATTATCAGAATCTAATCAACCGGGTGATGAAGACGACTTCTATTCATTAGAAGAACTTGAATAACTGGAAAACAAAACTATGGCCTACATGGCGGGAAAGTTCAAGAACCTGAGGTTTAGGAGGAACCCTAAGTACAAATTAAAGAGTAACTCGAGTTACAGTGGTTCCAGGGTCAAAACCAACAACCGATGTAATTCGTCTTCAGGGTCTCACAGCAGAGGAGGCTATAAGACAGGGATGGTAGATAGAAGTAAGTTTAAATGCTACAATTGTGGAGAACCCGGTCATTTGGCAACAGAATGCCGGAAACCAAAACAAGGGAATGAGAGAAAGGAGTCCTACGATGAATTAAAGCAGAAGTATGATGCGCTGGTGAAGAAGCATCAAGGAAGAGCTTATATAGCTGAAGGAAAGAGCTGGGATGATTCAGATAATGATGAAGAGGAGGTTTATGGAAATCTTGCGTTAATGGCAGACTCTTCAGAGGCATCACCTCAATCATCCAAGGTATCATTTCTTTCTTCCGTTGAAATGTCTAATTCTGAGTATAAGAAAACTGTGGAAGATCTAAGCATAGAAATGTTTAATATTCATACAAGCATGCTAGCATCTGTAGAAGAAAATGTTAAACTAGTTCTTAAGAATAAACTGTTAGAAGCTAAAAACGAAGAACTAGAGCTTGTATGTGTTAATGTAGAAGATCTTAAACAGAAGATAGAATACTTTCAGAATAGAGATAAGTGCAACCAGGAAGTAGAAGCAGCTCTAAGAAGTAAAATTTCTGATTTAGAGTTAAAACTTCAAGCATATAAGAAGTCTGCGAATCTTGTAAAGGAGGCTATAGACAAACAAGTCATAGGTCAGAAAGCAGGAATAGGTTTTGACTATGATAAGAAAGCAGGAAAAATGCATGTAGAATCTATTGATGAGGAAAGTCCTATGAAGCAAGGCATTCCACATGTATTGAAGGATGTAGCTAAGCCCCTTTATAAGAAGTTCGTCATAGAACCCCTAAATGAAGATGATCTCTTAATGAAAGAAGAACTCCTTGCTGAGGAGAAAGAGGAAAAGGTTGTAGATAAGAAGAACTTGCCTAAGAAATCTGTTAAGATTGAAGAACCTAAGAAACAGGTTAAAATTGAAATAGGCAATAAAAATGAAAACAAGAAAGCAAACAGAAATGGTAAGGTAGGTGCTAACAATTCTAAAAAAGTTTGTAATAATTGCAATTCTACTGGTCATCTTACGCATGCATGCAATAAGATAAAAGTAGTTAAAACAGAAACTTCTAGTATGCCTGCCATGTCTGCCATGTCTATTCCCCATCAACCATGCGGTAAAGTAGGATGCATGCCATGTGCTTTCAATATCATGTCTGCATACATAAACTTAATGAACTCTTCATCAAGTACTTGCATGAATACAGATGTGAACATGACTAGAAAGCATGTTAGGGCAAAGACTGTCAGTCCTCCTAAAGTTAGGAAGGAAACCCCTGTCCCTAAGCCTAAAGGCACTCCTGTCAAGGCTAAACCAAAGGGCAAGGGTGCAGTCGATGAGAAAGACAAGGACCAGAAAATTTCTGTAGCTAAATCTTTTTACTTATCTAAACCTCTTGGACCCAATCAAGTTTGGGTACCAAAGAAAAAGTAATCAATCTGTGGATGCAGGGTACAGCGAAGAACAAACGTGTCATGTGGATACTTGACAGTGGATGTTCTAGGCACATGACTGGAGATAAAGCCCTGCTCACAGATGTGATTGAGAAAGCTGGCCCTATAGTGACCTTTGGAGATAACAGCAAGGGATTCACAACGGGATATGGCAATCTGGAAATCGGGAATGTTATCATTGAAAACATCTCTCTTGTGGACGGATTAAAGCACAACCTTCTGAGTATCAGTCAGTTCACTGACAAAGGATACAAGGTAACTTTTGAGAAAGAAAGATGTGCTATCCAAAGCAGGAAGGATACTAAGCTTGCTCTTCAGGGAGTGAGAAGGGGAATCTCTTTGTAGCTGATTTGTTCTCTGCAAGCAAAGGCGAAGTTCAATGTTTTTACAGCAAAGCTTCAACAGAGGACAGTTGGTTGTGGCACAAGAAACTTTCTCACCTCAACTTTAAAACAATGAACTCTTTGGTAAAGAGGGAATTGGTTAGAGGACTGCCCGAGATGGAATTCTGTCAAGAAGGGTTATGCGAAGCATGTGAAAAGGGGAAGTCAAAGAAAGCATCTCACCGAAGCAAAGACTCAACCAACATTACTGAACCACTGCAACTACTACATATGGATTTATTTGGTCCAGTCAACGTCATGTCTATGTCAAGGAAGAGATATGCACTTGTAATTGTTGATGACTACTCCAAGTACACGTGGGTGTTGTTTCTAGCCACAAAGGATGAAGCCCCTCAAACAATCATCAATCACTTAAAGAAAATTGAGTTGGTAGCTGGTCTGCCTGTCAGGAAGATAAGGTCTGACAATGGAACAGAATTCAGAAATGCAATCCTGAATGAATTCTGTGTGGAAAAAGGAATATCAAGACAATTCTCAGCGCCCAAAACTCCACAACAAAATGGAGTGGTAGAGAGGAAGAACAGGACTTTGGTTGAAGCAGCAAGAACAATTCTGAATGAAGCAAAGTTGCCTCTATACTTTTGGGTTGAAGCAGTCAACACAGCTTGCTACACTCAAAATCGTACCCTGATTAATAAAGAACATGACAAGACTCCTTATGAAGTATTGGCCAACAAGAAACCAACACTGAAATACTTTCATGTGTTTGGAGCAAAGTGCTTCGTATTGAAAGATGATGAGCATCTGGGAAAGTTCGAATCCAAGGCTCATGAAGGCATATTTCTTGGCTACTCAATGGAATCTAAGGCGTACAGGGTTTATGTGATTGATCACAAAAAGGTCATTGAAAGCATGAATGTAACTTTTGATGATCTAAAGCTCCCAAGTCTACAAAGAACAGACGACACTGAAACTCTGCAGTTTGAAAATTTGAACTCAGATGAAGGTGAAGTAGAACCTGAAGCTGCAACAGAAACTCAAGCTCCATATGAGAATAACAACATTGATGATTCTGACCCTAGTAGTGGAAACAGTGGAAGATTCACAGAAACTACTAGTAGTGGCAGAGAATCTCATTCTCAACCTAGCAGCAGCTCAGGGGGAGCAACTGAAGGATCTACAAACAGGACCCAGCACAATAATGAAAATCAGGCTGAATCATCTAGGGCAAATCTGCCTAGACATAGGGTGTGGAGTAGAGATCACCCCTTTGAGTTGATTCTTGGAGATCCAGATGCTGGAGTTCAAACAAGACGGGCTTCCCAAAATGAATGTTTATTCTCTGGTTTTCTCTCTGAAATAGAACCAAAGAAAGTGGTAGAAGCACTAGAAGATCCAGATTGGGTTCTTGCCATGCAAGAAGAACTCAATCAATTTGAGAGACAAAAGGTGTGGAAGCTGATACCCAGGCCAAAGAACAAGTCTATTATTGGCAGAAAGTGGGTATTCAGAAACAAGCTGGATGAAGATGACATTGTTACGAGGAATAAGGCCAGAATGGTTGCTAAAGGTTATTCTCAGGAGGAAGGAATAGATTATGATGAAACATATGCACCAGTGGCCAGGCTTGAAGCTATCAGGATGTTCTTGGCATTTGCAGCACATTCCAACTTTAAGGTATATCAAATGGATGTGAAGAGTGCATTCCTGAATGGAGAGCTGGAAGAAGAAGTATATGTGGAACAACCCCCAGGGTTTGAAGATCCAGAATTTGCAGATTTTGTGTACTTCCTCTTCAAAGCACTCTATGGCCTGAAGCAAGCCCCTCGAACATGGTATGACACTCTATCTATATTTTTACTTGAAAATGGTTTTACTAGAGGTGTCATAGATAAGACCCTATTCCATAAAATGCATAAAAATGATATGATATTAGTGCAAGTCTATGTAGATGATATTATATTTGGTTCTACTAACGATCAGTTATGTAGTAGATTTGCTAAGCTAATGCAAAGTAGGTATGAAATGAGCATGATGGGAGAGCTGAACTATTTCCTTGGACTCCAAGTAAGTCAAAGGAAAGAAGGAATCTTCATTTGCCAGACCAAGTACATCAAAGAACTTTTGAAAAAGTATGGTCTTGAAGATGTATCCCCAGCCAAAACTCCAATGGCAACTGTCACTAAGCTTGATAAAGATGAGCCTGGTAAGAGGGTAGACATCACAAGCTACAGAGGTATGATCGGCTCATTACTTTACCTTACTGTAAGTAGGCCAGATATAATGTTCTCTACATGCTTGTGTGCTAGGTTCCAATCAGATCCTAAAGAATCTCATCTTATAGCTGTTAAACGGATTTTTAGGTATCTTAAGGGAAGTCTGAATCTTGGAATTTGGTACCCTAAAGATACAGGTTTTGACCTTGTTGGCTATACAGATTCTGATTATGCAGGGTGCAGGATTGATAGAAAGAGTACATCAGGGAGTTGTCAATTCCTTGGTAGAAGGTTGGTGTCCTGGTATAACAAGAAGCAGCACTCAGTTGCAATGTCGACAGCTGAAGCTGAGTATGTTGCTGCTGGGAGTTGCTGTGCACAAATTCTGTGGATAAGGAACCAACTTCAGGACTATGGACTGTTGCTGAGCAAAATTCCAATATTCTGTGACAACACAAGTGCCATAGCCATAACCAACAATCCTATTCAACACTCAAGGACCAAGCACATTGATATCAGGTATCATTTCATTCGAGAGCATGTCATGAATGGTACTGTAGAGTTACATTTTGTACCTACAGAGCAACAAATTGCAGACATCTTCACTAAACCACTGGATGAAATCACTTTCACTAGACTGGTTTGTGAACTTGGGATGTTAAATTCTACTGACTAACAAGTTGGTAATCAAAAACTGCAATTTGAAGCTGATAAATTCACTAGTTGATTAATTTCAATATTTTCAAGACTTGTGAATTTATCTACCAAAAATTATTTTTCCAGCTGTTAAGATTAAAATTTAGATAAATACCTTGGGCATGCATGCTTAATTTATTAATCTGGTATTTATTTAATTTTTGATCTCAGAAAATATTTAAGTGCTTGTATTTAAATGATAAATTCTTGGCACTTATTTATTTAAATATTATTTGAAATTATTTTAAATAAAAAGAATGAATACTTATATTTATTCTCTTATTTAAAATAAAAGTAAAATAATTAGAAGCATAATTTATTTAAAATAATAATTTTAACAATTAATGTTATTATTGTTATTTATGAATATTTTGTGAAAATAATATTTGTGAGTAATTCATTACTAATTGTTTAATTATTCGAATTACCCATAGATATTATTGTTGATTAGTGACAAAATTTGGAACCACTTGAAAAATTGTCTAAGTACTGAGTGGCGCCTATACAGTATACTCACTGTATAAGCGCAACTCATTCTCTAGTACTTAGTAATTTTAATGAAAAACATCAAGTGGCACCTCAAGTGTTGAGTGGCGCCAATACAGTGCATGCACTGTATAGGCGCAACTCACCACTTAAATTATTGTTGCTGAACAAACCTGTGTGGCGCCAATACAGTGCATTCACTGTATAGGAGCAACACAAGTTTTTATATGAGAAAATTTGCTAAGTTAGTTTTTATTTCTAAGTGGCGCCAATACAGTGTAACCACTGTAAAGGCGCCACTCACCTTCACTTAGCAAATATTTTCATTCTAAGTGGCTCAGTAGGTTGAGTGGCGCCTACACAGTGTAACCACTGTGCAAGCGCCACTTAGCACTTAAACAAAATTTTCTTGTTTCTATGCTGCGCCTATAAATAGCTGAGTAATGTGTTATTGTTGTCTTTTTGTTATATACAGTGATATACACAGCATAGGCGCAACTCGAACACAAAAAAACTCAGATCTAGTTTTTTAATCGACCATAACTTGACCAGTTCTTGTCCATTTTTAAAACTAAAATCATTTTTGTGATCACCTTGAACGTACCTTTCATTTGCTATCAGTATCACTCAATTTGGTTAGGGTTTTAAAAATCACATTTTGTCATATTTTGAACAGTTTGGTCACTGTTTTTAACTGTTAAAAACGATTAATTTTTTTTTTAATCAAAGTGTGCTAAAAATTATTAGGAAATTTTTATATTGATTAATTTTAAGAAAATTCAAGTAATTTTTAAAATTAGGGTTTTAGTTCAAAATTTTACTAAAATAATTTGATTTTAATTAGTACTTTTAATTATTAAAAATTACTTTTCATTTTTAATTAAATGGGGAGTCATTTTGAGATTAAAAAGACTAATTATTTATCCATTTTAGTAGATGATTGGACTGAGGCAGGGGACTTAGGTAACTGGGCTAGGTTTTTAAATGAACATTCTATAGTCCGTTACGCACTAACAACTTCTGTTCCTTTGAATAAGAGTTTATTAAGACAGGTATACAGGTCTGCCTTAGACTCATCTGCAGATGGGATCCTGAGCTTCACTTTCAATCTTCAGAAACAAAGGGTGCAGATCACAGAAGATGACATCAATAGAGCACTGCATCTGCCTACTGAAGACTTTGAGGAGGACCCATCTCAGGAAGACCTAAACAACTTCTTCATGTTCATTCACTGCACTAGAGAAAACTCTAATCTTCCAAGGAAGATCTACAAAAATCACCTGCCAAAGGAATGGAATCTGTTCTTCAACATCCTATCTCATGGATTTGCACCAAAGACAGGTGGATTTCATGGGATCACTCAATTCAATAAGGTGATAGGATATGCAGTGGCAACAGGCACCAGAATTAACTTTGGCAAGTTGATCATGGCTGAGATCTTGAAGAATCAGGCCAAAATGGAGAACTTCTGCCTGTATCCAAGGTTCTTGCAGCTAGTGTTGAATGAAGTTCTTGAAGCTGATCAACTCCGGATGTTTCAGAATAGTCAAATGGATGAGTCACCTTCTCTGCAGTTAAGAGCATTGGTGCTGCTCAATACTGAGACTGACTATCCAAATAGGTATGCTCCTGCACCTATGACTGAGCCCATAAGGGATTTTATTGCTCTTCTTAGACAGGAAAGTGAAGAAGATCAAGAAGAAGAAGCATCAATCTCTGCAGAGGACAATGAAGCTGAAACTTCAAGTGATTCTGGAAGCTCAGCAGTAATAGAAGAAGAAGAAGTGGAAGAAGAACCAGGCACTGATAATGAAGATGAAGCTATGAAAGAAGCTGGTTATGAAACTGAGCAAGACCAAATTCCTGCAGAAGAACAAAGGAATAGCCCTATAAATCCAACAGAGGAGATAGTGGTGGAGACAGAAGTAGAAGAACCTCAAGCTACAGATGTTTACATCCCTAGCATGTCTGATGAAGGTTCACTTCTTTACTTTGATCTCTCTGCTTTTCTTTCAGATGAACATGACACAATATCTCCATCTGTGCCTCAAACGGCAATGCACACACTAGAGCCCTCAGTGGCCGTCGAAGCTGGCAATGAACTTGGAAACCCACCAGTTCTAACCACTGCCAGAGCTCAACAAACAGTTCCTTCATCTCCCCAAACCAGAAAAAGAACACTCGAAATAGATGATAGGACTGTTTCTATACCGGATCAGGAATTTATTCAAATATCCCCTACAGCTCTGCCTTCTCGAAAACGTCGTAAAATGAATTTTAAGCCAAAGGCAACTGTGAGCCAAGAACCTGATTCTCCAATCTCTGAAAACCTTCTTTTTCTTCGTAATCTAAATTCTGAAATTGTTAAAATCCTGAAAGGTTCGGAAATAGAAACAGAGGTTGCAACAACATCCGCTACTTCAGTAGCTTGTACTGTTTTGGTTGATCCAATTCAGAACCTGTCTTCACAGACAGTAGGGGGCATCACTGACTCTCACGAGCCATTAATTACATTGTCAAATGTGGTGACCCCCCTGGACTTAAAATCTCCGGATCCAATTAAGGATGTTTTCCCTCCCCAAGTGGGTGAAGTGGAAAGGCAACTCTCCCATAGAAGGGAAGAGGTCTCCATTCATGGAGTAGTTGTGTCAACAGCACCACCACTTCAAGTGGAAATGCCTTCACAGGCTTCACGGGGCACCACAGGCTCTAATTTGTCAATCTTTACATTGCCTGAGGTGGTGACCCCCCTGGAAATTCCAAGTCTAGCTCCTTTAACGGAGGTCCTCCCCACCTTTTCAGGTCAGGTGGAGGGACAACACACCCATAGAAGGGATGTGGACTCTATTCATAGAGTATCTGCTGCTTCGGTAGTAGAACCTGTTCAGAGTGCCTCTGGACATGTCATGCCTTCGATGGCTTCAGCTGGCATCACTGATTCTTCTTTATTGCCAATCATTACAGAATCAATAGTGGTGACCACACTGGGTCTAAATCCCCCAGTTCCTGAAAAAGGAGTTCTCCCCACCCAAAGTGGTCAGGCGGAGAGGCAACCTACCCATAGAGGGGATAGGGATTTTCTTGCAGGTACTGAAGATCTGGATGCTACAATGAGTGAAACACTTAACCTGAGTGATCTTCAATTCCCTGACCCCGATCAGCCGAGTGTGAGTGTTGAGGGACTAAAACAAACAGTAACAGTGAGCAATGAGACACCCACCGACCAAACAAACACCCCACACGATACATACTATTGGGTCCCGGAGATCGTAGAGGGGGGGTGAATACGATTCCCAAATTAAAATTATGACTTTTAAATATTTTTGGGACAACATAAAAATTACTTTGGTTCAAACCCGGTTACTGTTCATCATCTTCTTCAACCTCAAGAACACCATTAAAATAACCAAGATAATGAACGGTAAATCATCCAAAACACACAACACAACAAGATCCAAGAATATAACTTTATATTCATTGAAGTGGGGTAGATGCTACAACAAGTTCAAGAACAAAAGCTCAAGAACACAACAAAGAAATGATTTTTGGCTCCTCTAAAAATATTACAAATTCTAGATCTAGGAGACAAAAATCAAACCTATCTTCTAAACAAGATTTAGCAATGTTTACAATAGAAGAATAGATGAGTGGTGAAACAAAGAAATTCATGGCCCCATAATATTCAAGATATGGAGTATGGCCATGGGGGAGAGAAAATTTTTCTCTCTCTCCCCTTTTCTTTTTTTGCCGAATGCTACTGCCTATTTTGTTATGAAGATGAGGACTTGGTTTCTTTTAGTATATTCAAAAAGATGTTGCTTTTTACTTTTCCACCTTTTACTCTTGTCCACTCAAATCTTTTCTTCAAAGTCATGTGTCAAGCATGCCTTTGGAAATATTTAATGTAAAAGTAATATTTAAATAAATATATATAATATAAATAAAGAGTGTCTTTATTTATAAAATATATAAATAATTAAATAAATACTTTATTTAATTAAATTAAATATTTCCATTCCACTCTTCAATTTGTGTAGACTTCCTTATCCAAATACTCGGCCCCGTATACGTGACTCCACCACGTCCAAGTATTTGGCCTTCTAATCTGTGAAGCTTTAGTAAGATCCAATCAGGTTGTGCCGTCTGTCTCTTATCCATTAGGCTGACATTTCTCCAACACTGATTTACCACCTTTGTTGATCCTCCACATGACTCAAGAAAACCAACAACTTTAGAATGATTAAAATCATATTAACCGACGAGAGCTTGCCTCCAATGTCCTGACACTTGATGCAACGGTCTGGTTCATAAGTGACTAGTCTTGATAGGGGCTCTTGATTCCGAACATGATTCCACATTCTTCTTTGCAAACCTTACTTGTTGCTTCGATTGTAATGCACTAAAATCGTCATAGACTAAGACAATCTTCTGTAGCTTCCACATCCTTGAATAGATGTCAACATCTTTTATTCTTCACTGAGGCATGAACATGTTAATGAACTTCTTCCAGTGAGCTTCAAGTCTGTAGATGATCCTTTGATACTTTGTCTTAACTAAACTCGGTGATCCAAGATTTCTGTGCACCTGCATATTATTACATGTCCTGTTCTATTGTTGAGTTATCATCAACCATTACATAGAGATTACATTTAGCATTCCTAGTACACATAAAAGTGCAGTGAGTTACTTCCCTTCACTCCTATCTCCCCTTTCACACACACTGCACATAGCCAAAGGATTTTAAATCTGGAGGCCCAGGTCACTGAAATTCATTATTCCTTAAGGAAGATCTTGGAGGTGCAAGAGCAGCAGCAAGCTGAAATGAAAGAAATCAAGGATTTAGTCCAACAGCTGCTGGCTCAGAAAGTCCCGGTTTCTACTCAATCAACTCCAACAGCTCAGATTACTCCGATCAGAAGGGAGGATAACCCAACTGAGGGGGAGAGATTAGCACAAGAAAAAGAAGTTGGAGCTGAAATGATAATGGAGTATACAGCTCAGGGGGAGACGGATTTCTTTTACAGGCCTGGAGCGAGGCAACTTGAAGAAGGAGAAATCTTTGAACCCTATGTGCCTATGGATATTCCTACAGAAATTGAGATAGAAAATACAATACAGGCTGAAGGGATAGATTTCGAAGAAGAGTTTGCAGAAGAATATGCTTTTGATAATGACTGTCTTCTAGTTGGTGTAGATGAAGTTATTACTCAAGGTGTATCTGAGGCTCAGGACTTAATGAAGAGGAAATGGAAGAGAGTACAACACGCAATAGAAAGGAGGAACAGAATGAAGGACATAGAAGTGAAAGTTGGCCCTGAATGGGATGAAGCAAGGTCTCTGCTAAAGAAAAAGGAGTTATCTCTTTCTCACAGGAAAGACAGAGAAGTCCTTGATCTCTTTAGGACCATGAAAGAAAAATTCGAAGATGTTCATGAGTTCTATTCTATGCTATCATAAGAAATAACAAGTGTGTCAGTCAGTGCACCTGTGAGCTTCAAGTCTGTAGATGATCCTTTGATACTTTGTCTTAACTGAACTCTGTGATCCAAGATTTCTGTGCACCTGCATATTATTACATGTCATGTTCTATTGTTGAGTTATCATCAACCATTACATAGAGATTACATTTAGCATTCCTAGTACACATGAAAGTGCAGTGAGTTACTTCCCTTCACTCCTATCTCCCCTTTCAATCTCCCCCTATTTGGTTGATATGGAATAGCAATCAAATACTATTTCCATTTACAATTTCCCCCAAAAGCAATTAAATAAAATTAGCTACTAGAGGATAACTCAACTAATATACAAGAAACAATTAAAGTACTGGACATGAAAATAATATACAAAAGGTTCTGGAAAGATATAATCAGTTAAATTCAGATTTCCTGAGTTGCTGAAAATGAATGATGAATTTCTGAATTTCATTTTCCTTTAGCTTCCTCCACTTCAATGTTCTTCAAAGATGGGGTTCTTTCAATAAAGAAACAAATCATTAGTAAAGACTTCTGAACAATCATTCTTGTTTATCTTGCAATTCGAACTAGAACATACAGCTCTCTATGTTCCCCATAAGACGTCAACTCATTCTCCCCTTAAGGTTGTTCTCTCTTGGAATGAAAGTCATTTCCGCTTTTTCTTCAGGATGTTCTATTTCCAGGAAACATATTTTTCTTTCTTCCCTGCACTATTCCACTGACTTCATCTATCACTGAAACAAGAAATAGAACACACTTGGACACTTCTCAGATGCCCCTTGAAAATCTCCTTCACATTCTTCTTTACCCAGAAAACTTCTACTTAGCAAAAACTCCCCCTGAGTTGATACTCTTCAAAGAAATCTTCATTTTCATTCATTGATCGTGCTAGAAAGAATTCTTCTGCCGAACCTCTCCTAAGAATGTTCCAAGGACAGATCTTCAAACAAATAGAGCAAAATCCCTTAGATATCTTTTCAGAATAAGATATAGCATTGCAAACCAAGATGTTAATATTCTCCATAACTTCTCCCCCTTAGTACAACAAGTAACTTCTTCCCAATTGACAAAAAGTAACTTCTCCACTTCAGACGAAAAATCAGTTAAATCTACAACACCTTTAGGGATTAGGCTCCAACCAATTACTAAGAAACTCCCCCTTAGTAATTTCTCCATTGCATCACTAAGGTTTCAATTTTATCTAATTCTCCCCCTTAGTTCATGCAAGCTCCAATCCACCCTTGTGTCTTTAGATATCCTCTAAGTAACCTCCACAAGATAGGATTGACAGATCTCATTTCTTGTATCACCAAGAGATCTCGTTTCTTGTATCACCAAATTCTCCCCCTTAGTTGAGAATATCCTTTAAAACAATAAAAGTATCATCTACATCCAATCGAAAAAGAAACTCTCCTCCAATTGAATATAAAATCCTCCTTAGGCCTAAAAATTAATGTCTCCCCCTTTGAGATTGAGAACAACATGAATTAATAGACCCAAAGGTAATAGTTTGGACATTCCCACTAAGCTTCAGCTAGACTCTTCTTCAGCTTGTCTTCCAGAAAAGAATCTTTTCAACATTCCAGAGCTGGAAAATTCAGTAACAGGATTCAAGCATAGTAGCAAGGTTAGTGTTTGGTATATGGTTTCCTCACTTCTACTACGTTCTGTTGGTGTTTACACTTTCAAGCGTAAGTGTTCCACTCATTTCTCTCCCTATTTCTCTCACTCAAGTGTATCACTCCCTCACTTCACTCAAGTGTTTCTCTCTCTTACTTGCACTCATTCCATTTATAGCAATTTGTACCTGCAAGTAAATCCATGCTAGTCTCACCAAGATATTATGGATCGTTGACTGTGGCATGTTGTCGATCACTAAAGATCTAGGTTCTGAGATGGAATCTCAGACAGAGTTTCAGTTAGGTCATCACCCAACTCACCATGAGCAAATCCATGCACACGTGGCTCGTTGTCGGGGAATAACCCTTCTAAAATTGGAATCTCCTCCATTCCAGGAGTGACTGAAATCCCAATACCCTGATCCTCAAAAGACTCATCAAATTGGTAAACCAACTGAATCATAGTCTACGAGTTGTTGCTCAACTACTTTCAGCATCAACAATCTCCCCATATGCAAATCCATGCACTGGATCGTTGAATGTGGTATGCGTACTAGCAACTATCTAAGCATCAACCGACTCCCCATATGCAAATCCATGCACTGGATCGTTGACGGTGATATGCCTTTAAGTTGTGAGCGATCCATGTATTCCAGAACTTGAATTCCTGGGAGAGTAGACGTGTACAAACATCTCTCTCAATCACCTGTGAAGATGAATTAACTCACTATTTTCAGTCATAGAAAACTGTTAGTGATTGCCTCTCAACATCAACAGATTGCTCTGCGGATGTGAAATCCCGTTAGGGAACTAGGACTGTTCCTCCTAGGAAGGTTGACAAGGATTCTAATATATGGCAAGAAATCCAAGTTTCCCTCAAACAACTGTGAAGGTGGCTCAACAACTTCATTCACCATGAATGGTAAACAAAGAAGTTTAGGGGTTTTACCTATACCTCACAATGTGCACTTCTTGCAATGTGTCCTCACAATTGTTAGTCCCAAGAGAGGCTAGAGAACTGTTAGGTCCTATAACATCCCTTAGAAGAAAAAACTTTAGGATTACCATCAGCGTGAATGCTTTTGGTGTGCTTGACTCATTACAAGGTGCTCTGGCTGATGAGCGAATTTTCAATGAAATCACCCTGTTGAGAGAGTTCATTCAGAAACGGTTGAATTGCCTTTTCAGCTCTGCATCCTTTTGAGAGAATACAGATGAGCTACAGTTACCTCAATTTGTATACTTCTTTTCTTCTCTGGAGGTAGAGCTGTGGGTGCACTTCCGACTTCATCCTTATTTGCTGCATCAAGTGCAGTTTCTCCCTTAACAACCGCTAATCTACATAAGTTCCTTATATCACCAAGGGTTGAAAGTTTGAATTAGAATGATAGTGTTTGGTACTAAGGCCTTGGTTAGAAATTGATGGATTATTCAACTTCTTGACCTTCCCCTATAGCCACTAAGGCCAAGCCATTACAGCTAAATAGATAGAGTTGATCAGAGCTATATAAAATTTGGTAGAGTATGATTAAACTTATTCTCTATTCCTTCTCAGAAATATAGCATCGGAGCAATGTGTCCTCAAGAAACAATGCACCAGAGCTAAAATGTGGGAATTAATAAAGAATAGGTAAAAGAATATTAAGCCAAATTTCATAAACTCACAATTTTGAAAAAAAAATTTAACAGATTAACAAAAGTGTTCTTTTGAATTTCTCTTAGACAAATATCCAATTGAAATTCAACTCTTTTAACAAAAACATTTTGATTAATAACTCAAATCTATTTCATCTTGCTCACTGTATGTTTTCAGAAATTGTTTTGCAATTCATTCTTATCGGATATTATCTCCGACTTAAAACATAAATCATTTTTAAAAAAAATCGAATGAATGCTTTAGTCATACAGTCCAAGGCACTAATCCCAAAGCAAACAACCATTGTTTTAATACTACAGGTCAATGTGAAACAGACATTAACAAGAGTTTTGAAAAACGTTTTACCAATAGTTGATACCTCAAGATCAAAACAATTTACTCAAATAAAATAGTCTGATACTATGCAACCTAAGTTACAAGTTATCAAGTAACTTTATTTAAACAAATCATGGAGAGAAAACAGTTTTCATTACAAAACATTTAGAGAGAGAGAGGATATATGATTTTGAAATAGAAAGATAATCCTCAAGAATTGTTCTCTTTCAAAGAAAACTTTTAGTGGCTTTTCATTCCCTGACAAATGAATGCATGTTTAGATAAAACATTTTTCACAAGAAATAGACAAGAAATTTCTTTATGCATTCAAGTTCTAAAGAATGAAAAACATATGTTAATACTAATGAATTATCAAAGATATGAATGACAAGACATTCAAAAGTACTAACATCATTCAATCATTTTGTAATAAAATGCATCTTACTACAAAATAATCAAGCACATAAGATACTTATATTATGCTAGACAATTACCATTTGTCGCTTGAAACAAACACATATTGCAATATAGATCATGGTAATTCTAAAGCATAAAACATAAGCATCCGCTAAACACTGAACATACATTGACCGAATGACAACATTTAACTTCTTACACTACATCTCAACAATTATCACATAAGCATATTGAAAATACTCATGACAATCAGAATGTATGTAAGCTCGAGGTACTAGTTGCATCAGAGATCAAATACCTTTAAATATTAATGTTAAAATTTATGATCTTTGACAACCCCTCGCGATGTAGTAAATTACTTTCAATATCAGTGTTTTTGAAATAATCTTTTTGTCACTTAGTGCAGAAATTCTAAGTGACATCACTAATATCAAAAGAATGACAACTAATATTAATGGATTTTGCAAAAGACATGAATTACATCACTTAAACTACATATTAAGTGGTTCCATTAATATTAGCATTAAACAATTAAAAGTAAATAAAATTACAATTAATTAATATATACAAATACTTATGCTGAAACATTTGATACATATAGCATGAATAACATATGACAGCACAAAGTACGAGATCCTGGATATAAATTGACTATACAAAGAGATGCTACAATGTTAGGTCCCTAGGTCCCGGGTGATCATAGGTAATCTCATAATGATAATATTGAGTCCCGGGTGGTCAGACGCCAAACATTAATCAGTTCCTAGAGATCGTAGACATCTAAATAGCATGAACACTCTCTATAAACATTATGTTTAAATAAATCAATATTAGACTAGAGTGACATACCTTAGTCAATAGAGCTTTTACTGGTGTATGATCGTTGAATGAACAATTACTCCTCTTTGCCCTAGAGATCGAACGTTTACTCCTTTCGAGATCGAACGTTTACTCTTTTTGGACAGGAATAACTTTTCAGCTACCAGTTAACATTGTTCCTCGAAACAATACCACGCTCATCCAGACGGAAACTGCATTACCTTCAGCACCCAAATATTTTCTTGTAGATATTGGTCTTGGCAGCAGCTTCACTAAACTCAGCACTCTAAAAACCAGTAGTCTTGACACTAGCAGAGTAGAACCTTAAAAAAAAACTCCGAACTACCCTTCAGTTTCTGTATCAATACCAAGTCTTCATGTGGATTGATTCCTTGTGCTAAGTGTATCTGCCTCTAGTTTAATTGAGTTAGTTCCTTGATTCGAACCCTCCTCAAACTTGATTAGTTAGTGCATCTTCAGTCTTCATTGAATTCACTTAGAAAAACCAATGAAATACACTTATACATGCACGACCAATCACTACTCTACTACCCAGATTCATCAAGTACTGACTCTAGGAAATGTTGTTACACAAAACCCTTTGTCATGACAGATGTGTCCTTAATGTTTCCTTAGATTTTCAGTGGGTAGAGTAGTCTTCTTCAAATATGATTGAGATCACCTTGCATTATCTTTAAATTGACAATTTCCTTTCTAATATGCAATCACTCAATCTGGATCACTCAGTGTTCCTAAGAATCTCAACTCTTACTCAATGAGCACTGCTAGCCTTTGAACATCAAACACGACTAGTTGATCCAACTTACTGATGCTCCCCCTGTGATGCTGCTTGCAGCTTTTCTTCAACTGGTGTCATCTAATCTTGAGCCCTAAACAGGATGTCAACCTTTAGAAATTCAAAGCTAAAATCAAACGAATGCTAGGGATCTTGATGATGATGTTCATTGCATCTAGATCATCTTAAATCAATCACAGACTCTGTGTAAGCTCTTAACTCCAAATAAGATAGCCTTCCATCATACCATGTGACTTCAGGCATGATTAATCTTACTTGATGTCTTCTCTTTACATTTGCTGACTAGACTTGCTGTGTCAACTGATTCAGCCGTAGTGAATAGGAAACCTTAACTCTATCCATTATCCTTGTAATTCCACTCAAGGTCTGGATTTCCCTATCAACTCCTCCATTTGGTCATGAAGTCCGTAAACTGAACTTTACTCTAGAATACTCCTTTCAGTGCGGACATAACATAGAACTTCATTCGTCAACAAATTCCATTACCTGCCCTCAAAGTGTTCTTACAGCAATCTGCCTAATCCTTTGAATGTGATTAATCACTGAGATGCTTCATCTATCGAATGCATGAACAACCACCAAAACTAAACAGGATAGCCTTTGACTTGACTTCCCTTCAACTGACATACTTCACTACTGTCCTTCTTAAAAGAATTTCATTAGAAGTAGTCCTTTCTCACCAACTTCATCTTTACCGTCGAATCCGTTATCTTGATAAACCAAGTATTAGTTGATAAACCAAGTGTGAGAGCATCACTTGTTGTTGCAGCTAACTCCATTCTGATAAACTTCAACGAATAGTTGACTTCATCATAAGCATTACATTTCGTGTCAGCAGTAACCTCACTTCCAGTAGAGTGAGCTTCTATTTCTCTTGACCCCGATCAATACTGTTCATCGTCGAACTGATATTAGGAAACCCTTCACAAAGAATTCCCTAGGTCTTCCTTAATATTGTGCTTCAGATCATTCAAGAAAAATAGGTAACCTTGCTTAACCATTTGAATACCAAAGCAAAAGTAGTTACATGCCTCGAACATGAAAATGTCAGAGATATATAACTTGTATATGTTGAAAGATACTCTGCATTCACAAATGATTAAGACACGTGGTCCTCAATTTGATTGAGTCCAAGGGTTAGAGATATTTCTAAACATAGTTAACAACAAAGCATTCAAGTTCAACATGCTCATTCTTATCTGACTGATCACTCCTCATCTATATCAGCCTCAACAAGTAGTCTTGGCTATGAGCTCAGTGATCCCAACCTAACTTAAGGTGGACTAGCAGTCTATAAGAATCATGTCATACATATATGTAGTCATAGAAGAATCAATCACTCAGATTCCTAATTCTTCTAAATCACCTTTATTGTTCACTTTAACATTATATTATCTCTAATTACTTGAGTCAGTTTAAATTTAAAAAAAATTTAATTCATGGTTTATTATACTGACCCCTAGGCAATTCCCAAATTAGAAACAAACTCATCTTAACAAGCACATGATCAGATATAACATTTAATACAACCATGCGAGTATAAACAGATCATAGACAATGTAAACATCAAGGCACTTAGCATGCAGCAAATACTCTTTCCGGTAAATGTACCCCTACAAATACCTAAGACTCTATATGCTAACATGATCAATTATCGTAAAGCAAGCATTAAATCACACAAGATCTAATCATGAAGTCAAATACTGAAAAACAAGCAACACTAACAAACTAGCATAAGTTATCTAATTTATATAGAAATCAAGGTGAGACATGCATTACATCAAACTTATAATATAATGCAGTTCAGCACTTAATACTCTATAATTGAATCAAACAAGTATAAACTAGTTAGAAAGTATACCTGAGCGATGCTTAGCATTCCATCTCGAGTGATAATCAATTTCCATTCTACTGACACTCATGGAAGTATCCTTGCATTTGACCTCAATAACCAATGATGTTCCTGCTTCAACCCAAACTGATACCTGATTGTTCTGTTTAAAGACCCCGACATAGAATGTCTCATGTTCTGCTTGAAAAGATCACTCTTCTTTGTATGTGTAGCAATAACCCCTTGATTATCATATGTCAGTGATAATCAAACCTTGTGTATTTCTGCCACTGATGTCCTTTAACCAAATCTTCAATTGTTGTTTTGGTTCTTTGACCGTTAAACTGAATTCCTTTTCAAAATCCCAAATTCTTCAGATATTGATTCGAAAACCACTGATCGAAGACTCTTCCCTAAATGAACTAATCCCCTTTCAATAACCAAATGATCCACTGAGTAGACCGATGTAGAAATACATCTCCAATGGTAAGACCAGGTCTCAACTCCATTAGAATGTTCTTCAGTCAGTTCGTTTGTCCTCAACGAACGAAGAATCAACTCCTGTTGTTTCGTTTAATAAAACATTTTGTTCAAATAGAAGAATTTAATTTTTTTTAGAATTTAAATAATCAAAATAAATTGAAAATGCATTTTTGATAAATAATAATAAATTTCTCAATTTCAAATTATAAATAAAATAAAATAATTCGAAAAGAAAGTTTTGATATAGAAATAACAAATTTTTCAAGGTATATTAAATAATCCTGAAAAAGAAATTATTTCAAATCAAAATTAATTTTCAAAGAATTTTATAGAATTTATAATCCAAAACAGTTTTAATTATAATTAAAATAAAACAGATTGAAAATATAAGTTTGATATAAAAATAATAAATTTTCAAGTCATCTTAGATATTCTTGAAAATAAATTATTTCAACCAAAATGATTTTCCAAAAAGTTTTATGAGATTTATAATTAAAACTTCCAAGCTTAAATTATAATTAAAATAAAACAACTCGAAAACATAATTTTGAAATAGAAATACTAAATTTTCAAAACATTTAAAATGTTCATGAAAATAAATTATTTCAATCCAAAAACATTTTCCAAAGAGTTTTATAAAATTTGTAATTAAAGTTTTATGAAAAATAAATTATTAAACCTCAAAAATAATTCTCAAAATAATTTTAAGAATATTAAACTCAAAAGAAATTAAATTGGATTTTAAAATTAATTTTAGTTTTCAAATTAATAAAATTCTTAACTAAGAATATTAAAAATATAAAATATTTGACTCTAAAATTTAAAAGAAAATAAAATATTTTCCAAGATGTAAGATAAACTTGAAAAATAAATTATTTAAATTTAAAAATTATTTTCAAAATATTTTATATAATTGAATTCAAATTTAATTATTAAATTAATTATTAAACTAAAAACAATTTGAGAGAAAAACAATTTTTGTTTTAAGTAAAAGTTAAACTATGTAGCCATGTGTCATGTTGAAACAGCCCTCTAAGTAGAACTTCTACATAGGAATGTTCTACATAGACTCTATCTCGAACACCAAGTAGAACTTCTACATAGGAATGTTCTACATAGGCTCTATCTAGAACATTAAGTAGAACTTCTGACTTAGAAAATATTTCTAACTCCAGAATTTCTACTTAGGTTCTATCTAGAACATTAAGTAGAATATTCTACATAGAAATGTTCTACTTAGGTTCTATCTAGAACATTAAGTAGAACTTCTGACTTAGAAAATATTTCTAACTCCAGAATTTCTACTTAGGTTCTATCTAGAACATTAAGTAGAATATTCTACATAGAAATGTTCTACTTAGGTTCTATCTAGAACATTAAGTAGAATATTCTACATAGAAATGTTCTACTTAGGTTCTATCTAGAACATTAAGTAGAACTTCTGACTTAGAAAATATTTCTAACTCCAGAATTTCTACTTAGGTTCTATCTAGAACATTAAGTAGAACATTCTACATAGAAATGTTCTACTTAGGTTCTATCTAGAACATTAAGTAGAACTTTTGACTTAGAAAATATTTCTAACTCCAGAATTTCTACTTAGGTTCTATCTAGAACATTAAGTAGAATATTCTACATAGAAATGTTCTACTTAGGTTCTATCTAGAACATTAAGTAGAACTTCTGACTTAGAAAATATTTCTAACTCCAGAATTTCTACTTAGGTTCTATCTAGAACATTAAGTAGAATATTCTACATAGAAATGTTCTACTTAGCCATCTCGAATATCTATCTCGAATATTCTACATAGGAATGTTCTACTTGGCCATCTAGAACATTTTGTACTTAGAAAAATTCCGGGCTTCAAAAAAAAAAAAAAATTTCTGGATGCCCAGTGAACCAATCGTACCCTCTTTAATCTTAAAAATAAAAATAGATCCAATCGATTTGTATGTCAATCGAGTAGCTTTGATACCAATTGTTGGGTCCCGGAGATCGTAGAGGGGGGGGGGTGAATACGATTCCCAAATTAAAATTATGACTTTTAAATATTTTTGGGACAACATAAAAATTACTTTGGTTCAAACCCGGTTACTGTTCATCATCTTCTTCAACCTCAAGAACACCATTAAAATAACCAAGATAATGAACGGTAAATCATCCAAAACACACAACACAACAAGATCCAAGAATATAACTTTATATTCATTGAAGTGGGGTAGATGCTACAACAAGTTCAAGAACAAAAGCTCAAGAACACAACAAAGAAATGATTTTTGGCTCCTCTAAAAATATTACAAATTCTAGATCTAGGAGACAAAAATCAAACCTATCTTCTAAACAAGATTTAGCAATGTTTACAATAGAAGAATAGATGAGTGGTGAAACAAAGAAATTCATGGCCCCATAATATTCAAGATATGGAGTATGGCCATGGGGGAGAGAAAATTTTTCTCTCTCTCCCCTTTTCTTTTTTTGCCGAATGCTACTGCCTATTTTGTTATGAAGATGAGGACTTGGTTTCTTTTAGTATATTCAAAAAGATGTTGCTTTTTACTTTTCCACCTTTTACTCTTGTCCACTCAAATCTTTTCTTCAAAGTCATGTGTCAAGCATGCCTTTGGAAATATTTAATGTAAAAGTAATATTTAAATAAATATATATAATATAAATAAAGAGTGTCTTTATTTATAAAATATATAAATAATTAAATAAATACTTTATTTAATTAAATTAAATATTTCCATTCCACTCTTCAATTTGTGTAGACTTCCTTATCCAAATACTCGGCCCCGTATACGTGACTCCACCACGTCCAAGTATTTGGCCTTCTAATCTGTGAAGCTTTAGTAAGATCCAATCAGGTTGTGCCGTCTGTCTCTTATCCATTAGGCTGACATTTCTCCAACACTGATTTACCACCTTTGTTGATCCTCCACATGACTCAAGAAAACCAACAACTTTAGAATGATTAAAATCATATTAACCGACGAGAGCTTGCCTCCAATGTCCTGACACTTGATGCAACGGTCTGGTTCATAAGTGACTAGTCTTGATAGGGGCTCTTGATTCCGAACATGATTCCACATTCTTCTTTGCAAACCTTACTTGTTGCTTCGATTGTAATGCACTAAAATCGTCATAGACTAAGACAATCTTCTGTAGCTTCCACATCCTTGAATAGATGTCAACATCTTTTATTCTTCACTGAGGCATGAACATGTTAATGAACTTCTTCCAGTGAGCTTCAAGTCTGTAGATGATCCTTTGATACTTTGTCTTAACTAAACTCGGTGATCCAAGATTTCTGTGCACCTGCATATTATTACATGTCCTGTTCTATTGTTGAGTTATCATCAACCATTACATAGAGATTACATTTAGCATTCCTAGTACACATAAAAGTGCAGTGAGTTACTTCCCTTCACTCCTATCTCCCCTTTCACACACACTGCACATAGCCAAAGGATTTTAAATCTGGAGGCCCAGGTCACTGAAATTCATTATTCCTTAAGGAAGATCTTGGAGGTGCAAGAGCAGCAGCAAGCTGAAATGAAAGAAATCAAGGATTTAGTCCAACAGCTGCTGGCTCAGAAAGTCCCGGTTTCTACTCAATCAACTCCAACAGCTCAGATTACTCCGATCAGAAGGGAGGATAACCCAACTGAGGGGGAGAGATTAGCACAAGAAAAAGAAGTTGGAGCTGAAATGATAATGGAGTATACAGCTCAGGGGGAGACGGATTTCTTTTACAGGCCTGGAGCGAGGCAACTTGAAGAAGGAGAAATCTTTGAACCCTATGTGCCTATGGATATTCCTACAGAAATTGAGATAGAAAATACAATACAGGCTGAAGGGATAGATTTCGAAGAAGAGTTTGCAGAAGAATATGCTTTTGATAATGACTGTCTTCTAGTTGGTGTAGATGAAGTTATTACTCAAGGTGTATCTGAGGCTCAGGACTTAATGAAGAGGAAATGGAAGAGAGTACAACACGCAATAGAAAGGAGGAACAGAATGAAGGACATAGAAGTGAAAGTTGGCCCTGAATGGGATGAAGCAAGGTCTCTGCTAAAGAAAAAGGAGTTATCTCTTTCTCACAGGAAAGACAGAGAAGTCCTTGATCTCTTTAGGACCATGAAAGAAAAATTCGAAGATGTTCATGAGTTCTATTCTATGCTATCAGAAGAAATAACAAGCGTGTCAGTCAGTGCACTTAAAAATGGCTGGAAAATGTATATCAATTCAACATCACTGGGATCAAGGATATTGTCGACAAAGAGTTTTGAAAAGATGAACATAGTGGAGCTGTATGTGTTAAAAAGGAAAGTCATCTTTGGAGGGCACAAGACGAATGAGATACTGAGAGATCTAATTGAAAAGAAGATAATGGAGATCGGTGTCGAAGCGTTTGAAAAGCCTCCGGTTGTCAAGTACTACAAAGCAACAACACTTCACAACTTAACTTTGTCAGACGAATGTTTGGACTCAAGCCATATGTTGTTCATGCAGTATGTAGAAGGGAAACTCAGAATCAAGAAGAATAGAACTCTAGAAGACTTAAATGCTGTTGAGTTGATCTATGCATTCAGGCTAAACAGAGCATTTGTTATGTCAGCAAGACAGCTGTTGGAAATGTCCAGATATTATCAGGAACCAGTGTATGTAAGAAGACCGGATGGCACTGAAGTACTTGAAGCCATTAAAGACTCTGTACCCTGCATTCAAACTGAACCAAATGGAACAAAATACTTTCTCTTCAAGAAAAACGGTGTGGACAAAAGGAAAGAACTTTCAAAGCTTGGGAGAAACAACTCTGAGATTATTCGAAAAGTCTTTTCAACAGTAAAAAGATCCACTGTCAAATCAGACAAAAAGGCTTTGAGGATGATCGAAGATATTCTAAGGGAGAAATTGACAGAAGAGTCAATGCACAACACTGAAAGAGTAAAAGGCTTTCCAAAAAGGATAACAGTGTTTGTGTTTACAAAGAGACAATCTCTGGCCTTTGAGTCAATCTCCAAAACAAATTCAACGGCGTTTCTCTCTGAGGTTTTAAAGAAATTAGAAGATCCACCTCCGGTTAACACTCTTGAAGTAGAAGCTAGAAATTTGGTGAAGGCAAGGTTAAAGCAAAAGGAAGAAGAGCTGAGGAAGCACTACTCTGAAACGAGATCTAAAATCAAGCAAGACACGGTACAAGGAAGCAGAAGACCATAGAATTATTTGTTCAGGCTAAAGGAACAAACTTCTTTTGTACACAAAGAAATCTGGAAATGTAATATCAAATCCAGAATGTAGTTAATATTATTTACTGTCTTTCTACACTTTACTTTTTCTTGTAAGTATCAGTTGAGTTATCCTCTCACAGGATTTGCTTGTCGAACTCTAATAAACAAATAGGGGGAGATTGTAAAGCATAATGTAACGTAGTATGTAATAGTGATAATGATAACTCAACTAAGAAACAAAGACGGATAAATAATACTAATATGTAGCACAGGAATCCAGAAGGACATAATCAAGAAGATAATACATTCACTATTGCTGAGCATTCAAGATGAAAGAATTACTGAACGTCAAGGAGAGAAGTTCATTAATATGTTCAAGCCTCAGTGACAAATAAGAGTTCAGATGACATCATTCTAAAGACAGAGCAGTGATCCATGTATGATTGTCAAAGGGTTTCAGTGATCAGAAGCAATGCAACAGTCCAGGGTTAATCAGCTGAAACAGAATAGAGATTAAGGGAATTCATTCAGTGTTAGTCGTTTGTGAACCAGACCAGTGCACTAAGCGTCAGCACAACAAGAAGAGAATTATCTTAATTAATCAGAAGAAAATTAGTTGATCAAGCCAAGCCAGAAGAGTGAAATCCAAGTAGTAATTACTTCAAGAAGTCAAGAAATATGCTAAGGCATGTATTACTACACTTGGTGGTTATTACTCTTGAAGCAGTGAAGAGGTGTAGTCTACATATCAAGGTGCAACAAAATTGTCAAGTGAAGGCACAAGAAATAGTGCCTAAGTCATGAATGGCGCCTATACAGGGCAACCACTGTATAAGCGCAACTCAAAGTCTAACAGGTACAAACAGGCACACTTATTCTAAGGGATGAGTGGCGCCTGTACAGGGAACACACTGTACAGGCGCAACACACCTCCAAGGCGCAACACAACTGTCAAATGTTTCTAAGTCAAGTCTAGTTGTGAGTGGCGCCTACACAGTGTAACCACTGTATAGGCGCAACTCACCTATATAAGGCACAACAGGCAGTTGATATTTTCTAAGGCATGAGTGGCGCCTATACAGGGCAACCACTGTATAGGCGCAACTCACATACAAGGCGCAACTCACATGGACAATAGGCGCAACAAGCTTCAAGTGGCGCCCATACACCACTACCACTCTATAGGCGCCACTCAGGACTTAAGCATTGTGGGAAAAAATTTCCAATCAAGTCTACAAATAAATATGGGTTCAAATCAATTGATTTAATAGGTTATCATCTTCAAGCATTCAATACACACAGCCGGGAAGCTCCATTAAAGCTGGACATTTATTTCACCCAACTGTATTGTGTTGTAATATTGTTTTGAAACCACTGTAGCTAATCATTTGATTAGATTTGTAGCACCACAGGGATTTAATAATAACTTGTTATTTCCCAGCTTTGTGTTTTATTAACTGTCAAGTTCATTTCTTTAAAAACACAAACACTTCCGCAAACAAATTGAAATTTCTACCACATCATATTCAACCCCCCCTTCTATGATGATATTGGACCTAACATGTTGCATTGCCATGGATGAAAGAATGAACATATCATATATCTATGCTCTAAGGGCTGCTATATGTCAGATTGATGATTCTTCTGAATAGATGAGGGAATTGAAGGAGAAGCTGGTTGATTTGTTGAAAAATGCTGAAGAAAAACTTCTGAATCAATTTCTAAAAGATGATTTATCTTACAGAAGAATCTGAATTAAAAAGGGTAAACAAACTCTGATGCATTTGTCTTGGATTTCTGACATCATAAGTGAAATTTATGTTTTAATTCTTAAAGCATAAATTGGGGGAGATTGTTAGGAAGCAAACACTGATGGCTGTCAAAGAATACAAATCAGAGCTTACACTGCTGACGTTATCAGAGTTTAAGGAGCTGTCGGACAGAGTTTACTCTATCAGAGAATACTCAATCAGAGTTTACTCTAACAGAGAATGCTCTATCAGAGAATAACAACCGACGAAGTTTATTATCAGAGTTTGTCAAGAAGCAATTCAAATCAGAGCCTGAATAGGATAGTAAGAAGGAATCCTAATGCAAATTTATTTCCTTATGTAAAGATGTTCTATTTCTAATCTGATTTGTAATTGAATTGTAACTGTATCTATATAAACACAGACATAGGTTAACGTCAAAGTAATATTTGCAAATCATATTATTCATAACCTAACAGCTCTTGAGAACAAAGAACTTCTTGAGAGAGTTTTGGAACCTATTCATTATCTTTAATACATAACAATATTCATCATTTACATATTCGTGTTCTTAATCGATTTACTAGTACTATTACATTCAACCCCCCTTCAGTAATAGTTTATTCATCTGGGAAACATACACATACAAACATAAAAAGTCCATAAAGATAGAGCAAAAGATAAAAAATGAAAAAAAAAATATGAGAGAGATTAATGAATAAATAAAAATAAATTATAGTAAGAGTATAAGATATAAATATAAGATGCAAATTATATATGAAAATATATGTGTGTTTTCAAATTTTGAATTAATGATGTCGTGATTTTAGAATTTGTGATTGTCCTAAACATAATTAACGCTAAAATATAGTAATTTATCTTTCTAATTACAAATATATTAAATTGCAATATTACAATAGCTATTAGAGGAAGGAAGATTAGTAATTAAGATGAGGGATAAATTGTGGGTTGAGTAATTAAGATAAGGGATATATTGTTAGTTGATTGCTCATATATGGAAAGTTTTAATTTTAAATTTAATTGTTAGCTGAAAAAAATATGGAAAATAGGTAAAATTTTGAATTTCATTGGTAAATATTTTGATTTATGGGTAAAAAATATGGATAATCCGTGGGTCGTCTCAAAATGTATGAGAAGTTAATATACTGATAGTATATTTTAGAAACGAGTAAGACCCATCGAATATTTGGATAATCAGGGAAAAGTAAATTACTATAATACCCAAGAATATACCATAAATTTTAAAAATTTAGAAGGATACAATAGTAAATCTAAGGGAAAAAATAGCACCTATTAAGAATATATAGATACATCTATACTATATTATTATAACCGAAAAGTTAAAAGTTTTGGTCGTCGGTATCATACTGGGTGAACCATAGAAAATATCTTAACCGTCCAATTTTATGTGAACCATAAAAACAATCTTAACTATTGAATTTTAAAAAAATATAATTTTAAAAAGAATATAATCATACATATAACTCTAACATCAGTAGTCCTCCTTTTATAATAAGATATGATAATATTATATTATAGTTAAATTATATTCTATATTTTTCTTTTACGAATCATACTTATCCTATAATTTTTATTTAATATATTATTAAAGTTTATCCTATAATTTTTATTTAATCTATACTATATTATTAAACCTGCAAGGGCAAATGTTTGGTCTATCGTCGATCTGATCCTTTTGTGTCTCACTCAACTTCAAATACATGTGTCTGTCTCCTATTCAATTTCAAACACATTCTTTTAATCAATATACTACCATGTTTTAATTTCCTCATTAATCAACCTCTTTAATTTATTTAATATCAGAATTTATTAATAAAATTTTATGTATATTAAAATAAAATTATTATTTTATTTATAATATTAATTAAATTTTATTATTACGCTCTATCTATATTATATATATATATTTATATTATATTATTCTAAACAAACTTTTTTTTAATTTAGAATATAGAGTTGTACTCGCATCTAATAACATGTTTCAATTTTCTCATCGCTCAAATACTTTAATTTATTTAGAATTGAAATTTTATAATAAAAATTTTTGAATATTAAAATTATATTAATATTATATATATATATATATATATTAAAACATACTCTTTTATATAATTTTAATTAAACTATTTTCTAATATATTCGAAATTCTTTTTATTAATAAAAATTTATTAATGCTTTGCACGTGTTATTAATTTATGTTAATTAATATAAATATATAACAATATATTAATTAGAATTTAAACACATAATATAAATATGATTCAAAAATAATCTATCACATGTACAACATTACATAAAAAATATTAATAACATAAATAATCAAATTAAATATTTAATTCATTTAAAATATACAATATATTATTTATTACTCTCCTCTCGTGCTTTTCACGGGTTATATGCTAGTATTAATATATAATCAATATATAAACATGTACTTACAAACATTATTACTCAATTTATTATGGAACCTATGTATTATTAAACTTAATACATATATTTGTAACTTTCAACTATTGATACAAATAATTTATTCTTTAAATATATTATTCATGTATTTTCTTATTTTATTTATTTGACAAAATAAGGCAAATACAACAAAAACTCGAGTAAGTTGAACTAGATACTGATGAGGATCGTCACTCTTGCTGGTATACTTTAAACCCCTTATTTGCCCAGATGAATAAACTATTACAGAAGGGGGGTTAAATGTAATAGTACCCGTAAATCGATTAAGAACATAAGTATGTAAAAGACGAATATTGTTCTGTATTAAAGATTATGAATAGGTTACAAAACTCTCTCAAGAAGTTATTTGTTCTCAAGAGCTGCTTGGTTATGAATATTATGATTTTCTTCGATTAAATTGATGTTAACTCATGTCTGTGTTTATATAGACACAGTTACAATTTAATTACAAATCAGATTAGAAATATAATAGCTTTACATAAGGAAATAGTCTTGTATTAGGATTCATTCTTACTATAATATTCAGACTCTGATTCGAATTGCTTCTTGACAAACTCTGATAACAAACTCTGTCGGTTGTTATTCTCTGATAGAGCATTCTCTGTTAGAGTAAACTCTGATTGAGTATTCTCTGATAGAGTAAGTTATGTCCGACAGTTCCCTAAACTCTGATGACGTCTACAATGTAAACTCTGACTTGTATTCTCTGACAACCATCAGTGTTTGCTTCCTAACAATCTCCCCCAATTTATGCTTTAAGAAATAAAATATAAATTTCATTTATGATGTCAGAAATCCACGACAAATGCATCAGAGTTTGTTTACCATTTTTAACTCAGATTCTTCTGTAAGAAAAATCATCTTTCAGAAATTGATTCAGAAGTTTTTCTTCAACAGTTTTCAGCAAATCAACCAACTTCTCCTTCAATTCCATCATTTGATCAGAAGAATCATCAATCTGATAGACATCAGCCCTTAGAGCATAGATAGATGATCTGTTCATTCTTTCATCCAAAGCAATGCAACAAGTCTTCATACTTTCAGGATTTAAGATTAGTGTAGGAATCCCTAACACCATTTTAACTTTTACATCTCCCTTTCTCATTGCTCTTCTTGATCCATCTTTAATTAAATATCCAGGCTCATACTCCTCAGAGTTTATCATCATTAATATTTCATTTTTCTTTTTCTCAGCTATTGCCTTCAAGAATTTTTACCCATCTAGAAGTAACTTCATTTTCATCATTTAGGAGAAACAAAATATGTTCAAGTTCTTTAGATGCTTTTTGAATTAAATATTCTTGAGCAATCTTCATAACTCTCCCATCCTCCAAGAAATAAATGAGCTTCTCCTTAGCTTGAACACCATCAAAGATATCCTTCACAATATTAACAGAGATTAGTTTGTCCAAATGTAGCTCTTCTTCAGGTTTGTCTTTCAATGAATAAGGATCTCTGAAGATGTTTGCTTCACCTCTGTAGACCTTGGCATGTGCATCACCAATACCACATTTATATTTTCCAAGTCTGGAATTAAGAGTCAGAGTTTGAGTCTTTGTCCACAGAAGATCAGACTTTTTCTTCCTTATAAGAGATAGTTGTTGTTCTTCTTCCTCATCATCAAAGCTTGAACCACCTGGAAGAAAAGTTGTTCCAGACATAGAGAGAGGATTCTTCAGCTTAGCTGGAGCTTTTTGTTGAATTCTTATAGATGATCTTGTTTGTATTTCTGAACCTGGTTTTGATTGAGCAACTGGCTTGGAAGTTTCAACATTCTTAATTTGAATGGGCTTTGATTCTGGCTTCTTTTGAATAGGTACCTTCTCCTGAATTTGACCTTTTCTCACATATCTTCTCTTTTTCTGGACTTGAGCAATGTCAGTACCAGACTTCTTCAATTCAGCTTCCACAGCAACTGGATTCATTCCAGGATGTTCTTCTTCAAATAACCTTTTTGCCATTTCTGCATCTTTCAGATTTTGCTCCTCAATTTTCTCAGACTTCTCTTCCTCTTCAAGCTGCTTTGCAAATGCTAAATCAGCTTCTATCAGAGTTTGCTGCTTTTTCTGTTTATCAGAGATTGGTGTCATCAGAGTTTGAGTGGTTGACAGAGTTTGACTGTGATCAATCAGAGTTTGCTGCTTCAGAATTTGTTTACCCTCTCTGTAACTCCCTTGATCTTCATCATCAGGTTGTTATGCAGCATCCTCCTTGCATTTATCTTTAACTGAACTCTCCCCCTCTCTGACATTAGAGCCTTGCTTGACAGTAAGAAGGTCAACTATGGTGTGTAGCATCCCCTGCATAGAACTGATAGATTGAGAAAGAGTATCCACATTTGCCTCCAGAGCATCCTGTTTAGCTGAGACATTCTTGAATTTGATCTCCATAGAGTTTTGTAAAGATTTAACAAAAGCAGAGTTGTTAGTGAGAGAATCCTTAATTGCACCAACTTCAGTGTGAAGGCCTTTGGATAAGACAGTAATAGCTTTCAAAATAGACTTCAGTTCTGCAGAATTAATCTCTTTATCAGCCTTATTAACTAAATCATGAACATGTGGCCAATAGATAGCTTCATTTGAATATTTCCAAGAACTATCCCAAACTTTTTGTTTAAGAGAATCTATCAACACATCTTGAGAAGTTCCTGGTTGAGAAGAGAAATCTCTTTGTACACCCTCAGCATCTAGAGCAGCTTCAATCTCTCTTTTAAGCTCATCTACCACCATGTAATCAGGATAGCTCATGCTCAGTCTTTCATATGCATCATGTGAATTGATTGGCCATTTCTTAGTATTGTATCTTTGGGAATAGGGAATAGACAAGTTTGTAACTTCTTCATCCACAAAAATGGGCTCATCAGAGTCTGTGTCCTCCCCATCAGAGTTTGTGACTTTCTCAGAGTTTAAGAATGGATCAGAGTTTACAACTGATAAACTCTAAGTACCTGCAAAAGATATGGAACACCCTAAGGCACCCTTATTTTTTAAAGTAATCTCATTACTTCTCACATCACACATATCATAACTTTTAAGAGTTAGATTTTGCTCACTAGAAGTAACTAACTTCTTTCTCAATTCTACCTCACCTTTTGCCAGATCCAGTGTCTGCCTCTCATTAATTCTGTTTTTCACACATTTTACCTCAGACTCACTAGAAAGGATCAACACACAATGTCCTACAGAAATAAGAGGTGGCTGAGAAAGGTTGACTGTAGTTACATGAGTAGGGGTACCCTTTTTAGGACTATTCATGATCATTCTAGGAGTTAAATTAGGAAAGGTAAAATCTGAACTTAAACTATCAGAGAATGCATATTCTGAAGAAAAGTCAGAGTTTATACCTTGAGTTGTGGAAGTGGATGTGGTCTCCATTGGTTGTGCAGAGATTGGTAACACCATAAGAGCATTAGAGACTGTCAATGGAGCTTCATCAGAGTTTGTCAGTCCAACATTTGAATCTTGGTCTACAATCATAAAATTGATGATTGGTTCTTGTGGGACCTGAGTCACATCTGCAGCTGCTTCACCACTTTGAGGTGAAGGTTCTTGTGGGCTTGACTCTGCCAGAGATTGGCCTTCAGCATCAGCAACAACAAGATCTTCTAGAATAGGTAGAGTGCCTGCATCCAAACTTTGATTGGATGGTTCTTGTGTGGCTGGGGCCTTAACAACTTCTTCAACCCTTTAAGCTGAAGGTTCTTGTGGGTTGTATCCCTGAACCAAGATGGCTTCATCTGCTGATACTATGGTTGCTGTTGAACTTTGATCAATAGGTTCTTGTGTGCCTGGACATGTAGAGATTGTTATCTCACTTTGAGAGATAGGTTTTTGTGGATCCTGACCAAAAGTGACAGACTTCATCTTCTTCTTTCTTGAGAAATGTTTGGAACTTGGAGAGGCAGATGATGTAGACTTCTTATCTTCCATTTCTTTTCTTACTTATTCTGCCAACTCCCTAACCCTTTCATAAGATATTTCCTTAATAATCTCATTGGGTAAATGAGCAGAAGAATCAGATACCACAACTGGAGCAGGGTCTTTTGTACTAACATGAACACCAATAGTTTCATTTACTCCAGCCAAATCAGATTTTATCAACTCATCAGAGTTTATCAAGGCATCAGAGTTTATGATATCATCAGAAAATAAAGGCTCAGAGTTTAATAGAACATCAGTGTTTAAGGCTAGAGGGTGATCAGAGTTTATGAAATCAAAGACTATAACATCAGTGTTTATTCCTTCAGAGTTTAAACCTTCAGTGTCTTCAGCCTTGATCAATCTTCTCTTCTTTTTCTTTTTCATCTCTGGCATGGGATTGACAGAGAAGGGCTTCATAAATGGTGCATGAGGAATTTCAGAAGCTTTCTTTATAGCTTTCTTTACTGGAAAAACAAGACCATCAGCACTATCATCAGAATCAGTTTTCTCATTAATCAATTTCCTCTTCTTTTCATATTTTTCCTTTCTACTCTAGCTTGGGCCTTGTTCAGTGGTGTGTTTTATAACTACAGTCTTTTGGGAGATTGTAGAGGTGGCAATTGTGTATGGGTGACAATGATTGGATTGTGACTTGGGTTAGAATCAGAGTGTGGTAAATTCTCTGATACATGGTAGACATTCTCTGATGTAAGAGAAGTCTGACCCATGTGGGATAAAACAAGTTACAAAGTTTACCTTCGTTATTTTTCTTCATATCTGTTTTTGTAAGATCAGCAAATATCCTCTTATTCATAAAAAAAAACTAACTAAACTTTGGTCATCCTCAAAAGAAACATCAGGCAAGAGATAAGAGAAAATTAACTGTAAAATTTTAGCAAAGTAAACTGTATGTGCATCATCATCTATTTTGCTAGCTATCTGCCTAATTATCAAACATGGAAAATTAAAATTTAAGTTATGGGTCAGAGAATACCCAATTTGCTGTGATAGTTGAGGAATAACATCAAAATTTGTACATTTTGCAGTAAATGCTCTTATTATACAATCAAAGAAGAAACTTCATTCTCTTCTAAGATCTGGTCTCGTTAGGCTTCCCAACTTTTATAGGCTTCCTCCATAGCCTATAGACCTGAAAATCTTTTATTTGATCATCTCCCACAATATCATCATACTCAGCCACTTCTGGGAGATGAAGGGCTTGACGAACAACAGTAGGTGTTATTGAATGTTTCCCATTACATTGAAAAGTAATCACTGGTTCTTCATCATCATTAGCATTGTTAAATTTCGCAGAAGACCATATTTTTATCAGTGATTGGGCAGAGAAATTGGAAGGTTCTTGTAGAGCATAACCAATGTAACTTTGTTGTAAAAAATCAATAAACATTGATAACTTTGTGATCAGAGATTAGATGTTGTAATGATCAGAGTTTACTCCAATTTTATCAGTGTTTATCTCATACTCTGACATATTCTCTGATTGTCTGAAACTTGTTAAGTCAAATGTTGCTTCATGTAAAGGCTTAGTAAATATATATGCTATTTGTTGATCTGTAGGAACAAAATGTAATTCAATTATGCCTTCCATAACATGTTACCTTATGAAATGATATCTGATACTGATGTGCTTCGTCAGAGAATGTTGGACTGGATTTCCTGTCATTGCAATAACACTTTGATTATCACAATAAATAGGAATCTTAGAAAAGTTCAAACCATAATCCAACAATTGATTTTTCATCCATAAGATATGTGCACAACAGCTTCCTGCAGCTATATATTCAGTCTCTGTTGTTGATGTTGAGATTGATTTCTGCTTCTTGCTAAACCATGACATTAGTCTTCCACCCAGAAATTGACAACTACAACTTGTACTTTTTCTATCAATTTTACATCCTGCAAAGTCAGCATCTGAATAGCCAATTAATTTAAAATCAGACTCTCTAGGATACCATAAGCCAAGATTAATAGTGCCCTTGAGATATATGAAAATCCTCTTTACAGCTATCAAATGAGGTGCCCTTGGATCTGCTTGAAATCTAACACATAGACATGTTGCAAACATGATGTCTGGTCTACTTGCAGTCAAATAAAGTAAAGAACCAATCATTCCTCTGTATGCTGTAATGTCAACAGGTTCTCCAGTGTTTTGATCCATCTTTGTTGCAGTAGCCATAGGTGTTGTAGCAGATGAAGAGTCTTGCATTTGAAATTTTGTGAGTAGATTCTTTGTATATTTATACTGGTTGATGAATATGCCTTCCTCAGTATGTTTTACTTGTAAACCTAGAAAATAACTCAATTCTCCCATCATGCTCATTTGATACCTGGACTGCATTATCTTTGAAAATCTTTCACAGAGCTTCACATTAGTGGAACCAAATATTATATCATCAACATATATTTGTACCAATAATAGATCCTTACTTTGAATTCTATAAAACAAGGTTTTATCAATTGTACCTCTAGTGAAACCACTTTCAAGTATGAATAAAGCTAAAGTTTCATACCAAGCCCTTGGTGCTTGCTTTAGTCCATATAAAGCTTTATCCAGTCTGTAGACATGATTTGGATATTTTGGATTGACAAAGCCAGGTGGTTGTTCAACATAGACTTCTTCTTCAAGTTCACCATTTAAAAATGCATTTTTAACATCCATCTTGTGACGCCCTCCCGATCCGGGGTCTAGATCGGGGAGTCACTACCACTCTATATGCATGCACCCTAAATAACAATAACAGAAAATACGCATAAATATGACCCCGACTACTAGCCTGGACCTTTCAAGGTAATGGTATGAAACAAGCACACAACTACATTCATTTATATTTACATTTACAGTAACAAAATAATATTATTACAACTCCTGCAACATCTCAAAATCTACTAATAAAATACAAGACTAAACAAAGTCTTTTCCTTCCAACTCTGCCTCGATCCTACCTGTTCAATCTCAGCCAGCCTAGCATAGTTCATATGAGACATGTTCTTCCTGGCAGTCTGCTTAATACGTACCATGATTCTCAAAAGCTGTAGATGTTAGAAAATAAAAGAATGAGCCACAAAAGCTCAGCAAGTAACCATACTGGTTAAAAACAGTTCTACAGGCTTATATATGATTTAAAAAGTCTTTTCTCAAAACCATGCTTTAAAATCATTGCTGGACCTCATTCTCCCATAATTGTAATCAAAATTCTAGTCAGGGTATTCATTACTCGCAAAACTTTCTTTTATAAAACCACTGGCAGGGTTAAATAATTTCAATAACTGGTGCAAGGTATTTAAGAAACTGGAAAGTAATAATCATTTCCAAGTATAAGAGTAATCTGCAGGGTTAGATGGATAATAGGAAGTAATGTATAACGATTGAAACAAAGTCAAATCAAGATATATCTGACAGTTACTATTCATTATTCATTACTAATCATTTCAAAGTCCGTTTGTATAAAATTGTCCTTTCATTAGGACTGATTCTTTCAAAACATTTTATAAAACTGTCTTCTCATTAGGACCTTGCTTTTCAAATCATTTATAACAACTGTCCTTTCATTAGGACCTTTACTATTTAGAAACAAATCATTTTTATTGGAGTTTTCTCACAACGCCAGACAATACGGGTGATCAGCCACGTAAAGTCCCCATAACGGACTAAAGTCCCTCTGGACATAAAGAGCACTCATAAAGGCACTTATTGCCATTGGCCTTGGGCTATCTCATTATAGCCATTGACTATCTCATTATAGTCTTTACATAAAAAGTGCTGGACCGGCGTCACTCAGCCTCTTACGCCTCCAACCTATAGGAATCCGCAGAAACCATTTTGATTGGAATTCCTATAATAACCAAAACCTTTCTTTTTAAAGTTACCAAATCATTTGATGAAAAAGACTTCTTGAAAGTCGGATTTCATATTTAAATCCATTTTAAAGATCATTAGACAGAGGTAAAGTTTATTCCAGGATAAGTCTCAAAACAAGTCTTTGTTGTAATAAAGTAAGCTGAAATCATAAACTAGGGATCAAAACCAAGCTATAGTTGTGAAGTCAGGTTACGGGGTCAATTCACAGGTATAACAAGATGTTTTGAAAACAGTTGTAAGGCATTTAATTGTAACAGTAGTTAGGCAATAGCAACAGGGTAAGTTCAGAATTAAAGTTCAAGTAAACATTGCTAAGGAAATGGTGAAAACATAAGTCACAATTAAGGTTGATGGTTTAAGATTTTAAAAACAGTTTATAAGTTGTCATTAGCAGTTCAGGGATTGAAAAGTTTAAAGTGCAATCAAAACTGGTATAAGGTTGCAGTTTAAGTAAAACAATTGAAGTAAGGCAGGCTGTAACTTAAAACAGTTGAAATAAGATAACATAGTTGCAGGGTCATAAAACATTTCATAAATAGTGCTTAAGTTTAAAGAGATCAGGCAGTAGTTACTTGCCATAAAAAGGAATGCTACAGCTGCTGAACAGGTAGATCTCCTACACCAGTCACTAACTCTCTACTTTAGCTTTTCCTTTGTCCTTTACCTCAAAGTCCTTCGTAGCTACACATAAATAGTACTATATCAGAAACCTATACACTCTCGACGTTCTCTTTAACGTCTAACTATTCTACCCTTTCGTTACTGTAACCCCTTAATGTATATATAATATACTATAGACATACTCTACTAATCAAGCAATTATACACTGGCAGGCACGTAGCACATAGACAATCATATTTATCCACAGCATTCCTGACTGATAGCATTTTCTATACAGAAGTGGTGTGCCAATAGTGTTTTACAAAATCATTTTAATTTTTAGAAAATTTGGCAGCACCTCCCCTGTAATTGGAGCTATCCGTCGGAATACAACCGACACAAACAATCATTCAATCATATATATACACAGCCAATCACATATTATTTCAAATCTATGCCATACAAAGCAATGCCTATACAATTATACAAGTAACATTACTATTGCTTATTTAATTATAAAAATTCGAATACATTATTATATATATTCCAAATATGTTACTGCAATACAAAGCTTTCAAGTACTCACGTGATTACATAACCTATTTCCATTCCACTTAGACACATAAATACATATCAACCAAATAATTCATATTAATTTGAACTCCACATTAACTCAATTTACAAATTCTATACTAGTGCATATATGTCACATTTTCAAATAGAACCTAAGGCATATAACAATTAATCCTTACATTCAAACCATAGTATACAATTCCCTTCACTACCGGATATGTCAATTATATGCAAGAATTCGAAATTAGCAAGAATTATTATTAAGCATCACTTTAATTAATCAAGACAAGCACTTTGCAATATAGTTATAACTTGTTTAAGGCTACCAATAATCAATATGAAGCTATTGTTTACTTAATTAGTTCCTAATTAACAACTCCCGACTAAAACCAAAGTATACAAGTCGGAAAAATCGTGGAAATATTCGAAAAAATTAAGAAACTAGCCGAACCTATAACATGCAACTTGATTTCACCAATTAAGCATGACAATTGACATCACAACCGAATTACCTAACCATGTATATACTCGAAATGTCCAAGCACACACATATATATGCAGGTTTACTCAACTACCGATCGGAAACTTTGAAAACTATAGCCAAAAATACAAAATTTTGACATGCAACCCTCGATTGGCAATACATCGGACTCACAGCAGCCAAAACAATCATCCACGAGTTTAATTACTACCATATTAATACAAACGAAGCTATACAAGGCCTTCAAATCGGAATGCTACAATCTAAATCGGAAAATCACCATACAATTCGGAATTAAAGCATGCAACATCTGTAATTGCTAAAATTAGTATGTAAATTGCGTAGAGACTCAAGTAACATCATTGCCATGACCTTCCAGCTCGTAGTATTCATCGCCGGCGGCCAAAGCTCCGGTGGAGTTCCGTTCATCGGATTCTCAACACCTAGCTTTGATTTCCTTGTTATCCATCATAGTTAACATCACAACAAAGCTTCGGGATTATAGATAACTGACTAACAGGGCTTGCATGTCAATCTACAGCACAGATATACACACGGCACACATACATATTTACATGCAAGCAAGAAAATGAATTGCGTAAACATATATGACTTGATTACTAGCCAACATCGAAGCAAGTACTAGCAAATCACTTAACAAATCAATGGAACAAGGAAATCGCAGGAAAGAGAGAGAGCTAGACCTGAAAATAAAGATACAGAGCAAATGAGAAAGAAAGAGGCGATGCTGATGTTATAAAGCCAAGGGCAAACAAGTAATTTCACAGCTGCTAGTTTTCTGAATAAAACCATTAAACAATTCGAATTTTGATGGAAAGTGGGTGTACAAATGAGTTTTATATTTTTAAAATAAAGAATATGATTTTAGAAGCTCACCCATATTTTTGAAATATTTTTCTAATGAATAAATAATTAAATAAAAATCTTTAAAGTTTTAGCACAGAAATAGAAAATAAGAGTAGGAAAATCATAAAAATAATTTTTGAGCTCAAATAAAATAAAATTTTATTTTTCAAAAGTCCTAGAATATATAAGGAACATTATGGAAAATATTTCATGATTTTTGGACATTCCCATTATTAAATATGGAATTTAGAAGAGTAATATCTCTAGAATAAAACAGGAATGAAAGATTTATATAAAATCACTGGGACTAGAATTAAATACACTAACATTTTTAGAAAGTCTCTAAAATCACATAGAAGCTACATATACAATTTCATAATTATTAGACACACCAATAAATTTATAAAAATCAAACAGTTACTCAATTAAGCATGGAAAATCAATTAATCACTTAATTAAAACACTTAAGCATAATGCGGTCAAACAGGCAGTCAACTAGACATATAAAATGACCACATACCACATACCACATCTCATTACATGGGAGTACGAACATAATATAACTCATATTAATTAAATATATATAAATAGCTCAATCGTTATACATCTGGTAGACCTTGAATTTCTTATGTGCAGCATAAGCAAGAAAAATTCTGATTGCTTCAAGTCTGGCTACTGGTGCATATGTTTCATCATAGTCAATGCCTTCTTGTTGAGAATAACCTTTTTAGCTACCAGTCTTGCCTTATTTCTTGTAATTATTCCATCAGAATCTGTCTTATTCCTGAATACCCATTTTGTGCCTATAATAGATCTGTTCTTTGGCCTGGTTACTAGTGTCCAAACTTTATTTATTTCAAACTCATTTAATTCTTCCTGCATTGCTGTAACCCAATCTGCATCCTTCAAAGCATCTTCAACCTTCTTTGGTTATGTTCGAGAAAGAAAACTATGAAAGAGACATTCATTTTGAGTATCTTTTCTTGTTTTTACTCTACTTTCCAGATCACCAATAATTAAATCAGGTGTGTGATCTTTTGTCCACTTTCTTGGACGTGAAAAATTTCTAGAACTAGATGATCCCTCATAATTTGTGCCTTCATAGAAAGATTATTCTGTAAATGATGATCCTCCCCTGAATATGTGTTGTCATCAGTGTTTGATGTCTCAGATTTTATATGCTCAGAGTTTGAATTATCAGAGATTGAGGTTTCAGAGATTGTAGTCTCAGAGTTTGGGTTGTTCAGAGTTTGGTCAGATTCTGATATTTCAATTACTGTGTTTTGATCTCTAATGTCAGTATATGAATGATGTTGCTCCCCCTCAACATGTGCAGAATCTTCAATTTTTATTTCAATCATTTCTGAATCAGAGTTTAAAGAATCAGAGTTTACCTCACCAGAGTTTAGTTGAACAGAGTTTGTCTTATCAGAGTTTGAATCACCAGAGTTTATTTCCTGCAGTTCATTCTCAAATCTTCGAGTTTTCTGTGCATCCTTATCATGTAATCCAACTATTTTTCCTTCATCAAAAGAGACATTAATTGATTCCATGACTGTCCTTGTCCTTAGATTGAATACTTTGAATGCCCTTGAAGAGGTTTTAGAAGTTGTTGCATATCCAATAAAAATTCCTTCATCTGCTTTAAGTTCAAATTTCTTCAATTGCTCAGGGTGTATTTTAAGAATAAAACACTTGCTTCCAAAGATATGAAAGTACTTAACATTTGGCTTTCTTCCCTTCAAAGATTCATATGGAGTCATTCCATGTTTGTTTATTAAAGAACAATTCTGAGTAATGCATGCAGTGTTCACAGCTTCTACCCAAAAGTAAGTAGGTAGCTTTGCTCCTTCTAGCATTGTTCTGGCAGCTTCTATTAGAGTTATGTTCTTTCTTTCAACTACACCATTTTATTGAGGTGTTTCAGGTGCTGAGAATTGTTGAATAATACCTTTTGTTGAGCAGAATTCCTCCATTGCAGAGTTTTTAAACTCTGTTCCATTGTCACTCCTTAGATTCTTCACCTTGTGAATTGATCCATTCTCAATCATTGCAATATGGTCAGAAATTATCTCTACAGACTTATCCTTCTTATGTAAAAAGTATACCCAAGTAAATCTTGTGAAATCATCAACTATCATAAGAGTGTATTTCTTTTTTCCAATGGACATTATGTTGACAGGACCAAATAAATCAAGATGCAGTAAATGAAAATGTTGATCAATTGAATTTTCAGTCTTTCTCTTGAAAGATGTCTTCTATTTTTTGGATTTTTGACATGAATCACAAAGTCCATCAGGATGAAATTGAACTTTTGGAAGACCTCTAACTAGGTCCTTTTTCACTAATTCATTAATGTTTCCAAAATTCAGGTGACACAGCTTTTTGTGCCAATTCCAGCTTTCCAAGGATGATGCTTTTCTAAGTAGACAAGATAAAGGACCATCAGTATTATCATCCAAGCTAGCTTCAAATAAATTGTTATGTCTGTGACCAATAAGAACTACTTTCCCATTTTTCTTGCTTTTCACTTCACAATGAGTACCATGAAATTCCACAGAATAACCTCTGTCTGTCATTTGACTCACACTTAGTAGATTATGTTTGAGTCCTTCAACCAGAGCTACATTTTCAATGATGACATTTCCAATCACAATATTGTCATATCCCAGTGTTCTTCCTATGTTGCCATCTCCATAAGATACTACTGAGCCAGCCTTCTTCTCAAACTCTGAAACCAGTGATTTATTTCCCGTCATATGTGCAAAACATCCACTATCAATCACTAGGATATTTTTCATGTTTCCCTATAATCAGTAAATGCAACTTAATTAGTAGGTTTGGGGACCCAAACTAGTTTGGGTCCTTTCTTTGAAAACTTGTTAACTTTTGCAGCAGAAGTACTTTTATCAGAGTTTGTGTTAACAGAGTTTACAGAGGCAGAGTTTGCATTCACAGAGTTTGTATTGTCAGAGTTTACACTTCTTTTATCAGACTTTATCACATATATTTATTTTACAGTTTGTTTTGGAGAATTATTTATTTGAGGTTGTGGTTTATAAAAATTATAATACAAATTTTCATATTCTTTGCATATACAAATGGAATGCCTCATACTTCTACAATGAAAATAGGGATTTTATCTAATTTGTTTTCTATCCTTAATCCTAGGTTTTTCAGGCTTATTCTTTTTCTTTTGTTTGCAGTCAACAGCAAGGTGATTTGAATTATCACAAGTAAAGCATGTTTTCCTAGGAGCATCAAGAATATTCATGTAGTTAGTTTCCTCAGTAATTCCTATTTTGCCATTTCTATTTCTTTTAACCTTTTTAGGTTTTCCTTTATTGGTGACTGCCTTCAACTTTTCCTTAAGTTGCTTCTGAGAAAGTCATATTTACCTTTTTAGGTTCTGACACACTATTGTTCTTGGAGCATTCAGTAGGAGTTTCCTTAATACTTGCTCTAACAAATTTCACAGGTTTATTCAATATTCCTTTTATGTGAGCTTTAGTGTATGTATCAGATTCATATCCTAGAGCAGAAGTCCAATTCTTATTAGTCAACATTTGTTTGACTTTCTTTCCAGAGTTTGTCCAAACTCTGAAAGTTTTCTTTTCTTTTGCTATTTCAGATTTTAGATATTCAACTTGAATTTCTAACTGTGTTTGCATGTGAATAGCATTATCAAAATCTTTCTTAATTTTTAACATATCAGAGTTTTCAGATTCAAGCATGTTATTTCTAGTAGTCAGAGTTTGTATATCAGATTTTAATCTATCATTCTCCAATGTCTAAGATTTAAAGCTAATATGTAAAGATCTAAGAAAAGACTTCAGTTCACAGATATTATCATTTTGAAAATTAAAGACAGAGTCGGATACCTTATTAGAGTTTAGAGCATCAGTGTTTGCCATGAGTGCATAATTTGTTTCTTGTTCAGAATCTGAGGAATCCATCCAATCCTTCTTTGATGTTATTAAAGCTTTCCATGATTCCTTACTTCTGCATTCAGTAGCAAAGTACCCCATCTTGTTACACTTGTAACACTTAATCTTTGATTTATCAATAGTTTTTGATTTCCCATATTTATCTTCTCTTTTCTTAAGCCTTTCTTTCTTTTCTGACTCTCCATGCTTCTTTCGAAAATTTGCTTGCTTCTTGTATTTCCTGTACTTCATCTTTTTGAAGTCTTTTACTATCATTGCAACCATCTGTTGGGACAATCGAATCATGATGCTGCGTTTTATGATATGAAAACGAACGAGTTTGAATAGAAAATTAACCTTAATCGCTACGGCGCAAGCGATTCAAATCCACGTCTTCTACTGTATTCCCGTATTCACCTTGAGCGAAGTGTGGCCTTCGATCCTCCCAAGGTTGCCTCCCTTCTAACTTTGAGATCTTGGAACCCTAGTTCTTGGTTGCCTCCTTGAACGGCTGCTCACAAAAACCCTAGTATTTTCCAACTCTTAGCTAGAAGAGAATAAGATGAATATATAGGCTACAGTAGGGATCCTGGATAATTAGGTCGGGCCTTCTAATGACATTCTGGGTCAAGCCCAATGTCATTAAATATTAATTCAATCCACTAAAGAATTAATATTTGCACTACCTCTCCTAATGCCGTAATTTAATTATTTAATTCGGCTCCAATATTATTTGCTTATTAAATTCCCCATGTTTAAGATATCGAATGTTCATTAATTAAATTAATTTCTGATAATTAATTTAATCAATATCTTTTATCCTTGATCATCCACTCAACCTTATAATTATGTAAGAACAAATCTGCCTGCAGGACTAAAGCATAATTATCTTTATGAGCTTTCAGGAGGACATCATCACCCGAATATTTTCGGACACGGTTTCCTTTTATAGTCAATATCCCACTCTGTATGCAATGTCATTGTCCAAAACATAATATTGTGATTAACAAAAAATCACATCACATATGAATCAAAACATGTGCATTGCATACAAGTGTCAATCACTGTATCCGGATTAAGAACCTAAGCAATAATAATATTATAGAATCTTAGTTCTTCTTTATTATCAGAATAGAAGAACAATTCTAATATTTTAATCCCGTTCAATATACACAAAGCATACAAGTATTATTCAATAATCAAGATAGATTATTTCCAAATAATACTTCAGTCATTCCAGTGGTTTGTTTAACTCTACTTAAACTGTGAACATTTATTATATTATATATAGACACTGACAATCTAATCTTCTGTTATCCCATTTGATACTAGATTATCCACAATATATAATATACAAACAGTGTTAAAATACGCATTCAAGATTCTCAATAAAAAAAGACAATGTCATATACTTCAAACGAATAGTTCAGTATACTCCCTAACAATCTCCCACTTATACTCAAGCTATTCTTTGAGTATATCAGTGTTATATTACAAGCAATCCACTACCAATTAAATAACTATTATGTGACCATACATCTGACTCATATCGCCTCCACATGCTGCTCAAAAGCCTTAGCTGGTAAGCTCTTTGTGAAAGGATCTGCCCGGTTGTCCTTTGATGCTATATCAGTCACAATAATATCTCCTCGCTTAACAAATTGTCGTATAAGGTGATACTTACGCTCGATGTGTTTTGCTGCCTTATGGTCTCGCGGTTCCTTTGCATTTGCCACAGCACCAGTGTTATCACAATACACTGTCAAGCTCCTAGGCAAATTAGGTACCACATCTATGTCCAAAAGAAAGTTTCTGAACCATATTGCCTCTTTGGCTGCCTCCGAAGCTGCCACATATTCGGCTTCCATGGTAGAGTCAGCAACGCATTTCTGCTTTACACTCCTCCATATTACAGCTCCACCTCCTAAGGTAAACACATATCCCGAGGTTGATTTCCTCTTATCTCTATCTGCTTGGAAATCTGAATCGGTATATCCTAGAGGTAACAAATCTGAGGCCTTGTATATTAGCATATACTCCTTAGTCCTTCTCAGGTACTTGAGTATAGCCTTTACTGCACTCCAATGTTCCTGTCCTGGGTTTGACTGATATCTGCTAACCATGCCCACGGCAAAACAAATATCAGGTCTCGTACATAACATTGCATACATTAAGCTTCCGCATGCCGAAGCATAGGGAACCGCTTTCATGCTCTCTATCGCCTCTGGTGTCTTAGGACACTGTTTCTTTGATAGAGCAACTCCATGTTTATAAGGTAGGTTACCCTTCTTGGAGTCCTGCATGTTAAAACGAGCCAATACCTCATCAATATAGGGCTCTTGGGATAAAGCCAACATCCTTTTCTTGCGATCCCTTATAACTTTGATCCCAAGGATGTATGTCGCTTCACCTAAGTCCTTCATTTCGAACTGTTTGAACAACCATGCCTTTACCGCTGATAACATCCCTACATTGTTTCCAATGAGTAAAATATCATCTACGTATAGCACTAGAAAAGTCACTGAACTACCCTCACATTTCTTGTACACACACGACTCGCTTGGACATTGATCAAATCCGTATAACTGGATTACCTGATCAAAGCGAATATTCCAATACCTAGAAGCTTGTTTAAGTCCATAAATGGACTTCTTAAGCTTACATACCAGATGCTCTTGGCCTTCCTTAATGAATCCTTCTGGTTGTTGCATATAGATGATCTCATCATCAAGACTCCCATTTAGGAAAGCTGTCTTGACATCCATTTGCCAAATCTCATAATCGAGATGAGCTGCTATAGATAAAAGAATCCGGATCGACTTTAGCATGACTACTGGCGAAAAGGTTTCCTCATAATCGATCCCTTCTTTCTAAGTATACCCTTTCGCAACAAGTCTTGCTTTCCAAGCATTTACCTTTTTGTCAGATCCTCTTTTTCTCTTGTAAATCCACTTACATCCAATGGGTTTTACACCTTTGGGTGGTTCCACGAGCTCCCAGACTTGATTTGAATACATAGATTCCATCTCAGATTTCATTGCTTTTTGCCATAGATCTGCACCTTTGTCTTGCAGTGCTTCCTCGTATGTCATGGGATCCTCATCATGTTCCTCAGAGACCAAGTCCAAAGACTCTCCCAATAACATGAATCTGCTGGGTTTACGAATAACCCTCCCACTACGACGAGACACCGGTGTGGTATTAGTGATAGGTTGTGTGTTCTCTTGTGGCTGTTCTACTTGTACTATTGGCACTTGTTCATTATTTGTCTTTCCCACTAGTTCCTCTAAAACGACACTGCTCATGGGTTTATGGTTCATCATATAGTCCTCCTCTAGGAATCTAGCATTGGTACTAACAATGACATCCCGATCCTTAGGACTATAAAATAAATATCCTTTCGTTCCCATGGGATAGCCTACAAAAAGCCTTACTTCTGTACGAGATTCTAACTTAGTCACGTTCTTGTTCAACACATGTGCTGGACAACCCCATATCCGAATATGTCTTAGACTAGGTTTTGAACCAGTCCACAATTCTTTTGGAGTTTTAGGAACTGACTTAGAAGGAACTAAATTCAAAAGATAAGCTGTTGTTTCTAAAGCATGTCCCCAAAACGACTTGGGTAATTCTGAATAACTCATCATCGATCTAACACTCTCCAAAAGAGTACGATTCCTTCTCTCCGCTACACCATTCTGTTGGGGTGTTCCAGGTGCAGTCAACTGAGACATGATCCCATTCTTTGATAAGTAATCCCTAAATTCTCCAAGCAAGTATTCGCCACCACGATCTGATCGTAGTGACTTGATACATTTTCCATGTCGCTTCTCCGTTACAGTTTTGTACTCCTTGAACTTGTCAAAGCACTCTGATTTACGGCGCAACAAATAAATGTATCCATATCTAGAATAATTATTAATAAAAGTGACAAAATATTCATAACCACCTCTTGCTTGAATATTCATGGGTCCACATAAATCAGTATGAACCAATTCTAACACTTCTTTGGCTCTATTCCCCTTTGCCTTAAAAGGCCTAGTGGTCATTTTACCTTCCAAACAGGATTCACAGACTGGAAATGGCTCCACTGCCAATGAGCCTAAAGGCCCATCTACTACCAGTCTTTGAATCCTCTTCAAGTTAATATGACCTAATCTTAAGTGCCAAAGATATGTTTGGTTCAAAGAAGAAGGTTCCTTTCTTTTAGTAGTGATAGAAGATGTGTTATTTAATACCTTATGTTGTAGTTGTAGTGCAGGTTGATTAGGAGTGATTATGTATAAATTGTCTTGCAATGTACCAGAACATATAACTAGTTTATTCCTCATAATTGAAACATTATGATCCAAACAAACATTATAACCATCCAAAGCAAGTTTAGAAACCGAAATTAAATTCCTTCTAAACGAAGGTACATAAAGACAATTGTTCAAAACCAAATTCCTATCATCACCAAAAGATAAATTAACATCTCCCACTGCAACTACTGCTACTTTCGTAGCATCTCCCATGAACACATATATCTCGCCATCTCTAAGCATTCTGGATTGCTGGAACCCCTGCATAGAATTACAAACATGATCAGTGGCTCCTGTATCTACACACCAAGTGCTCGTAGATATAGCCGCTATATATGTTTCTGTAACTAGAGAAAGAGACATACCAGTATTGTTTTTCTTCTTAGGAAGAGGACAATCCTGTTTCCAGTGACCCGACTGCTTGCACCTGAAGCACTTGCCCTTGGGCTTTTTCACAGCACCACCTTGAACTCCCACAGCTTTCACAACTTTCTGTGTCTGAGCCTTTTTCTTCTTCTTGGCTTTCGGCTTAGAAGAAGAAGGTTTCTCAGCCACATTGACTTGAACACTCTGCTGAAAAAGTCCTTCAGCTGCCTGAAGTTCTGTCAGAAGTTCCGCAAGACTATACATCCTTTTGTTCATGGTGTAATTCAAGCGGAACTGCTCAAAACTTTTGGGTAAACTCATAAGGATGATATCGATCTGGGTTTCCCCATTAACCTCAGCACCAAGGATCTCCATCTCATTCAGATGTGACATCATCCTGAGAACATGATCCCTTACAGGTGTCCCTTCAGCCATTTGGGTGTTCATTAAATCTTTCATTGCTACTTGCCTTGCAGCCCTATTCTGATCTCCAAAAAGTTCTTTGAGATTAAAGAGCATATCTGAAGCAGTGGCCATAGCCTGATGCTGATGCTGCAAAACACCTGACATTGCTGCCAGAATGTAACATCGCGACATCTCATCAGCCTTAATCCACTTCTTATAATACTCCTTCTCAACTTCAGAAGCATTCTCAGCAGGCTCCTCTGGCTTGGGTTCATTAATGCAAAATTTGTACTCCTCAGCAGTCAACACAATGTCCAAATTACGTTTCCATTCAATATAGTTAGGTCCAGTAAGTTTGTTATCCTTAAGTATGGTAAAAAGTGGATTAAAGCCCATTATATCCTGAGAATCATACATATAACACATAATTAGAGGGTGTTTAAAAAAATTGGTTCCTCTAACAATTATTTAAAATTAAAACACCAACACTTAAACACCATAGGTTTCCGGTATGCCACGTTGGGTGATTTATATACCACCTAAATTTATTTAAATGTTACTTCGGTCCTACTACTAAATAATTAGTCACGTTAGGGTGATCTATATTATTTTTCATAGCTAAGTGTATACCATTATTAAATCTTAAATTAATAATAATAATACCAGATGCGCCTTTTGACTATGATAAATTCTTGCTCCTAACAATAAGATACTACTAAAATTACAAATCTAAAGAGTATTCAGACTGACTGGCCAGGCCGGTGGAAGCATTGCCAAGAGGCTAACCACTTTTCTAGACACCAATCTAAATGGCCAGGTAAGCTGCACGCTTTCCTAGACACCAACGCAAGAATACTCAAAGATGTGTTATTTTAGATTCTCTTCCTAGTTGAGCGTGAAAGCTATCAAAAAATAGGGTATCCTTTTATTATTTGAATTCTATGAAACTTAGTACGCCACGTTGGGTGACATATGTACCTTCCAATATTCATAATTAATTTTAGAAGTTTGTTCTAGTAATTTCCATAACACTCTAGACACCATAAATTACATGCCACGATGGGTGACGTATACATAATTTATATTCGACTTAGTGTTAAATTACATACAAACAATAATGGAGACCATGGGATTTAATACCAAATTAATTCCCTCTCCCACTTAGTATTTTACTATGAGGATTTTATCTAGATGCATCGTCCTATGTTATTTTTTCGCAGTCCACATGTATCATAATAACAATACATATAACACATAACATAGCAGCATACTCATCATGATTAAAGCATAATAAAACAGCCATATGTCCATGTCGTTCTAGCATGCGAAGGGTTAGTATCACATGGCATAACAAACAAACATGGAACACATAGTAGTAATAATCAAGATCAGCAAACATTATGTAAAACATAATAAAATACATCCACTATTATGGCCCCGAAGAATAATCTTCAAAATCATCCATCGATAAATTTTCGAAAATCTTCAGCCGCCTGTTTGACTGCCTAAACGAGCTCAGAATGGCTTGAAAAATCTGGAGATGGTTTCCATCTCAGCCTGTAGGTCTCGTTCTTCCGTTTCCGAAAAGGTATTATTCGCCCCAATCGGATATCGTATGCAAAATCTGTAGCCAGAACAGCGAAGCAGCCACGAAAACAGCATATAGCAGCGGAAGAACTCTGTTTCTCGCATCTTCGTTGATCAAACAATTACATACGACAAATACAACAGAAAAATCTATTCTATTACATCAGATCATAATCTAAATTGAATACAATTCGAATTACAAGATTACAATCAAAATAGAAATCAAAAATTAAAACTAATCATGATCAACCCTCGTGATTTAATTTACAACCACGATAAACCACGTGGGATCCAAAAACATAATTACAACCATGGCCATAATAGTGGATAACAACCTGCATCAAAAAATAATACAAACCCACCACTATATACATACATAATTACGACATGGACATCATATCATATAACGTAGAACCCTAGAACCTGGCTCTTGATGCCAATTGTTGGGACAATCGAATCATGATGCTGCGTTTTATGATATGAAAACGAACGAGTTTGAATAGAAAATTAACCTTAATCGCTACGGCGCAAGCGATTCAAATCCACGTCTTCTACTGTATTCCCGTATTCACCTTGAGCGAAGTGTGGCCTTCGATCCTCCCAAGGTTGCCTCCCTTCTAACTTTGAGATCTTGGAACCCTAGTTCTTGGTTGCCTCCTTGAACGGCTGCTCACAAAAACCCTAATATTTTCCAACTCTTAGCTAGAAGAGAATAAGATGAATATATAGGCTACAGTAGGGATCCTGGATAATTAGGTCGGGCCTTCCAATGACATTCTGGGTCAAGCCCAATGTCATTAAATATTAATTCAATCCACTAAAGAATTAATATTTGCACTACCTCTCCTAATGCCGTAATTTAATTATTTAATTCGGCTCCAATATTATTTGCTTATTAAATTCCCCATGTTTAAGATATCGAATGTCCATTAATTAAATTAATTTCTGATAATTAATTTAATCAATATCTTTTATCCTTGATCATCCACTCAACCTTATAATTATGCAAGAACAAATCTGCCTGCAAGACTAAAGCATAATTATCTTTATGAGCTTTCAGGAGGACATCATCACCCGAATATTTTCGGACACGGTTTCCTTTTATAGTCAATATCCCACTCTGTATGCAATGTCATTGTCCAAAACATAATATTGTGATTAACAAAAAATCACATCACATATGAATCAAAACATGTGCATTGCATACAAGTGTCAATCACTGTATCCGGATTAAGAACCTAAGCAATAATAATATTATAGAATCTTAGTTCTTCTTTATTATCAGAATAGAAGAACAATTCTAATATTTTAATCCCGTTCAATATACACAAAGCATACAAGTATTATTCAATAATCAAGATAGATTATTTCCAAATAATACTTCAGTCATTCCAGTGGTTTGTTTAACTCCACTTAAACTGTGAACATTTATTATATTATATATAGACACTGACAATCTAATCTTCTGTTATCTCATTTGATACTAGATTATCCACAATATATAATATACAAACAGTGTTAAAATACGCATTCAAGATTCTCAATAAAAAAAGACAATGTCATATACTTCAAACGAATAGTTCAGTATACTCCCTAACACCATCTCCATCATATCAAAATCTGTGGAGTCATCAAAGTTAGCTTCAGAGTTTGTCTCAAACTCTGATTCACTGCTTTCTTGAATTACTACCTCTTTTCCTTTCCTTGTTGAGACCTTAAGCACATTTTCTTTTGGTTCTTCAATCTTGGTTTCAACATTCAAAGCAATAGATCTTGCCTTGTTGCTCTTCCTGCTTCTTCTTTATTGTAACTCTAGGTCATGAGTTTTTAATTTGCCATATACTTCATCTAATGACATCTCATCTAAATCAGACCTGTCTCTAATTAGAGATGTCTGTAGATCTCATTCTTCTGGAAGAGCCCTTAGAAACTTGGTGTTTGAATCTTCATTGTCATATACTTTATCCACCAAAGCCAAGTTATTTAACAGAGTTAGAAATCTGTCATAGATATCTGTTATGGATTCATTCTGTTTTGCCTCAAAGTATAAAGTATTTATATTCCTGAATTAACACAGATCTTCTGTTTTTTCTTGATTTCCCTAGTTCCTTGACATTGAATCTCTAGTGCATTCCAGATCTCCTTTGCAGTTTTTCATGCTATAACCATGTTGGACATTACAGAGTCAAGACTATTGTGTAATATGTTCCTTATCTTGGCATCTTTGAGAACTTCTTGTTTTTCCTCATTAGTCCACTCTTTTTTGTCTTTGAGGGTATAATGTTCAGGAACTTGTCTTCCATCCACAATAGTTGCAGGTACCAGTTTTGTTGGCATGTACTGGCCTTCATTGATCATGTCCAAGTAATCAGGATCTGTTGCTTCTAGGAACATCAACATCTTCACCCTCCATGTAGGATACTCGGCTTTCTTTAAGATATGAATTCTTATACTCTCATACTTGTTTCCAGACATGATTTGTGATCTAACAGTTGAATTCGAACTGCCTTCTCTGATACCACTTGTTTGCCCATATGAATAAACTATTACAGAAGGGGGGTTGAATGTAATAGTACCAGTAAATCGATTAATAACACAAGTATGTAAAAGACGAATATTGTTCTGTATTAAAGATTATGAATATGTTACAAAACTCTCTCAAGAAGTTATTTGTTCTCAAGAGCTGCTTGGTTATGAATATTATGATTTTCTTCGATTACATTGATGTTAACCCATGTCTGTGTTTATATAGACACAATTACAATTCAATTACAAATCAGATTAGAAATATAATAGCTTTACATAAGGAAATAGTCTTGTATTAGGATTCCTTCTTACTATCATATTCAGACTCTGATTCGAATTGCTTCTTGACAAACTCTGATAATAAACTCTGTCGGTTGTTATTCTCTGTTAGAGTAACTCTGATTGAGTATTCTCTGATAGAGTAAGCTCTATCCGACAGTTCCTTAAACTCTGACGACGTCAGCAATGTAAACTCTGACGACGTCAGCAATGTAAACTCTGACAGCCATCAGTGTTTGCTTCCTAACACCTCTATCCATTAATATGAGAACCCACGCCATAATAAAGAGTTTATTTAAAAATTAATTTATTTGTATAATTTTAAATAATTTGATATGAATAGCTTTAATTTTATAATAATATTTTTTGATTTTTTTTTGTTATGCAAGTTTTTATTAATTAAACTAAATATATTATATATTTTTTCATTTTGTTAAGGAAGTTTGTAAATTTTTAGAGTAATTAAAATTCGCCATAAAGTTATTATACATACACGTACACATAGACATATATAGTACGGATAAAACCACTTAAAAAAAGAGAATTTAGATAATTATTTATAAAATAGATTTAAAAAATATAAATATATTTATATTTTTAATACAATTCTAAAAAACTAACTAACAATAATCATATGTAAATAAGTTTTTTTATAAAAATTCAAAAATAAATCCTTACATTTTTACGAGATCTTAAAAAGAATTCAATTTTTTTCAAAATATTTCACGCAAAACATTAGCAGGGACTAGGCGCGTGATTATCGTAGAATAAAGTCAGAAATGGAACGTAGAGAGTTCATGTGATTGGATTACCTCTCGTGGCATTGCAAGTTGTACATATAAGGAGGTTTGAGTACATTGGCCGCCGCATCTTTATAATTTTTTCCGCACGCGCACTCCACTAATCTTGCAAGTTTTGAGTACATATATAATTTTTGTTTATGTTCATGACTGCGAGTTTCTTTTAAGAGGAAAATAAATGAGAGTGAATGAAAATTATTAATATTTTTCTTAAAATATTTTCATTTCAAAATAGGATGAAAAGAAAATCAATCAGAGCAAAGTTTAAAAGATATTAATATTTCAAATACACCCTTATACTATAACTTTTAAATAATTAATAAAATTATAATCATATAATTTATTATACATATTTCTTCCGACTCACTCAGAAGTACATACATGAATGAAAATAACTTCACTCTTTAATTTTTAAATTCATAAATGAATTTTTTTTATCTTTTTTCATTTAATTTCTTTTATATTATTATACCTTTTACTCTTAAAAAACTCAGAAATAATGTGTTAGAAATGACTTTAATATCTATCGAATAGAATATTTGGAGTTCAAATTTTAAATTTAATTATATCATTTTAAATAATTTTTATATCTTCAAACACCACAAAATTATTTTTTTCCAAAACGAATACTATATATATATATATATATATATATATATTACATATTAGTTATTCTGTTTCCATTTTATGCATCTTTTAAAAAAATTATCCCACAATATTTGTCATTGTCCTTCTTCAAAACATTTTTATTTTTTTTTAAAAATACTCTTATATTACTATCGCTATTCTTTGTTTGTTAAGTAAAATTGTGCTAGTGTTTCTGACTAATTTAAATATATAAGTAATTCATTTTTTTTAAACCAACAAAGAACTCATTTTAATTTAATATAATTATTAAGTATAAGTAAACAAATTATTCACCTAATTTTTTTTAAAAATGCGTAATATTTTTATAAAACACACACCTAAAATAGGACAGATAAAATATATACATCAAAATGCATTTATATACTAAAAATGTAAAAGAAGAAACTTAATTTTGTAAAAAATGTAATACTCTTTTCAAAATACACTCAATTTTTAAATAATTATCATATGATTTCATTCCAATAATAAGTTGTTCAAAAAACTTATTTACATTGTAAAGAGTTTTAATCCAATAATTTTTTTTAATAGATTAAAATATTGATTTAATATCTAATCAAAATTTTATAAATGTTATGTGAAAAAGTAAAATTTCAAATATTAAAAAACAAAAATAATACGTTATTTGATTTTTTAAAATATATTTTAACAAGTTTTGACTATATAAATAATTTTTATAAGAAAAAATATTATCTGTATATCCACTTTGTTTTAAAGTGTGAGCGCGTGTAAAGAAAGCACAAGATATGAAGCGTGAAACTGCTTCTACCACATCTTCATGACATGAAATTTGTATTACAACAACTCAAGAAGCACAAGACAACAAGAAAGAGATCTAAAATACATACAGATATACAAACATATACATACAGGGCTAGCTTCTGTAAAAAAAAACTATACATACAGGGCTAGCTAGTAATGGGTGCTACAGGGGTGATATTAAGGGTTGTAGTGATGATAAGTATAGTGATTATGTGTAATATAAGTACAAGTGATGCAGTATGGATAGAAGTACCAAGTACAGGAACAACAAAGTGTGTTTCTGAGGATATAAAGCAAAACATAGTAGTTATAGCTGATTTCTCAGTTGTCAGTGTTGATGATGCTAGTTCTCAGCTCCTCCCTATCATTTCGGCTAAGGTATATTTACTAGTACCTTCTTCTTATATTTACTCTATCTTTTATGTAATTACTTTTTGTTATTAGTTCTGTTAAAACAACCTTAATATGTTAAATAAGAGTTTTTGTTAATGCGTTTGCTCGAAAGTCCATTTTTGGGTTTGAAAGTGGAACAATTGATTTATTTGGTTTTTGTTAAAATGTTATGTTGCGTTTGATCGGGGAGAATGAAATGGAATTGAACGGAATGAATAAAATTAAAAGGAAGCAATAGAATTTGAAGGGAATATTTGAGGGGGGGAAATTGGGTGCAAAACTGTTATGATAAGAAATGTGAAGAAAATAAGTACAATAGGGAACGAAGCATTTCTCGTAAAATTGGGAGTTTGAACTTTAATCAAGGTGGTTAGGATGGAATGGAGTAAGGAATGAAATTTTTGAACATTTACCATATTATAGTTCAAATTTCATTCCATTTCCTTCAATTTCATACACAACATTAGTGGAATATTGGATTTATTTGTCTGTATGTATAATGTTAAGAGTTTCTAGGTTGCTGGATTTGAATTCGAGAATTCCCCAAGTCAAAAGAGTTCCAAAAACCCTCTTGAAACCTTGAAGTAGTAGCTGAATTTGATTCCATTCTCTATGACCTGAATATTTTGTGGAAAAACAGTTTTTTTGGGGTTTGAAGTTTACTAATTTAAAATTTAATACCAATCGTAAAAAAAAATTGTAATTGCGAGCGTGCAACTAAATTGAAATCACTAGTGGAGGTGGTTTGTGTGATTCTTAACTTGTGGTTGAGAATTACCATTGATATAGGCCAGTCCACAAACTGTTGAAGGGTACTTTGCATTCAACTAAATGTGAAATTTGTCTCACTTTTCAGTATATATGGTTATGAAATAGTCAGATGTTTGGAAACTGATTAGTTTTGTGCTACACTCATAATGTGGGGTAGGAAACATCTCTGTAACCTTTGAGACTCACCTTTATATCTTAACACAACAAAAGTGAACTGAAAACAAATGTGGACTTGATAAGGATGTCAAGTCAAGGAGGGGTCATTGTGACAACCAACAGCTACACGAATTTAGAAATTTAATGCTCATTTAGGTTTGAGTATCTACCACAACTTCCTAGATTTCATATTCTCGGGTGAGCCATAATAGCTATTGGAATAGAGAGTATTTAAGGGCCACTGGATGCTCCTCTTCCGGGTATCAAATTCAAAACAATTGCTCTTTTAGTTGCAGTCATGTTTTTTAGAGCTTTGTGTTTACTTCGATGAAACGGAATGGGAATTTATAAATGATGTAAGAGATTTAGGGATGGAAGATATAGAGAATAGAGTGGAAAAGATTTATGATCAAGTTTATGAAGAAAATGAGGGAGAGCAAGGAATGGACATTCACTTTTAAAATCAACAGAAATGAACATTGGTAGAAAGTGATAGAATGAACATAATTTATAAATTTCACTAAAAATCTTAATTTCATCCTATTCTCAAGCCTTTTCATTCCTTCCTAGTGAACAGAACGTATGTGCTGTTACTACAGCAACTCACTGAATAGCCACTTAGCAGAAACTCTTGTCAGTCCCCAAAAAAAGATTTAGATATTCCGACTCATTTCTTATATAAGGTTAGATGAGAGGAACAAACTTCAGTGGAGTTATTCTTTTTGAATATTCTTCATCCCTTTTAAATTCATAACAGAAGAAATGTGGAAATTTTTTCATATGATGTTGGGAAAAACAATCTGCCAGCTCGATGCTTACCATCTGCCCAGTTGGACTCCATGATGCTTGATATTAATCATCACTTCATCAGCACATTGCCAGAAACTATATGAAATTGAGTTATAACTATAACTTACATTTGTTCGTTGCGTGATATTACAGGCAATCTACATGAGATTAGTGCTTTAGCAATTTTTTTTTTTGTATGGTCAGTATATATCTTTTGTTCACTACATGGGGTACGGAGATGATTTTCAAAACCGAAGCTAAAAAAAGTTGCTACTGCCTATGTGCTTCTTAACTGAGAATGGGTAGCATGCAATTACGAAGCAAAAATCCTTTTCAGCAGTTAATATCTATGATTTTGGCATTGAGAAGGCAAACAATACATGAATGATGAAACAATTAAATCGAGTAGATAATATTTTTTTCCTTTAGGAAACAGGAAAAGTGAATATGAAAAATATACGGAATAGATATTGTACATAGTGCATTTTCTTTTATCAAGTTATGTCTTGCTTAATTTATTGGATGGTAGTGCGTGAAAAAGTATATAGGTTGTACATATACAGTAATGGTGATAATCCTTCTGCATCCATGAAATTAGTCATTTATGAGAAATCTACACCATTTTGAATAATAGAAAGAACTGTAAAATATTTCAATCTGAGAAGGAAAGTTAATCCTAGAATGCAAATGAAATGTATTACTGTTTCAGGGTATTGTTCAGCAAAACAGTTTTCCAATACCTCTGCAAAATTGCTTAATGTTAAAAGTGTATGTATAGGTGACATCTCCTTACGGAAATAATCTCCATCACCAAGAAAACGTGACTCATGGGCAATTTGCATTTACAACTACCGAGGCTGGAACTTACTTTGCATGTTTCTGGGTGGATGAAGGTCACAAAGCAACTACTGGCGTAACTGTGAGTCTGGACTGGAGAACTGGAATTGCTACAAAGGATTGGGAGTCAGTAGCAAGGAAAGAAAAAATTGAGGCAAGAACTTTGATCTCTTTCACTAAACTGAGTTTCTTAAACTTTTGCTTTCTCCTTGTCATCTTAACACATTACGTGTAATCCTAGGGTGTCGAATTGGAGTTGAGGAAACTTGAAGATGCAGTCGATACCATCCATCAGAATCTGATCTATCTCAAGACAAGGTAAATTTATACTTGTGAAAATAAGACAGTATATATCCAGCTCTTCATCATATATAGTTCAGTGGTATGCATCGCTTGAGAAGAACAAGACAGTTTCATTTTATGAGGATTATTTTTAATGTACATTAAAGGCAAGTGAAAAGTCTAGGAATTGAAAGAATCTAAGTTATATCTAAGCATGTGCTGATGTTTCTTTCTCATTCTTGTACACACAGGGAAGCAGAGATGAGGGAAGTGAGTGAAACAACTAATGGGAGAGTGGCATGGTACAGTATAATGTCAATCGGTGTATGCATCACGGTTTCAGTTATGCAGGTATTTCACCTCAAGCGTTACTTTCGGAAAAAGAAGCTCATCTAGATTTTTACATCTGTCCTCAACGACAGAACTCACGGTGTCAAAACCCGAGGAAACTATGGTTGTCAAGAAATCGAGGAAACCAAGCTTTACACAATATTTGTTGTACCATAGTTGTATTTCATTTCCTATATTTATGTAGATGAGTAGACCTTGTCAGTGAGAACAAGGAAGTTGGTGATTGTTTTACGAAAGATGAGGCTCAATACAGCCATTCTTTAGTGTAACCGTCCCAAGGCATTGTATTTTCAGTTTACTTGATACATATGTTTATATCCCAAGGCATTGTTCATGATTTGTGCTTGCTCCCAGATGAAAGTCCCAGAATTTAGTCAAACTACTCATTTGAAGGTTTTTGGTAGTTCAGAACATAATCAAAACAATACACGATATTAGTTACCATAGGTTTCTGATACAATCTTTAGAGTTTTTGTACTCTCAAGTCTCTGAAGTCCCAGGACTGTAGTTGTAGTGATCATCCCTGATCCCTGAATGTCTGGCAGGCAGTGATAACTTTCCCGTCATTTTTGTCAAGTCCGCGCTGAGGGTTGCTACTTTCTTCTGAAAAATTAAATCAGTGTACACCACTGTGATAGACCTCTTATGGACCTGTACAACTTAACTAAAAAACTGTGATATTATAAAAACGTCCGCAGAAAATAGATGGTATAAATAAAAGATGAGTTAGGTAGGCTGGGTACCATGACTCGCTGAGTTAGGTCGATGGGGTAATTTTGGACTAAACCCCGTAATCTTCCTGCCTCTATGAGCTGGTTCAGAATAAGTGATTGTTCACTATTATTTTGAAGCGATTGTTCACTATTATTCTGTGTTTTTTTCGCGGGGAGCAAAAATCTCTAGAAATGGTGTTTCAAACACGGATAAGCAACATGACCCTCAGATAAAAAAAAACAAAAATCTCTAGAAATGGTGTATCAAGCGCGGATAAGCAACGTGACCCTCAGATTAAAAAAAATCAAGTATTAATACCATCCGTGATAAAAAAAAATGCAAATGGATAGAACTAGGGTTGTTCATGAACAGAGCCGAGCTGAGTTTTGTCTTAAACGAGCCGAACTTAACTTTTTTTTCTTCTGCCGAACCGAGCTTTCTTATCGCACAAAAATTGTGTTTGATCTCGAGTTCGTTAACGAATCGAGCCGCACTCGAGCTCTTATCGAACAGAGCCGAGTCGAGCTCGGGACCTTAACAAGCTGCTAGTGAAAAATTAAGTTTTACATGAAAAAATAGTTTTAAACTTACTTGACCCAACTATTTATCGATTTTTTACTCAACTTAATATTAAATTTTAATCTATTATCCCAAATGATTCACATATTAAATATTTGAATTATAATTTTAAATTTAAAACGTTAAAAATATTATAAAAATATTCAAAATATATTCTAATTTTTTTAGCTTTAATGAGCCGAGTTCGAGCCAAACGAGCTCGAGCCAGTCAAGCCAAACATACTAAAATCTTAGCTCAAGCTCATTTTCTTAACGAACACATTTTTGTGTTCGAGCTCAAACTCGAGCTTGTTCGCGAACGGTTTAGTTGGTCAACGGTTATAGAACAATGTTTTGTGTGGGATCCGGACCCTAACTAAAAATATACAATAGGAAAAAGTTCCCAGTATTGTACAAGTATTACACATGAGTGTATTTTTGTTTGGTCATTGTCTGACGTGGCGCACTCTGATTGGAGTAAAAATGTATGAGTCTGACATGAAGCAGTTGATGAGTTTGGGCTGAAACAACAAGATACGGTCCTGTTGGATTTACCTCGTTGCTCTCTCTTCCCCTTCAAACACATTCATCACTTATAGCCAAGTACAATGGTGATGTGGGTATTTGGATATGGGTCTCTTATATGGAAAGCTGGCTTCAAATATGATGATCGCCTTGTTGGTTTCATCAAAGATTATCGCCGTGTCTTTTACCAAGGCTGGCTTGCCTCTCTCTCTCTCTCTCTCTCTCCCTCCCTCCCACTCTCGCTCCCACTCTCTCCCCCTCTCTCTCCCTCTCTCCCCCTCTCTCCCCCTCTCTCTATTAATACAAATATCTGGTTGTGTTTGGCAGGCAGTACAGATCATAGAGGGACTCCTGACTATCCAGGCAGAACTGTTACTTTAGAATCTGCTCAGGGTGAAGTTTGTGTATGTTCCCTTTTCTTCCCTCTATCTTTTTCTCACTTAAATAGGGCTGTAATTTCAGGTTTGTGGTTGTGTCTGGAAAGGTTTCAATTTTGTGTTCTGAAACTCATCGAAATTTGACAAAAAATGTAATTCGGGTCTGTCAGTTTTCACAGATTTGTGTATTTGTGTCCATTATTTAAATTTGATTCTGATCTCGCAGTTTGTAACTAATCAACAACTTGAAACGTGTTATTGCATAGAAATCCAATCCAAATATAAAAAAGAAGAGGAAGTTTCATCAACCAAACACATCAAAAACACCATCATAGTTTACACAGTTGTTTTAGTATTACATTGATAAACTTAGATAGCTAGCAACTAGAAAAGCTTATTGATATACAAGTTTTGAGTGTTGATGTTATATATATTGTATTTTCTACAACAAGACCATTAGGGAGTACTATATCCTATCCTTACAGGTCAGGGGCAACATTGAAACAATGAAGTTGTTAAAGCTTATTACAGTATTTGAAATCTTGATCTTATAAGCTTTTCCCCATTGTTTTTTTCATGTGAGATAGAAATTTATATTCTTATGTCAGCAAATATCCATTTGGTCATGCGACACTTTTGCTACTTATTTCCTCATCGCTTCTTACTCTGTGTTTAGAATCTCTGGATAGTCAGTCCATTCTCCATTGTTTCCTTTTAGGGTGTGTTCTTGACTTTTAGTTTGGAGATAAAAGTGAAGGTAGGAATTTTTTTTTAATAAAACTTGCTTCAGTTTGGTTGCAGCTAGTGTGGAAGAAACACTCCCTTGGGGAATCTTATCTCACTTCATGTGTGTCCCCAAATTTTTTTGAGACAACAGAAAAGAATTGAATGAAAATTCTTATAATTTCCTTCCTAACCAGTCATTCTAGAGGTGGAAAGATTTGGAGAGAAAAGAGACAAAAAAACCTATTATATTTATGTTCTCCTTTAACAATCTCAGGAACACGAGAAAGGAAGTTTATTTAGCTTCGTTTCCATTCATTTCTTATAACTTCTATTCCTTTCTCTCCCTACAAATCTCAAACAAAGTCTTGATTTCAGTTTAAACCTATGCTCTACATAGCTAAAAGTGGTACCCTATTGATACAATTATCAAATACCTTGCAGCGTTCCAATGTTTAAGATGAATTTGCCTGATAGAATTTCGTTTGTTTTTGTTCAATTCTCCTTTGAAATGTAGAACCTTTATGTACTTACTTATGCTATCATGTTGTGTACTATGATATAAAAAAAATACTGCAGTAGAAAATGTTAAGACCTGTAGATACAACTTTAGCCATCTCCTTGCAAGTTGCAACACAGCGGCTAGTTTGACCTAGGATTCATAGGTAGCACTCGGATCTTGCCTGCGGTTACAAATAGAAATTTAGGCACTAGTTAAGTAGTAATTTTCTTTGAGAGGAATCTCATTCTATTATCTTTTTTATATCGTTGATTTATGTTACTGATTTTATATAGTGGGGCATTGCGTACAAGGTGTCTAGCAAAGAAGATAAAGAGGCGGCATTGCTGGTATATTCTTACTTTAGCTTTCTGGACATTGTCTGGCACCATATAAACGTCTAAATATCAGAAGCATACATAAATATAGTTGAGAATTTTTTGTCAAGCAAAGCATATTGTCTCTGTATCATCTGTCCTGCCCTACCTTATGTTTCTTATAGAGATATCGTAAGTCATTCGGTTTATGGAGAAAATGTTTATGATTACCTGGACCTGGAGGACCTAAACATTAGCCTAATTAATTGGCAATGATAGCATGGTTTTCTTGAGTTAATTATAATAATGATAATAAATGTAACTTTAATGTGTGATATTCAAAGCTCTATTATTTGATCATACAATATATAATTGCTAAGTTTTAATTTACTTTGGTCAACCATAGGACCCATTTTCCCCTAAAGGATATACTCCCTCCGTCCCATATTTCTTGGTCAGTTTGACTTTTGCACATAGATTAAGGAAGTCTATAATGACTTATTATCTTAATTAATCAGTATTCTCTTTTTCCTAACTTACCACTCATTCCAATAAATGAATATTTTGAAACTTTTATTTGACTCTGGGAACAAGCATACTACAATATGGTGTTATATCCCTGTGTTAATTGTCTAAGTATTCTTATTATTTTTGTATAAAAAATTTGGATGTAATTTAAGGAGTATTAAAAATATGAATGTTATTTGATATATGGTGTTGTTAAATTTTTGATATTGTTTGTGATGTGATTTTTCTAAAGCACAAAATTATGTTTTTATCATTTTTGAACAAATTACAATCATAAAAAGATAATTGAATAAATAGATATATATTTTATAAATTAAAATAAATTGACAAATTATAACTAAAATTACTCTTTTTTTAACAAAACAAAACTAAAAGATCACCAAATTAAAAAATTAGCAAAACACTAAATTTTTTAACATTTTATAATTAATAACTAAAAATTATAACTAAAATTACTCCTTTTTTATGAATGAAAACAAAACACTAAAATTTTCAACCCTAGCTGCCAACTTGTTGGTTTTGAAAAATTACGTTTGATTACAAAATTTTAATTTTAAATGTATTTAAAATAAATATTTCTTATTTTAGATTAAGTTACACTATATGTTATTCTCCCAATAAATTAATTGTATTTTAAATTTACATATCTATATAGAGAATAAAAATAAGTGAATTTTGATAGTTATTTATTTTTTGGAACCAAAAATTAAAAATACGTATATCATATTAAAACAATTTGTTAAAAATACTTTTTTTAGTAATTTAAATTTGATATGCATATTGTAAAAAGTTTAAAGAATAAGTTAGCACATTTTACTGTATAACAATTAATTATTGATAGTATTGAAAACATCACCATGTATTTATAATAGTATTGGGCAACTCACGTATTAATTATTGATAAGTATAAGATCAAAAAACTAGGTTATCAAGCTTAGTAGTCAAAGATAATAATGATGTAAAAAAGGAAATCAGCCAACATTTTGGGACAGTTATAAATGGTAATTCAGCCAAGAAATATGGGATGGAGGGAGTAATAGAATGATACTGTCTACAAAATTTTCCATTTTTTAAAGAAAATGAAAGGTTTCGCATCTCTTTTTCATATTAACGTAATTTACCGTATAGATTTTTGATGCCTTGTTGTATACACGACGTACGGATTGCAGAAAATTTTCTAGCTGCATGTTCTGGTATTATGTTGTAACTATAATGTTATAATTTTTTGTAATGTAGCATCTAGAAGTGAGGGAGAAACAATATGACAAGAAGGCTTACCTTGATTTTTACACTGTAAGTTTCAGAGTAAATACTAGCCAAATACAAATTCATCACCTTTAATTTTTAACTATTGACATATCCATTTAATTTTAATATTTTTAAATCGTAATAAATTCCTCCTATTCAGGAGTCCACAGCTTCGATACCTGCCCTCTCTGGAGTAATGGTGTAAGTAGCCAAAAGGCCCAAAAAGACCTCACGATTTACTGTTTGCAAAATATCCACGTCTGAACATCAAAAGTTTACTAGATCATAATGATAATTTGACCATTTAGATATATAGCATCTCCGGACAAGAAGCTCAACAAGAACTACTTGGGCCCTGCATCACTTGAAGAACTTGCCAGGTGTTTTCTTTTGGTTCATTGCAATTCGGCTTTGCTATGTCATATACTGCAGTATATAGTAGTGAAGCTGTACAATCAAACTTCTATAATAAATTGCGGTGCAGATTCCCAAAACCCCTTTCGTTTGATGAACCAGACGCCGTACAATGCTGTTCTTTTTTTCTAAAACTTGAATAGGGATATTGATACTAGCAAAAAAGTAAAACATGCAAGGCCTGTTCATATGTTTGAATATGATTCAGTTGCATTGTTAACTCTGTTGCTAAATAAGTGGAAGTTTCAGTTCACATATGTACTAAAAACTACAAGTAGTCAATTATACGAAACTTAATGATATGAGTGAATTCTCTTAAACACTAGTTCATACTTTCTCCACGAGCATGATCTCCCTTTTTTGGATACAAATAATATCAGTTCCACCAGAAAAGGTGCTGTTTATACTCCCCAAAAGCAAACAAATTTTGTTCTTCTTACAAAATAACTCCTCAGACCACTGTTAGTGATTACTATGATTGCTCCAGTATGAACTACACATCTAAGTTTTCCCTCTCGAAAGGGAATTGATATGAAGTCCACTTTCTATTGTGCAGGCAAATTATTAAAGCAGAAGGACCTTCTGGACCTAATAGAGACTACCTTTTCCATCTGGAAAAGGCACTAGTTCAATTAGGTAAAATTTCCCAGACTTTACGCAATATTTTTTGTTCTACCCAAGCTTAGTTACTCTGCTTTTTCGATTATAGTACTAAATTTCTCCCACTCTGTCTCTGTTCTTTCTCTTTTTTACTCATTTGGATTGTCATTTAAATAATATTTTGAATCTTAAATATTATGCAGGATGTGAAGACAAACATGTTATTGATCTTGCCAAGGAAGTAAGAAAGTTACTCCAGCCTGAGACTGCTTAATAATTAAGACATGATAATCATACTATTCATTAGTAAATTTTTAGGCATTCTTGCAAGGAAAAAATCAGTCTAGAAAGGATTGAACATATTATCTTTACATTAAAGAAATGTATTAGCATTTATCAGTTTCAATATTCGATCGATATTTTTTGGATATAAATTATTATTTATTAAGTTCCCCTGATTAAGGTTTGGGGATAGACTTATACAGGAACCTTTTCATAAACTCTTTTTGTCTTTGAATGATTACCCTCATAAGTGATTGTCATGATAATTATATTACAAGGGAATTTGTGTAATATATCCGAAATTAACTAGTACAATTATGTTTATATCCCTTTTTGTTGAATAATTAATAATATATCCTATAGTTAGTTTTAACTCAGGTTTAATTTATATAAATATAATTATAAATATATGAATGATAAATATGACGAGGATGCCCTTGACACATACAGAACTAAAAATTAGGTTAACTCACGTCATATCAATCACGTAGAATAACCTGCCAAATACTTGTGTTACTCTCGTCAATTGGAGAAGGAGACATGCAAAAGTTGTACTCCCTCCGTCCCATTTTAATTGGCTTGTTTGACTTTTACACGCATATTAAGAAAAAGTAAATTTTATCTCTATTTTAACTATAATACCCTTATAATTGCATTAATGTATAGGCATAAAAGCGGAGTTCTTACCTTGAATAATACAAATAGTATATTACCAATGCATAATTAATAGGGGTATGGGTGGAATTTAAATATATATTAAAGGAAATAAGACAGATTTTTTGAACAAACTAAAATAGAAACCCAGCCAAATAAAATGGGACAGATGGAGTATCTAACAATTGTAAGAGGTAAACGTATTTGATTGCTTATTCTTGTTTCTTTTTTGTCATATGTTATTTTCGATTGTTAACATTACAATCAAGGCCAAATATGAAATCTAAGAAGTATTTGATAATCAACCTATACAATTACAATCAACCTTTACAATTACCACTAATACTGCTGATTCGGTCATAGGTGACAAATAAAAAAAAACTAAGAAGGGTTATATAAGTCATTTACCAATGTATAGTAACGGAGTTAACCATGGTTAATATGAATTTGGTAGGAAATTTTGTAATTAGGATATATTTATAAATACAATTAGAAAATGGACATATTTATAAAACACTTTTTAAAATGGGACATATCCCTAAAAAACCCTATTTATAATGGTCAAGTATTGACGGATATAAATTTCTAATCTAATAAAAAATTATCGCTTGCGGCACAACATATAGCAAGTGTTAGGAATAAATAAATAAATAAATAACTGGCTATTTTTCAAATGCAATTATACGAGATTGGTCCAGACGAAAGCACTTTCAGCATGAGAATTGAGAACCTGAAAAAACAAGGTTTTTAAATATTGGAATAAACCGTATAATATCACAATCATAATTTACACAAGTAATCGTAAATTCTATAATAAGAATATCGATAATACCGTAAGTGAATAATTTTATTAAATAAATAATATTTTTCAATTGTAACTTAAAATTTTTAGCTGAATAAATAATCTTGCAAAATGCATTTATTGATAAAAACGAATTTAACGTTTAAAAATCCCGTGGAAACAATATTAAATATCTACTATATATCAAAATGATACTCCCTCCGTCTCATATGGTTTTTAACAATTTTCTTTTTTGACCGTTTTACTTGATTCTTAACATTTCTAAAAAATAGTAACTTTTTATAATATTTATATTCACTGTACTTTTTACATGTTACAGCTGTGCGCAACATAACAATAATATGAAAAAAGAAATATAATATTAAAACCCAGTTAACTCACGTGTCTTTCATCTTCTTTTCCATAAACCCTAATATGTAAATCAACGCTTTTGATGGAATCACAAGAAATATTAAGTTGTGTATCAGATTTTGGTCCATAACCAGAAGATGAATCACAAGAAATTATATTATCCCCGTCAAATTCGATCAGCCGGATAGATTTAACCCAGTTGATTATTGAAAATTATCTAGACATCTTTGATATTGTAGAAGATAATCCAGAAAGAAAGGGCTGAAAAACTGTGGAGGATGACGTGGGTTTTCAAAGAATAAAGAGGTGTAAGATTACCAAAATAGAACCACGAAAATTAAAATTTGACGACCCAACTGGCCTTTTACAGATCTTCATGCCCCGTTTTTTCAACTAAATATGGGTATCAATTTTGGTACGTTTATGTTGATATAGTTTGACTTTTTGGAATAAGTTAATCTTATTTTCTTGAATATTAAATGTGGAGGATTTCATGGAATTAGTTGCCTAATGTAGTGCTCGATTTGTTTCCTGATTTATTTTTATTAAATTTGATTTAATTGCTTTGCTTATGTTCGATTATACAATCAACCTTAAAAAAAGACACATATATATTAGATTTATACATATAAAATGAGTATTCCACACAAAAAACATTTACTTGTTCTGTTTCAAGAGTACAAGAATTTAACAACAAAAATATTGTTTTGATATCTAAAAGAGTCATAGTTCAGTAGAATTACTAACATGTAATTCATGTAATGCTTCTTGTACCAATTTTAAAGGAGCAGCGATATTGGTGGGAAGTTGTCCCAAGAGCTCGAGCCTCTTCTTGCCAATGTGAGGAAGCTTGTAGTTATTGTTACCTTTGTGTCTTAGAATTTCGTTCATACAAGTCATAAGAGACAGCCATACATAATTCAACATCACATCGGTAACTTCTTTATATGCATTCACCACCGCATCAACTAATTGACACACAATTATTGGAGTTTTTCAATGTTGAAGCCCCTGGATAATCTTAAAAAAAGCCAAGTCATTAATATTTAGGTCTGGACTATTTGCCGGTTGATTAGCTAAACTAATGTCAAACCCGTCTGATTGTGCTGCATTGATAAAATCTAGATCACTCTCATGAATATGAGGCTTCATGTTGTCTTGTTGTATAATTATGTGTTGATTGGAATTGGGCAACCACTTGGTTTTGATGGTTGGAATAATTTTCTGAATAATACATTGCTTGATGACAAGTTTTGTGATACTCTCTATAGGTTTTACTTCCATGACTTCTCTTGCTCTGTTTTTGCTTGCTCTCTTTGTTGGCTCTTCAATTATAAATGGAAAAATGTCAATTTTTCCATCAAAAATACAGAGGCCATTTTCATCATACCTAGGTCTTGCTACTGCACTCATGAACATTATTTTGGTAATAAACCTCTTGGATTTGCATGTCTTATGTGGTAATGGTTCAGATGGAAGTAGTTAATATTTATGGTCCGTTCTTGTCATGTAAAACCATTTTTCGTCTATGTGGACATAATCAAACATGTCATCATATATTGGATTTGTATGTGGTGTAGAATTTTGAAGGTGTTTTAAAACAAACTCTATTCTTGCTTTTATATTTGGAGCAGTTAAAAATGGCTTCAAGGCACTTGAGTGAGGTCTTATTTTACCTTTGTGTATAAGTCTGTGAACACCACTTCTTGATGCACCCAACTGAAAAGCAAGTGTCCTAATGTTAGTTCTAAGGTGCAGGGGAATAGATCTTACCTTTTCCAAGTCTAATACATGAGTTTTTTCCTTCTTTTGTACTTGCGATCCACATCAGGTACATTTCCATTTTTTATGGATTTTAACACCACTTTCCATATGTTGTACACAGTGATTCTACTGATTTTGAAATCTGATGCAAGACTTTTGATCAACCCATGCTTGAGCTTATTGTTGTTGAAATTTAGTGATAAGATTTGTGCAACTTGCCTTTTCTCTTTATTTGTCAATCTCTTATTTTTGATAATTTGCACTATTGTAGTTTGGTGATTTGGAGCTGTAGTGGATTGGTATGTTGGTGTACTCGTGGTAGACATTGAAGCCCCAAGACAAATGATTCGAAGAATCTTGTTTTGACTGTACTTTTGTAAAGTGAATATGTAAACACTTGTAATTAGCTTAATCTTGTTGGTTGAAAGTTTAAAACTTTCCAAAAGTAGGCGGGTGTAATTAGGCGAGCAGTAATCAACTTTTTCAAATCATACATTGCCTTTTTAACTTTATCTCCTTACATTATTTAAAGAACTACTGGTTAAAATGTACTCAACCAAATAATATGTTAATTTATTATTTCTTAAAATCTGTGCAAAATGGAAATGTTAAGAATCTACCGGGACAAAGAGAGTATATTTTATATAGTATCTATCATTCAGTTGATAACCATTCATATTATAAACCTGAATTTTGATAATAACACAATAATAGCAAGTTTGTATCCTAATATAGCTTAACATGTTTTATCTGCTTAATAATAGCCTGCTATATTGTCTGCTACTAACATGTTGTGTAGGATTTATAGCATATCAGCATAACAGTAAGCTATTACTATAACAGTAAGCCGTTATGACAAAACAACATGCTGCTATAGAATCCAGTAGACTCACACCAACTGGCCAAAATTTCAGGAATAGATTTATACTTCGATTATGACTTTTATTATGTGAGTATATATCTATATAATACGTTTTTAATATATATTAAGCTCAGTATATATTTACAAACATATTCGTACTTTTTAGAAATGAGTTGAATCTGATTTAAACTCTATCTTTGATCAACTTCCTATCCTTATCTTGCATCTTTATAGAAGATGTTTTTTTTAAATATTTTCTTTTCTCCTTATCTCCTATAATCATGTATTAGTTTGAATTTATATTCTATCTTATATTCAAACTAGCCGTTGATATATCACGTATATATCGTGGGCTAAGCTTTTTATGCGTTGGAAGCAATACAACAACTCACTCTACTATCTTAAAAAGTTTTATCATATTTTTCTCTATATTACCTAAGCTTTCTATATATTATATCCGTGCTATATAGAGATTATACATTTTGAGTTGTAATCAATTCTTATACATTTTATTGTTTGAATTCTTAGTTTGAGTGCTTCATCAAATATTCTAAACACAAAATTTGATAATCTTTATTTACAATAACAAAGTGCGATTATCAGAGTGAAAATTTTATCTAAAGTTTATTAAATTGTGAAATAATATATTTAAATAAATAAAACATTTAAATTTAAAATTTTAAAATAACAGCCTATTTCATATCATCCGAAATTCAAAAATTTAACCCGAACGGACCCGGATCCTAAAAAGAAAAGAAGTGATTAATTAATTAAATTAAATTAATCCAGCAGTAGACTAGTAGTATTATAACTGGGGCAATCACAATACTAAAGTAAAGCAATGAAATCATCAGATTTCTAGGGCTCCGAAACTCCCCCAATTCTTCTATAATTCAATTCAATTCAATTCACTCTCACAAAACAAACAGATTATTATAATTATGGGTGGTAGTGGTACGATTAAAGCGGCCAAGACGGTGATGGAGATGGCCGAAGTGGCGTTGACCGCCGTGGAGTGCTGCCATCTCCTCCACGAAACGACGTCGTCTCAGGAAGAACAATTGGAGTCGCTACGATCGGAGAATCTTCGGCTCAAGAAGTTACTTAAAGAGAATCTAACCCTTCTTCACAACATCGCCCAAGACTCTTCCACTTTATTACCAGATTGCCCCTCTGACGTATGCATGTCATCATCACACTTGATTTTTTGTTTTCATTTTTATTTCGATATTGGCACTTTTTAATATTTTGTGGTTTGGGTAAAGTTTTGATTTTTATTTTGATATGGGAAGTATAATTGAGTAATTTAGTTAGTTATGACCCACCCTTTCGATATAGGATTATGATACGTTGTTGTTGTTGTTGTAGCTACATGATCGTTTAATGGCTTCGGTTGATTCTACTAAATTTTTGAATCAGCTTCAGTCCCTCCAGGCTGATGGAGCTGAATGCAAGTTTCCTTTTAAGGAGGCTTCAGGTTTTTATTATTAACCCCCCTTTCGTATTTACTTACTCTTTTTTTTATCAAGTCTTTAGGTTTTTCTTTGGTGGGGATGATAGTTTTTTTGGGTGAATTATATTTATTTTCAGCATTAGCAGTTTAAACTGAATATGATCATTGATGATTACGTCTTGTGTGTAAGTAGGAACGGATCTAGAGACGGCTGAAATCTTAGTCAATGTTAGCTCTGGAGAACCTAGTTGGTGGGTTTGGGTCACTGATGAGATGGTTCCCAGTAATTTCGAAGAAAGGAGTGCGATTGACCATGAGAATTATGTGGTTGTTAGTGAAGAAAGCGTGGTCGATGGAGTTGCCAACTTTATGGCTAGGTGTGTTGTGTCAAATCCAAATGCCCAGGTATATTTAAATCACGCTGGCTATCTTTCGGTCTTATAATTACATTGTTATGTGTCTCATAGTTTGGTTCTATGGATTTGCAGAAGTTGACACCGGAAGAGCTCCAGAAGAGTATGTATATAATTTGTTTTAAACTTCCTTTTTTATGTGAACCTGACATTGGGTCTTATACATATCCTTGAGTAGTTGCATCTTTTTTTTTTTTTGGGTGTTATCGTGATATTAATTTTTGAAATTGAAGCTCTGACAAATGCATTGCGTGGCATGAGCAAGTTTGAGAAAATGTTAGATATCTGGCATGCCGGGGCCATGTTTTATACTCTCTCTACTTGGGGACTTGCTCTTGTAGGGTAAGTTTTAATTGTTTTTCACGTCTTTAGGAATTTAATCTTTAAAATGTGCTTCCTTCAATACAGAGTGGTAATAGAGACTAGTTGTGGTATCTTAATGTTTGCAGGCTGTACAAGGCTCGTTCTGTAGTGAGGGTTGCTGCGATGGGGGTTCATACATCCAGCAAATATGTTTTAAAGGCTCTTTGAAGATGGCTGTCCTTTCTTCTTAGTAAGACCGACATGCGACAAGACACTGCATGTGTGTTGTTCTTTAGTGCCACCTGTACATAAAAATTTGCATTTAGTTCGTTGTTACCAGTGTGGTAATTTGTAAATAGCATTTGTGTTGCACATCCACGCAATATTTATAAATTATAACTTATTTAATTGTAAATATATTGCTTGTTATAATTGTTGTTTGAATCGTGTTTGCAACTAAAGGAGAGTATTATTTGATTTATTAATTGGTGACTGTGTATTGGATGTAAGCTGGTCTGTTCGATATCTGAACTAAGTTGAGGCAGGTATTAAACCGTTTTTTTATTAAATTTTTTGTAGTGCAGACTTGTAATTTTTCTTCAGTGTGGTAGAAACTGCTTGGATACCAATAATAGCAGATTAGCAGTTTGCAATTTAGTTGGTAGAACTGATGATAACATTTCCTTGGACATGTAATGTCATTTGCACAACAGTATAACCTCACAGAGCTTGTGTTGTGCAAAATTGCTATCAGTGGCATGCCCTTTAAACTAGAGTCCTACTCTACGGTCAGAATGGCAGTCTTTGTATCTTTCCTTATTTTGTACAAGCTCAATGGATGCAATCCTTATCTCTCCGGATAACAATAGTCGCCACTCTCTCCATAACCCATATAATTAAAAATATGTAATCATTCAACAATGCCATACAATACAAATATGTATCATTCAACAATGTTGTTATAGCAATTCCCATAAAGGACAGGCGGACAGCTTTTTGAGCTCCCTTCTGTAATCGCAGCCAAGTATCTGCTTCAAAACTCAAAATGGTTCCATTCAGTTTCATAATTATTCTGAAGCGCTTCACTACAGTGTCAATAAAACATTTTACTGGTACCAATGAAACCCATTTCCCTTCAAATACTAACGTGTGATGCAAACTACCTGGCAAGGTGTTCTAAGTACAGGAATAATTATATATATGGCATGTATACATAACATATTTTTAGATGTCGATAATAAAAGATTCAAGAGAATATACGCCTGTGTTAAAGATAAAGCATGGGCGCCCACATACTTTTATGCCAAACGAGGGCTTGCATGTTTGCCCAAAAGATAAATGGAGAACTGGCATGTTTGCAAATTGGCAGTATACAACAAAACTTACCATAATATATGAACAAGATGTAATCGCAAAAAGAGAATTTCCACTGTCTGCCCAAATATTAAACGAGGGCTTCTGTGTTTGCACATTAGCACTATACAACAAACCTAACTTACAACAAATTGCAATTGTACTGAAAAAAATGATGCTGCCTACCAAGAAACTTGTTCATTGCATGTATCACATGCACGGAAGACCATAATTAAGTTGGGAGAAAAAAATTCATTCTAGTAATACTATCATGATTGCTAAACTTCTCCCCTGCAACAGAAATACACTTTTTTTTGCTAAGTGAAAAATACATATTTTGCTTCAAAAAATTGTCTGCACACTGGAGCCTAACGTTACTTGCAACATGATGACAACTAAACCTTTAGTAAGAAATTTATTACAAATATTTTCTTTCATGTATCCGGAGCTTTTCTCTTCAGATTTGAAGTAGAAGAAACAGTTGCTTGAGGTTGGCCAAAAGTTGACCTGCACATCAGTTGCCTATTAGTAATACTTTACACTAATCAAAACTGAGGAAAGTTAAGAGCATGCTTTGACACCACTCATCTTTAACATCATGCTTTGAATCAGTGCTATACATAGAATGCAATATGATAGAATATTAGCATACAAAATGACTACTTCCATAGACTCGTTACATTGCCAGGGACAAAAATCATTATGTTTAGCAAGTAATCACGATTATCAAAAAAATAAAGTAGATATTCATAGAAAAACAATTATATTGGTTTGGCTAAAAAAATTTAAGACAGTAGAAAAAGGAAACATGGTCAAAATTATTGAGACAGAGAGAGTGAATTAAAGTCAACCAGAAAGCATGAACTTTTCGTCTTTCCTATGTTAACAAGATCCAAATTCCAGAATCCTAGTATAAATAGGTACTGCCAGATCCTCAACAGTGCCAAAAAAGTGGAAATAGCCATTTATATAAGAGGCAGATAAACTAGAGGCACTTAGTAAATATGGATGGCCGTGTTTCTCAGTCTTGTTGACCTCCAAAACATACTACTATCCACCAGATTCAGCCTCACTTGATTATCTTTAGAATATTTCCAAAATCATCTTACAACTACATGATAGCACAAGGTACAAAAAAACGATAATATCCTTGATATCAGCACCAGCAGTTTATCAGTGACCTCTAAATATGAATACTTAAATAACTGATAGTAAATTTTCTCAGACTTCGAATTTTAGATGTCACAACTCACCACTAACCCCACCCCTGTCCCACACAAACGTAAGACCTTGGAACAAACCAACTAGGTAGTATGACTGATAGGTGCATAATTTAATATATTTTTAATACCTATTTTAAGTTTATTTTTGTAATTTTATCATCTAATTTATTGTTTTTATTTTTGTTATGTAGCAAAATAAATAATTGGAGAATTCTAGAAGGAAAAGACAAGGAGGTGAATACAACGCAAAGAAATAGGAGAAAGATACAAATACATTTTGAAGTAGAAAAAGAATATATAGAAATATTTATAATTCAATTTTTAATAGAAATCCCAAAACCCACAATTTAAATTTTCTCCTATAGGGCTTCCTTCTTTTAATTTACACAACCTAATTCATTAGTTAGGCTCCCCTTTTTTAATTTACACAACAAAGAATTCATTACTTAAGACTTAAGAGTAGGGTGAGAATTTATTCAAACAATTTTAATTTTATTATTTTCCAACTACTACTTAATTTTTCGACCGTTATTGACTTGTTTAATATTCTAAAGGAGTTTATGTTTCTTTTATTATTAAATATTAGTCCACTTTTGCTTCTTATTTGTTTGGTGCGTATGCATGCTTCTTTTTGTTTAGTAAAGTCAATTACTTAATTAATTCAGAGCCTCGATTTTTATTTTGATTTACAATCATGTGGTAGTCATAATATATAGTCGTACGTGTTTTTTCTATTGTTCCGTTTATTTAAAAATAATATCTAGCTAAATTAATTTCCAATGAATAAAATGAAATTAATTATAATTTTTTAATCTTTTTTGTTCAGATTTAATTGATTCTCATAATTTTCTTGTTTCTTAATTGTTTAACAAATATTTGTTGACAAGTGATTTAATAATGTTTTGTGGTTTCGATAAGTTATTGTTAGATAATAAGTTTAATAGTATATGCTTGTCTTATTAATTGATATTCATTATTTTTAAAGAAAGTGGACTGATTTTAGGGTGGAGTTGATATAAGTTGTGATTGATTGATGGATTCGGATTCTTAAGTTTTCCATATTATTTGGTAATTAGGTTAACACATCATATCTTTCTAGTTTGCCCGAGTTACTTTTAGGGTTCGAAAATTTGATAGCCTTTGTGAATCGATCTGTGATTGTTATTTGATAGTCTTTGTAAATTGATTTGTGATTGGTTCAACTAAATACTGTGCACTTGCGGCTGTTTTAACACATCACTCGGCAGCATATACACATCAAATATATTAAAAATTAAACCTCATTAAACTAGTAATATCCCTGCATTAGAAAAAAGGAAAGATAAAAATAGAAATTCAACCTCATTTAACTAAGAAAACCTGCATTAGAACATCTTGAATTGGTAATTTTTTGAAGTAATCATACTCACCCACATGTTGAACACTTCTTGTGAGGCTTGCAAAATATAGATAAACAGACTGAACATATGTAGCCCATATCAATTGTGCTTTTGTGGCAAAAACACCTGAAGATGTAAAAGTTTTTGAGAGGATTAAGAACCAAAATTCAAGGAACCATCATATAGCTGAACAGGAGATATACATAGAATAGATTTATGGACTGACTTCTGACTATTACTATAAAGAAAGATAAAGCCTACTTATTCATTTAGAACAAACCAATAAATCAAAACTTACAGGAAGACTGCAATATATAATGAAATCAAGGTGTAGTACTGATAACTGATATCTTTCATTAATACTAGAAACTTACGAGGCACGGAAATCCACACCAACAGACTTGTGGAGTTGTATAAAACTACGAGAATGCAAATCGGTAGCAAATAGTGTCTGCATGCAACAATTTTTTTTTGTAAGTATCCAAACAATGGGGTGTAAAAGGAAAGCCAGAAAGGCATATATTATGGGATTTATGGTCAGTACTATTACAACAAATTAATATTGTCAGTTACTGTAATTTTGGCATAAAATGCACCACAGAAGTGTAAAACTGTTCTGAAGAAGGAGCAAACTTTTTTCCGATACAAGACTAGTACAAATTATATATGGTAGCGGAAGTAAAATATTCCACTTCCACCAAATAAAAAAATGAATACAACTGAAGAAGCAGGTCCAAAGGTCGTTGTGTAGTTATCAGACAAGAAAAATAATTAAATACAGGATGGTGATCCCTTCATTGGCCACAAGAATATATTACACACAATCACAATAGATCATCTGCTTCCATATTTACTAGTAAGTTGAAGACATACCGAGAGATACTGAAACAGCCCATCTAATTGTTGGGGCTTTGAATATATACCACCAGTTATATGAGAAGCCTGTTCACGCAATAATCAGTAAGCCAGCAAGAATATTAAACAAAAAACCTAAAGGCACAAAAATTAAACAAAATTAATAATACAGGCTACCTGCTGCAGAAAAGCAGAATGCTGAGCTCCTATAACACAAGAATCTATAGGTAGCTGCAGAGGGAAGTGTAACAGAAATTTTATAACCGGATTCAATATGCAAGCATTTTTTAGACAATAACAATCATGTAAAAATGGAAAAGCTAACTGGAATAATATGTTTTAACTACTTCTGGACTAATTACAAAGCATTTACATAAATTGCAAGGTACCGGTAAACGCACCCCCCCACCCCTCTCTTTTCTACTTCTCCTCACACACTAGCTAGGGTGAGCCCAGCTAATACGAATTATTCCCCAATCTCAACTATTTTGACCACATTTCCTTATTCTATTGTCACGTAGTTTGTGGCCAACCTATGATATGTATTATATGGAAATCTAATGCGTTTTCTTGTTATATATGGTTAATGGCTGGAAAAAATGGATTTTTGTCCCTGGTAGAAAGCGTGGAAGTACTATCTTATAAATATGACAACACTTTCACCATCAAGTCCTTTACTGACTGACACCAACCTTAATAGCACAATGCAACTTCCGTTACACAGGAATAATTTTTCAGCAAACATACTTCTATTAAGTGATGCAAGAGGAACCCAGACAGCTGCCTTCGCTTTTGGCGTTCCTTCGTAGATCTCCGGATTTCACCCCTAGTCCCCTACACACGAAATTTCACTCTCCTCTGTCTCACTCAAGTGAATAGGTTTCGAGAGCATTCAGCCAGTTTTTGGCGACTTTCACTTTCAACCCGATTCACTGCCTACGTGCCCTTAACGCCCAGCCATTCCGTAGAACACTTGCCCCCCCCCCTCCCCGAAGAACTACCTAATACTACGCAGGCTCATCAAACAGCGCTTTTTAGCTTTCTTCAGGATTTGGCCCGAACTGTTCGGCAGATTCCCACGCGTTACGCACCCGTTCACCACTTTGTTCTCAACTCTTCTGTCTATGAAGTATGAACCCCAAATTCTGACAAGTGCCGTTTGGCTGGCTATGACATTACAGTATTGTTGTAGATAGATAGCCGTCAATTGACAGTAGAGGCAGGGTCATAAAGAAATCTCAAAAATATGGCTGTGAAATTTACTTTCATTTATACTCTTTTTTTTTTTTTGGGGGGGGGGGGGGGTTGGGCGGAGATGCTGCTGTATTAAGCAAAAAGCTGGTAAAGAAGATAGACAATTCTGTGAACAGTGATTGTTGAGCAAAAAACCAACAATGATCTTGTCAATAAAAGCAAAATGAATGAAGAAGTAGCCTGGGTGAAGTTTGAAGTAAAAAACTCAGAAATTAAAAAAAGAAAGTACAAACCACAGTGTGTATATCACAGTACCATTGAGCGTTGTGCTGAGAATATTGAATTCATGACTGCAACATATCTGAAAAGAGCAACATTATCTGTGGTAAAAGCCTGTAAAGAAGACAGTATCGGTATCATCATTATCGTAACAAAAAAAAATAAAGATACATACTGTCCAGGTCCATCTGGAGATCCATGCAAGCATAGTATCTGCCACATTTAATACGCAACTTTGTTATAGTAATTCCTCAAATAAACATAAAGTGAAAAAGGAAGCATGAAAATCACCCAATTAATCTTATTCCATAAAGCAGCGTTCAGACATTAATCAGAAACAGAAACACTGATAGATCCTCTACAAATAAAATGTGAATATAATACTTCAGAAGCATATAGTAGAAATGACGTCTATATATAATATGTATGGATGCATATATTATATGTGACAACAACAATTATTTCGCATCACATAGACTACAGCACAGTGTGAAATTTGAATATCAAGCATTCAAATCTCAAAAAAGAGAGATACCAATTATTTTACAGAACAGCTAATCTCTAAAACGTACAAAAACAGAAATAAAAGAATCACTTTTTAAATATATGGCACGTGCCAGGCCTTAAACATTCCAGAAAGAAACAATATTTCAAGCTTATATATGAAATCAAAACAAAATATAAATTCACAGCAAGTACAATATGGAGGAAACAATAATTGACATTATTACACACACACAAACACGAAAGTCCAACAAAATGCCTGATGGGCGACGGCCTTACATTCTTACAATTTTCGAAAACAAAGTACAATACTTACTCGAGGTTGTGGATGAAGTGAGCCAGTTCGAAATACACGTTGTATATCTATTTGTAAAAGTTAAGATGAAATACAGAACATATATGTAAAAACAACATAACAGTACTGCTGTAGAATCACTGACTCTTTCAAAGGATACAACAAAGAGCCATTGAAAGAGACCCTGAAAGCAATGAAGACTTGACTCCATCAACTGAATCTTCAGCACTTAATTCCTCATCTTTAATCACAAACTCCTCTAACTTCTGCAACAAAATCTCAGCTCTCTTATTAGGAGGTGCCAACGAAGAATCATATATATAACCACAGGAATTGACACCCGTAGCAACTGCAACAACTTGGTTGAGCTGGTTGAGCAAGAGTATTGAGTTCAAAAATGCTACAAGCTGCATAAATTGGTCGATTTATTAGTATGATTATTCATAAAGGTGGTGACATTATAAGGAAGTTTCTGAAAGAGGAATATGAAATGGAGAAGGAATATACATGAGAAAGGAATTTGGAGTATGGAAGGCCATTGTTATTTGTGCTCCAAAAGTATGGATTAGTATCAATTAAAACCACCAAAAGACTGACATCATCTGTGAGGTCAAGAACATGATCACCAACATGAACTGATTTTCAGTGTGCCAAAGTTTCAATAAACAAACAAAAGCTGTATTTGAAAAAAAGGCATGTTGAGTGAGTAACCTGTGTAAAGCTTTTTTGAAACAGGAGCCATGATTGCACACAAGTAAGGTGTATTCTTGTAGAACCTACAAATGAATGTTGATGTTACTAGAAACCAAAGAAATTCAAGCGGGATTTGTTTAATCCGCATAACACCTTGCACCTTCATACACTACTCTGAATGAGCAAGAGGCTTTTTTGTTCAAGAAATTTAGAATAGAAAGTTTGCGATTAATACAATCCACATAATCCCGCTCCCTACTGATTTGAAAACAAAGAAAAATGATGCCAAAAATCAAAGTTTCACTTACACCTTAAATTTCATATTAAATTAAATGCACTCATTACAATAACTAACGATAAATGATTTTGAGGACCAGGGTGAGAAGGTAGGTGATATTTATGGAGCGAATTAAAGAACATTTGAGGAGAACCCTATAATGTCTGTCATGATGGAGAATACTTTAGGTTGTGCCTGACAGAGGTGGACTGTCACAATAAAATTTGAAATATGTTGTCTGACTTGTTTCTAAAAGTAATGTTCAATATAAGAAAATCTAGGCCGTTCAGGTTGACACATGACTCTCAGTATGACATGCAATTCAATCTTACATTCTAAATTAAGAAAATAATGTATTTCTGTTTCTAAATTGGATCAATCCCTTCTTTACATATACCACTTTCATCAGGGGGGTGACTGGATCCGAAAAATGTTCTAGTAACCCATATGAAGTTCTTTTGGCTGACCGCTAATCGGACATGATCCCATTCCAGTCTACTGAGCAGCAAATTATTTCACATTTATACCTTAAGAGTTTGATTTTACATCACAAACAAACCAGTATTCGACATTATTATTCAATCATACATACATAATTAATGAACCAGAATTATATGCTTTATTTCCACAAATTTTAGTAATCTCTTACTCAAGATCTTCCAACAAAATGGTGCGACTCAACGAAAGCGCACAAAACTTGTCGAAGTAACTTCAGAGTAAATGGGCCAAGGGACAGTCTCAGGTAGACAGTTTCTATGGGGCGTAGGCCTCCCAAATGGTAACGGAGGCGTGCAAAGGTTTACTCAGGCTGGACGGAGATAGGTTCTATAGGAACTGGACGATCCTATTCTGTGGCACCGATATTAAGTACTCTATGGTTCGGATCTTTAGCAGGTCTTAGGACTAGCACAATACAATTCAATCACCAACTAAATACATCTCTAACTTCAATGTAGCGAGTAATACCAAAGCTTTATAGTCATGTGCATGTATATTGAGCACTACAATGATGTCACATTGTCACTAAAATAAATTAACATATGATGGGTATCTATTAGAAAGCAAAGCAAACTCATTAAAGAAAGCCCAAAAATTCATTGGAAACAGGGAGTACACCACTTTGCATTAATAAGATTCACTTCAAATCATCCACACACATTAAATCTGCACCATACTTTGAACTACAAAGACGTTAATACCCTTAATACTTAATATAGATTGGGAGACAAATATTTCTTATTTTCATACCTCGTCTTAATCATTAACCTACCTACATTCGTAGCAATATTCAAAACTAACCCTGTCGCGTATCGGAAAAATTATAAGGAAACCAAGCAGAAACCAAGCATAACACGCACAAGACAATATAATTAAAAATTCAAAGAGTTTGCAATTGCCCAAGTACTTAAATACACTGCATTAACGTACAAAGTGCATAAACAACAACTGCTGAAGAGAACAGTTCTTTGAGGACTTTCATCAAACACTTAACATCATTAAATAAAAACTAACGTAAGATCCAATAGAAAGTAAAAATACAAGCAAATAACGATTTGGGGTTCAACTAAACACAATATCTAGAATAAAAAATGAAACTAAATCAACCAATAATGTATGAGCCTGTTTGTGTATTCGATACATACAATATATGCACACATATATTTGCAAAGTAGAAGAGGAAAGTAAGTGTAGTAATTACCCGAATGAGAGGGTTTTGAAAGCAGGATAGTGTGTGTGATATCTTGGAGCAGATCACTTGCACTGTACATGTATAAACCGGATGCTTCATATTTATATATTAACAAATATTATTATAATAATGTATTATAATAATTATATATAAATAATTATTTTAAATTATTTTAAATGTTAAAGTTATAAGTTTAAATTTATTTATTTATTTTAATTTCTTCTTTATTATTATTTATAATATTTATATGTGTTAATTTTTATTTAGGATTTATTTTATAATGAAATTATTATAATTAGATACTCTAATTAATTAAGAGATTAATGTTCCCGAGTTCACGTAACTTTAATGAGGCTAAAAAAAATCTCATATAAATACATAGTTATTGTAATTATATAAAATTATATACAATTATAAAAATGCCGGTAATAAAAAATATTAGTTTCTTGGATAATTTTTCTAATATAATCTCATGAACTTTATTCTCATTAATTAATTATTTTAAATGTGTTTTCTATAAATAATTGAATCCTAATATCCAAGAAAAAGTTCTTCTTCAACAATAATTTAAGATGAAAATATTCTCAATAGTAATTCTTTAAAAAATAAATCCTTTTTTGACATTAAAAAATGAAATCAAAAATTGTATTAAAAAAAGGAGTACGATCGGATAACTCAAGTGGTAAATAGTTTTCTCGGACGTTCCAAGTCTTCGGTTCGACTCTAATTTATTACGATAATTTCTCAGACACTTATTTATAAAGTAATTACTGCTAATGTTGTATTTTTCGATTCTTATAAAACGATTTATCATTATTTTTCTTGAATAATTAGAAAAACCGCAAATAAAAACAATGTTTTTAGATAATGTTCCAAAAATATATTGGACATAATAGTTTAAAAGTCAATTTTCATGATAACATATCTTTATATTCTTTCCTTTTTGTTCTATGCAACACAAGTATAAATGGTTGTCCGTTAAAAAAAAATCTTTTCCAATTTTTCTAAATATCTAAAGGAAATATTGAAAACAAATATGTGAATAATTTATTTCTAATTTCTAATTTTAATTTTCTTTTTCTTATCTTTCAAAAAAAATATCACTCACAAAACGAATTTTTTCTTTTTTTTTTTAATTCTGATTTTTTCTTCTAAACAATTTTTTTTAAATTCTTAATTAGCCATGATCAGCTGTAAGCTGTAAGAGATGCGACTGCAGGCATGCTTGGTCAGTTGTAACTGGTAGTAAGAGATGTTATTTAATACACTCTCTGCCTTTTTGTTTTCCTGCATTGTGATGGCTTCTGGCCGTTTAGCCTTTCCACTTGCTGCACCTCAGTTTATATATAGATTTTTCATAACAATGTCAATCACTATATCTTTACCACAAAATCTTATAGCTAGCTTTGAGTCATGGCCTTTTTACCCTCTTTTCCAACAGCATTCCTTATGCTAAACACATTCCTTTCTCTGCTAACATCATCACTATCTTCTCCACTTTTACGAACCCCGACTCGAATCCATCTAACACACCTTCATTCCTCTCAAAACTACACAAAACTCCAACTCCTCCAACATGCAGTTCCACGGAGCAGAACACGCATGGAGAGGCTCTCTAGAATGGCAACCTCTGCGACAGTGGCCACCATGCAATCCCCTGTTCATGCTGGTGAAGGTGAGTTTTTGATGGACATTGCCATTGGCACACCAGCAAAGTCATTTTCAGCTATAGTTGATACAGGCAGTGATCTGATATGGACTCAGTGTAGTCCATGCACCAAGTGTTTTGATCAGCCAACTCCAATTTTCGATCCAAAAAATTCTTCTACTTACTCTGTCATTCCATGTTCGAGTGAATTATGCAGAGACATGAATATTTTTAGGTGCAATAATGGATGTAATTATTTGTACACTTATGGTGATCAATCATCTTCACAAGGTTACATGGCTATGGAAACATTTACTTTTTTGGATTCTGCTAATAAACCTGTGCCTGTGCCTAATATAGTGTTTGGGTGTGGTGTGAACAATCACGGATCAGGGTTTGGTCAGGGTTCGGGTTTAGTAGGGTTGGGACGTGGTCCATTATCACTCATTTCACAATTAGGGTTCAAGAAATTTTCATATTGTTTGACTTCAATTGGTGATAATAGAACAAGTAGTCTTCTTCTAGGGTCTTTAGCTGATTTCAACTATTCCACTACCACTCATGATGCGAAATGGACCCCGTTGATACAAAGTACATATCAACCAACATTTTATTATCTTGATCTGGAGGGAGTTAGTGTTGGTGAAACCCTATTGCCTATATCAAAGTCTATGTTTAAATTGAGGGAAGACGGAAGTGGTGGGATGATTATAGATTCTGGTACAACCATAACATATATTCAAGAGAATGCATTTGAGATGCTCAAGAAAGAGTTTAGTTCACAAATGAAGCTTAGAGTTACGAATTCGGATTCTGGAGGGCTTGATCTGTGTTTTGATCTGCCAACTGATGATATATCTGAAATTAATGTTCCAAAACTTAAGTTTCATTTTAAAGGTGTGGATTTGGAGTTGCCAGTTGAGAATTATATGATAGCTGATACGAATATGGGACTGGTGTGCTTGGGGATGGCAGCTTCCAATTCAATATCTATACTGGGAAATGTGCAGCAGCAGAATTTCTTGGTTCTTCATGATCTTGAGAGTGAGAGTTTATCATTTGTTCCAACTCAATGTGATCAGTTGTAATTACTTATTTATATATTAAGCTTGCAGTACTTGGTAATAATGTCATTTTCTTGAATACAAATATGCAAATGTCTTTTTAAATATACAAGGCAATTATCTTTTTAAATATTCAAGGCAATTATCTGTTGCATGTTGTGAAACTTTTTGTACTTCTCTTATTCCTGTTGCTTAGAAGTTTAATTACATCACAAGGTCATAAACAAAAGTTATGAGTGCTATGTGAATCAGGGGACAGTAGCTGTACAGTGTTAAAAATGAACTCAGGTTCAATCCTCAATTCCTCATATATTCACCTATAAACTTGACCACCTTGGTTGCAGAAAATTAGTTGCCTTGGATCTGCAATTGGCTATGAACTGATAGCTTAAAGTAACATTTTCTTAAAAAAATTCCTACAAAAATCCTGCATTTTCGAAAATAACCAGACCAATGTAGAAGAAGAAGCATTTGAGAAGATACAGGACACATAATTTATTTTAACTCGGGCAGCTTACCAACGCAAAATCATGTAATGGCGCAGAATCAAAATAGTAGTGTTGTGAAACTTGTGGCGGTTGTTATCACTAGAATGCCATTTACTGAAAGTTTAGCTTAAAGTACAAGCAGAGCAATGAAAAACCAAATAGTTAACAATAACAAAGTTTCTATATTGTACAAGTTCTTACTCGTATATAAACAAGCATGAGTTGGGATAGTAGTATAAATTCATATATATATAATTTACACAAGTACTGAATATTTAAGCAGTGGGATACGACGCTTGCATTGCAATGCCACAGAGGCCTTCCTTTGTAGCGATGCCTCTCTGCACTATTATGTAACCTTCTTGACCCCAGCTTGTACCCCATGAATTCTTCACCAACCAGTACTTAGTTCCATCAGCAGCAGTGCCATATCCTACAGCAGTTACTCCATGGTCCAAGTTAGTGCCACATTCTCCTGTGAAGAAGCCACTTGAGAGAACTGGAAGTCCGAATCACTAGCATCAATGGCAACAGAGATTGGTTGATTTGCAATAGCTTTTAGCAGAGCACTTTCGCTATTTGCAGGCACATCCTCGTGCCCAGTTATCTTGGCTGCATGGTTTGCTTCTTTATTGGCATTGCAAGTTCCATCTGTTCCACTATAATTAAGGGTAGTTTGCTTCAGTTGAAAGGCCGTTATTTTGTTCGATGAACTCGAATGCATTGTCCATAAGACCACCCTCACAGCCTTGATCTTCACCGCTAGTATCACAATCAACTAGTTCTTGCTTAGATAGAGAGATCAATTTGCCGGTTTTTAGCTGAGTGATTCCTTCCATAGCTGCCACAGCCGAAAACGCCGAGCAGTGCCCTATATATAATATGAAAATCACAAGTGTCCGGTGCCGACCCTGACAAATTCAAAGCCCCAAGCGAATCAAAATTTTGTGCCCAAATCACTAATTTTTTTTTATTTACAAACAAGATTATTTTTGAAAAATTATCCTTCTAGCGGTTTTGCTAGCAAAATCATTTGTAAGTCTTTCATAATCAAGATTTGGAAGCATATCTTTCTCAATGGATATCATGAACAATCCATTCAATCTCTCTTGTGACATACTCGAACGAAGATAAGACTTGATCAACTTTAATTTTGAAAAATTTCTTTCCGCGGAAGCCACTGTAACTGGCATAGTTAACAGAATCCTATAAACAATAGTGACATTCAGATAGGATTCTTCTATCACTTTCAAATAATTTAGCATCTCAATAGCTTTGTTAACTTCAATTGGTAAACACTTTCTCAGAATTCTTAACTCAAGAAATAAGATTTCTGCGTCAATATCAGAGACATCATCATGCTTCAGAAATTTTTTAAGATTAATGCAGAAACACTCTCAAGATGGCTTTCTCAACGAGTTTGGGATAATGGATTTACAGTGAGGTCACGAGGTCCAATTGAAGTCTCTAAATTTATTATCAATTTTATCCCAATTTTCAAGATCATAGATATCTATGTAACCATCTTCCTGAGTTTTATCCTCATAGAGACCATTATCATCTTTTTCGTTGTCAGACAATAATTTATCTTCATCAACAATTTGGTTCTCAGTATTAACCATATTTTCATCTTCTTTGACTTCTCCGATGTTAATATTTTGACTCCCACCACTAATATTAATCTCTTCATTATCGGTGAAAGTTGTTGATTTCATAAACCTAAGAAGTCCTCCACCTTTTGTATAATCTTTTAAAAATTTAACCTTTTTTAATTGATTTTTCTTCCTTCGGCTCCAGATTGATGTTTTTTCATCCTACCTAAATGTCACTGTAATTAGCGATTTGGAAGTCAATGATAATAAGAAGAGGAAGCCTTAGTTTTTACAAAATATGGAGATTGATATCTAATATTTACATATCTTTAATTTTATTGTGCTTGTTTACATAAACAAAAATAAAAAAGAAATAATTTTGGCCTTAATTATTATTATTATTATTTGGTTCTTATATCTTAAAAAAATTTGGTATTCTTTTATAAAAATATTGTCTCCCTAATTTTTTTTGTGCCTCTACATATATTTTTTAATTTTTTTCACTCTTTTATAAAAAAAAATGTTCCCCTAACTTTTTTTATTTTTTTGATGCCCCATTCAAGAGATAAGCCGCTTGACCTGAAGCCTGCTCAACAAGTGTCAAAGATACTCTTTGAACAAATAAGATTATTAATCATTTCATTTGAAATTAAGACTTACCGCATTGCCCCTGGTCCTTGACAGGTGTAACTGAACCTTTCTTTCTCCAGTCCATGGTCGATGGCACCGCAGTAACATTTTCATATCTGAATAAATTAGTAGATGTGGCACATACATGGCTCTTGAATCTATTTCTTGAAGTCGTAAACTCTTCATTTGTAAGGTCTGCAAACTCATTGACACCTAGTTTGCACGGCTTGTTATTTGCTTTGTTAAACGTCTGGATATATTTTATGTTCTCTTCAAAAATAGTAGCACGCCTGTACTTCTCATCAGCATCTGTGTACACACGTCCATGACGAGCCATCCACTGGTCATGTGTCTCAGTGGTTGATGCCTCATTGAGATAACGAGCTACACCTAGGGGCTAGGGATGCCAAGGCTCCAAAGCAGAAAATTATAGCCATTAAAATGCGTTGGTGCTTGCTTAAGTTGCTTGTAAATGCCATATTTTATTATCGTGCGGGATAAATAGATTAATTAAATGTACTGTGAGTCTGTGAGCTAGTCAAACGGATAGTTCGGATACGGAATCCGTATCCGAATCTGAAAATTCGTATCTGTATCCGAAAATTTTTAAAGGTTAATATCCGAATCCGGATCCGACGGATACTATCCGGATACGGATAATATCCGGATACGGATAATATCCGGATCCAAATACGATTTTTAATAAATTTTTTAAATTTATATTAAAAATTCAAAAAAAATTACAAAAAAATATTAAAAATTTAATTTAATTTTTTAAAACTGAGTTAAGAGTTAAAGGGATTTAAGCCTATTTTATTTTTTTTAAAATTAATTTTTATTTATCTTTTCAATCTAATTTTGTTATCTTAATAATATTAAACTCAAATGATATTTTTATATATGTCTATAATATTTTTACAATTATATAAAATTTGTATAAATATATTATTTAATGAATATATATACACACACTACAAAACTAATATAATAAATTTTAAATTGTATATATATATATATATATATATTATTTATGTGATATATGTGATACGATTTAAAATACTATAGAAATATAAATTGATATATATTGAATATAAATTTTAAAGTATAACCATGTATAATGTATATATTAATTTATTAAATTAAAATAGACATTAGAGTTGAGCTAATTAAAAAATATAATTGAATCAAATTAAATGGACTTATAACTATAAGTGTATGTATAAAAATATATAAATCGGCTTATAACTATAAATGGGTTTAAAAATATATAATTATATATTATATATATTAAAAAATATATATATATATATATATATATATATAATTAATTTCGGATACGAATGTGCCTATATCCATATCCGTATGCGGAATTTTCGGATTCGGATACGGATAATATTTGGTTTCTTCTGAATACGGATAATATCCGTTTTTTTCGGATACCAATACAGATATTTTGGACGAATATCGGATTTTTTTGTCAGCCCTACTGTGAGCTTATGTAATCTACCACTGGACTTCTGCATTATATAGGCAAACTTAAATCTAGTTGATTGGTTTCTTGGATGTGTTACAGTAATCATGTTGCATCAGCGTGCCTGGTAATATTGGTTAATTCTGACACTGTTAATGTAAGTATTATTTGCAAATATTTTGTGCTATACATGTTTTTTCTTCACTTATCGGTTTTACATGCATACTAATTACATACAGTACCACATTATTACTTCATGTTGGGAACCTTTTCACTATGATCCAATGATGATACCTTGCCGTTTACTCTCTTTGTCAAGCAAGAGGTTGCATCATAATTTGTTGCAAGTCAAACAACAACCCTGCTGGACATTTGTAGACTCATATATAAAGCACATATTAATTTTTGTTTGATTAGGTTTATAATTTTATATGTTTTTGTTTCTAATTTGTCACACACACAATTTTGATGGTTATCATGTTTTCATGGTCTTTGTGAGTTATATTAATCTATATTGGTGTGAATTAATATATATATATATATATATATATATATATATATATATATATATATATTGACCATTCACATTGTCCATAGGCCAAATAAACCCCACATCTTTGATAACTTTTCTATCCCCAACAACAACCTTTATTGGAAGGAAAATTTTGTGAAAATTTATTGGGAAGAGGGAGATTATGGGACTATCTTTAGGCCCACGTTCGGCAAGGTTGCAGACGGGAGCGCCGAGTCTATCATGCTATCATTGGAGGAGCAAAATGATTACACTGCGCTTACTTAGGCGGACACCAAAGAAGTCTCTTGGGCTCTTCTTGATGAGCGTAGACTAAAAGCAGTGGGCCTATCGAGGGTCTCAAACAAAGGTATAAAACTTCCTTTGGGTTTACTTTTCAACTTTAAGTTTCTGTCGCTTTGCTTTGCTAACCGTGTTTATGTTTGGTTTTTTCAGCTGCTGCACAAATCAACGAGTGGACCATTCCACCCGTGGAAGAAACTGGCCGCATGAAGCGGCTAAGGCTGATGAATGACCCCAGGGAGGGGAAGGAGCTTCTAGCCTTCTTACAGCCTCATGCAGGGCCAAATGTCGTTGAAGGCAGTGAAACTGTCAAGGCGTCGAAATCCCTGGCATACAAGCCAGGCTGGGGATTCAGGAAGTTAGACACAGTGCTCGGATGCACAGATCACGCTAGGGATTGGTCTCTTCACTCCTTGACTCCTTGCGACTACAAGGATATCGTCTTGGGTCGCGACGAGAATAGTACCAAGGCTTTAGGTGCATAGGCATTGGTAAACTTCCTCAACTACTTTACATTTCACTTTTCTCGCATACACTATTTGTGTTTTGGCTTTTTTTGTGCTTAACTTGTTTATTTTTCAGGTCAACGCCTATTTCCAGGCTTCCTTGCATCAAACTGAGTCATGGAAGGCTCATGCAGGGAAACATAAAAAGGAGCTTTCAGTTGCTAATGTCAAGTTGAAGCATTTGGAAGATAAGTTGGCCGAGAAGGAGGAGCTCCTAAAGTAGGCTCAGGCCGAGATTGTAGAACTCCGGGCTGATAAGAATGCGATCATCGACAAATAGTTCGCCTCGGAGGAATATCAGGACTTGATCCTTCAACACGACGATCTTCTCTTTCCGGCCAACTACACAATCGGGTGGAATGATGCGCTGAAGATAGTGTTGGCGAAGCATCCGGGGTTGTTCAACCCTAAGGTGTCCTTCCATCCCCCCGCCAAGGCGTTCCTGAGATGACTCCCCAGAAGCCGACAGAGGAAAGTTCTTCTGGAAAGGAAGAGTCATGTGAAGGCGAAGATGGTTTGTCTTTATCAAGCGGCGAGGAATCGTCAGGAGAGGAGGAAGAAGATAAGGAGGATGAGCCGAAGTAGATGGGTTATTATTTTTTGTACTTATGTTACCCCGGGGTCTTGTAGAAACATTCGGCCTTCGGGCTTTCTATTTATGTAATCATGTTTTTCATATTCTTGTCTTTTACTTTCTGCCTTTGTTTTGATTGTTTTTTGTGTTTACCTTTGAACATAAACAACAAACACTTTCGAGGCTTGCAAAAAGACTAAGTGAAAATGATGAACGTTATATAAGGAAAACAGAAAACATTTCTCGAAACTTGTAACTTTGTATAAAAAGAAACATATCATCCCTTCGAGGCTAAACAAGTCAATACTTAGACATTTTTGAAAATCAAAATTGAAACCTTAAACCTAGTAAATTCTTAAATTGGCTGTATTCCAGCTTCTTGGGATTTCAATCCCTTCAAGGGTTTAGAGCTTATACGCGCCCTGCCCTGTGACTTCTTTTACTTCGTAGGGTCCTTCCTAGTTCGGAGCTAACTTGCCCTTTAGACCTTTTCCAGATGCCTCGATCTTTCGTAGGACTAAGTCTCCTTTGCGGAAGAACCTTTCCTTCACTCTAAGGTTATAATAGAACAAAGCTTTCTTCTGGTTTGCCACTATTCGGGTATTGGCCTTGTCGCATAGCTCATCTACCAGGTCTAAATCCAACTTCATGCTTTCTTCATTGGCGTCAATTTGGAACTCTTGCACTCTTGGTGACGGCTGAGTAATTTCAACATGCACTACTGTGTCATCCCCGTAGGCTAGTTGAAATGGTGTAGCTCCTGTCGAAACTCTACAAGTAGTTCTGTATGCCCATAAGATTGGAAGCAATTCATCAACCTAAGTCCCTTGTGAGCGTTCAATCCTTTTCTTGAGTCCATCCAGGATGATTCTGTTGGCCACTTTGGCTTGTCCATTTGATTGTGGATGAGCGACTGAGGTGAAGCGTAGTTCGATGTTGTAGTTCCCACAGTACTCTATGAAGTCCTTGTTATTAAATTGAGTCCCATTGTCCGTCACCAGGATTCGGGGTAACCCATACCTGTATATAATATTCTCCTAGAAGAATTAGGTCACATTCTTGGTATCAATCTTGGCCGGGGGCTTGGCTTCTATCCACTTAGTGAAGCAATCGATGACGACTATGAGAAATTTCCTCTGTGCACTGGCTATAGGAAATGGGCCTAAGATATCTATTCCCCACATGGCAAAGGGGAGTGAAGAGTTAATGGATGTCAGCATCTCAGGGGGCTGCCTAACGATGGGTGCAAACTTCTGGCTGCGATCACACTTCTTAACGTAAGCTTTAGCATCTCTAAGCATCTCAGGCCAATAGAATCCCAGTCTTATGGCTTTATAAGCAAGAGCCCTGCTTCCAAGGTGTTGGTCGCATACACCTTCATGAACTTCCCTTAGGGCAGCTTCAGCCTCGTGGGGTCTCAAACACTTTAAGTAGGGTATTACGTACGATTTCTTATAAAGTATTCCCTCTATGAGGGCATACTTCAAGGCTCTTACTGATAGTTTGCGTGCCTCTACGGGATCAGCTGGTGTCTTTCCTGTCTCCAAATAGATCTTGATAGGATCCATCCAACAGGCCTCCAGCCCAATCGGGGCTACCAGTTTGGCGTTAATACTTGGGGTCTTCAAGACTTAGAAATAAACACTGCCAGAATTGCTATCATTCTCTGATGATGCAAACTTAGATAAGGCATCAGCCTTCACATCCTCCTCTCTCGGAATATACTCAAAGTGACATTCTTCGAATTGCATAGCTTGAGCTTTAAAAATCCTTAAATATTTTGTCATAGTCTCTTCTTGGGCCTCAAACTCCCCATTTACTTGAGAGATTACTAACCTTGAATCACCATATATCCTTAACTTGTTCACCCTCAGGGTTCTGGCCAGACCAAGTCTAGCTATCAAAGCTTCATACTCTACTTCATTGTTTATAGTGGGGAAGTCCAACTTGATTGCATATTCAACAACAAATCCATGAGGGTTTTGCAAAACCAAGCCAGCACCGCTAGTGTTCATTTTTGAAGCTTCGTAAAAAAAGAGTAGCCAGTATTCTTTGAGTTCCTCCTCTTTTTTCTTGTTCTTTCCAGTTTCTTTATCTTCCTCCTGTCCCCGGACTTCTTGATTGGGAATGGTACATTCAACCACGAAGTCAGCTAGAGCTTGAGCCTTGATGGCCGTTCTTGGCTTGTATCTGATTTCAAACTCTCCAATCTCAATAGCCCATTTAATTAGCCTCCCACTAGACTTGGGGATGTGCAGTATGTTTCTCAAGGGCTGGTCTGTCAAGACTTCAATAACATGCGCCTGGAAGTACGGGCGTAGCTTCCTTGAAGCCATTACTAATGCTAACGCAAACTTCTCAACCTTCGAGTAGTTCAGCTCTGCTCTATGCAGAATCTTGCTAACATAATAACTGGGTTTCTGAACCTTTGCTTCCTCTTTCACAAGAACAGCATTCAGGGCTGAGCTAGAGACTGCAAGGTATAGGTATAGCACTTCTCCAGGTTTCGGTTTGACAAACAAAGGTGGCTCAGCCATATATTTCTTCAGTTCTTCAAATGCTGCTTGGCTTTCATCATTCCACTCGAAGTTTTTAACCTTCTTGAGGGCCTTGAAGAATGGTAGGCACTTTTCTCCTGACTTGGATATGAAGCGCCCCTGGGCTGCTACCCTTCCCGTGAGATTTTGGACATCTCTTACTATCATGGGTGGCTCCATGTCCAAGATTTCTTGAATCTTATTGGGACTGGCCTCAATGCCTCTTTTGGAGACCATCAGGCCTAAAAAATTTCCAGAACCTACACCAAAGGCACACATGGTCTTACCAATGAGGTGCTTGAAGATTTTATTTACAAGCCTTTGATACATGGCTCCTGCATTCTTAAGTCCAAAAGCCATAACCAGATAATAGAAAACACCAAAGTCAGTAATGAATGATACCTTAGGGATGTCATCGGGGTACATTTTAATCTGGTTGTAGCCACTGAATCTATCCATGAAGCTAAGCATCTCGTGCCCAGCTATGGCATCTATCATCGTGTCTATCCTTGGCAATGGGAAACAGTCCTTAGGACATACATCATTCAAATCAGTGAAGTCCACACACATTCTCCACTTCACATTGCTCTTTTTGACCATTATTGGGTTGGCCAGCCATTTAGGAAATTGAATTTCTTCAATAAACCCAGCTTCTAACAATTTATATACCTCTTGTTAATGGCCTCATGTCTTTTAGGGGCAAAGCTTCTTTTCTTCTATTTGACTGTTGTCCTTCCAGGATTCACATTCAACTGATGTGTTATAAGCTTGGGGTCTATCCCTGGCATGTCGGCTACTGTCCAAGCAAAAACATCCATGTTATCTTGTAAGAATTGAATGAGTTGTTCTTTTAGATCCTTGGGGAGTGAAGTCCCCACATATGTCACCTTTTCAGGATTTAGAGGATCCAAAGGAGCAGGCTTTAGGTCCTCCGCGAGCTTACCCCTCTTTTCTTCTCGGTCCCTGACATCCATATCTTCAATAGGAAGGACCTGCCCCCCTGTGCCACTAGGCTTTAAGGCGGCCACACAACAACTTCTAGCCATTTTTTGATTTCCTTTCTCTTCTCCCACTCCATTCCTAGTTGGGAATTTCAGCTTCAGATGGTATGTAGAGGCTATCACCTTGAAGGCATGCAGCTCAGTCCTGCTAAGGATCGCATTGTAGGTGGTGCTTGCCTTGATAACTAGGAAATTTAGCATCTTAGTAGACTGTCGAGGTTCTTCGCCCATAGTCATGGGTAGTTTTATAATTCTTTCTATCTGAGACTCCACTCCATTGAAACCATAGATAGGCATGTTGGAGGGGATCAACTGTGAATCATTATACCCCATCTTCACAAAGGCTTCATAAAATAGGATGTCTACAGACGATCCACCGTCTACCAAGTCCCTCTTCACCGGAGAGTTTCCTATGACAGGGGTGATCACCAATGGATCATCATGGGGGAACCTTACCCCTTCCAATTTAGAATCATCGAATGACAAAGAGACCTCAGTCCTTGCTCTCTTGGGAGGTTCTCCTACGATGCTCATCACTTCTCGAGCATATGCCTTCTTGGAGTTTTGAGAGTTACCTGCAGCGGTTGGCCCTCCTTAGAATATGTTGATCATAGGCCCTCGGGGCTGATGGTTTCTATCTTTGGGGTCAGAGTTCCTTCATTTGTCGTTGTGACTCCTGTCCTGTCTAGCACCCTCTTTGGTGTATTTTTCCAACTTCCCTCTTCTAATCAGAAATTCTATCTCATCTTTCAACTGACGACAGTCATCGGTGTCGTTCCCCACATCCCTATGGAATCGGCAGTACGCATTCTTATTTCTCTTTTTAGGATCAGTCCTTAGTGGCTTCAGCCATCGAAGGTCTTTACCTTTCTCAATGTCCATCAATATTTGGCTACGGGCAGTATTTAGTCTTGCATACTCGGTGAACTGGATCCTCCCTTCTTTTTGGAGTCACTAACATCATCATTCTTTGCATACTTGGTATCAACAGTGTTGGACTTAAATCAAGCCTAGCCTATTTAATTATCTGTCTTGCTGTAACTCAGTTTGTACTTCTGTAATAGACTAGTGACTTAGTTATTCATGTGTAATTTGTAGATAGAAATTTTCTCTGTTTACCTTCAAATTGTAAATAAAGTCAGAAATAAAGTCAGTTAGAAGATTCAAGTTGAATCATGCAACCAGACAAAGAAGACTGTGAAGAAATAAGAAAAGCTATCTGAGAATTCTCTAAGGCAAATTACTTGGTCGAGAAGTCAGCTATTCGAGAAGTCAGAACTGTGGAAACATTTCGAGAAGTCTCAAAACTCTTAACTGCTCAGTACTCGAACGAGAAATCAGTCATTCGACAAGTCAAGTATTGAAGCAAATCGAGAAGTGTTGATTATGAGTCATTCGAGAAGTGAGAATAAACAATTCGAGAAGTTAGCAAATAGAGCATTCGAGAAGTAATAAGGCTGAGTCATTCGAGAAGTCAATATCAAGCATGTATTCGAGAAGTCTAGTCTGATCGAGAAGTCATCAAGCTGAGTATACGATCGAGAAGTCTAGTCATTCGAGAAATCAAGTATTCAGGACCAATCGAGAAGTCACAGCTGTTCGAGAAGTCAATCACCATGACTTATCGAATCAATTTCAAGAAGAGTACTCGACTGCAAAAGAAGCTAGTTTCAAGGAAGAATTGTAGAACAAGACAGATGATGTTGCAGCTCTGTGTTAGCAGGATAAGTTAAACCTGCATAGATAGAGACAAGTCTACAATGCAGCTGGGAAGATAAGTCAAGAAAAGTGACAGAAGAGATAAGGCAGAATGGAGCAGACTGTCACAGCAGTGTTAGCTAGAAATAGTCATTAGTCAAATGTAAAGCAGGTCTTGTCTGTTTCTAGTTTTAGCACAACTATTATTAGTGAGCATGTGCACAAGACATGTTGTCTATATAGCTAATGCACAGTCACAATTGAAAAGGAGAGAAGAAAAACACAAAACACAAAATTGTAATATCTACTTTGAGTTGTAATCTTCCTAGAAGCGAAGCTAAAATTCAAACTGAATTTCAGATTGTAGCAAAGTTCTTTCTAATACAAATTAGATTGAAAGTTACATCCATGTTTACTTTGTTTATTGTTATATGTCTTGATAAACACTATTATAAATTCATCAGTTCATCAAGCTTCTAACAAGTTCATCTTCTAAACGAAAATCAATCTATGGAAGAAGAAAATTTTACTGTTCATAAAGACTGCAAATCCAATGTATCCAGAAATATTAAAGAATGGCCCCTTCATGCCAGTGACTCTTGTTCCTGAAATTACTAGTGGGTCTGAAGTTATCCCTGCTACATGGATACCTAAAGACCTATCTCAGTACACAGACACATAGAAAGAAAAAGTGTCTCTTGACAATAGCTTGATGCTCATCTTGATTGAGTCGTTGGATATTGTAATATACAACAATATTGTCAATTGCACATCTGCCAAACACATTTGGGAGACAATAGAGATTCTGTGTGAAGGAACTGAAGAAGTAAGAGAAAATCAAAGGCAGCTTCTTGTTTCTCATTATGAAGCATTTATGTCAAAACCCAATGAAGGCATAACTGAAGTATTTGAGAGGTTTAATAAACTAATCAATGATCTTCAACTTCATTGGAAATATTATGAAACAAAGGAGAAGAACATGAAGTTTTTGTTGACTCTTCCAGAGCATTTGGAACACAAAATCTCTGCAATAAGAGAAGGGAGAGTAGAGACCCTCTATGGAATACTAAAGACATATGAACTTGAGTTTCATCAAAAGAAGGCCATTTTGGCAAATAGAGGAAAAATGGTAAATGTCTCAAATGCCTTGGTTGCAAAGGAGCCACCTACAATAGTGAAGACTGGTACAAGCAAAAAGGAAAAGAATGAAAGACTTGAAGAACAGGAACAGGAAGATAAGAACTCTGTCAACAGTGAGTCAGAAGATGAGGATTTCTACACCATTGAAGAACTTGAAAGCATGGACAACAAAACCATGGCCTACATGGCAAAAAAGTTTGGGAATTTGAGATTCAAAAGAAACAAAAGTTTCAAACACAAGCCACCTTTCAAGTCCTCCAGCAAAGGAAAGAATCCAACAAGAAGCAACACAAATGATGGATATAAAACTGGAACAGTTGATAGATCCAAGATAAGATGCTACAACTGTAATGAGCTTGGACACTTTGCAACTGAGTGTAGAAAACCCAAAGCAGTTAAGAAAGACAAAGATTACTTGGAATTGGAGGCCAAATATGAAGCTCTCATCAAAAAACAGTCAGGAAAAGCTTATATTGTTGAAGGAAAATGCTGGGATGACACAGATGAAGATGAAGAGGAGGAATATGGAAATGTGGCACTTATGGCCAACTCAGAAAATGGATCTTCATCTTCAACATCTCAGGTACCTTCATTAATCTCTCTTGACATGTTAAACTCACAATATAAGAAAACTGTGGAAGAATTGAGTATTGAAATGTTTAATATTCATACCAGTATGACTGCTGCATATGAGGAAATTGCTAGACTAGTGAAAGTAAATGATGAACTAACTGCTAGGAATGAAACTTTGGAATTGTCTGTGATAACTCTAGAAAACCTGAAACAGGAAAATGAATATCTGAAAAATAAGGTTGTTTGTTCTGAACAAATTGAAAAATTTCTTAAAGAACAAATTTCTAAAAATGAGCTAAAGATCAGATCTTATCAAAACTCAGCAACTGTAGTTCAAGAGTTCCATGAGAAGAATAAGGAAAACACTAGAATTGGAATTTGTTTTGATTATGATAATCTCAAAAAGAAGAAATATGTTTCAATAAAAGGAAAGAAAGTTGAAATTCCTGGGAACCCTCACATTTTGAAAAATGTTGAAGGACCAATCTTCAAGAAAGCAACTGGTGAATTTGATGAGGTTAGTATGGTCATCAAACAACAGTTGAATGATTAAGATAAGGAAGAGACTAAAAGTCATGAGCCTTTTATTGAAAAAGATGGATTCACAATCAAAATCAAGTCCATTCCTGTGCAACTTAAAACCAAACAAACTGATATGAAAAATAGCATCATGCATGCCAAGAAGAAAAAGGCCAACAGAAATGGAAAAGTAGGCATCAACAAACACAACAATTATGCACCTATTCATAATGCTCCAAGAAAGATTTGTAAAAATTGTGGGTCAACAAATCATCTTACTCATATGTGCAAAAAGCCTATTGTTGGAAATAGTGAGTATGCTTGTGATCATGTTAAATCCTTGATGCATGATGAACATAAATTCTGTGATAAGTTTGACTGCATGCCATGTAACATGAATATCACGACTACCTGTTTTAGGCTCAGAAAATAATTTGTTGATGGATGCATAAGTCAGAATCTGAAAATCAATAATTCTAGGTCTAAATCTACAAGTCCTGTAAAGCAAAGAAAACATTCTATGTCACCTAAACATGCATCTAGTTCTGCAAAATGTCAGGATAAGAAGACTGAGAACATGCATGTGCAGGCAACTAGAAATGCTAAGAAAAGGAATGATATTCATGTCTCTAAGCACCAAGGACCCAACCTGGTTTGGGTACCAAAGAAAACTTGATTTGTGTTTATTTGCAGGGCACATGTAAGAAGAAGGTCATATGGATTCTGGACAGTGGGTGTTCAAGGCATATGACTGGTGACAAGGCCCTGCTGTCACAATTCAAAGAAGAGGCTGGCCCAATGGTGACCTTTGGAGACAACAACATTGGCTTCACCATGGGATATGGAAAATTGATTCATGGAAATGTTGTCATTGAAGATGTAGCCCTGGTTAGTGGTTTGAAGCACAACCTTCTCAGCATCACTCAATTCTGCAATAAAGATCTGAAGGTGCTGTTTGAAAATGATCTGTGTCTAATAACACACAGGAAGTCTGGGGAGATTGCTCTGCAAGGAGTAAGGAAAGGAAGCCTGTTTGTAGCAGATCTGAACTCTGCAAACAAGGAAAAGATTTGCTGCTTCTATACTAAAGCCACAGAAAATGAAAGTTGGCTTTGGCACAAGTGGTTGTCTCATCTAAACTTCAAGAACATTAATTCTCTAGTCAAAAGAGAATTAGTGAAGGACTTGCCTACACTTGAATTCTGCATAGAAGGATTGTGTGAGGCATGCCAGAAAGGAAAAATGAAAAGGTCAAGTCATAAAAGCAAGGAATTCACCTCAATAACCAAACCACTGCAATTAATTCATATGGATCTATTTGGACCAGTAAATGTTCTGTCCATGTCTAAGAAAAGGTTTGTCCTAGTTATGGTTGATGACTTTTCAAAGTACACTTGGGTAGAATTCTTGCACTCAAAAAGTGAAACTCCTGAAATCATTGTTGAAACCTTGAAGAGATTGGACAAAGGCCCTATTCCTGTAGTTGCCATAAGGAGTGACATTGGCACAGAATTCAAAAATGTTGTACTCAATGAATTCTGCAAAGAAAAAGGAATCACTCACCAATTCTCAGCTCCAAGGACTCCACAGCAAAATGGAGTGGTTGAAAGGAAGAATAGAACACTTATTGAAGCTGCAAGAACCATGCTAGCTGAAGCAAATTTACCAACCAATTTTTGGGCTGAAGCTGTTAGAACTGATTGTTACACTCAAAACAGAACACTCATCACAAAACCAGTTGGAAAAACTCCTTATCACATCATGACAAATAGAAGACCATCTGTAGGGTACATGCATGTGTTTGGAACAAAATGCTTTGTTATCAAGGATGATGTTATTAACCTTGAGAAATTTGAAGCCAAAGCATATGAAGGAATTTTTGTGGGATACTCTTTAGACAAGACTATCTACAGAATATATGTGATTGATCAACAAAGAATTATGGAAAGTACAAATGTGACATTTGATGATTTAAAATTTCCTGCTATGAACCTGGAAGGTGAAAACTGTGATACCTTAAGATTTGAAAATGAAATAGAGCCTGAAATTGTTGCAGGTGATAATGATGTCAATACTCATGAAGGATCACATGTGGACATCTCACATGGAACTAATGTGGAAAAAGAGAATGAAGATTTCAATCATATTCAACTTGAGAATTCTTCACACAATCCTAACACTTACTCAAGGGGAGATTCTCAAGGATCAGCAACAAATGGTAATTCACTCAATCAGGAGGAAACTTGTTCAAGTGATAGTGATGGAGCTCATCAAACAAAATGGAATAGAGCTCACACAACTGATCAAATCATTGGAAATCCTGATGAAGGTGTGAGGACAAGAAGAGCAACTATGAATGAATGCCTATTTGCTTGTTTTCTGTCTCAGAATGAGCCAAAAAGGATTGAAGAAGCTATGCTAGATCCTGATTGGATAATTGCAATGCAGGAGGAACTGAATCAGTTTGTAAGAAACAATGTATGAGAACTAGTGCCACCTCCAAAGGATAGGTCAGTGATTGGCACTAAATGGGTCTACAGGAATAAAATGGATGAACATGGACTAGTGATAAGAAACAAAGCAAGGCTGGTTGCAAAAGGCTACTCACAAGAAGAAGACATTGATTATGATGAGACCTTTGCTCCTGTTGCAAGATTGGAAGCAATAAGAATTTTTCTAGCATTTGCAGCATACTCAAATTTTAAGGTCTATCAGATGGATGTCAAAAGTGCTTTCCTCAATGGTGAATTAGAGGAAGAAGTATATGTGCAACAACCACCTGGCTTTGAAGATCCAAATTTTCCTGACTTTGTTTACAGACTCATCAAAGCATTGTATGGACTTAAACAAGCTCCTAGAGCATGGTATGACACTCTGTCAAAGTTTCTTCTAGAAAATCAATTCACCAGAGGAGTCATTGATAAAACTCTTTTCTACAAAAAGCATGGTGAGGATATCATACTGGTGCAGATCTATGTAGATGATATCATCTTTGGCTCTATAAATGAAAAGATGTGTCAAAGGTTTTCCAAGCTGATGCAAAGTGAATATGAAATGAGTATGATGGGAGAACTTAATTATTTTCTAGGTCTTCAAATAAGTCAGAGGACAGATGGCATATTCATAAGTCAGACAAAGTATGTCAATGATTTGCTAAAAAGGTTTGACATGCAAGATTGCTCACCTGCCAAAACTCCAATGTCTACAGCCACAAAGCTTGATGATGATAAGAAAGGAAAAAATGTAGATATGAAGACTTATAGAAGGATGATTGGATCTCTACTTTATCTCACAGCTAGCAGACCTGATATCATGTTTGCTACATGTCTATGTGCAAGGTTTCAGGCAAATCCAAAGGAATATCATCTCATTGCTGTCAAAAGAATTCTGAGATATCTTAAGGGAACACCTTTCATGGGACTGTGGTATCCTAAAGAAACAGGATTCAACCTAGTTGGATTTTCAGATGCTGATTTTGCTGGATGCAGAGTGGATAGGAAAAGCACCTCAGGAAGCTGTCAATTTCTAGGGCAAAGACTGGTGTCATGGTTCTGTAAAAAGCAACAATCTGTTTCTACTTCCACAGCTGAAGCTGAATACATTGCTGCTGGAAGCTGTTGTGCACAAGTACTTTGGATCAGGAATCAATTAAGAGACTATGGACTAGTGTTGGAAGGAATGCCTATCATGTGTGACAATACTAGTGCCATATCAATTGTTGCAAATCCAGTAGATCACTCCAAGACAAAGCACATTGATGTAAGGTATCATTTTATAAGGGAACATACTGAAAAATGAGTAATTAAATTGTTCTATGTTCCTACACAGAAACAGTTGACTGATATATTTACAAAACCACTTGATGAAGCCATCTTCAACAGGTTGGTAAGTAAGATTGGAATGCTAAATTCTTCAGGATAAGTGGCAAAATAAATACATCTCTCCAACTGTTACAACAATTTTTTCACAGACATGATCTTAAATGATTTATCTAAGTGAAACAAAACTGGTGTATACTTATAAATATGTCAGTCATATTGTTGTACATATGGTGAATAAATTGTTTGGAACTTAGCTTGGAGCTGTTCTACAGTTCTGAGACAACCTGAATCAAATAGTTATACTTGTGCATCATTAAATAACAAGTGTGACAATTAAAAGTTTCATGAACATTAATCAATCACATTTCTTACATCAAGATGAATAAATAAATTTTATTTGTCTAAGAAATAATGATTGTAAATTGTTATTTTATTTTCCAAGTGAAGGTAAAATAATTTCTTAAAAAACTGGAGTTTGTAGTTAAGTTTGCCATCCTCTCTGACTTCTTGACTAAATGTTCAATTTTGTGAGTTCTCGAATCACTCAATTCTGTGAGTTCCCGAATCGTTCAATTCTGTGAGTTCTCGAATCGTTCAAATCTGTGAGTTCTCGAATCATTCAATTTTATGAGTTATCGAATCGTTCAATTCTGTGAGTTCTAGAATCGTTCAAATCTGTGAGTTCTCGAATCATTCAATTTTATGAGTTATTGAATCGTTCAATTCTGTGAGATCTCAAATCATTCGTTTTGGGAGTTCTCGATTGAATTCTGACAGTTCTCTACTACAACAGCTTTATTTCTTTTAGAGTTCTCGATCACTAAAATCGATTACTATTCTAGTCGAGTTGTCTGTGTCATTTAAATAACAAAGTAGATCTAACATTTCATTTATACACTTAACTGCAAACTCAAAGAAACCCTTGCATTCTTACTGTTCTCTTGCTACTCTTGTAGTCTCTCTCTCTCTCTAAAACTTTCACTTCTTCTCTTCTCTATTTCTATACACAACTCTATGGCATCCTCAAGCTCAGTTCCAACCGAAGTTTTTATTATTCCCGAAACTAATTTTTTAGCCATTTCCAGAGATGCTGATGCTAAACCTCAGTACAAATGTTTCACCAAATTTCTAATAGAATCTTACCTTAAAGAAGCCTTGTTAGCAAACCCAACACTTTACCTAGATATTCTTGAACAATTTTGGGCCACTGCAAATTGGGAAAGCATAGCTCTTGAAGATGGTAGCTCAAAGATAATGATCACCTGCAAGATTCAAGGTGTGGACATAAGCTTTGATGAAGAAGATGTGAACAGAAGCTTAAAGATTCAAACATCAGAGTTTAATGATGAACCAACTGAAGATGAGTTGCTGGACTTCCTAGAGACTATAAGGTACTCAAACACTGTGGAAAAGGAAGGGGAAAGGTACAAGCTGGGAAAAATCAACAAGAAATTCATGAGAAAGGAGTGGTCATTCCTCTTCGACACACTTCTCAGAGTCTTCACTTGCAGGAAGACAGGTTTTGACCAGGTTAGCCTCATTGCCATGAAGCTGGCATACTCTTTGGCCTATAATCAAAGGCTCAATGTTGGTAAGCTAGTTCTTGGGGAGCTCACAACCAGGATTCCCAGGAGAGGTAATGAGATTTTCTTTCCTCACTTTATTCAATTAATTCTCAATAATAAAAATGCCAATTTAATTGAATTGCCTGGAATGAACAAACAAAGAATTGGCTATTTCAAATCCATGTCAAAAATAATTTTTGCTATATTGGATAGGAGAAACACAGTGAATGTGCCCCTTCAAATAACACCTCACATGCTGAGTGAATTCAGGGGGTACCCACTTGTGCAGCCTAAATATGGTTACCTTGAAACAGTAGGAAGTCCTAAGGTGACAGAAGAACAGAATGCACCTAACCCAAGGACTTCTAACCCAACTGCAAACCCCTCCTTGAATTCCTTAGATGATAGTCAACCAACTTCCACATCCTCTCAACAGGGTGTGGGTGTAAAGAAGAGAAAGGAGAAACCAGCTAAGAAAAGAATGCTAGAAACAGTTGTAGAAAATGAAACAGATGAGTCACTTGTGGAGCCTTTGACCAGGAGAAAGAAAATCAAAAAGGCCACAACAGACCACTCTACATCCTCTCAACAGGATGTAGAGATTAATGAGGGTTTAACCTTACTTCTAGGTGCACTTTCCCAACAAAGTTCATCTATTGAAATTGGGAGCCAGCCCACTACAATCTGTAAAGAGTCTGCACCATTGCAGGAATTCACTCCTGTCAATGAAGAAGATTTAGTTGAAAAGGAGACACTCAATGCACAGATAGGACTATCTATTGAGACTTCCCCATTTTCTGAGGGGGAGTTGCCAACACTCAAATCTACTCACACTCTTTCTTCCACCTCTAAAATTTCTTCTCAACCAAATGTGTCTGGCCAAACACATGAGGTTGTTGATCATCAGAATTTCTTATTCCCTGGTGAGCCCCTCTCAAGTGACTTGGTGCATGACACCTTGTTCACCACTCAGGACATACATAAAGATGATGAGGGAATGCATGCTGAGGCATATCCTGATGACACCATCAAAACCACAGAGGTTCTAGAAGTTTTCACTTCAGACTCTGTGGGGGCTCAGGCATATCAAAGCCAAGTGTCTTCACAGACATTGGGTAATCTGGGGGACTTCCATACCATGCAAATGACATCCCCTGGAAAATCCCCAGTCATTCAAAGACTGTCTCCTCAGGAGAAATCACCAATCCATCCAGTGTCTAATGAATCATCTGAGAAATTGGATGAGAAAATAGATGCTGAGGGGACTACTGTAACAAGTGGCCCTAGCTCTTACTCTCTGTCACAATGGCTGGAACCTGTGCAACATGACAGGGAACCAGGACCATCATCTCTTGGTTGGTCACTTACTGATGAGAAACTTCAAGAACTATATGGAGATCAATTGGAAAGGTTTTATCAAATTGCTCAGCAGCTACTTACCTCTCATTTGCCCAATAAGGACTATGCTGCAATTCTATTGGAGTATGCCAAAGACTAGGAGAAATTAAAGGAGAAAAATGCAAACTTGGCTGAAGATGAAGAGGCCAATGTAGATGCCTGGTTGAATGGCAAATCTAAAGTTAGTATGGGGGAAGCCTTGCAGTGGACAAGGCAAAAATATCTTACTTCTCTTGGATCCTGTGAGAAGACCTTCACTCCAAGTGCTATATATGATACAATTCATGAAGCTGCCAAGGTTCAGCTTCAGTCCAACCACTACCTTGCCAAAGGTGTTCAATCTGAAATTCAGAATCACAGAACCAAGGTAGAGGGTACATTGCTGGCTATTGAAAACAAGCTCAGGACAGGAGGAATGTATGGAGGCAGTTCCAAGGCAGATTCTGTGAAGACTTCACTTCTCAACTCTAAAATGGATTCCCTAGAGAAGGTGTTTAAAGAAATGATTCAAAGTAACATGGCCATCCTAGATAATCAAAGGAGAATCAACAATATGGTTGAAGTCTTGTACAAAAACAGGCATGCAGATAGGCTGCCTGAGGATGTGCCAATTCATAACCTGTCTCCATTGCAAGTGGATCTGTACTATCAGTCCAAGGCCAAAGATGAAGCTGCAAAGGCCTCCACCATTGATACTCTAAATGCCAGGGTGGACTCTCTCACCTCTACTATTTCAAAAGTTGTGGCAGATGTTCAAAGCATGAAACAGGAGTTTGTTTCCAACACTGCATCACAAAGAACTTCTTTGGCATCTATCTCTGCACAACTCACATCCCTTCAAAGCTTCATAACAAGTATGAGCACCTCTAGCCAGGACCCTCTAAAGACTCAACCTTCAGTAATCAAACCAAGCCACTCCACCTTCCATCCCAAGCAAGATATCAACCCTAAGGGGGAGAAAACAAGAAGAGAGGAGATAGAGGCTGAAAGGCAGAAGGCAGTAATGAGAAGGCTAAGAAGTGAAATTCTAAAACCCAATTCTGACAAGAACTTTCTGGACCTCCTGCATCACATCAAAAAGCAAGTCAAGGGAAATCACAGGAGTTACAAGAAGATGCTTGACAATGCTGTAGTTGCAGTAAGGGGGGTTAAATTTGAGCAGAATGGGCAAATATTCAAGGAGCCTCTTATTCAGATGGAGTCTGGATATTTCAAGGTCTCAGTTGCACTCTTTCAGAGATTATCTTATACTGAGCTTGAATGTCTATACAAAGCAGTAGAATTGGTAACCCAAGAAGATGAAGAACTGAAGAACCAGATTTTGGGGCCTCTTCTTCCTAATGCCTTGCCTGAGACTTACTGTAATCCAGATGGGGTTATGTATATGGCTAGAGGGGAAAAACTTGCTCATTTCAGGATCCCTCAACATCTCAATTCAGGCAACAGAAGTCAAATTATTAACCTGATTGAGTTGATTGAAAAGAAGAAGGTGAAGCAGATGGAGGACAATGAAATTGTAGAGAAATTGAAAAAGTTTATCTTTGGACAAATCTCTGAATTTGCAAAAGAAGAGTTGAAGAACAAAAAGAAAGAAGACAAGAAGAAGAAGGATGAAGACAAGAAGAAAAGAGACAATTCTGAGAAAAATAAACAATATCAAAGAAGAAATCCTTCCCAGCAGCAAGCTGCTGGCACTCACTCTAGTACACCTACCAAATCTCAGGGTACTAGTGAGATGTCAATAGTTTCTGAAACTGCAACAGCCATCAAATCCAAATCTCCAAGAAGGATGTTCATGAAAGTTACTGCACATTGAGTGATAAGGAGGGAAATTAAAAAGTAACAGTCAAGGAAACTGAAGCCAAATCAACATCTCAAAGTCAACACTGCCACAACAACTAAATTCAAGAATTCTACTAGCTCCTTGCTAGTAAGATGTCCTAAGTGGAGAAAACAACTCATTGTTCCTGATAAAGGTCTACCTATTAAACCTATTCAAGAAATTGCTGAAACTGACAAGGTGAGGATCAAACAGTGGAGGGCTAACATAATTGTCAAGATAGAAATCAGAGACAAGAGAATGTTTGTTACAAATATTGATGGAGAAGAAAGAGGTTTTCATCATGACAACAGTGATGCTACCACTCATGACATCAGGAGAGTGATTAGCCTGTTTGACAAGAAATGCATGATTAACAAGCTGAGAATGATGGAAATGGCTCAGTACTTGGAAAGGAAGTATCAGAAAAAGATTGACAAGGTAAGGTACATGAAGGAGATGATTGAGAAGAAAAGGAAGGAGGAGGAAAGAGTAGAGCAGTTGTCTGAAGAATTGAGAAGACAGGGTAAAAGTAGAGTGTTCAAAGATCGTGACAGGGTCGAATTTAAACTGAGAAGTGGAATCTCTGTCAAAATTAGACTCAAGCTTGTTCAAGACTACCCAATGCTTACTCTACAAATTGCCGCAGACATACTGAAAGATGCAATTTTGATTGAAGAAATCAAGGCCAGACAACTGATACTGCAGGCAATTGAAGAAAACAAGGCCAGGGAAGAAAAGGAAAGAAAAGAAAAATATGATCAGGCAGCTCATCAACAACAACAATATAGGTAGGCTTGATATCTTGTATTAATTTGTAAAAATTCATCATTTTCCAAATTGGGGGAGATTGTTGGACTTAAATCAAGTCTAGCCTATTTAATTATCTGTCTTGCTGTAACTCAATTTGTACTTCTGTAATAGACTAGTGACTTAGTTATTCATGTGTAATTTGCAGATAGAAATTTTCTCTATTTACCTTCAAATTGTAAATAAAGTCAGAAATAAAGTCAGTTAGAAGATTCAAGTTGAATCATGCAACCAGACAAAGAAGACTGTGAAGAAATAAGAAAAGCTATATGAGAATTCTCTAAGGCAAATTACTTGGTCGAGAAGTCAGCTATTCGAGAAGTCAGAACTGTGGAAACATTTCGAGAAGTCTCAAAACTCTTAACTGCTCAGTACTCGATCGAGAAATCAATCATTCGACAAGTCAAGTATTGAAGCAAATCGAGAAGTATTGATTATGAGTCATTCGAGAAGTGAGAATAAACAATTCGAGAAGTTAGCAAATAGAGCATTCGAGAAGTAATAAGGCTGAGTCATTCGAGAAGTCAATATCAAGCATGTATTCGAGAAGTCTAGTCTGATCGAGAAGTCATCAAGCTGAGTATACGATCGAGAAGTCTAGTCATTCGAGAAATCAAGTATTCAGGACCAATCGAGAAGTCACAGCTGTTCGAGAAGTCAATCACCATGACTTATCGAATCAATTTCAAGAAGAGTACTCGACTGCAAAAGAAGCGAGTTTCAAGGAAGAATTGTAGAACAAGACAGATGATGTTGCAGCTCTGTGTTAGCAGGATAAGTCAAACCTGCACAGATAGAGACAAGTCTACAATGCAGCTGGGAAGATCAGTCAAGAAAAGTGACAGAAGAGATAAGGCAGAATGGAGCAGACTGTCACAGCAGTGTTAGCTAGAAATAGTCATTAATCAAATGTAAAGCAGGTCTTGTCTGTTTCTAGTTTTAGCACAACTATCATTAGTGAGCATGTGCACATGACATGTTGTCTATATAGCTAATGCACAGTCACAATTGAAAAGGAGAGAAGAAAAACACAAAGCACAGAATTGTAATATCTATTTTGAGTTGTAATCTTCCTAGAAGCGAAGCTGAAATTCAAACTGAATTTCAGATTGTAGCAAAGTTCTTTCTAATACAAATTAGATTGAAAGTTACATTCGTGTTTACTTTGTTTATTGTTATATGTCTTGATAAACACTATTGTAAATTCATCAGTTCATCAAGCTTCGAACAAGTTCATCTTCTAAACGAAAATTTGAAGTATACATTCACCCCCCCTCTGTAACTTCTGGGCCTCTAATTTCCTAACAAACAGTATACTCAGTATCGCTGGGTCATTTCTTAGAGTAGGTGTTCGAGGCTTGAAACCCTTGGGCTTTTCTCATAATTTCCTCGGTCTTGATATACTTTCCAGCCCCCTCTTGGAGCTCATTCATACTTTCGGGGGCCCTCTTGGGTAACGATCTTCTGAAATTTTTGTCAGAAGTCCCTTGCTATAAAGCTATCATAGCTACCTTCTGGTCTAAATCAGGGACCTTTAAGGCTTCCTTTGTGAACCTGTTTATATAATCCCTCAAGGACTCATTCTTCCCCTGATGCATGTTCATTAGTGAAGTTGAGCTCTTCTCATGAGTCTTACTGCTGATGAATTATCCAATGAAGGCCCTGCTCAGATCCTTGAATGACCCAACAGAGTTTGGTGGTAGACGACTGAACCACCGCTGAGCCATACCACTCAGGGTTTGGGGGAACGCCCTACACTTGATGGCGTCGTTTACGGGCTTCAGTAACAGTGCATTTGTAACAGCCCGCCCTTTTCGGGCCGTTAATCTTACATAATCTAATATACAATACAATTTATTAATAAAAACTCTATCAAGTGTAACAATGACGCAGCTAACAATGACGAGTCAACAACCAATCTACTCCAAATCTAAGATCCTCGAAATCCGATACACTTCATCTTCCTCTTACACCGAACCTGAAAATTTGTAAGTAATGAGCTACACAGCCCAGCAAGTAACCAATCGATCTAACTAGTCGGGCCAAGTAACAAGTAATACATATAGCAAAATAACTTTTGATACGATAACTATACACATAACTTTTCGATACACTTTCATATTCTTATTCGATACATACGATACAGATAACTACATAAACAAAGATAATTCAAAACCCATGATCTATGCCACGACCACTACAACCCGGTAATAACAGTCCTAAATTTTCAGAAAATTGTCACTACAACCCGGTGACTCGGTCCTAAGTTCTTATTCTTATTTTCACAAACCATGGCATAAATCAGAGATTCAAAATTACTGTTGACACACAACACATATACGATAATACACGTCACTTCAAAATATAATCACTTAACCCAAATTTTTATAATCAAATATACACGTATAACATATAATTTTGAAAACACCAGAAAGATCGATCGAAAACTTACCTCAATCTCTCAAACCAAGAATTAACAACATCCTAGAACATATATTGAATCCTTAACACCCAATCGAAAATATCACATCTCAAACATCTCAAACGTCGAACTTCTTTGTAACTCCAATTCTGTCCAGATCTGTATTTCACCTTTTTGACCCTCTAAACGATGTTTTCACAAAAATCTTAAACCACGAAAATCGTAGAGAACGAAAAGATCTTTCCAAAAAGTCCTTAATCAATAAATTCTGACTTACGATGAATTTACTACGAATTTTACAAGATTGCTGAGTTGCGTATGAGAAATCCTACGAATTTTAATAACAAAGACGAACAAAAAGAATCAAGATTTGTGTCGAAAGAGATTTATAACTGTTTAGTCTTGGTGGCTTGAAAAGAATATAAAAGAACGACGAGATCTCAATCTATATATAGAGTTTTAAAACCCTACAACAAAACCTACTACGATTCAAATCCTACCAATATTCAAAAACCCGTTATTCTAATCCAATTTTAATTCCTAATCTCTATCCAATTTTAATCCTTTTTCTATTATTATTAATTTATTTTATTAATCTAAAAAAATATGGGATATTACATACTACCCTCCTTAAAAAGAATTTGGTCCCCAAATTCTCAAAAATCCAATACTCTAAAAAGACCATAACACATCTATCCAAAAAGTCACCTATAATCACCCAAACTATCCACAGGTCAAGGCAAAAGCTAGTCTAATGGAAAATAACCTAGAGCTCTTGATACCAACTGTAATAGCCCCCCCTTTTCGGGCCGTTAATCTTACATAATCTAATATACAATACAATTTATTAATAAAAACTCTATTACAAAGGTCACTATTATAAAAGCGCAGCTAACAATGACAAGTCAACAACCAATCTACTCCAAATCTAAGATCCTCAAAATCCGATACACTTCATCTTCCTCTTACACCGAACCTGAAAATTTGTAAGTAATGATCTACACAGCCCAGCAAATAACCAATCGATCTAACTAGTCGGGCCATGTAACAAGTAATACATATAGCAAAATAACTTTTGACACGATAACTATGCACATAACTTTTCTATACACTTTCATATTCTTATTCGATACATACGATACAGATAACCACATAAACAACAATAATTTAAAACCCATGATCTATGCCACGACCACTGCAACCCAGTGATAACGGTCCTAAATTTTCAGAAAATTGTCACTACAACCCGGTGACTCGGTCCTAAGTTCTTATTCTTATTTTCACAAACCATGGCATAAATTAGAGATTCAAAATTACTGTTGACACACAACACATATACGATAATACACGTCACTTCAAAATATAATCACTTAACCCAAATTTTTATAATCAAATATACACGTATAACATATAATTTTGAAAACACCAGAAAGATCGATCGAAAACTTAACTCAATCTCTCAAACAAAGAATTAACAACATCCTAGAATATATATTGAATCCTTAACACCCAATCGAAAATATCACATCTCAAACGTCTCAAACGTCGAACTTCTTCGTAACTCCAATTCTGCCCAAATCTGTATTTCACCTTTTTGACCCTCTAAACAATGTTTTCTCAAAAAACTTAAACCACGAAAATCGTAGAGAACGAAAAGCTCTTTCCAAAAAGTCCATAATCAATAAATTCCGACTTACGATGAATTTACTACGAATTTTACAAGATTGCTGAGTTGCGTATGAGAAATCCTACGAATTTTAATAACAAAGACGAACAAAAAGAATCAAGATTTGTGTCGAAAGAGATTTATAACTGTTTAGTCTTGGTGGCTTGAAAAGAATACAAAAGAACGAGGAGATCTCAATATATATATAGAGTTTTAAAACCCTACAACAAAACCTATTACGATTCAAATCCTACCAATATTCAAAAACCCGATATTCTAATTCAATTTTAATTCCTAATTTCTATCCAATTTTAATCCTTTTTCTATTATTATTAATCAATTTTATTATTCTAAAAAAATATGGGATATTACAACATTAGAGAATGTGAGAGCATGATTTGAGGGATCCCCCGTTCCATCATAGGCCCTAATTGTAGGCATTTTAACTTCCTTGATATCTTTCATTCATGATACTCTCACTGAAAGGAGGAGTAGGATCATCAGGATCACCAAGTGGCAACAGGTCTTGGGGGTCAGCCCTAACATGACTCGCCCTTATCTGCCTCCTACTTGGGGGCTCGTCCAAATCTATCACAGGTGCGTTTCTTATCGACCCCTCAACACCTTCCATTCTGGGGCCCTGTCATCTTGATAACGCTCTCTCCAGGTCCTTCCTCAGTCGCCGGGCTTCAGCTTCATGAGCGCGTATCCTGTCTTGAAGGTTCAGGGAGTCATTATCTTTAGGCCCTCGGGGCTGGGTATTCCTCCCTTCAAGGGGCTCCTTACCGGGTCGCCTCCTCCGAGAGTTTATATCATCGTCAGACGATTCTTCGTCGTCAGTAGAGTAAGGTCCAGAGAAGTCTCGACTTATTTGTTGTGAGGCATAGTGGGGCAACAACCCTTGCTCATATGGAGGCACATAGTTTCTCGGAAGCCCGTAACGAGAGTCGGGTGTAATGGTAAACGATACATGCAAAGTAGGGGGAGCAATAAAAGTTGTATAAAGGGGAGGAATTACCTGGAGCAGAGGAACCGAAGCATGGATGGACACGTCAGGGTTGGAAGGATGAACAACTACATTTAGGGGTCTGGCACGCCGAATACTTGCTTCAAGGTCCTCAACGGAGGTGGTAAAAACAGTAGTTCCTTGCTCATGCGTCACAGTAGGGGGATGGTTGGTATGAACAGTGGTGTCAAGGGTCTCTCCTTCAATGGTTCTCGAAGTTCATCGTGTTCTTACCATGGTTGTTATTCGTTTTCCCTCAGACGACACCAAATGTTACGGATTAAAAATGAGGTGTATTTAATGCTCAATTAATACTAAGGTGTGAGAGTGCTTTGAGCTTCTATGACTGCACTTGCGTTTCGTGACTTAACCTGGTCCTCATAAGATGCCTACATATCTCTGTTATGTTTAGAGAATCAAACCAGACGTAGTTCTAATGTTGAGGGGTTAGGCCCTTTATATAGGGGCACGAGGGCCTTAGAATCAGATTAGAAGTAGGAGACTTGGTGGCCAAGTCTCCTAGGAATAAGGTTGTCTAAACCTCTTATGAATGAGAGTCCTCGTAGGGCTCTTCCCACGTCTGGGTTTCTAGACCCTTCTAGGATTAAGGCCTTCAACAGGATTCTTGGGTCTTTACTGAGCCTTTATTAATTAATTATGAAATTAATTAATAATATAGGCTTACTGGGCCTATGGCTTCAACAGAGCTTGTGGGCTGAATTTATAAATCCAGTTGATTCTTGGATTACAAATCCAGTTGATCATATGATTTATTTTCCTAGTTCGTTTCAAAGGACCAAATCTTTGGACCATACCAGGTCTAATTAATGAAATAATAAATGCTATATTTATTATTTCCTCAGGGCTATTTTTACCCATATCAATATTATTTTAAGTGCGTCATCGACTTAATTTTCTCTTTTATTTTCAATTGTGTTTTCAGTTTATTGGAGCAAAAAAGATTAATCGGTCTAAGAGGGAAGTATTTCTGCTTTAGCTGGTTAAATTAAATTGGTACACTAAAATATTTTAGAGAGGAGTATTTTGTTTTTCCATTTGTTTTAATCAGTATTAAGAATATTTTATAATTTTAGTGTGCATTTGTAGTTTAATAGTATATTAGTACCTAACCAAAAGCTCATCTTTTGGTTAGGATTTACCTTATTATTTTTTATTTTTCTAGATTTTATGGTTAAATTTTGATTTTTAGCTCTGATAATTTTTAAAAAAAGTAATATCAAATTTGTGACACTTAATCTTTGTGTTTTTTTTACTCTTCAGGCACTCGGAGAGATAGGGGTATTCTGTTTTCAGACTTTAAGATTTTATTGTCTAAGTGTCCGGAGACATCTTACGTATGTCTTTCGGTTAGATGATGAGCTTTATTATATGAATGAAACCCCTTGTGGATTATTGTGTTTTGATACAATTCACCCTTAGAGTTATGTCTCTATTAAAAAAAAGTATACATGTGAAACAGATTAGTATGAGAAATAGAATCAAAACATAGGTACTAGAACAATAACATTCAAATTAATTCAATTTAACAGCTACACTGATATGATAGTATAGAAGAAGAACGACAAATGAAAAGTCTGTGTTGATTATACAGACTTAAACAAAGCCTGCCCAAAGGATCCATATCCTCTACAGCAGGACATGAGTTGACGTTTCTCGATAGCAGGACATGAGTTGTTGACATTTCTCGACGCGTCGAGTGGTTTTAACCAGATACAGATGCACTTGCCTGACGCCAAAAAGACAACATTCATAATAGACAGGGGGATATATTACTACATAGTCATACCTTTTGGACTAAGGAACGCAAGGAAAACCTTTTATTGTTTGGTAAATAAAACGTTTAAAGATCATATTGGATGTACGATGGAAGTGTATATCGACGACATGGTGATAAAATCTAAGAACGCCACTGATCATGTCCGAGACTTGGCAGAAACTTTTTGATATATTACGTGCATACAATATGAAACTCAATCCATCAAAGTGTAACTTTATCGTCTCGTCAGGAAAGGTTTTGGGCCACATGGTAATGAGAAGGGACATAGAGGCAAGCCCCAAACAAATAAAAACAATTTTTGAGTTGACATCCCCGAGATGTGTCAAAGATATTCAGAAGTAAACAGGAAGAGTGGCGGCCTTGAACATGTTCATTTCAAGGTCGTCAGACAGATGCAAGTTGTTATACGACGTCTTAAAAAAGAACAAGGGTTTTCACTGGACAGAGAAACATGAGCAGACGTTTGGGGAATTGAAGATGTACTTGACGACATCACCTTTGTTGTCGAAGCCAACACCAGGGGTGACATTTTACGTCTACCTATCAGTAACAGAACATGCCGTCGGTGGAGTTTTAGTGAAAGAAGAAGGTGGGATGCAGTCACCTATTTACTATGTCAGCAAAAGTCTTTTGGACGCTGAGATCAGGTACTCATCCTTGTAGAAGCTGGTACTAGCTTTGGCAGTCACATCTGTCAAACTACGACATTACTTTGAATCTTACAAGATTTATGTTAAGACGAACTACCCGTTGAGAACGGTACTTAGCAGACTAGAACTCACAGGACGAATGGTGAAGTGGTCGGTGCGGTTAAGCATGTATGGCATTCTGTACGAATATAGGACAACAATCAAATCGTAGGTGTTGGCTAACTTTGTGGTTGATTTCAGTCCAAGTATGTCGACACAAGTTGAAGAAGAATTATAACAGTTGATGTCGAGGGCAGAAGTACAACCATGGTCCTTGTATATAGACGGAGCTTCAAACGTCAACGGGACAGGGCTTGGACTTGTCCTCAAATCACCATAGGGGATACTATGGTATATTCCATATGTTGTGAATTCAAGAAGAAAAATAACGAAGCAGAGTATGAAGCATTGATTGTTGGTTTGGAGAAGACTAAAAGTTTGGAGGTCAAACACATTAAGGTCAACTATGACTCACTTTTAATTGTCAACCACGTCAACGGTACCTATGAGGTGAAGGACATAAAGATGGTGACATACTTAAACATCATCAAGGAACTACAAGATGGGTTCGACAGCTTCACAATCAAACAAGTCCCATGGGAAATGAATACTTAGGCCGACACCTTAGCAGGTTTGGGGTCGGTATTTCGAAGTGTCAGCCTATCCAACATCCTCATTATCCACATCCTACAAACTGCCACTAACAGGTCAAGGACTGCACATGACATCATAGTCCTGAGTGATGTCATCGATACCGAACTATAACATCCGTCGAGCTGGATGTGAAAATACAAGAAGTACCTCTTAACTAGTGTCCAACATGCTTAAAAAGAACGAGGCTAGGGCATTCAGGATGAAGGCGTCCACCTTTATACTTTTTGATGGTATGATTTTTAAAAAGTCAGTAACAGGTTTACTACAAAGGTATTTGGAAAAGGAAGAAGTTGAGTAAGTTCTACGATATCTACATGAGGGAGAATGTGGCAACCATTCTAATAGAAGGAGTCTTTCTAACAAAGTATTACGGGTGGGCTATTATTGGCCAATGGTAAAATAGGACGCTGTCGAGTATGTCAAGAAATGTGACATGCTCCCATCATTCATCAACCATCTAGACACCTACACTTATCTATACCTTCATGGCCTTTCATGAAGTGGGGCATGTACATCGTGGAGGAAATGCCACCAGCCCTTGGACAGAAAAGTCTTTATGTTGGAGATGATGGATTACTTTTTGAAGTGGATTGAGTTTGAGGCTTTTAGACAAGTCAAGGAAAATGAGGTAATTTTCTTTATTAAAAAGAACATAATTTGCAAGTTTGGTGTCACGTCTGAGATTATCTGTGACAATGGATCACAATTCATAAGCGATAAGACAGAGGCATTCTGTCGACAGTGGAACATCACGTTGATCAAGTCGATGCCGAGGTATCCACAAGCAAATGGGCAAGCGGAGTCAAGCAACAAGATAATCATTAACAACCTTAAAAAAAGGTTGACATCTCATAAAGGATGCTGGGCAGATGAATTACCTCGGGTCTTATGGTCGGACAGAATGACACCGAAGACGTCGACAAGACAAACTCCTTTTAGTTTTGTTTACAGAACTGAAGTTATTTTGCCCACAGAAGTCGTGATGCCAACGGCTAGGTATGGGTTCTTGACTGAAGAATCCAATAAGGACGAGCTGACACATGACCTAGACACGATAAAAAAATTACGTGACATGGCTACAATACATATGAGGTCTTATTAACAACAAGTCTCTAATGCTTACAATGAAAACGTCCACATCAGGACATTCCAGGTGGGTGACATGGTCCTAAGGAAGGTGTTTCAGAACACTATTCACAAGAATACTGGGAAATTTACGGACACATAGGAAGGTCCATACTTAATTGATGTCGTCTTCGGATGAGGAGCCTACAGGCTGTCGACATCGACGGCAAGCAAGTCACAAGGAGTTGGAACACTCTTCACCCCAAACACTATCACATGTAGTCTTTTTTAATACTCTCTATTTCTCTTGATTTGATTTTTAATTGTCATTCAATAAGTCTTTAAGACAAATGCTCTAGTTGTTTGCATATTATTTGCTTTATTTTCGGTTGTTTACTTTAATTTATGAACGTGTGCCTTGTTTGGTTGAGAGAACTTAATAAAATACATGTGATGCTTGTGATTTGCGTATATGCCTGAAACTGAAATGAAATGTCGTATATAATGCACTACTTGTCATTTACATTCTCATTTCTTAAGATGATGATATAGTTTATGTCTTAGTTTGAATATAACATGTCTCGTCGACAACCCAACATGATATTAATAAAAAAATAGACAGAGGCATGATGTCCTGGTTTTATTAACGAATGGGCTGATCACGCTACTACATTATATACAACAGGGGCAACACCCTTACCAACAATTAAAATCACATTTAGTAATAGTAAAAGATGAGTATCATTTTTACATGAACTTTGTCAATGACAAACAAAATAAAAATTACGATTACTAAGTACGTTTCAAGAGAGGAAGACCTTTTAATGACTCAACGTTGTCCATGCACCTCGAAATGAAACATTTTTTACTTATAAATACATATGATGAATTACATTAAATATCAATAAAACACATTATTACGAATACATCGTTATAAATGATACACGATGACATCACAATACACTACTATTTGGTATATGTATATTACGAATACTACTTAACAAATTCTATAATACATTGTAAATTTGTCATTGATATATGACATTTGACGACACTCGACATGCAATTAGGATGAAGTCAGACATTTTGAACACGAAATATACCACTTGTTCTTTTACATGTCAGACATCTTGATTTCACTACAACTTGTTAATATGACAACGACTTTACCTATAATATATCAATTGACGTCTGTCAACGGGGTTGATAAAAATATAAAGTTCGATCACAACGAAAGATATATGTAAGTAAAACTAACAAACAACAAAAGATTTGAATAAGTAAGCTACGAAGAATAGTATTAAAACTAACACGACAAGTCGTGTTAAATGTCTGAAACCAACACCAACTAACATAATAAAATCATATGTGTTCCCCACTCAATGAGTGAAACAGGAATCAAAAGACATCAATTAAACCAAATAATTGTTCAAAAGATACGAAACCAACACGAAAACAAACACGAGTATTTGTTTACCAAAATAAACATGAGTTGCAAGTGAATATGAGTATCTACCGGTCATGATGCTAGGAGTATTTTTTTCTTTGAGAGAACTCTCCTAACTTTAAGAATGATGGTGGCCAAAATGATAAAAGAATCTTTAAGTAAGAAATTTCAGATTATAATCCAAGTGATAGTATATTAGCCTTTACAGTTCGACAGCAGGAAGAATTTGATACTAACTAATAATTCAGATAACTTTAGTTCAGTAAGATCAAGATTTGGTCTAAAAAATGGTGTAATACTACAATAGTTGTCATTCAAAAACCAAAGTACTGTGAAAGGTGGCCTGACTCTAAAACTGAAAATAGTGAGCACCACTCTTGAAAAACTCACAAAATATGGCATAGTTCTCCAACAAGGATCACTGCATCAACAAAATAAATTTACATGTCGAATTTCATGTTCATGTTCAAGCAATTCACCAATAAATATATAATAAATGACATACATCTACATTAAACATTACCTTTGACTCTCTTGAACGTAAATACAGACCTACGAAATGAAACACTTTTTACTTACAAATACATATGATGACTTATATTCAATATCAATAAAACACATTATTACGAATACATCGTTATAAATGATACACGATGACATCACAATACACTACTATTTGGTATATGTATATTACGAATACTACTTAACAAATTCTATAGTACATTGTGAATTTGTCAATGATATATGACATTTGACAACAATCGACATGCAATTAGGATGAAGTCAGACATTTTGAACATGAAATATACCACTTGTTCTTCTACATGTCAGACATCTTGATTTCACTACAACTTGTTAATATGACAATGACTTTACCTATGATATATCAATTGACGTCTGTCAACGGGGTTGATAAAAATATAAAGTTCGATCACAACGAAAGATATATGTAAGTAAAACTAACAAACAACAAAAGATTTGAATAAGTAAGCTACGAAGAATAGTATTAAAACTAACACGACAAGTTGTGTTAAATGTCTGAAACCAACACCAACCAACAGAATAAAATCCTATGTGTTCCCCACTCAATGAGTGAAACAGGAATCAAAAGACATCAATTAAACCAAATAATTGTTCAAAAGATATGAAACCAACACGAAAACAAACATGAGTATTTGTTTACCAAAACAAACATGAGTTGTAAGTGAATATGAGTACCTACCGGTCATGATGCTAGGAGTATTTTTTTCTTTGAGAGAACTCTCCTAACTTTAAGAATGATGGTGGCCAAAATGATAAAAGAATCTTTAAGTAAGAAATTTCATGTTATAATCCAAGTGATAGTATATTAGCCTTTACAGTTCGACAGTAGGAAGAATTTGATACTAACTAATAATTCAGATAACTTTAGTTCAGTAAGATCAAGATTTGGTCTAAAAAATGGTGTAGTACTACAATAGTTGTCATTCAAAAACCAAAGTACTGTGAAAGGTGGCCTGACTCTAAAACTGAAAATAGTGAGCACCACTCTTGAAAAACTCACAAAATATGGCATAGTTCTCCAACAAGGATCACTGCATCAACAAAATAAATTTACATGTCGAATTTTATGTTCATGTTCAAGCAATTCACCAATAAATATATAATAAATGACATACATCTACATTAAACATTACCTTTGACTCTCTTGAACGTAAATACAGACCTACGAAATGAAACACTTTTTACTTACAAATACATATGATGACTTATATTCAATATCAATAAAACACATTATTACGAATACATCGTTATAAATGATACACGATGACATCACAATACACTACTATTTGGTATATGTATATTACGAATACTACTTAATAAATTCTATAGGACATTGTGAATTTGTCAATGATATATGACATTTGACAACACTCGACATGCAATTAGGATGAAGTCAGACATTTTGAACACGAAATACACCACTTGTTCTTCTACATGTCAGACATCTTGATTTCACTACAACTTGTTAATATGACAATGACTTTACCTATGATATATCAATTGACGTCTGTCAACGGGGTTGATAAAAATATAAAGTTCGATCACAACGAAAGATATATGTAAGTAAAACTAACAAGCAACAAAAGATCTGAATAAGCAAGCTACGAAGAATAGTATTAAAACTAACACGACAAGTCGTGTTAAATGTCTGAAACCAACACCAACTAACATAATAAAATCATATGTGTTCCCCACTCAATGAGTGAAACAGGAATCAAAAGACATCAATTAAACCAAATAATTGTTCAAAAGATACGAAACCAACACGAAAACAAACACGAGTATTTGTTTACCAAAATAAACATGAGTTGCAAGTGAATATGAGTATCTACCGGTCATGATGCTAGGAGTATTTTTTTCTTTGAGAGAACTCTCCTAACTTTAAGAATGATGGTGGCCAAAATGATAAAAGAATCTTTAAGTAAGAAATTTCATATTATAATCCAAGTGATAGTATATTAGCCTTTACAGTTCGACAGCAGGAAGAATTTGATACTAACTAATAATTCAGATAAATTTAGTTCAGTAAGATCAAGATTTGGTCTAAAAAATGGTGTAATACTACAATAGTACTTTGAAAGGTGGCCTGACTCTAAAACTGAAAATAGTGAGCACCACTCTTGAAAAACTCACAAAATATGGCATAGTTCTCCAACAAGGATCACTGCATCAATAAAATAAATTTACATGTCGAATTTCATGTTCATGTTCAAGCAATTCACCAATAAATATATAATAAATGACATACATCTACATTAAACATTACCTTTGACTCTCTTGAACGTAAATACAGACCTACGAAATGAAACACTTTTTACTTACAAATACATATGATGACTTATATTCAATATCAATAAAACACATTATTACGAATACATCGTTATAAATGATACACGATGACATCACAATACACTACTATTTGGTATATGTATATTACGAATACTACTTAACAAATTCTATAGTACATTGTGAATTTGTCAATGATATATGACATTTGACAACACTCGACATGCAATTAGGATGAAGTCAGACATTTTGAACATGAAATATACCACTTGTTCTTCTACATGTCAGACATCTTGATTTCACTACAACTTGTTAATATGACAATGATTTACCTATGATATATCAATTGACGTCTGTCAACGGGGTTGATAAAAATATAAAGTTCGATCACAACGAAAGATATATGTAAGTAAAACTAACAAGCAATAAAAGATCTGAATAAGCAAGCTACGAAGAATAGTATTAAAACTAACACGACAAGTCGTGTTAAATGTCTGAAACCAACACCAACTAACATAATAAAATCATATGTGTTCCCCACTCAATGAGTGAAACAGGAATCAAAAGACATCAATTAAACCAAATAATTGTTCAAAAGATACGAAACCAACACGAAAACAAACACGAGTATTTGTTTACCAAAATAAACATGAGTTGCAAGTGAATATGAGTATCTACCGGTCATGATGCTAGGAGTATTTTTTTCTTTGAGAGAACTCTCCTAACTTTAAGAATGATGGTGGCCAAAATGATAAAAGAATCTTTAAGTAAGAAATTTCATATTATAATCCAAGTGATAGTATATTAGCCTTTACAGTTCGACAGCAGGAAGAATTTGATACTAACTAATAATTCAGATAACTTTAGTTCAGTAAGATCAAGATTTGGTCTAAAAAATGGTGTAATACTACAATAGTTATCATTCAAAAACCAAAGTACTGTGAAAGGTGGCCTGACTCTAAAACTGAAAATAGTGAGCACCACTCTTGAAAAACTCACAAAATATGGCATAGCTCTCCAACAAGGATCACTGCATCAACAAAATAAATTTACATGTTAAAATTCATATTCGAATTTCATGTTCATGTTCTTGCAATTGACCAATAAATATATAATAAATTACATACATCTACATTAAACATTACCTTTGACTCTCTTGAACGTAAATACAGACCTAAGAAATGAAACACTTTTTACTTACAAATACATATGATGAATTATATTCAATATCAATAAAACACATTATTACGAATACATCGTTATAAATGATACACGATGACATCACAATACACTACTATTTGGTATATGTATATTACGAATACTACTTAACAAATTCTATAGTACATTGTGAATTTGTCATTGATATATGACATTTGACAACCCTCGACATACAATTAGGATGAAGTCAGACATTTTGAACACGAAATATACCACTTGTTCTTCTACATGTCAGACATCTTGATTTCACTACAACTTGTTAATATGACAATGACTTTACCTATGATATATCAATTGACGTCTGTCAACGGGGTTGATAAAAATATAAAGTTCGATCACAACGAAAGATATATGTAAGTAAAACTAACAAGCAACAAAAGATCTGAATAAGCAAGCTACGAAGAATAGTATTAAAACTAACACGACAAGTCGTGTTAAATGTCTGAAACCAACACCAACTAACATAATAAAATCATATGTGTTCCCCACTCAATGAGTGAAACAGGAATCAAAAGACATCAATTAAACCAAATAATTGTTCAAAAGATACGAAACCAACACGAAAACAAACACGAGTATTTGTTTACCAAAATAAACATGAGTTGCAAGTGAATATGAGTATCTACCGGTTATGATGCTAGGAGTATTTTTTTCTTTGAGAGAACTATCCTAACTTTAAGAATGATGGTGGCCAAAATGATAAAAGAATCTTTAAGTAAGAAATTTCATGTTATAATCCAAGTGATAGTATATTAGCCTTTACAGTTCGACAACAGGAAGAATTTGATACTAACTAATAATTCAGATAACTTTAGTTCAGTAAGATCAAGATTTGGTCTAAAAAATGGTGTAATACTACAATAGTTGTCATTCAAAAACCAAAGTACTGTGAAAGGTGGCCTGACTCTAAAACTGAAAATAGTGAGCACCACTCTTGAAAAACTCCACAAAATATGGCATAGTTCTCCAACAAGGATCACTGCATCACAAAATAAATTTACAAGTTAAAATTCATATTCGAATTTCATGTTCATGTTCATGTTCAAGCAATTCACCAATAAATATATAATAAATGACATACATCTACATTAAACATTACCTTTGACTCTCTTGAACGTAAATATAGTTTTGCATATGCAACATGTCATGTGTCATCTCATATAACTGTGACGGTATATTAGAGAATACTTATTCAATCAATTCTAACATATCCTGAAAGTGGTATAAATCCCAGGAAAACCCTATAAAAAATAGAAGCAGATTACAATTTTCTAAGACAAGGATGCATGTATTTATAATTCAAAAAAATTCTACAAACCAGCACATGCTGGTACATATTCTTTTTAAACTAGCGAATTGTTTCAGATGGGTCATAAATATGCCTTATACGCAAATCCCTATATTTAGTATTAGATAAGAACTCTCAACAGCAGTTCTCGGTCGATCCAACCTCCGCTGTCAATGGAGATCAACATCATAAACATTGGTTGTACCATCCCGTACATACCTGTTGTAAGCTTCTGGATCACACGTACGGTATAGATGCAAACCCATAATAAAGTAGTGAAACCTGAAAAAATTTAGTTTGATTATTTCTTTTTACATTACTCCTTTCATAATAATGTTACTTCCACAAATATCTTATACTACATTTATAGTTACAATTTAATCCTTTTTATCACGAATATACAGTTACTACTAGATCTTTAGTTTTAAAGATTTTTAAAGAATAATAAAAAATAATAGGTTTAACTCCCCTAACAATTCACGGGTTGTACTTTTCAAATTTTTTCCACACTAAAGGACAATGCAATAGAAGATAAGATCCTGATCTGTAAATAAAAATAAAATAAAACCATAATATTTAGTGTCATTAACTCAAAAAAAATATCTTAAAATAAATTTCACGCAAAGAAAGATAAAAAACTTCATTCGAGTTTCACTTGCAAATACTTCATCATCAGTGAAGTATATGATACACAATTTGATAACAAATCTCTATTTATACTTCGTGGGAAAGCTGCTAGCACCATTTTCCTCAAATACCTCAGGTTATTCACTATACCAGCACCAAAATCAATTATTAAAAAAGATTTTTTTTCATTATTATAAAAAATTATAATGTTTTAGAGTATACTAGAATATTCAAAAATGTACATAATTTATTGCTCCTAGCTGAAAATGCAAGCACCAGTTTGTTCCCAGAAACCCTTAATCCTCCCTCTAAGTTTTCAAAAAAATTATTCCTCTGATTAAATCTAACAAAGGCTGAAAATAATTCTCGAAAAATGGTAAAGACAGCTGATAATTCTGGTCCATTTCTAATTCACTGCTAAAAATTAAGGGATGGAATCTTTTTCATTATAAGTAGAGCTGTGCCTGAGATTTGGAGTGTCCTGTATAAAATCTAAAAAAAAATCTCTAATAACTAAAAGAAATATAAAAATACATGAAACAATAAAAAATAACTGAAAATTGTAAAAAGTATATAAATTAGTGTACACTTTTAAATTAATTAACTTTAATGAAATTATTAAAACTAGTAGTTTATCTCGATAAAGGAGAGTCGGTACCGATGCACATATTTATTTCTATTAACATGTTTTCTATATTACTGTTTCTAGAATTATATTACTTATTAAAGATAATAATTAAAAATTATTTCAATATATATTATTTTCCAAACGTTTTTTATTTACAAATTTTAAAATTCAAAAATTAAAATTGTAATTTTTTTTGCTATTTTTTTTCATTTTAGTATACATATCCTCCATAAAAAAAATGACTCGTGATTAAATGATTCACATCAGTGAATATTGTATGTTGGAACATTTTACAAATAAAAAAATAGAAAAAAAATGAAAGAATTATACATATAAATCTGCATTTAATTCGTAAAACCATGCAACCATTCAATCATTTAGAACACATTTTTATGTAATTAAACTCATCGTTCATTGAAATTGAAATTCTTATCAAAATCTTGGCTAATAGGGAACCCCTCATAATGCATTGCCATCAGAAAATAGTCAAATGTCTGATCAAGAGCTGTGAAATACTTAAAACGCTTTAAAAGACACTCCAAGCACAACCCTCACTCCGGAATTTCTTCGGCACTTAAAATCAGAATCAACCTGAAATGCAAATCTGTCAAATCACGGAAACTACATGGATTGCATGTCTCTGTTGCATTAAAACAATTCAACAAATTAGGAAAAAGTAAAAAAAAAAAAAGATATTCAGACTTGAGTGGTTTCTACCCATACATAGTTGGACAACTTATCTGGTTAATTATACAAACAAATATCTAACAATCATTCCAATTTAATTTGTAATTGTCCAGTTATATATATATATATATATATATATATATATATATATATATATATATATATATATATATATATATATATATATATATATATATATATATATATATATATACACCTTGTCAAGAAATGCTTTTAAGACCGCCCTCTCTAAAGCCCCTAATAGTCTCCTAGCTGACCAACAAACAAATGCGCAAACAACAATTCTTTTTTTTTTATAATAATGAATAAGTGTTAAATTTCCTTTTAGTACACTTGTTTAAGTATATATATATATATATGAACTCCAAATTAATTTTCTGAAAGGGTTAAATATCAAAGTGGTCACTGATGTAGAGGCCTAATATCGCTTTCATCACCGATCTCAACGGCATAACATTTGAGTTATTTAAGTTTTCATAAATATCATATTGGTAACTCTAACTATATATTCGAGAATTGATAATATCATTTTTTTCGAGTTCTACATATTTATTTTACATGCTATGATGACCAAACGAAAACTTATAAATTATAGTATTTTTGGTAATATTTTCAAAATTTATGAAATTATTTTACTATTATTTATTAATTTTATAATTTTTTCTTTTGATTTATTATTTTAAAAATAACTAAACATAGTAAAACTCATTTTCTTTGCAAAAATATAATCTATGAATTTAAATTTATGCATGGTATGATTTTTAATAATTTATTCAAATTTTAATAATTCTGAAAAATATTTATACCTTTTTTTAATGTAAGAGTTACCAATAGGATATTTATACCAACTTAAATGATGAAAATGGTACCCCGTTGAGATTGATGACAAAAATGATATTATGCTTCCACTTCAGTGACCACTTTGATATTTAACCCTTTTCTGAAATAATAGTGGTTGTTACATTCTCCTCTCCTTTAAAAGATTTCATCCCTGAAATCAAGAATGTCCCAAATAAAGTAAATTTATGTTATTTTAGTTCCTTCAAAATATCCTAAAATTTGACAATGCAAGAGTTCATCTTGAAGTTTCAAATTTCCGCATATCAAGTGCTCCCTTAGTTAGAAACAATAGGTCGATACACCTCCATGGTTTTTCTATTAACATTTTAGCTACTACAATATTATATATGTTATATAATAAAACTAATAAGATGTATTTTGTAAAGAAGTTATAACAAAACTATGTGTAAAGAAGAAAAGGAAAGTAATATGAATTCTGACTGTTGAGTGTATATATAATATTGTGCTACAACTCATTTTATAGGCAAATTGAGCCTTTATAATATGTGTGAACATGTATTAATATTTTCTAACTCTTCAAGCTATACTCTGTGTATTGGAATTCTAGCAGCGTGTATTGGAACTCAAACTTACTAACTAGACTTTGACATTGGCAATCATTCATTTATAACATTCCCCCTTGATTGTCAATGTGAGTTATTATAAAGATTGATTTCCTCGTTAAAACCTTGCAAGGAAAAACTCAGTGGGATAAAAACCTTGATGAAGGAAAAATAGTACAACCTCCTTTGATGTATCCTTCCTTGAGTTGCTTAATGCATGCTGAATTATCTTCAAACATAACTGTAGGACTGTCTGAGATGTTTGATAATCCACATGATTCTCGGATATGTTGAATAATAGACCGCAACCAAATACATTCCCTACTTGCTTCGTGAATTGCTAATAACTCTACATGATTTGATGAAGTTGTCGCCATAGTTTGCTTTACAAATTTCAAAGAAATAGCAGTTTCACAATATGTGAATAAATAACATGTCTATGATCGTTCAAAATGAGGATCTGATCTGTACTCAACATCTGCATATCCAATCAGCTGTGATTTAGAATCCTTGGAATGAATAGTCCAAGATCAATCGTCCCACGAAGATATCTCAATACGTGTTTAACTCCATCCCAATGCATTTTAGTTGGATTAAAACTGAACCTCGTCTCGCTAGTAGATTTACAGCTAAGTTTTTTCCATCCTCTTTCCATTAGGCCTTTTCGATGATTGGTAAAGTTCAACAAGATGTTTAGGAGTACAACAAGTATGTACCCAGTGTTCCTCAGCCCTACACCTATGCCAAATATTATCTCTCATATCTCCTTCTTATGGTGCCTTCCTTTTATTTGACACTTCATGCTGCCACTTCTGGTGACCGGATTTGTTGTAACCATCACGTTGCCACTTCAGGTGACCAGAATGATACTGATTTTGAAACCGTCAACGAAAATTTCCTCGTCTGCGGTTTCGCCCATAGCCTCGTCCTCCTCTATGCCCTTTCTCACGTTCATTCTTCTGGAATGACGTGTTATGTATTTCAGGTAACTGGACAGAGCTTGTGGGACAGATCTGAGGATTTATCATCAACAACTCATTATTCTTTTCATCTACAAGAAACAGAGATATCAACTCACTGTATTTTGTGAAATTGCGCTGCCTATATTGTTGAGCCATAATTATAGTGTTGGGGTGGAAGGTTAAAATGGTCTTTTTAATCATTTCAGCATCAGTAATTTTCTCACCACACAAAACTAATTTTGAACTTGTTTTGAACAACACAGAATTATATTCAGCAACCGATTTAAAATCTTGGAACCTTATATTAATCCAATCATATCGGGGTGAGGGTAAATAAATAAGTTTTTAATGATCAAATCTGTCTTTAAGATTATTCCAGAGGATGAGTGGATTTTTTACAGTTAGGTATTTAGATTTTAAGTCTGTATGAATGTGGTGCTAAGGAAGATTATAGATTTTGCATTTTGTTCAACAGTAAGAATTTTCCCTGTTTCTATAGTGTCTTTTAACCCATTAGCACTCAGATGTAATTCATCATCAAGTACCCAAGACATATAATTATCCCCAAAAACATCCAAAGCAACAAATTCTAATTTTACAAGATTCGTCATTCTGATTTACAAAATAAATATTTAAAACATGATATAATAATATGCATGCTAAAACATACGCAATTAATCATGTACATACAATAAAATTTATAACATAAAATTACGACGACATAACAAACTATAAACTTGTAACTAATAATATTAAAAGCATGACAATTGTAATGTATATATTTAAGAGTAATATAAATAATAACGAGAACAATTATAACAGTATTTATAAAATAAAATAAATAAAGTTAAAGTGTACCTCCTTTGTTAAATATAACTTATTCGGGCAATACTTTCTTCATAAATAAATCTTATTCGAGCAATACCTCCTTCGTGAATAACGCTTACTCGGGCAACCCCTCTTTTGTCAATACCTCCTTCGTAAATAAAGTTTACTCGGATAGAGACTCGTGCTGATAACGTGTTATATAATAAAACTAATAAGATGTATTTTATAAAGAAGTTATAACAAAACTATGCGTAAAGAATAAAAGAAAAGTAATATGAATTCTGTCTATTGAGTGTATACATAATGTTGTGCTACAATCCCTTTTATAGGAAAATTGAGCCTTTATAATGTGTGAACATGTATTAATATTTACTAACTCTTCAAGTTGTACTCCGTGTGCTGGAATTCTAGCGGCATGTATTGGAACTCAAACTTATTAACTGGACTTTGACATGGACAATAATTCATTTATAACAATATAAATTCAAAAGTTAGGCCCGAAACTATCTACGACTATTGGTTTGATAGGCTATACATAGGGGCTATACATAAATATCTTTCACCTATAATAATTTATACCTGTAAGGCGATGCCCATACCTAAAAGTTATAGATCACTTTGCCAACTATTTCACAACAGGATAGATAGGAACATGTAACCCTACTCTAAATCTCATGTATTTCTCTTTCTGATTATATGTATAAAATCTCATACAAGAACCAGAAATACCATAGACCAATAAAATGACAAGTATAACCTTTTTTGTGGGGTGACGCTTAATTATCTAGCTTCATATAATCTACGACCCCTACTTGCAATACATCTACATATCACATATGTTTGCATCATTTTCAAAAGAATGATATATAATAATTAAGTTGAGTTTAATATCCACAAACTCTTTAAAGTCAAAGTAAGTCCACAAAAATGAATCCTCTACCCATAGAACCTACGTTGTGGCCGTCTGGGTTTCTTAAATTTAAAATAAGTTACATATTTTATATTTTTTTACATATTTTTATATATTTTTTAAAAATAAATATTTTTTTAAAATTTTAAAATCAAATATTATTTTTAAAATAAAAAATAAGTTATTTATTTTCAAAAAAAATACATATATACTTATTTTTTCTAAAAATAAACCCTTATTTTCAAAAAATGAATAGTAACCAAACGGGGCCATTATATCTATATTGTTTCAAAACTTCACATCAACTTTCCTTGGATAATAGTAACAAACGCAGCAACAAGGTATCTAACTCTAGCTCTGGGTATTCTGCCACTTAATACAAGAAACTTTTTAAAGATGTTCTTGTTTCCTTTCCATTGTGAAAGTATGCGAAAATTCAAAGTTGCTTTCAATTTTTCATCTTATTCTTGTTCTGTGCGTGCAAGACTGTGTGTCAGTGTGTGTAAGCTTGTGGATGTTTAGGCATAAAATTATAATTTTTTTTATATTTTTAAATCATTTTAAGTTTAATAAAAAAATCCTTCAATAATTATAAAAAAATATAATCATTCTTTTATTTGACATTTTCTTAATATTTTTAAAATTTTTAAAATTATATTTATTTAAATTTATCACTTCTCGTGTAAATAGTTATTCAATTTTTTTAATAAAAATTATAAACAAAAATAAAAATTTATTTAATAGTAATTTATATACGAGGGGAGAGTTCCATCCCTGTTTGGAAGATACATTCCGTGTTATATGTAGGATGTTGTATCCGAAAATCCCTTCTTGCTGAATGCTAACTGCCTGAAACTTAGGAGAGAGATTTTACAGCCTATGATTAATGGCTATATGAAACAGTTTTTCTAAATGCTGAAAATGCTGAAGTCCATGACTTTTCATTTTCTGAATCTTTTGAACCTCGAATCTGGAACTCATTAATTCATGGGTATGTTCGGATGTTCCTCGTAAATTGTCATAAACTGTGTAGTCTATTCTTGGACATGACAAATATCAGCTGGTACATCTCACCATTTGGCAGTTTTTTTGCCTTGCGTTCTTTCGAAGGTCATTCAAGTGCCATCTTGTTGAGCTTACCAGTATTGTATTACTAATTTCACCAATGCATTATTATAAACATATGATTTTGCTGACTTATCAAAGTTGAAGGAGATGCACGTAAGTTGAACAATTCATCATCTAATCTTGGTAGAATATGCCAGGATTATAACTACTTTATTTGACTAATAATGTTTTTTAAGAAGATCACAGAACAACTACAATCAGGTCTACATTTGATACAAATATATTAATGCAAGATGATGTCTAGTTGAAACAGAAAATAAGCACAAATGAATACATTAATACAACACAAATTATAAGTACTCAGATGCCTTCAGTTGCTTATAATTATTTTACAATGGGTTATACTCATCTTCCATCTAAAAGGTTTTCTCCAAAATACTGAATATTTATATACATTACAACAATAAAAAAATATATTAGAATGCTCTTAATGACACATGTGACATCTAAATATGGCAGTATATAAGACAACCATGATCTTATACAGTGTAGCACGGTTTGTGGATCGCTCGGGTACGGGTACGCGGAACACAAGTTTCTATGAATTGGGTACGACGATACAAGGATCTCTTTTAAAATAATTTTTTTATCAAATATATTACATAAATATGAATCAGGAGTTCACATTGAGTGATCAGACATGAGACATCTTGTATATATACATTTGGTATTATGGTTTCTGATATGGCCACCCACGAACCGTGCATCACTGATCTTATATCACAATTCAGGCCCAACCAATTTTGTATATTTCACTGTACCAGACAAATTAATTCTACAGATGTCAGGTTGGACAAGATATAATCATGTAAGTCTATAGCTGATGTAAGATTCCATACGCTATCCGGCACATGTTTAAGGTTCTTGCAATAAATCAAATCCAACACTTGTAACCTAGTCAGGAGGCCAATTGAATCTGGTAATTGCTGTATGAGATGCATGCAGCTATTCTAAAGATTGCATTTTTTCCAATTCCTCAGGCTGTCACTCCAGCTTTGAACACAACTCCAGATGTTGTACTTTAAGCAACTTGAGCCTTGCATATTGCAAGACAAGGTATGTGCAACACAAGGAACTTAGTTGTCCTTAATTAAGTATACACTGATAAATAAAAGACGTGTAAATGCGAGCATTTTTATTTAGGAAAATCAAAGATGTAAAGAGGATATCAATGATTAAAACACGTGAAAACATCTAAGCTCCGGTAATCAAGTTGTTCAAAACAGAGGGAAAATCGGGAGTGTTGGGTGTTTTTTGTATTACATGGGCCGCACACATCTTCACCTTCACTTCATAATAAGGAACTTCTACTTGTCCATTATAACTATATAATTGTCTTTTAAATGAAATCTCAATTCTATCTCCTGTTCCCACTGACATTTGATTTTCACCAAAGCAACTTACCAGAGAATATACTTCTTCCCCTCTGATACAGTATACAGGAATCCCACAGTACTTTGTTATACCTTTTGTTTTATTAGTGACAACAGCTCTTATGTTAAAATGGTTAGTGTTTTGGGATGTAAAACAAACCCAGACTGCGATACCTAAGAAGTCATCTTCCAGTAGTGGTGGGATATCGAAAGAGAGTGTACGCCCACTGCTTTTGTAGCTGAACCATTCTGCAACCTTAGGCACATCATCTTCAAATAAAGGGAAGAAGTTTCGTCGTACCTGTAACATAGAAATTGTTGCTGGATTTATAAAAGTGTGATTGTGATGCATCATTGAGAGGGTGAGAGATCAGAGTTCAGACAGTTACAAACCTGAAGGAAACTAACTGATTTCGGATTGCTCCACCTACCAAAACTTAAAGATACCAATTCTTTCAACATTGACATATCTGATTGATCTTGTAGGCTTCTGCAATTATAAACCATAAGTGATTGAAGACGAGAAGGAAGTGGAGGAAGCGATTCAAGGCTGAGGTAACATATTATCTCCAACTTCTTTAACTGCTTCAAGCTGATAAATCAGGTAAATGCACCAATGTTGCATGAGTACATAGGCTTAAGAACGTTAAACTAGGTGGAAGTTCCGGAAACAATGACCCAAAACTTGTACAGTTATATAGTTCAAGATATTGTAGGTTGTAAAGCTTAGAGAGACTAAATGGTTTGGTTGAAGATAAAGACTCACCCTCACAACAAAGATATAACCGTTGCAAAGAAAAGAAACTTAAAATCATGGGCAGCTGTAATCTTATATCACAATTCAGACTTAAAGTAACCAACTTTGTATTTTTCACTGTATCAGGCAATTTAATTCTACCAATGTCCGGTTGGAGAAGATATAAGCATTTTAGTGATGTGAGGTTCCACATACTATTAGGCACATCTTTAAGCTTCTCGCAATAACTCAAAGACAATAGTCGTAACCTACTAAGTAGTCCAATTGAATCTGGTACTTCTTCAATTGCTGTATGAGATGCATGAAGCTCTTCTAAGGATTGCATCTTTCCCAATTGTTCAGGCAATCACTCCAGCTTTGAACACAACTCCAGATGTAGTACTTTAAGCAACTTGAGCTTCCAAATGTCATTCGGAAGATTTCTAAGGTTTTTGCAGTCGGACAAATCCAGTTCAACCAAATTAATGAGGCCTACAAACGAATCTGGCAATTGTTCAATGGCACTGTAACATGCACTAAATGTCTCTAAGCTTTCCACATTCCCAATATCTTCAGGTAACTTTCTTAGCTTCTTGCAATCAGACAATTCCAATTTAACCAGTTCCTTTAATTGAGTAATAGAATCTGGGAGTTCCTCAATTGTGGTGTGACTTGCATCAAGCAACTTCAACCCTTTCATATCACCCAATTGATTGGGCAATCGTCTTAGATTGCTACAATGGCTCAAATACAAATAGCCCATATTAGCCCATTGTTTCATAGGCTCCAGCGATTGTTTGACAGTGCTATACAAATACAAATGCAAATGGCTCAATATATTTAATTGTCCAATCGGTTCAGCCAATTCTTTTAAATGGGTGCATTCCGTCAAATCCAAAACACGCAAACACGTCAGTTCTCTAATTGATGGATGGACTTTTAGAAGGCTTTCACAACCACAAAAGCCTAACCTCTCAACCAGTTTTGAGTTTCCAAAGTCGGGAGTCGTTTTCAAGTTCAGAGAGTAATCGACAATCATAGCCTTCAGACTCTTGAGAGGCTATTAAAATAACACAAGAGACACAAGTTAGCAAATTTAATATATTTTGATACAGAGCTATATTGCCATTAAGGCTCTTTTCTTTTTTTGAAGTCAGCCATTAAGGCTCTTTTAACTGTAATGATTATAATCTTATAAGTTATAGCAACAAACTTAAACACATTATGTTAAATTTTTCTTGTTTTGAACAAAATATGTTAACTATATATTTTATAAAAACTGAAAATGAACAATATAATGTATAAATAAACTTTTTTATAACAGTACTGCACTACTGCTTTCGTATTCTTACCCTGGCATCATTCCACACTATGTTGAAATTGCTAAATGGCATATGAAGATAGACAAGATTTTGTGGTCGAAAACTAGAAGGTAACTCCGTCCACGTACAATAACTCCAATAGATGCATCGTAACTCACTAAATGAATTTTTTAAATCTCCTACAGTGCCACGAGCATCAATTATCTCAAGTAACCTCAATTTGGGCAGCTTTTCAAATATCTGAGAATTGATTTGTTTATCTATTGATTCAGTCAGATCTAAAATGAGGCCTTCAACTGTATCTAATGATTCCTGCATTTAAAAATGAATATAAGTAAATTGAAGAGAAGAATCTTACAATTAAAATCTAAATGTTGATGAGATATTGTTATATCACCATTCTGACAGCCTTTGATCAGATGGGCGATTGTTATCATCTAATTTTTGAGAGCATTTGATTAGATGGGCAATTATCAGATGGAATTTCTCTAACTCTTTCAAGTTTTGCTTTCCAAAATAACACATCAGTTCTACCACGCAAGGATGAACCCAACACTTTGAGAGCTAGTGGAAGACCTCCGGCATAAGTTACAAAGCTTTCTGAGAGTACACTTAAATTTGCAGGCGGCGTTGGTATTCCGAAGGCATGATAACTAAAGAGCTCCAATGAATCAACTTCTCCCAATTTCTTCACCATGTATATATCTACTTCTGCTATATCAATTTTTAATTGATTTAACAGGTTTGCATCTCTGGTCGTAACAATAATTCTAGTTCCAGCTGAAAACAAGTTGCAAAGCGTTACTAGAAATTCTGAATAGCTTGCTTGGTCCAAATCATCCAGAACAATGAGAGCTTTCTTAAAACAGAGAATATGCTTTAATTGTCTACAACCACTTTCAACATCAGTGACCTTATAATCCTTCTTCCTGAGAAGCGCAGTCAGGACTTGGTTAAGTAAAACAAGTAGAGGACTACATCCTTGTGAATATTGTTTAACTTGATCAATAAAGCAGCTAATATCAAATCTGTTATAATATTTGTTGTAGAAAGCTTTGGCAATTGTTGTTTTCCCAATTCCACCCATCCCACAGATCCCAATAGCACGAACATGATTTAGTTCCATTCTTATTTTCTGATAAATCTCTTCAACGGCAGAATCTATCCCAAATAGATCTTTTGCAAGGTGCGATACCTTTGTAGATAATTGTCGTGCCACGCTCTCTACAATTTCTTGAATTGTTTCAGCTTCATTCCTGTTTATAATCAAAGATACAAAATTGTAATTCTAAGGTTGTTATATATAGTGTATTTATTGTTGTTGTATCAATCACATTACCAAGAAACAAACAAAATCTATGGAATAAATTTCTCACTTTTTCTTCCAACATGCAAGAGATTTTAAAGTTTTAATACTAAATCCAATGCTAAAAAAATTTCTTGCGTAATGGCATTAATACAGTACCTCGATTAAGTAATAATCCCTCCGTCCTCTTTTAGTTTTCCCTTTTGAAAAACACACATCTTAAGAAAATATTAATTAGATGATTAGTTTACATGACTACCCTCATTAAATGAGTTGAATTGTTTATATATTTGAATTAGTCAAACATTGGAAATAGAATTATTTGGAAAAATCATTATAAACTTATTTTGAAAAGAGACAGGGACAACTAATTAGTGATAATTTTTTTTTCAAAAAGGACAACTAAAAGGGATGGAGGGAGTAACCTCGTTAAAATAATATCTTTTCTAGTCCCAACATAATGGAAAGTGTGTATTTTTACTCTCGATAAAATAATTTTTTCCCTTAGACCCAAAGGTTAAAGAGGTAGTTTTAGTATGAAAGATTAGTCATGAAAATTCAATATAACAATACAGAGACAGCAAATAAAGGAGACATACTCATTTGCATGTTTTTTAAGATGGTATCCGGATAGCTGAGCAATTTGAACAAGAGCAGATTTCCACGTCTGAATCATATCATCAGAGTAACGCTTCCTATGAAGTTGAAGAGCTTCTCGAAAACTGCCTTTCTGGTGACGTACATTAGATGGATCAACATAGTAAAATACGGGAACAACCTGGTTTCCTGTTTTGTTGTAACTAAGTATCTGTATGAGCTCGTCAAGGCACCACCAGGAACGAGCATAGTTCTCTGAGATAACAACCACAAACATCTTTGAATCTCTGATTGCATGGAGTAGGCCAGATGAAATTTCTTGGCCCTTTTCAAGAGCAGGATCATCTCTGAAAGTTACAAATCCAGCTTGATCCAAAGCAGAGTAAAGATGTGAAATAAAGTTTCCGCGAGTGTCCTCACCATAAAAGCTCAAGAAGACATCCCAACTAGAAGAAGAACAAGGGGCACTTAATTGAAGATTGCTAGTGGTAGCCATGGAATTGCAGAAAACAATGTCAACTAGTCTCTTAATGATGTCAACTATATACGTTATCAACACAACTAGGGCTGAGGATTCGGTGGCTTTGGCTCAGACCGATAATCGAATAGTCATTATTTTTCAGACCGAACCAAATCGAAATATTTCGGTCCATTTGGTTCGGTCCGTTCGGTCCATATAATTTTTTAAAAAATTGAAAATTAAATAAGGTGAAATTTTAAGGAAATATTAATATAAATATATAAATAAAACCAAATAGATTTATATTTAAGTTAAATAATAAATCAATAATGCAATAACTAATGCAAAATTGCATTTATCAAACATATATTATATAAATATATATTAATAAATATATATTGTATATATAATAAAAATAAATAATATATAATTCGATCTATTCGGTCCGGACCGAATTTTTTTTTACAGACCGGACCAAACCGAACTTTAATTCGGTCCAGACCGAAAAACCTATTAGACCAATTTTTTGGAAAAAATGGAACCGAACCGAACCAAAATTACACTATTCAGTTCAATTTTTTGGTTCCGGTTTGATTTTGCTCACCCCTACATACAGTTGTAACGCCTCTAATTAACATCATGTTAGATAACATACACTCCCTCGGGTCCACACGACTCAAGGTATAAATAAAAAAAGTTCTATTTACTATTTTTTAATAATTCTTTTTTTGAATAAAAGAGTTTTAAAAATACTTTTATTCAAAAAAAGAATAATTAATAAATATTAAATAAAACTCATTTTATTAAGACATGGAATTGCACGTAGTACCTATTAAAAATGATTAGAGGAAGTATAACATTTTAGGATGTCCCTTTTCCAAAAAATAATTATCCCAAATTAATTGTCTTTTTTTTTCAAAACTATCATTCTTTATTTGTCATTTCCATTGTAGAATTATTCAAATATTATAGTAATTTAATGTAATAACTATGGGTAGATATGTAAAAAATTTACAATCATTTGATATTTCTTAATATTTGTGAAATTTGTAAAATGGTCATTTAAATTGAGATGGAAAGAGTAAAATACTTTGTGAAAATGATCGGCTATACTTATTATCTAAAATTTTAGTAAACCGGGATGGAGTGAGTAAAATATCTACCTGAACTCCCATGTCTATCTCTATTATTATTATTTGAGTCCCATATTTTTATCACTTTCATATTTATACGTATACTAATATTTAAAACATTATATAAATATATATATATATATAATATTAAAATAATATTTATACGTATAATATATTTCTCTATTTAAAAAATTTCTTTTACGAAAATTTCAATCTTAAACTATTACAGTATATCGAACAAGCCCGAGAAATATTTGTCGGCCAGTTTATGCGATGCTGAGGCTGCTGTTGTCCTCTATATCCCCGAGAATGTTCAGCCCACCGTATGGCCATCGGCTTCGGTAGCCAATTTGGGGAAATAATTGAGCATACATTCCGTCCATCTTTGCCTCTGGAACTACCTCGTCGGCTAGGTCTACCGGTAACAGTTCCTCCTATGATTTATGATGTAAGTAGTATAGATAACATTAGGATTGACAATACGTCCAATTGTAAGTAGTATAGATAACATTACTCATGAAAACATGTGGAATACTAGTACTGGATTGACAATGCGTCCAATTGTAGTTTCGGTGATGAAGAATACAAATTAGTTTCAACAACCTGCAATTGCACGCCGTTAATGTGATGTGTTTTGATGATATATAACAACGTGCTGATTTGTTAGTTGTTAGTGTAACAGTTAGTATGTTATCAGTTTTACTCTATAAAGTTTACCATTATATGATTGATTCACTTGATATATTCTGCATATATATGAGTTTGCTATGTATAAGTATATTCTCAGGTTATTTGGTTGAGTACGTGGGAAAACAAAGTTTCAGGAAAGTGTTCGTAACAGCCTGTTAAGATCAGTTGCAGAACCGTAACAGCAAGCTGACACTGTTCCACCCAGAAGCTATTCAAAATCAATTTCGATAATGGATATTTCTTGGAGATGCTTGGAGATATCAGATATTGATTAGAATTTAAATCTGTAAGGACTCTATTATATGATATATAGTTTATATAATTAATAGAGCTCAGAAATGGTTTTCAAATACCTTCCTTATTTACTCAGATTTGATTCTCCTTACCATATCTTTCCAAAACAAATTTCTATCAATCTTTTCCATATCAAAATCTTTCCAAAACAACTCAAATTCTTTTTGATCTTTTTATAGTTGTTCGGAAATTGATATCACTTTCAAAATTGATTTGTTAGAAGATTTAAACTATTTCAAATTTCAAAATTCAAATCTTGTAATTACCTAGTTATTGGAGAATATTTTTATGCAAATCAAATATCTTATTATTGCATAATATCTTCACATCCGTTGTATGCTTCTTATATATATTCACTTGCAATCTTTATCGTAACTAACCAATCGATATACAACGTAAAAAGTTTTGAGATCTGAATATACACGTTTCCTCTCTTCTCTCTCAAAACACTTTTGATTTTATAAACTCTGAGCTCCATAATTATATACATGTATATTATATGCAAGATTTTATAGTTTGGATTGTAACACTTTTATTCTTTGTAAACAAAGTTGTATTGATTAGTTGCTGAAGTAGTGACAAAAGATCTAGGTGATCAGGAATATATTGCTCTATGGAACTCTTTCTATTAGAGAACATGTTGTTCGGGAACTAAGAAATTTAAGGGAGTGGTTTGCTCAAGGAATTCAGGGTTCAAGAGGAACAAGCTTGTTAGAGGATCTTAGAGTTCAAGATGGCTGATTATTCAAGGGGAAACATAGTGTTTCAGCAAGCCGTTTTCAGCAACTGAGTTAAATGGAGATATATTATTGTATCATGTAATTGATATTTTTATTGATCAATAATATATTCTCTTATTGGGTTGGTAAGGGACCAAGTCGTAAACCATTAGTGCATAGGGGTCGAACCTGACTAAAATGAATTGTGTTCTTTATTATTTTCAATATTTACATTCTGCACAACATCATAACATAAAGCTATTATACTCTATAATCTGTAATCAGCAAGCAGATAGTTCAACAGCAGACTGTTTTGTTTGTAACAGTCGATACAAGTTGGTAAAAGTTAAAATTGACATTAGTTAGTCATATACACCTATTCACCCCCCTCTAGGTGTGCATTCACATTTGGTATCAGAACTTTGGTGTACTAATATTTCTGTGACAGGAAAGTACGAGTCCTATGGCCATGATTACTAACTTTTATCCTGAAGGAACATCGACTTCGAGGCCACCACTTCTCTTGGGTACTGAAAATTACAACTTGTTGGAAATAATAAACAATATATACTAATTGTTGGAAAATAACAATAATATAAAATATTTACAGTAGAGATGCCAAATAACTAAAACTATACAAAAATAAGGAAAATCTTTTTGATTTTTCTTTTTCATTTTGTTTGTTTGTTTTTGATAATAATTTTTTTTAAGGAATATGTACAGTGTATTTACAGTGCTTGCTTAAAATTAAATATGCAATTTAAAACATCATGCAATAATCAGTTCATGTTTAACATCCCTAAGTCACTAACCAACTTAGAGAAAGTGGATTCATCAAGTGGTTTCGTGAAGATGTCGGCAATTTGATCTTCTGTGGGTACAAAATGTAACACCACAGTTCCATTCATGACATGCTCTCGGATAAAATGATACCTTATGTCTATGTGCTTGGTTCGTGAATGTTGTACAGGATTGTTGAAAATTGCTATGACACTTGTGTTGTCGCAAAGTATTGGAATTTTAGAAAGCACAAGTCCATAATCATTCAGTTGATTCCTTATCCATAAGATTTGTGCACAATAACTACCTGCCGCAATATATTCTGCTTCGGCTGTCGAGGTAGATACTGAGTGCTGTTTCTTGCTGTACCAGGAAATCAACCGTTGTCCTAGAAACTGACAACTTCCAGATGTACTTTTCGTGTCCATCCTGCATCCTGCATAATCTGAATCTGTATAGCCTATTAGTTCAAAACCTGTACCTTTAGGGTACCAAATTCCAAGATTCGGTGTACCCTTCAGATATCTAAAAATTCTTTTAACAGCTATAAGATGAGATTCTCTAGGATCAGATTGAAATCTTGCACATAAGCATGTCGCAAACATTATATCGGGTCTACTAGCAGTTAGATATAATAATGAGTCTATCATACCTCTATAGCTTGTGATGTCAACTTTCTTACCAGTTTCATCTTTGTCAAGCTTGGTGGCTGTTGGCATAGGGGTTTTTGCTGCTGTAGAATCTTCTAGATTGTATTTCCTTAGAAGATCCCTTACGTACTTTGATTGGCAAATAAAAATCCCATCTTCCTTTTGCTTCACTTGCAATCCAAGGAAGAATGACAGCTCACCCATCATGCTCATTTCATACTTACTCTACATTAACTTAGCAAATCTCTTGCACAAGTTTTCATTAGAAGAACCAAATATAATATCGTCAACATAAACTTGGACAAATATCATATCTTTATCATGTAATTTGTAAAAGAGAGTTTTATCTATGACACCTCTAGTAAAACCGTTTTCAAGTAAAAACTGAGAGAGAGTGTCATACCATGTCCTCGGTGCTTGCTTGAGTCCATAGAGGGCTTTGAATAAGAAATATACAAAATCAGCAAACTCTGGATTTTCAAAGCCAGGAGGCTGTTCCACATATACTTCCTCTTCTAACTTTCCATTCAGAAATGCACTCTTCACATCCATTTGATAGACTTTAAAATTGGAATGTGCTGCGAATGCCAGAAATATCCTGATGGCTTCAAGTCTTGCAACTGGTGCGTAGGTCTCATCATAATCAATTCCCTCTTCCTGAGAGTAACCCTTAACAACCAGTCTGGCTTTGTTCCTTGTAACAATGCCATCACCGTCTAACTTGTTCTTGTATACCCATTTCGTGTCAATTACAGATCTATCTTTAGGTCTGGGTACCAGTGTCCATACTTCTTGCCTTTCGAACTGATTGAGTTCTTCTTGCATGGCAATAACCCAATCTGGATCAATTAGAGCATCTTCAATTTTCTTTGGTTCTTCTTGAGATAGAAAAACCGAAAATAAACATTCATTTGAAGTTGCACTTCTGGTTCTAACACCAACATCTGGATCACCTATGATCAATTCAAAGGGATGATCTTTGTTCCATATCCTTTCCCTTGGTAGGTTTGATCTTGATGATTCGCCTCTATATTCATTGTGATGTTGTGTTGTGCCAGTTGATCCTTCATCTCCCCCTGAGTTGCTGCCTGGATGACTTGTTGATCCACCACTGGTATTAGTAGTATCTCCAGTGTTTCCATTGTTTCCACCACTATTACCTGGATCATTACCATCATTGTTGTCATCATCATTTCCTGCTGCAACCTCAGGCTCTTCTTCATTATCCGAATCTGAGTCTGGATGATTGTCAAATTTTAATGACTCAGAAGGATCTTCATTTTGGATGCTTGGGAGTTTAGTGTCGTCAAATGATACGTTGACACTTTCTTTTACTTGGTGCTGATCAATTATGTACACTCTATATGCTCTTTTTGAGTAGCCGATAAAAATTGCTTCATGTGCCTTGGCCTCAAATTTGCCACGATGTTCATCTCCATCTTGTAGCACAAAACATTTGGCTCCAAATACATGAAAGTATTTGAGTGTTGGTTTCTTGCCAGCCATTAATTCGTAGGGTGTCTTCATATGATCCTTGTTGATTAAAGTTCGATTCTGGGTATAACAAGCTGTGTTTACTGCTTCAGCCCAGAAGTAGATAGGCAACCTTGATTCACTTAACATTGTTCTTGCAGCTTCAATCAAGGTTCGATTCTTCCTTTCTACTACTCCATTCTGTTGCGGAGTTCTTGGCGCTGAGAATTGTCTTGTTATCCCTTTGTCTGAGCAGAAGCTATTCAGAATTTCATTCTTGAATTATGTTCCATTATCTGATCTGATTTCCCGGACAGGTAGCTTAGAATCTAACTCAATCAGCTTTACATGATCAATCACCAACTGTGGAGTTTCATCCTTAGAGTTCAAGAATAAAACCCACGTGTACTTTGTGAAGTCATCTAGAATCACTAAGGCATATTTCTTCCTTGACATTGACAGAATATTTACTGGACCAAATAAATCCATATGTAGCAACTGCAGTGGTTCAGTAATATTCGTAGTGTCTGTGCCTTTGTTAGTTGCTCTTTTTGACTTCCCTTTCTGACATGCCTCACACAATCCTTCTTGTGTAAATTCCATCGGAGGCAGTCCTCTCACCAAATCCCTCTTGACTAGAGAGTTCATTGTTTTGAAGTTCAGGTGTGAGAGTTTCTTGTGCCATAGCCAACTTTCTTCTGTTGAAGCTTTTGAATAAAAACAGTTTGCTTCAGCTTCAGTTCCCGAGTTGAAATCAGCTACGTACAAGTTTCCTTTCCTTACTCCACGCAAGGCTAGTCTGTCTTCTTTAGAATGAGCTATTAAGCACTTCTCCTTGATAAAGTTTACTTTGTAACCTCTATCACAGAATTGACTAACGCTGAGTAGATTGTGCTTAAGTCCTTCCACCAAAGAGACGTTTTCAATGATAACATTTCCAGTATTTAACTTGCCATATCCTGTAGTCATTCCTTTGCTGTTATCTCCAAAGGTGACGACTGGGCCAGCTCTGATACCAATTGTTGGTCCCTGATATTGTAGGGGGGGGGGGGGGTTGAATACAATATCTGAAATTAACCGCGGAATATTTGGATTAAAAATATTATTTTAATTACTCACGAAATATTAATTATAATGAAATACTGTTCAAGTGAAAGATATAATTTTAAGTTGATTAATATTACAAAATTAATATTTAGAGAACTGTTATATAATTGATGAAAAGATTCAGAACAAATTTGACATGAACTGTTCGTGTTTAACAATTATATTCCAAACTCAGCACAGAAATCTGTGAATATTACAATGCAGACAAATTTCTGAATTTGATCTGATTTTTCTAACATGAAAAAGTGAAGCATTCATCTCATATTTATAGAGAATGAAAAAACTTAGAATGACCTTTATCAATATGACTTAATTTATTAAAATTAAGCCTTGTATGACTTTTCAGAAAGCTGAGCATGACTTATTCTATTAATTAAAAAATCGGTATGACTTTTTAATTAAATAAAAAATCACTCCATCATGACTTTTTTATCAAGGAAAAATCGGTATGACTTTTCTTTTATATATATAAATGTCTCGGTATGACTTAAGGTCGGCAAAAGCTCGGTATGACTTATTTATATATATATATATATATAAAACACTCGGTATGACTTATTAGTAAGTCATTCGAATATATATATATATATATATATATATATATATATATATATATATATATATATATATAAGTCATATTAATCCATTTCTTTTATAATAAATTAATTCTACTTAAGTTAATTTAAATAATTTATAAATTAAATTAAATTCAACTTGAATTAATTTAATTAAATAAATTAAATAATTAACTTGTATATATTTTTGTAGAAATAAAATATTATAGAGATCTGTTTAATCTGCAGTCAGTCTTGGAGTCTTCTTGATTTTTCTTGATTTTTCTTTGTCTTCTGATCTTGAAACTTCTTGATTTTAAATGAGGAATAAATATTATTTTTAGTTGACACACAAATGTACTGTCTGGTTCATTTGTGTCATACTAATAAATATTCTCCACTTATCAACAATTTGAGTTGAGGCCTTCTGTCATTCTTCTGCTTCACTGTCTTCAATCTTCTTCTGGAATCTATTGTAGTAACCACTTGAAATCTTCTATATCTTCTGTATTCTTTAGAAGTACTACTACTTTATTATTTTTCACTGACGCTTGAACATATAAATGAACTTCTTCCAGTGTTCAGTAGCAATCCCATAAAATACTTCTGATACTTGGATTTTCCGTGATTAGTTGACTGTCTTCGTCTTGATTCCTGTTTGGTGTTTGTTATTTACTTCTCTTTAATAACTAGAGTTGAGTTGTCATCTAATTATTACAAATAGGTCTTATCATATGCCTTTCAATCTCCCCCTATTTGTTGTTAAGCATTTAACATACAAATTCCTAGAGGATAACTCAACTAACAACTAAGAAAATAATATGACATTTAAGAACTATAAATAATAAATTGTTCTCTGGATTATATAATACATTTCCAGATTTCCTGAGTTAACTGAAATGAAAGATGTTTGTTCCTCTAGCACTGAACATATTATACATGTAGTATTATCTTCATTTCTCAGACTCATCACTACTCCCCCTTAGGATGACAGAGATGATGTTTGATCTCTTCTTACCACTTTTCCTTTGAATTTCCAACTTCTGTTTTTACTTCTCACCCAAGGTAGATTCATTTTCCCTTTTCGTAAATTATCCAACTTTTCTTGTTCAACAATTGAGTAATCCTCTTCTGGCAAAAGTCTTTGTTTACTTCTCCCCTTTTGATCTACTCCCCCTTAGTTGAACACTTTAACATTTTGGAGTAATCCTCTTAATAATTCTCCCCCTTAGTTGAGTAATCCTCTTAATAATTCTCCCCAATTGTTGTTCCTTTTCTGAGGAAATTTCCACCTTGGTTAAGTAACATTTGAAATCTGTAACAGGGAATTGGGAAAGGGATTCGGTAAGTGTGCTAGTGTGTGATTTTACTTTGTGTTCCTCACAAGTGTTTCGCTCATATACTCTCTAAGTGTTTCACTCATAGAATATATATTTTCACTCTTCCTTACTTGTGTTTCACTCTTTTCTCACATCACTATATCTCTCACAGTACGGATGACTCAGTCTTTTGTACCTGCAAGAAAGATCACCATAGCCACTTCAAGAGAGGTCACTGCTGGTGCAATGGGGTTTCGTAAATCCCCGTCCTCAATTGAATCTATAAAAACATTTGACTTTAAAAACTGAATTGCTTCAGGAATAGATTCAGTGAGTTACTGATCATCTAAGATGATCTATTCCGTTAGGAATCCAGATATGTTCCATCTGGGGAGGGTGACACAGATCTATAATGTAGCACATGATCCAAGTTTCCTCCTGACGCCTGTGAAGGCATGTTGATTCAGTCAGAATCATCAATCATTCTTCCTTCCTTGATATGGAAGCTTAGAATAATTGCTTCCGTCAATTCATCCTTACTGTGACATTTCAAATGTTCCCTCTTGGTCCCTTTTGGTCCCAAGTAAATTCTTAAATTGTTGGTCCAAAATGCCAATTGAGTTGGTCCATTGTTGGTCCCTAAAAATAAGACAATGTTTGTGGTTTCTTGAAAAATGTCAGATGAAATTAATTCTTTGCTGATAGCCATGGCTGACAGGCTGAATTCAATAGACTCACTCTGTTGAGAGAATGAACCTAGTAACAGTTTTGCCTTTTCCAAGTCTGTATCTTTTTGAGAAAACACAGATGAGCTAACAGTTGTCTCAGCTTTTGTATATTTTAATCACCTTTCTAGAGACAGAGTTGTTGGTTCACTCACAATACCAACCTTATCAAATGCAATCAAGGCATTGACTCCCTCATTCTAGTAAAAGTCTTTGTTAAACAATTCTCCCCTTTGGATCTTGTTCAACACTTCTCCCTTTTTGGATCTACTTCTCCCTTTTTGGATCTTGTTCAACAGTTCGAACTGTTCAACACTTGGTCACAAAGACTTTTACCAATGACACCTGAAAAACCAGTCACTGAAAATCTACCAATGACACCTGGTCACAAAAGTTAAACTCTAGAAGAAGGTGAAGTTGATATTTCTGAAGCTGGTAATGATAGGTAAGTCAAGATAGAACTTTGTTAAATGTGTTCAGTCTAGAGGAACATCTATCTTATTTATCTTTCACAATTGAAATCAGCTACGTACAAGTTTCCTTTCCTTACTCCACGCAAGGCTAGTCTGTCTTCTTTAGAATGAGCTATTAAGCACTTCTCCTTGATAAAGTTTACTTTGTAACCTCTATCACAGAATTGACTGACGCTGAGTAAATTGTGCTTAAGTCCTTCCACCAAAGAGACGTTTTCAATGATAACATTTCCAGTATTTAACTTGCCATATCCCGTAGTCATTCCTTTGCTGTTATCTCCAAAGGTGACGACTGGGCCAGCTCTTTCAACCACGTTTGATAGCAGGGCTCTATCTCCGGTCATATGCCTTGAAGATCCACTGTCTAGGATCCATATAACTCGGTTTACCAATTTAACTCCCTGCATATATCAAACAGATTAATTCGTCTTCGGAGCCCAAAATTGATTGGGCCCGGTGTATTTAAAGAATTGATCTTTGTCAGCTTTGACAACAGATCCTTTTCGAATAACATCTGCATCCACCTTCACTGTGCTTACTTTCCTATAAATAGTCTTAACAACTTTTTATTTAGACTTAGGAATATATTTTTCCTTCTTGACAGGTGAAAGAATTGCAGTCTTGGATTTTGTAAATTTATTATTGATGTATTGTCTCGGTGTCATGTTCTTTTTGTTAGCAGTCATGCGTTTGAAATAAGCAGTCATAGCATTAAAAGCACATAACATACAATTTAAAATACCACAAGGTTTATGGGATACATCAATAGCAGGCATGTTATTCACAACAGTAGGAGTTTTAACAATTTCTACTTTAACTTTTTCAGCAGATTTAAAGTTTTCAGCAGAATGACATCTATTGTTACTATCCCTACTTCTAATAAAATTATTGTTAGGTCTGTTCAAATTATTCTTTAAGTTCTTAGCACCTAAACCAGGAGTGTATGAACTAGTAGAGTTCACATTTTCTATTGGTCTTTTAGGTACATATTTAGCTTTCTGGACATTTATTTCTTTTATGTCCCTAACAGGTTTTTCCTGTTCTTTCTCTTTCTCTTTAAGATCTTCAAGTTTAATTTCATAATCCACTATTACACAACTATCAAGAACTGGTTCTGCAATAGGAGTTATGAAAAGAGGTTTCTTAGTGTCCTTGATAACATGTGGAATACCTCTCTCTATAGCAGTCTTTTTAAAAGAGGTTATGTTACTAGCCTTTCCTACGGATTCATTATATTCATAACCTATCCCAACTTTCCGGTTAATCTCTGGCTGGTCAACTAGATCTTTCATAATGAATGAAGCAGTTCTATAGGCTTGACACCTGACCTTTTCTTTTTCAATTTTATCTTTCAAAAAAGCTTCAATTTCAACATAGCAGTTGACTCTATTAACTTGAAATGCAACATCTTCAGTTAATTTAGCATTTATAAGTTTCAGCTTTTTCAATTCAAAATTCTCATCTGATAAAACTTTGTTTTCGAAAATTAAAACTTTTATTCGATCTCTAGCATCAGTTAAATTCTCACCTAGCAATTTAAACATTTTAGGACAGCTAGGGTTTACCTCAATTCCTTGTCGAGGTGGAGATTGTGATCCTTCAGAAGAAGAGGCCATTAGAGCAAGATTTCCCATTTGATCTTCTTCATCATTGTCGGAATCATCCCAGCTTTTTCCTGCTGCTAAGTATGATTTTCCCTGATGCTTCTTCAGTAGAGCGTCATATTTCTGTTTGAGCTCGTCATATGAATCCTTCTTTCTTTCCTGCTTGGGCTTTCTACAATCAGTTGCAAAGTGTCCCATTTCATTGCAGTTGAAGCAACGGATCTTGCTTCTTTCTACCATCCCTGTCTTGTATCCACCTTTTGTGTTGGATGTGCTAGAAGAACCACCTGTCTGAAATCTGTTTGCCATAGGCTTGAATTTGAAACTAGGGTTCCTCCTGAATCTTGTATTTCCAAATTTTCTAGCAATCAGAGCCAGAGATTCATCGTCAAGTTGATCGAGTTCTTCCATTGAGTAGAATTCACTATCAGTTGAATTCACTAGAGTTGCACCAACTTCTGCAACAATACCCTGATCAATGATGTTGACTGAAGAAGATTCTGTCTTAGCTTTTCTGTACTCTGGTTCTTCTGCTACAAGAGCTATAGACTTGCTGACCACCTTGCCTGTACCATATATTTCTTTCTGTTGAATCTGCTCTAGCTCATAGGTCTTCAGAATGCCATAAAGTCTTTCCAAAGAAATTTCATTCATATCCCTTGACTCTCTGATGGCTGTTATCCTATGCTTTAGGTGTACTGACATTGTCAGCAAAAACTTCCTACTGATCTCCTTCTTCGTATATTGTTTGCCATTGAGATTTAGATCATTTATCAGCTTGTTGTATCTCTCAAAAACTTCAGAGATACCTTCTCCGGGATTTGATCTAAAATGCTCATATTGAGACATTAAGATTTCCAATCTGTTCTCCCTTACTTCTTCTGTTCCTTCATTTAGTATCTCTATCGTTTCCCAGATGTGTTTGGCATTTTTATAATTAACAACATGATTATACATTCCGGGATCAAGAGATTCCACTAAAATTAACTGCAGACTGGTGTCCAAAGTATCCAGTTCCTTTTCTGTCTCAGTGTACTCAGAAATATCTTTTTCAAATTGTCTGTGCGGAATGAGTACACCATCTTCCATATGCTCAGGAACGATATTTATTGGAACAACAACACCAGTTTTTAAAATATCCTTGTACTTAGGATTTGCAGCTCGAAGAAACAAGGTCATCTTTCTCTTCCACAGATTATAATTGTCTTTATCAAATTGTGGAATTTTAATGCTACTGACTCTTTGAGTACTCATCTTTAAATGAGATTAAAAATTAAGTGTTTCAAAAAATATTTTAATTTTTGACTTAAAATAATTTTTGATCAAAAATAATTTTTCGGGAAAAAAATTATTTCGAATAAAAAATTATTTCGAATTTAAAATAATTTTTGAGATCTGTATGAGTTCGCGGAATTTGATTTGGATCTGATATGAAAAATATCAACCAGCTCTGATGCCAATTGTTGGGTCCCGGAAGTATCGTAGAAGGGGGGTTGAATGCGATACTGACAACACAACTGGTGGAAAAATAGAATGGAGATACATCTAACTAGAGAGCCACTTGAATGGAGAGTTGTTCAAAAGGGTCCATTTGAGTTTAAAGACAAAGACGATAAAGTAAAAGACATTGATGATCTCACAGATGGTGAACTATCAAAGATGAGTTATAATGGCAGAGCAAGGAACACTATAATGAATGGATTGCGTCCTACTGAATGTGACAAAGTTTCTTCATGCAAGATTGCAAAAGAAATTTGGGATACCTTGGAATTATGTCATGAAGGTTCTAAAGGGCTGAAAAAGGTGAAACTCAACAAGCTGATGAACGAGTTTGGGAATTTCAAGCTTGGAGAAGGAGAAACAATCAGAGAAAGTCAATCTAGATTTCAAATAAATATGAATCCTCTCAAAAAACTTGGCAATGAGATTCCTCAAGAAGAAATCAATATGAAAATATTCAGTGTCGTGCCATTTATCTACGAACCAAAGGTGACTGCATTAGAATCTTCACCAACAATAGATACTATGGATACCTTGGCGGTATTTGCTGAACTAGAATAGTTTGAAAGCAAAATAAAGGCTAGTCAAACTAAAATCATTCAATCTCCAATGGCTAAGATGAAAAAATTGGCACTTCATACTATAACAACAAACTGGAATCAGAAGAATCAGAAGATGAAGATATAGCTTTACTATCCAGAAAGATCAAGATGCTCATACACAAGAAGAACATGATGAAGAAAGAAAAAGACAGAAAATACTCCAGATATTTAAAAGAAGAAAATTGCTTCGAATGTGGCAAGGCAGGACACTACAAAAAGGACTGTTATAAGCTGAAGAACAAACAGCAAGCTGCTACAAATGAGAAAAAGAAATCAAAAGCCCTTTTGTCATGGAGTGATCATGAAGATGGTTCTGGTACTGAATCAAATGGTGACATGGTCAACCTAGCACTTGTTGGTCTCAATAATGAAATACTTAAAGAGTATACGGAAGAAGTGTTGCTTGAATGTGATATTTCTGATTTAGAATCAGATGGTAGTGATGTAAACTCCTTTTATTCTGGTAAACCATCTGAAACTATTATTCTGAAATCGCTAACCATGCAGGAAACATAAGTCATTTCGATAAATGAGTTTTTAGCACTAAAAGCTGAAAACAGCAACTTAGAAGAAAAAAATGCTTATCTCATGGGAATGTTATATGATGTCTTGGACGGAAAGATGCCCAATGATAACAGTGATGAACTTGTTCAATTCAAAAATGAATTTTCCAATCTTGAAGGAATTAACAAACTTCTGCAAAAGAGAAATGATGTTCTGATGAAGGAAATCAGCGAGCTGAAAGCAAACATTGAAGCTAGAGATGTATGCCTTCAGACATTCAAACTTATGGAATCAGATTCCGGAGAAGTATCTCAGCAAGCTGAAAAGATCAAAGAGTTGGAACATGATATAAAACATCTTGAAAAAGGAATGTGAAAGTTTGTCCAAGATGAAAAGGTTCTCAAATTCATGATGAAACAAACTGAAGTACCATTGGCAAAAGAAGGATTAGGAATGGAAACTAATTTGAAGGATAAAGGTCTCAAGTATGAAGGCAAACATGGTATTCCATATGACTATGCTATGCCTTGGAAGATTTGTCAGAAGTGTCAAAGAAAGGGCCACCTGTCAAAGCATTGCAAACTGCAGAATGCAGAATCAACTTACTGGGACAGACAGCTAGCCGACATCAGTCTGGCAGAACACAAAAAGAAAAGAATAAAGCACCAAAAATGATCTAAAAGTGGATCAAGAAATATTATTTAACTGTTCTTTATGTGTTATCAACTAACCAATTTGGACCCAAACCTATATGGATACCAAAATGTTGAGTTGTTTTTGTTTGTTTTGTAGGTATGTCTTGCAGCCAAAATAAATGCAAAGCAATGGATATTGGACAGTGGTTGTACAAGACATACGTGTGGGGAAAAATCTCAGTTTCTTAGCCTAAAGAAGAAAAAGGGAGGAAGAGTCACAATTGGTGATAACAAAACTCTTCAAATTCTTGGAAAAGCACTACAAGAAAAAAAGCTTCAGACAACACCGATTAGACAACGCTCAGTGAAAAAAGTATTGCCCAAAATTAACATACAATGATTTATTTCCCCCTGAAATACTATTGTCTGATCTATGTGTTATACAACAGTTTTCAAACCGTTGCCTAAAAAACTCAATCACACAACAATTTTTATATGTCGTATTGTGTAAAACAATATCTCCATACAACGGTTTAATAAAGCTGTTGTTTGAATAAACTTCAGACAATTCTATGGGAAACCGTTGTTGATATCAGACAAGTGTTTATTGTGAGGCATTATGTAAGACGTTTTCACACAACAGTACAATATTGTGTTGTCTGATAGAGTTCAACAAATAACACTTTTTCAATATTGTGTTGTCTAGAGCAAGAACTCTACATAACGGTTTATTTTACAATGGTTTTATGTAGAAAACCGTTGTCTTCATTTAACTAATACAACACATTTGCTAAGAAAACTGTTGCCTGCTTTACAGAAGATGACAAAAATTACCTTTTCATAATAAGACGGAAAATGTTTTTAAACACATTTTATTAGTTTAGTTAAAAAATACACAAAATAAATTTTAAATTTTTTTATTTTTTTATACATAACTGAAACCAAAAGATCTTAACATTCGTACGGTTGGATTATCGAAAAAAATATTTTTAATTTAATATGAAGCTAATTATAGTTTTATAAAATTTCCTGATACTTATATCCTAACTTTTAAATAAGAAATCATACTAATAACTCTTATTCGAACCATAAAAGTATCTACTAATTACTACCAATATATATATATATATATCTGTACATATATATAATTAAATATATTTTTCTAAGTTGTAGCTTAAAAAAACAAAATTCATAAAAAACGAATCGTTTTAAGCATTTAAAAATATAAGAAAATATATAACGGTTTTTACATACAAAACCGTTGTCTTTATGAACTTCATACAACGATTTTTTCTCAAAGTATTGTGTCATGTTATTTCATACAATATTTATATTATTACAGTTTTATGTAGGAAACCGTTGTCTTCGTTTAACTCATACAACACAATTTATGTGAAATTTGTTGTCTGTTTCACAGAATATGATAAAAATTACTCTTTCATAATAAGACGAAAAATATTTTTAAACACATTTTATTAGTTTAGTTAAAAAAACACACAAAATAAATTTTAAAAATTTTAGTTTTTTTATACATAACTGAAACCAAAAGATTTTAACATCTGTGTGATTGGATCATCGAAAAAAATATTTTTAATTTAATATAGAGCTAATTATAGTTTTATAAAAATCTCTAATGCTTACCTCCCTAACTTTTAAATAAGAAAGCATACTAATAACTCTTATGCGAACCATAAAAGTATCTACTAATTACTAGCAAAATATATATATTTGTACATATACATAATATAAATATATAAATATTAAGAATTCATATATTTTAAACTTTTGGCAATTGTTGGATAATATCGCTTTATATTAATATAGTACCTGGATAATATCCCTTTACACTATTAAATATTTATTAGTATAATTTTAAGCATAACTTATAAATAATTATATAATATTATGTATTAGGAATTGATCTTACCCATTAGATTTAATTATTATAATTATATAATATTTTATAATTGTTAGATATCGAACCTTTAACTATTGATAATATTTAATTGAATAATTTTTTTTACACTTATTATATATATATGATATAATAGACCTCTTTTTGTATAGAATAATTATTTTAATATGAAAAATTATATATTTTTTATGAAAATTTAATAATAGTTTTATTCAACATATTATCAAAATTTAAGGAAATATGATATATTAATAATATGTTATATTATTTAGTTGTTAATCTATCTCATCCAATTCTTTACACTTTCCTTTTTTGGATGTCCCTCCCAATTCTTTACATTTTAAATTTTTTTAAAAATAGTAAACTTTTATATTATAAAATTTAATCCCACCCAAATATTTCCCCTCAATTTTTAATCCCTCTCATTCAAATGTTCACCCCTTAACCAAAATGTTCCCCTTCAACTTAAAATAACAAAAAACAAAAAAAATTAAAAACAAAAACTTTTAAACACTCAACGCATTTGGAGGAGAACGAGCTAGCTCTGACTTACTCTACCGAGCCTCCCCCCTCTCAAGATTCAAGAGCCCTATCGGCTGCCCCCTTTTCAATAGAAGCCTAGTTAATCAACAATCAATTAAAGCCAAGCAATCAATCGTAGCTTGATGACCCAGTCATTCAATCATATCTCGAAGGGGGTGGGTCGTATCTTGAAAGGCTAATCGTATCTCGAAGGCAAAGAAAAGCTTGAACTCGAAACGGGAAGTAATTTGAAATGATTTAATTAGTAAGTTTAAGCTCGATTTGTTTCGATCTGTTTAGAACCCTAATTTTTTAATGTTGTTTCTTCTTATTTTGTTTACACACAAACAATTAGAAATAAATTTTGTTTCTATGCTTGTTATATTCTAATTAATCTTTTCGAATATTAAATCTCTTTTTCAAAATATATGCCTCTCATGTAACACTACCGATGTATGTTTGTATTTTGTGTTGTATTTTGATTTTATTTCCTAGATTTACAAAACTTTTGACTCTGAGAAATAGTATATTGTATTGATGTGTGTATGTTTTGTTAATTATTTTCTATACGTCTTTGTTTTAAATTGTATATCCATTGTTTCAATTATGACTCTTGCCATGTTTTGGTTTCATATAAGATTTTATTTTATAATCAATGTTAATCTTAAAGACATGATATATATACATATATATAAGAATGTTTATAGTACACTACACTCACCAATATTAACTACATAATTGACATACAGTTGGTTGTGAAAGACTCAATAACTTCTCATTTTTATTATTGGTCAGGGATTGTGCAGTAGCAGAGGTGTGGTGGTTTATTCTGGGGTTGGACCATTCAATAAAGCATATGTAGATGCTCGTCAGGGTGTTGCCAGGAAAAAAGTAGTGGTTATTGGAACTGGTTGGGGAGGCACTTCTTTCCTCGGAAATTTGAAGGATCCTTCTTATGAAGTTCAAGTAGTGTCACCGCATAATTATTTTACATTTACTGCTCTGTTGCGTAATGTTACAGTTGGGACAGTTAAAGCATGAAGTATTGTTGAGCCAATTCGCAATATTGGAAAGAGGGTGGTGAGCCATGCCAAGCATACACATGTCATAAAATTTTCTTCTATTGTGTTTTTATTTGTCCTTCTATTTTTACTTGTATCTGATCGCATTAGGTTATGCAAAAACAAATTGATGCTAGAATGTGACTTGAACTTTTGTTATATTTTAGATTTTAGATAAGTTCACTATGAATCTATTACAATGCCTTAGTTTTAGTTTCCCAAAATTAACATCAAGTAGTCAAAAAGTGCGTCAAACTGTCTCTGAATCAAATAGTAATCAGTTATGTATGTGTTTACTGTTTAGGTGTGTACTCGTCAATTAGGGTAATCAGTTATGTATGTCGTTAATAGTAATATTTGGCTCAAATAAGCTCATATTAGCTATTATAAATAATATTCTGGATTATGTTTTTAATTTTTGTTTTTTTAATAGTCTTGGATGATATATTTGTTTGGTTGATTGTTGGAAGTTATTAGAAAGGAAACAAAAAGGAGAAGGAATGAATATCATAATCCAGTTACAGTATTATTTTTAACTAGGTGAATTTAAAGAGCGAGATGATGAGTGGCCATAAGTATGGTCTTGTCTATGCAGGTGTTGGTTGGGCTATGTGGCTGAGCAGGTCAAGGCTTGCAGTTGGCTCAATCAAATTATTCACTAGTCTCTTTGGTCCTTCTCTAAAGAACTCATCTATGTCAAGTGACACATATAAAGAAGCGGTCTTGCAGGCCAAAGAACATATCTTGGCTGAGAATATCATCCAAATTGTGCTCAGCCAGTGTTTTTAAAGGAGAACTTTTGCTGATCCATATGAAGTTTACAGAGCATTAACAATAGTCAATCCCAGTCCATATATGACTTATTTACAGGTCTGTATGTCTTTCAAAGAATATAATGGATAAGTTGTGCATATCTTTATTTAGTTCTACGATTTTTTTATTAACATTTATCATGCTAAGGATAGATGGTGTATTCTTGTTGCATCAAGTCCAGAAATCCTAACACGAGTCAAGAAGGTATAAAGGATGTTAACAACTCAAATCATCATCTATAATCTTGTCCTCTCTTACTAATTTTTTGTTTGTCATAATGCATTGCTTGAAAAGTTTGTAAAAGCTTGCTGGAACCATCAGAAGTGGAAAACGTACTTGAAAAGAGGACTACATGTTGGAGAACCAGCTTCTGCATGATGAAAAACAATGCGCTGAGCACATTATGGTTGTTGATTTGGGAAGAAATAATGTTGGAAAGGTAGAGGCTCCTAATTACCTGTTTGAATGTAATTCCCTTTTGATGACTAAGTTTTCTGCAACTACCTTCTTCAAATCTGTGTATAGTATATTGGTCAATCCCTTCAAATTTCTATATATATAGAGACATGAGATTGTTATATGTGTAATTTTTACATAAAAATTGTAGATCAATTAACAAAAATTGTATTGATAAATATATTCATTCATTATTTGATTGGAGGCATTATTTAAAACAATTTTTTGTGTACCAAAACCATTACCTAATATTGAAAAACACAACATACACTATAAAATATTTCATCTTGTCCTAGTTATGTAAATAAAACAAATACAACACATTAAAAGAAATAAAACCGTTGTCTATAGAGAACTACAACAATAGTTATTGAAATAATAAATAATTGTGTGAAAGGCCCTAATGTGTTGTATTTGTTTCTAAAAACACTTGTGAACTCAACTATGTAATAATAGTTTTGATTAATTAAATAGTTGTGTAAAACTAGATAAAACAACTCTTTCTATTTAAGGAACCATTGTCTTAACCCCTTAACAACAACATATTTTATTTTCAAAACACTTGACTCACTTCATTTCACACAAGTGGTTTTAAACATGGCGTTGTTTTTTCTAGGTGTTATACAACGGTCTCTAGAACATGAGGTGTTGTCTTGCTCTCTTTCGGACAATAGTTAACGTACCGTTGTCTGAGGTGCATATCAGACGGCGCCTCAATACTCAGCGGGCAAACAGGGTGTTAGACAACGGGGAAAAAGCGTTGTTTGTTTCAGTTTTTCTTGTAGTGAAGGCAAAGTTGGTAATAGTATGATTTCAATTGATAATGTACAATATGTCCAAGGTCTTAAGTATAATTTGCTTAGTGTAAGTCAATTATATGATGATGGACATGCTGTTAATTTTGGTAAAGATAAATGTACTATTAATGTTGGTACTAACAAAATCCCCTTAGTTGCTAGAAGGGAAGGAAGTGTATATATATATATATATTGTGGACTTTGAGATGCATGAAACAGCGTATTGTTTAGCAGCTCTTGATGTTGAACCATATATTTGGCATAGAAGGCTAGGACATGCTCACATGGACTTACTTAGCAAGCTGTCTTTAAATAAGCTAGGTAGAGGACTGCCCAAATTGATGTATCTCAAAACCGAAACATATTTTTCTTGCCAATTAGGAAAACAGGCCAGGACACCTTAAAAGTCAAAGAAAATGGTATCTTCTACTAAACCTTTAGAGCTTCTTCAATTGGACTTGTTTGGTCCCAAAACATATGAAAGTATTGGAGATAAAAAGTATGGTTTTGTAATTATTGATGATTACTCTAGATTTACTTGGGTATTGTTTCTTTGTACTAAAGATTCTGCTTATAGTGAATTTGAAAAGCCAATCAAATTACTTGAGAACAAGCTAAATACAAGACTTTTAGGCATTCGAAGTGATCGATGTGGAGAATTTTAAAAAGAGTTTGTAACTTATTATGAAGATAGAGGTATCTCTCATGAATTCTCTACAACAAGAACTCCACAGCAAAACGGTGTTATTGAAAGGAAAAACAGGTCACTACAAGAAATAGCAAGGATACTGTTGCAAGAAAGCAAGCTGCCAAGGAGTTTCTGGGCATAAGTTGTAAATACATCAAGCTATATTCTTAACAGAGTGCTGATCAGACCTATTCTCAACAAAACTCCTTATGAATTGATGAGGAACAAGAATCCAAATATTGGGTACTTCAGAATATTCGGTTCCAAGTGCTTTGTACTAAAAATGATTGTTAAAGATGGTAAATTTGATGCAAAATCTTATGAATCTATATTTCTTGGCTATTCTTTAAACAATAGAACTTATAGAGTCTATAACATACAAAAACATATTGTTGAAGAGTCTATTAATGTTACATTTCAAGAAGCTACTAATGTTCTGTCAAGAGATGAGGAAGATGATGCAGGTACAGGTACTGACAACAAGCTGACAGAACACCTGATACAAATACTGATAGTGAACAACAAGCTGAAACCTCAACTCCAGTACCTGATTTTGTTGGAGGATCTTCACCAACTCCAGAGAGATCTAATACCATTGAATCAGATCATTTATCACCACCATCAAAAGTTAGAAGAGTTGATGATCTTTATGAAGAAATCTCTCAACATACATTGTCAAAGACAACAAGGACATCAAAGAATCATCCATAAGAGCTTGTGATTGGGAATGTTAATGAAGGAATGAGGACCAGAAAAGGAACAATAAATTTTTGTGCTTATGCTGCCGTTTTAGCTCAAGAAGAACTAAAAAATATCAAAGAAGCATTGGAAGATGAAAATTGGGTAGTGGCGATGCAAGAGGAACTTAAAATTTTTAAAAGATGTGATGTTTGAGAACTCGTCAAGCCACTAAATGATGCTTCAATAATAGGAACAAAATGGGTATACAAGAACAAATTATATGAATATGGAACAGTTACCCGAAATAAGGTAAGATTGGTCAAACAAGAATACAATCAGCAAGAGGGAATCGACTATGATCAGCCTTTTGCACCTATTGCAAGGTTGGAATCTATTAGGATTCTTTTCTCATTTGCATGCTACAAGAAATTCAAGCTTTATCAGATGGACGTGAAGAGCGTTTTCCTAAATGGCTACTTGAAAGTGGAAGTTTATGTAAAATAGCCTCCTGGTTTCGAGCATGAGCAATTTCCAGATTATGTATACAGACTGAAAAAGGCCTTGTATGGATTAAAGTAAGCTCCTAGGTCATGGTATGAAGGGCTCAATAAGTTTTTAATTAAGAATGGTTTCACACGAGGTAAAATAGATCCAACTTTATTTACTAAGCATGATAAAAATGATATACTTTTTGTTCAAGTTTATGTAGATGATATAATTTTTGGATCTACTAATGAAAATATGTGTTAGTGGTTCTCTGAGTGTATGCACAGTGAATTTGACATAGCATGATGGGAGATCTCAATTATTTCTTGGGACTCTAAATCAAGAAAACAAAAGATGAAATCTTTGTGCATCAATCCAAGTATATAAAAGAGTTACTTAAAAGATTTGGATTTGAAAATGTTAAGCCGAAATCTACTCTAATGACCCCAGCCAGCAAGCCGACATCTGATGAAAAGGGTAAGGATGTAGAAATCACTAGATATCGAGGTATGATCGGTTGTTTATTGTACTTAACTAACTCTAGACCTGATATCATGTATAGTGTATGTGTTTGAGCAAGATTTCAAGCAAAATCAAAAGAGTCTCACTTGAATGCTGTCAAGAGGATATTTAAATATTTGAGTGGTACTATAACTCTTGGTTTATTTTATCCTATCACAAATGTATTTGATCTTATTGGATATATTGATGCAGATTATGCAGGTTGTCAAATGAATAGAAAGAGTACTAGTGATGTTTGTGCATTTTTAGGATAAAGTTTGGTATCTTGGCAATGCAAGAAGCAAACATCTGTTGCATTATCTACTGCAGAAGGGGATTATTTGACAGCTGGTAGTTGTTGCTCTCAAATGCTTTGGATGATTCAAACACTCAAGGACTTTGAAATTAAATGTGAGAAAATTCCAATCTATTGTGACAATACACGCACTATCAATATTTCAAAGAATCCAGGGAATCACTCAAGAACAAAACATATTGAGGTTCGACAACATTTTTTTAGAGATAATATTACAAAGGGAAAGGTAGAGCTGATATTTGTGCCTACAGAGTATCAGATATCTGACATCTTCACTAAACCCTTAGTAGAAGAAATATTTTATGTTCTTCAAAGGGAACTCGAGATGTGTAATGTCTAAACATCATGATATGTTGAAAAGTCTGGTATCTAATCTTATTAATTGCTATATGTGGACTTATGTGATGTGCATTCAAGGTGATATTTCTCTTTTTGATGATTAAGGAGGAGAAAATATAAAGTCTGATTGCATGCTTACGTAGTTAATTCAATATTTTTCTTACTTGGTACAAGTGCATGTATAATATTTAAGAGAGAGATATATTGCATATTGAGCTTGTTTTGCAGGAAGCATTGTTTGAAGGGGAGCCTTTTAGCTCATACCCGCATTGTTTGAGGGGGATATATTAGCACAATCATATATTGGTGTATAATCATCAAAAAGGGGGAGATTGTTAATCTGATGTGTTTTGATGATATATAATAGTGTGCTTATTTGTTAGTTGTTATTGTAACAACTAGCTATGTTACCAGTTTTACTCTATAAAGCTTACCATTATATGATTGACTTACTTGATATATCCTGCATATATATGAGTTTTCTATGTATAAGTATATTCTCAGGTAACTTGGTTGAGTATGTGGAAAGATAAAGTTTCAGGAAAGTGTTTGTAACAGTCTGCTAAGATCAGTCGCAGAACCATAACAACAAGATGACACTGTTCCACCTAGAAGCTATTCAAAATCAATTTCGATAATGGATATTCCTTGAAGATGCTTGAAGATATCATAGATTGGTTATGATTTAAATCTGTAAGAACTCTATTATATGATATATAGTTTATATAATTAATAGAGCTCAAAAAAGGTTTTCAAATACCTTCCTTATTTACTCAGATTTGATTCTCCTTACCATATCTTTCCAAAATAGATTTTTATCAATCTTTTCCAAAATCTTTCCATAACAGCTCAAATTCGTTTTGATATTTTTCTAGCTATTCGGAAATTGATATCACCTTCAAAATTGATTTGTTAGAAGATTTAAACTATTTCAAATTTCAAATTTCAAATCTTTTAATTACCTAGTTGTTGGAGAATATTTTTATGCAAATCAAATCTCTTATTATTGCATAATATCTTCACAGCCGTTTTATGCTTCTTATATATATTCACTTGCAATCTTTATTGTAAGTAACCAATCGATATACAACGTAAAAAGTTTTGAGATCTGAATATACACGTTTCCTCTCTTCTCTCTCAAAACACTTTTGATTTTATAAACTCTGAGCTCTATAGTTATATACACGTATATTATATACAAGATTTTATAGTTTGGGTTGCAACACTTTTATTCTTTATAAATAAAGTTGTATTGATTAGTTGCCGAAGTAGTGGCAAGAGATCTAGGTGATCATGAATATATTGCTCTAGAGAACTCTTTGTTATTAGAGAACATGTTTTTCGGGAATTAAGGAATTCAAGGGAGTGGTTTGCTCAAGGAATTCAGGTTTCAAGAGGAACAAGCTTGTTAGAGGATCTTAGAGTTCAAGAGTGCTTATTATTTAAGGGGAAACATAGTGTTTCAGCAAGCCGTTTTCAGTAACTCGGTTAAAGGGAGATATATTATTGTATCGTGTAATTGGTATTTTTATTGATCAATAATATATTCTCTTACCGGGTTGGGAAGGGATGAGGATGTAGATCATTAGTGGATAGTGGTCGAACCTGGTTAAAATCGATTGTGTTCTTTATTATTTTCAGTATTTACATTCTGCACTGTATGATAACAGCAAACTATTATACTCTGTAATCAGCAAACCGACAGTTGAGCAACAGACTGTTTTGTTTATAACAGTCGATACAAGTTGATAAAAGTTGAAATTGACTTTAGTTAATCATATATACTCACCCCCTAATCTATAGGTGTGCATTCACACACCCGCCGTAATCAGAGAAATGTTGGGAATGGTACTTAAATAATTGGGATGATTTTGATACCTAAAATTTCAAGTCGTAGGAGATACTGGTGGGCAAATAACCAACCCGGATATATTCAATGTCAAAATGCCACCTCGATCATTATAATTTGGGTGACATGCTAGCAACTTTTTTTTTGTAATGTATTGGCAATATTTACCATGAACCAATTATTTAATATAGGATTGCAGAATTTCATACAAAATTCTACAATTTTTTAGTATTTCTTGTTTTTGGCTTAGGATATTGCATTTATCAATATAACATAACAATGAGTTTAAAATATATGCGTAAGAATAAGTTATTTAACACTATCTAGGAAATATGCATTAATCAAATAGGCTATATTTCACCTCCGAGTCGGGATCCTATGTTCGGTTGAATAATGCCTCAAAGTTTAAGAATAAAAAGATAATTAACATATTATTATTGCATTAAAATATATTATTAAAAAATATTATTCAATTGTAACTTAGGGTTTTAATGAGATAAAGTTGGTTAAATATGTATTGTATATATGACATATAAAAGTGGTTCAATAAATAGAGTAAATCCCAGTAAATTTGTTAGTAATTACAAATTAGTTATCAATAATGTCGAAATCCTACCATAGTAACTAGCTTAATTGACATATATTTCGTCTTTAGTTAATATTTTTTACCTATATAGTAACGTAGACAGTTTGTTGAGTTGGATAAGCTCACGTACAGCAATTAAGAAACCTCTCTTTTCCCCATTAGCAGAAAATGGCATTTATATGCAAACACCAGTGCATTGTGATGGCTATGCATGCTAGTAATTGTGGGAGCCTTGACATCTCTTGCTGCAGCTCGTTCTCTGAACCACGTTGATGCATCAACAGTTGAGACGCATGAGCACACGTTATGGCCGTGTTTACATAGATGAAGATGAGAAAACAAGGGGTTCTACCATTTTCAACGAGAACCTAAAATATATAGAGTCGTTTAACAAGGCAGATAACAAGCCGTATATAAGTTTCGGGGTGGATCAGAAATTGCCATTCCTAATACAAACTACGGGTTAATGAATTTGCAGACCTTACTGAAGAGTTTACAAACTCAAGGAACATTAATCTCTTTATCCGAGCAAGAACTAGTTCACTGTGATACTAGCGGCGAAGATCAAGGCTGTGAGGGTGGTCTCATGACAACGCACTTGAGTTCATTCAAGGAAAATACTAGTACGTTATTATACATAATATTTTGTAATTTCGTTACTTTATCAATATAAACAAGTCATCAAATTGAAGTCTAAAATGGTTCACAAATTTATTACTTCTAAAATTAGGGTAAATTAATTGCTTATGTTAATTTTTTTTCCATGTACTACAAAACCTAATCATCAAAACATAATAAACACATATATAAGTGTGTATATATATATATATATGCATAATTAATACACATAAATAATGAAAATATTTATACAAAAAGAAAGATACATACCATTAATGAGTTTTAATTCCTCTCTCACATTGAAACCTTTAAAAAGCTTCAATTTTTCACCCACTTTATCCCCTTCCTTTGTTTAGCATTTAAGTGCATGAAATAAACGAAGAAAGAAGGGGTTCTCATCATAAATTCCATCCAGAATCAAAACCGACGGCAGCGGCCCTTGCGATGGGTTTTAAAATATTAAAATATTCATACATGTAAAACAGGTTGGTGAGGGCTTTAAATGCAGTCCGAAAACCAACCACCAGGAAGTGGTCGGTTTAATGCGGTCGATTATGACACCTCATATCATTATTTTAATATTTATTCTAATGCAATTTGATTTTGTCATTTAGTGAGACAACTAGGGGACAAATAAGTTGTTAGAACAAAACCGACTGCCGCCGTCAGGTTTAGGTCAAACTCGAACTCTGACCGCTATAAAATTTATTATCCATAAGTTTTTACACCTTCATTTTCTAGGACATAATTATTTTGAGGTGATCTTTCAATATGTAAGGCTTGATGGGAAAAAATTTAAAAACAAATTATGAATAAAGGACATTTTAGGTTACTCCAATAAATAAATATAACTTGTATAGTTTTTTATCCATAGTAGTATGATAATTAGTGTAACATTATATTTACTTATTATTATTATTAATTATGTTGAAATATCTTATACTTGTGTAATATAAAAATTTAAATATTATTAAAACAAATATTATAAGAAATATTAATAATATTTACTATTTATTCAAGTTTTAAAACAATAATAATTCTTCAAAAATAAACATTAAGGTAAACAATCAAATATAAAATTTTATTAATTCTTAAAAATTATATTGATAATTTGTGTGTAAATAATTATTTTATAAAATATGCTTAGCCACGTTAAAAAAACAATGGAAAATATGGATTTATGACATCAGACTCAAAGCCGACCGCCTCAAAACCTACCAATCGGGTTTGAGGACACGTGGTAGAAGCTTATTAATTTGAACAAAACTGACCGCCTCTTGTACGAATATGGTCGGGTTTACTGGATGCGGTCGGGTTTATTAAGAATACGGTCGGGTTTCTGGGTTCGGTAATCGAATACGGCTGGTTTAGGCTAGCTTTACGGTTGGTATTAGCGGTTGGTTTAGTCTGTAATTATGTTTTAAAAAACTTAAAAAAATATTACAAGTAGATAAACAATGTCTAAATTCAAATACAAGTTAATAAAATCCAAATCCATTCAAATAAACATAAAATCAAATTATATGATCTACAGAAACTCGTCTCCGTGATCATATAAACTTCCTCAAATAGGCTATCTCCTCTCTAGCCTCCTCCAATGCCTCTTGCAGATCATCCACTTGAATCTCCAAGTCAATCACCTTCTCCTCCATTAGCTTTATCTCTATCTTCGATTCTTTCAACTCCTCTATTAACACTTTCCTTGATTTTCTTGCTTCTTCGGGCTTCTTGTTTGAATCCATAACTATAAAAAATAATATAAGATATCATACCACTGTAAAAAAACAATAAAAAATGTACACCATATATAAATATATATATATATATATATATATATATGCATTATATATGGAGGCGTGCAAGTAATGAATAGACTCATCCATTCATTTTCCATAACTGCACAGATTACCATTACCAGATGCATTGAACTTTGAATTTTTGCATGGATTAAAATTGACCGCTTGCTTGAAATATCGGTCGGTTATAGCAGTCGGTTCCACAAAGTCAAGCCTTTTGAATGTAATTGCACAGAAGACCATAAGTCGTAGATTTTCAAAGTAAAAACCGACCAACAATCGGTCGATTTTGATATTCGGTTCACACAGTCAAACCTCTATAATGTAACCGCACAGGAAATTATAAGTTATAGATTTCCAACATTAAACCAGACCGAATTTTGTGATTTGGCAGTCAGTTTTGCTAGTCAGGGTTATGTGACGTGTCACGAAGTCCATGGACAAATGGTTAATGGAAATTGTGGTCGATTATAATGGTCGAGTTTAAGATAAATCCGACCACTACAGTTCAAAGCAGTCGAGTTTGTGCAATGGTCGGGTTTCGTATGGCCGATTTTGATGCTACATGTCAGGTCAATGGGGTTCACGGTCAATGATGGTCGATTATAACGGTCGGCTTTAATATAACTCCGACTACGGTAATTTACGATTGGGTTTAACATTGGATTCATAACGGTCAGTTCTATGACGGTTGGAATTGACTCTGTTTGTTGTAGTTTCTTGTAGTGTACAACAAACTTATTTAACCAATTTTATTTTAGTTTTATTATAATTAAAAATATGGTAAGGGCTTATCATCCGTGGTGCCACAAATACTCACTTTCTAAAGTTATAAATCTAATTATTCAAAAAAATAAATTGATCTAGCCTAATTATTCAAAATAACAAATTGATCGAGATTAATCTTTTTTTTATCCTGACCATAACCAAAGCGACTATAAAAAAATTTCAAATTCAATTATAATAATATAGCATAAATAGTAATTAATAAACCTCTCTTTTCCCATGAGCAGAAAATGGCATTCACATGCAAACACCAGTGCATTGTGATGCCTATTCATGCTAGTCATCATGGGAGCCTTGACATCTCTTGCTGCAGCTCGTTCTCTGAACCACGTTGATGCATCAACAGTTGAGACGCATGAGCAATGGATGACATGTTATGCATGGTTGTGTGTACATATATAGATGAAGACGAAGACGAGAAAATAAGGGGTTCTACCATTTTCAACGAGAACCTAAAATATATAGAGTCATTTAACAGGGTAGATAATAAGCCATATATAAGTTTCGGGTTGGATCAGAAATTGCCACTCCTAATACAAACTACAGGTCAATGAATTTGAAGACCTTACACTACAAGAAAAAAGACCAAAAGCCACTGAATAAAAGTGACAGTTTTTAAATTCTACCGTACGTTGTCACTTTTAAGGTTAAACTGTTTTTTGATTGACCGGCGCATAAAAGCGACCGCCTGCAGTCACTTTTAAAGGCCGTCATTTTTATTCGGTCACTTTTAAAGGCAGTCACTTTTATTCCGTCGCTTTTAATAATAAAAGAGACCCATTATTTGACGTGGTCGCTTTTAACTTTAGGGGGCCTGCGCTGGAAATTTATCCCCCAGAAGGAGTCATGTTTTGAAATATATAAATGACCGTTTTCGATTTTGGTCGCTTTTACAAAAGCCACCGCTAATGGTGGAGACTATAAAAGCAACCGTTGTTGGTGAAAATTATAAAAACAACCGCCTTCGGTGAAATTTAGCCTCCGAAAATTTTAAACCTACTGCCTTTATCATCTTTGCTTTGTTCTTGTCCACACTTTTTCCTACATCTTCTTTTTCCTCCACCTCCATTTCTACTTCCATTACTCACCAAGTTACCATCACCATTTTTTCACTCCTCCAATTAATCTCACAAATCTATAATTTCAAGTAAGTATCCTTTCTTTATCTTAAATAATGTAAATGTGATAATTACTATCTTTTTATATTTATGAAATATTACTTGATTGTATTTGATTGAATGGATAAATATTAATTGCTATAATAATTGAAAAATAATTGTTATATTTATGTTGTATTTCAATATTTTTGTTAAAATTTATTTAGTTCTTTTAATATTGGTAATTTAAACTACTTATGTGTGCCAAATAATTAAATAAATGTGATAAATATTATTTATTTGTTGAACATGTGGTGATGTTAATTAGTTGCATTTAGGACTTTATGTAAACTAATTTTACTATATGTACATCTTGTAGATGACATCCGATCGTAGTTAGATGAGTCGTCGATTTGATGCGAGTAAAAGAATAATAGAAGAGTATAAAATTGGTGTTGATAATTTCATTGAATTCGATGTTGCACGAACTAAAGATTCGAAGAAGAGAATTAGATGTCCATGTACAGAATGTAGGAATTATTACATCAAGTATCCTGAAGAAGTGACTTTATATTTGTATCGGCATGACATTATGCCAGCTTGTTAGGAATCTACATGTAATTTGATGATAACATTAATCTTAGAATCATAGAAATTTAGTTTGATGTAACTGATCAATTGATATGAAAGTTATAAATATCAATTGATCAGGAAACCATTTATCAGTTGAAGTGTTTATATGAATCAACTGATAATTTGGATTGTAGCATAGGTGTACTTAGTCTATTTCAATCGATAAGGTGTAAATCAATTGATATTTTATTCATCAATTGATGTTGGAGTCGATTGATATAGATCATCAATTGATGTGTGAATTAAACTGTTAAATTGTAATTATGTGAAGACAGGAAATTACACAAGTGAAGGATGATCAATTGATATTGAAGCATCGATGGATGAGGGATCAATCGAAGAAGCCAAGTCAAGCATTGAAGACCTTCAACTGATGTGAAGACCCATCGATTGATATATCAATTGATAACATCTATCAATCGATAAGTCATCTTTTATCAATCGATGGATATAAAGATCAATCGAAGAAGAACATCAGTTGATGGATTAAAAGATGGATCAATTGATATGTTTAACAGCAAACTATCAATTGAGTGTGACAACACACAGAAAGAATATCTGCTGAAGATCCAGAGAACAAAAGCACACCTATGGAAGACAATCTAGAATGACTGTGAAGACTCAATCAGAAGCTGTCTTTTTAAACCTTTTTTTAAAAGAAATAGGTAGAAGAAAGGCAGGTAGAAACAATCCTAGATTAGGTATTGTAAAAGTACACTTGTGTTATAAAAACAAGTGTAACAGCATTTTTAGAAAACAAGCAAGTTAGACAAATTCAAGAATCTACTGTTCAAGCTTGAGAGCACATTTGTAAGAACAGTTGATTCGTTTTCTAATTTTGTAAAAAAATGCAGCTAGGTTTCTTTTAACCTAGAAAATTGAGCAAAAATATACACTGATGGAAAAATCAATCCATCAGTAATTTTAAAACTCTTTGCTTAATTTACTTTTCAGTCTTAAATTGTTCCAACATATTCTCACTAAGTCAAATCCTCAAGAACAAATATTATAACATACGAAAAAGTTTTAATATTTGTATTCAACCCCCCTTCTATAAATATTGACATTGTTCTTAAGGAATAACAATTGGTATCAGAGCAGGCTTTCAACATACAGAATGTTTAAAGATCAAGAACAGTCAATATGGGCCAAAAAGATTCAGGTGTAAAGATTCCAATGTTGGAAAAGGATGAATACTTTCCATGGAAGGTAAAAATGCATCTGCATCTTCTTTCTCTAGATCCTTCTTATATTCACTGCATAGAGAAAGGTCCTCACATTCCCATGAAGCTAGTTACAGGAGTAAACCCAGATGGAACTCCTACAGTTGATAGACATATTCCAAAACTTATTTCTGAATTCACAGAAGAGGATGAAAAAGAAGTACTGAAAGACAAGAAGACCATGAACATTCTGTTTAATGGTCTAGATAAAGATATGTTTGATAATGTGATAAACTGTACTTCATCAAAAGAAGTGTGGGACACTCTTTAAACTCTGTGTGAAGGAACTGAACAAGTTAGGAAAAACAAGATGCAACTCTTAATTTAAAAATATGAATCATTTCATTTTAAGAGTGGTGAAGCCACCAATGATACCTATAGCAGATTCCAAAAGTTGTTGAATGGTCTAAAGCTATATGGTAGGGTTTATGCAACAGAAGATACAAATCTCAAATTTCTAAGATCTCTTCCAAAGGAATGGAAGGCAATGACTGTCTCCATTAGACAATCTCAAGACTTCAAAGATTATACTCTAGAGAAACTATATGGTATTCTCAAAACATATGAACTAGAGATTCAACAAGATGAAGAGATTGAGAAGAATCAAAGAAAGGAAAAAAATGTGGCTTTGATGGTCAATGGGAATGAAGACAAGAAAGAAAAGAAAAATACTGGTTGTGCAGAAGAAGTCATGATGGTGGCTAATGATGCTGATGAAGAATCATCCAAGGGAAAAGGGAAGACCAAATGTGAGGAAAATGAAACATGCTCACAGGATGATTTGGATGAGATTGATGAGCACCTTGCATTTTTGTCAAGGAAGTTTTCAAAACTAAAATTCAAGAGGAATCCAAATGCTCAAAGGCCTGGATCCCAGTTTAGAAACAACAATCAAAATAAAAATTTGGTTGATAGATCTAAATTCAGATGTTTTAACTGTGGATTGGCTGGTCATTTTTCAAGTGAGTGCAGGAAGCCAAAGCAAGAAAAGGCAAAGACATATGAGGGTATTGATTATAAAAAGAAATACTTTGACCTTTTAAAACAGAAAGAAAAGGCTTTTGTCACTGAAGAGAAGGACTGGGCTGCTGAGGACAGTGATTCTGAAGAATATATCAATCTAGCTCTAATGGCCAACCATGAGGATAAAGAAGCTAGTTCAGCATCCAATCAGGTACTAGCTACAAACTTTTCTGAGCTTTCAACTGATGAATGCAATAGTACTATTAATGAAATGTCCAATGAATTATACAATTTGCATGTCACTCTAAAATCTCTAAACAAAGAAAATATCAAGTTAAAGAGCACCATTGATGCCTTAACTGAGAGGAATGTTTTTCTTGAAAATGAACTTGTCTGTTTAGAAAAATTTAAGCAGGAAAGAAAGGATGCTAAGAATGAACTAGTAAACAGTTTGAAAAGAGAAGAATTGTTGAAAGAATAATTGGCTGATGAAATAGAAACCATTAGCAAATGGAATAGGTCTGCTAAAACTGCCAAACAAATTATTGATGTTCAGGGTGTAGATACTCTAGGAGATCTTCCCAAATCAATAGGCAAGCCATTGACTGATACTTCAATGGATAAAGATCAATCGAATGCTAATCCCTCATCAACTGATAAGGATTATCAATCAATTGATGCTGAATCAATTGATAAGCATCCATCGATAAGTGAATCTTCAATGGCTAATAAAAAGAACAAATTTAGCACTCCTATCAAATTTGTTAAGGAAACCAAAAATCAAGTTGAGACTAAGAATGAGAAGGTTAACATAGGTAGCTTATCTAAGAATCAATTAAAAGCAAAACTAGAGAAGATTGCACCTGTGGAAACTACTCAATCTAAATCTGAGAAAAAGAAGAAGAATAGGAATGGGAAAGTAGGCATTAATAAGCACAACAATTACACTCCTGATATGTATGCACCTAGAAAGGTTTGTGCTAAGTGTGGTAGTGTAAATCATTTGTCAATGCAATGCAAGAATGAAAAGCAGAATAAGTCTTCAAATGATTTAAATACACATGCTATATCTTCAAGTGTCATGCTTCTTAATCCTATGCTCATGAGTGCCATGTCTTCTAATTTGGTTGCACCTAATGTTCATATGCCTTATGCACAAGTTCCATACATGTATAATCCCTTCTTTGCATATCCTAATCTGAACATGCCAAGTATGCCATGGAACATGCCTAATATAAATGATGAAATTCATGGAAATTCTGCCATGAGTTCCAAGGTGTCAAAGCCCCAAAAGTCAACTCCCAAAGTTAAAGTGGATTTAAACCCACCAAAACAAAAGGAATCTAAGTTGACAACAGGGGCTCAGGCTGCAACTAATAAAAGAGGACACAAGGCAACTTGGGTACCAAAAACAACTTGATTGTTTTATATGCGTGCAGGGAAACAGGAAGAAAAATCTCTGGTATTTGGATAGTGGATGTTTAAGGCACATGACTGGAGATTTGTCCCTGCTCACAAAGTTTGTGGAAAAGGCTGGCCCATGAGTTACTTTTGGAGATGACAACAAAGGTTTTACCCTGGGATATGGCTCAATCATAAAAGAAAATGTTATCATTAAAAATGTAGCACTAGTTGATGGATTGAAGCACAATCTGCTCAGTATCAGTCAACTGTGTGATATTGGTAATGGTGTGTGGTTTACAACTAGATCATGCATCATAGCCAATAAAGAATCTGGTGATATTCTCTTAACTGGAGAAAGGAAAGGAAATGTCTATGTGGCTGATTTTCTCTCTGTAAAGCCAAATTCTGTGACATGTCTACTAAGTAAAGCCAATACAGATGAAAGTTGGACTTGGCACAAGAAGCTAGCCCATTTGAATTTCAAGGCCATGAATCAATTAGTTAGGAGGAATTTGGTTAGAGGCATCCCACAGATGGAATTCACCAAGGATGGACTGTATGATGCCTGTCAAAAAGGAAAAATAGGACCTTGATTGAAGCTGCTAGAACTATGTTAGAAGAAGCTAAACTACCTACATACTTCTGGGCAGAAGCAATTAATATTGCTTGTTACATTCAAAATATTTCCATGGTCAATAAACTTCAAGGCAAAACACCATATCAATTGATGAAGAAAGACAAGAAACCAACAGTTAATTTTCTTCATGTCTTTGGCTGCAAATGCTTTGTACTGAGAAATCAAGGTGAAAATCTAGGAAAATTTGAAGCCAAAGCTGATGAAGCTATATTTGTTGAATATGGAATAACAACCAAAGTATACAGAGTCTACAACCTTAGATTACACATTGTTATGGAATCTATGCATGTAGTCTTTGATGACAAGAAAATTCAAGGGTTGTTTGATGAAGGATTTCATGATCTATTGCATTTTGAAAATGAATCCTCAAGTAATATTGAAGATAGTGATGATGATGAGGAAATTACAAGTATACAAGTTCCTAGAATCCTCCCATCAATTGATGTCATTGCTTCAACATATAACTTATCAGTTGACAATCATCAATCGACTGATAATACATCAATTGATAATCATTCGATGGATAACAACTCTGCTCAACAATCTTCAAATAGAGTGTCCATCACAAGGGGAGGGTTCTCAAATAGTCAATCACATCACAGTGATCATAACACTTCCAATGATCATGAAGCATCATCTTCAAGGACAAACTTACCATCTCAAAATAAATGGACAAAAAGTCATCCCTTTGAACTAATTATTGGAAATGCAAATGATGGTGTCAAAACTAGAAGTGCAACTCAAAATGAATGCTTGTATAGTAGCTTTCTGTCACAACAAGAACCAAAAAGGATTGAAGAAGCCTTGAATGATCCTGATTGGATAAATGCTATGCAAGAAGAGTTGAATCAGTTTGAAAGAAACAAGGTGTGGAAGCTGGTGCCCAAACCAAAGAACAAGTTTATCATTGGTACAAAATGGGTATTCAGAAACAAAATGGATGAATCTGGTACAGTGACAAGAAATAAGGCAAGAGTAGTGGCAAAGGGCTATTCACAAGAAGAAGGCATAGATTTTGATGAAACATTTGCACCAGTTGCAAGGTTGGAAGCAATCAGAATCTTTTTAGCATTTGCTGCTCATGCAAATTTCAAAGTATATCAGATGGATGTAAAAAGTGCTTTTCTCAATGGAGAACTAGAAGAAGAAGTATATGTAGAACAACCTCCTGGTTTTATTGATCCTGTTCATCCCGGATTTGTATACTATCTTCTCAAGGCACTTTATGGATTAAAACAAGCACCTAGAGCCTGGTATGACACTTTGTCTAAATTTCTGATTGAGAATTACTTCACAAGAGGTACTGTTGATAAAACTCTCTTTCATAGGAATGTAAATGGCTCTATAATTCTTGTTCAAATCTATGTAGATGATATTATCTTTCGCTCAACTAATGAAAAACTTTGTTAAAAGTTTGCTAAGTTGATGCAGAGTAAATATGAAATGAGCATGATGGGAGAACTAACCTACTTTCTTGGCTTGCAAATCAAACAAGTTAAAGATGGTATTTTCATAAATCAAACCAAATATATTTCTGATTTATTAAAGAGATTTGATTTAAATGAATGTTCCTCTGCAAAAACTCCCATGGCCACTGTAACTAAACTTGAATTAAACACTAAGGAAGCGATAGTTGACATTTCAAGTTATAGAGGCATGGTTGGCTCATTACTTTATTTAACTGCAAGTAGGCCAGATATAATGTTTGCTACATGTCTTTGTGCTAGGTTGCAAGCTGATCCTAGAGAATCTCATTTGATTGCAATAAAAAGAATATTCAAATATCTCAAAAGAACTCCAAATCTTGGAATTTGGTATCCTAGAGATTCTGGATTTGATCTAATTGGCTATTCAGATGCAGACTATGCAGGTTGCAGAATTGACAGAAAAAGTACAACAGGCTCCTGTCAATTTCTAGGAAATAAGCTTGTGTCATGGTTCAGCAAAAAGCAGAATTCGGTTTCTACATCTACTGCAGAGGCTGAGTACATTGCAGCTGGAAGTTGTTGTGCACAAATTTTATGGATGAGGAATCAACTACTTGACTATGGGTTCAACTTGAACAAGATTCCTATTTTTTGTGACAATACAAGTGCCATTGCTATAACAGAAAATCCTGTGCAACATTCCAGAACCAAGCATATTGACATAAGGTATCACTTCATTAGGGAACATGTAATGAATGGTACAGTTGAATTACATTTTGTCCCTAGTGAAAGACAACTTGCAGACATTTTTACCAAACCACTAGATGAATCTACTTTCAATAGATTGGTCTGTGATTTAGGTATGCTTAATTATATTTAATCCTTTAAATGTCTGACAAGTTATGTATTAATATTAATTGTAGCCATTGATTATGTTAAATTATTGATTCTTCAATAATCAACTGATAAACATTTTTACATATCGATGGATATCTGAATCTGTTGACAGATAAATATATCAATTAATGATATATTTATTTATCGATGGATATCTGAAGCTGTCAACAGATAAATATATCAATTGATGATATATTTATTTATCGATGGATAAATGTACCTATAGATGGATAAGATTGCTATCAATCGAAGACCTGGAATTTGATTGGTCCATGTCATCAGTCGATCTGTACAAAATTTAGTCGTTGATTACTTATTTTATCAATTGATTAATACGTATATTCATGTATGTATAATTGTCGATTGCCAAAATAGGTAACTTTTACCTTTCATTTTCTTTTAACGGTCGATTAAGTTCTATTTTGAGTAAGAAATTGATTGAGAAATTAGTAAATATAAATAGTGAGATTAAAACATTGTTCATTCTTACTTACATTTTTACTAACAATTTCTCTAACTCTTTCTCTCTCTCTCATTCTACGAACTTAATCACAACCCTCTGTCTCTCAGTACTCAACTCTCCCAATATCTTCAAAGCTTTTGTACTACTAATCTTCTACTCAAGGAAATGGCATCTTCATCCAAGAAAATCTCTCAAGCAGGGTTCATCTACGAATTGAATAATTTTGTGGCCTACACGGTTGTTGAAGAGGCTCCAAAGGAATTTCATCCATTGATGCAATTCCTGGAAAGTGGCAAGATACAGAAAGCATTGAAGGAAGCACCAACAATAATCTGCAATTTGGTGGAAGAATTTTGGTCCTCTGCAGAAGTTGCCGATGACTTCTCGAGCATCAAATTCAACTGTAAAGGACAAGAGTACATTCTTACTACTTTAATTTTAAATGAATGTTTAGATTTGCCTGTTAATAATACTGATAATGTTCCTAGTGAATCAGATATTAGAAACATGCTTAGGGCTGTTAATTATGCAAATCCTGATATCAATTTAGGACAAGTAGTTAGAAAACACCTTAGGAGAGAATGGTCTTATTTCTTTGATGCAATAATAAAATGCTTTAGTGGTAAAATTAGTAATTTTGATGCCATAACTTCAAGCATGCAACAGATAACATATAGTGTTTTGTTTGATGAATATCATGATTTTTCTTCTATATTGTTATCTGAAATTGCTGCTAAGTTAGGAAAGAAGCATGATAGATCTAATCATATATACTATGCTAGATTTATCATGATTATAATTAACCACTTGGTCAAAGAAATTGAGTTTTGCAGGGAAACTAAAACCCTTGAGTGCTGGACTCAAAACAAAAGGGTCTTTAAAGACCTGGTAAGGATCAATCTTCACAGCAATGTGGAATTGATCTATCCCCCTTTTGTTCAGGTATTTGTCTCTACTTTAAACTCTTCCCAACCTAATTCTTCTTTTCCTTCTGTGACTATGGAGGGTGGTAGTAATGACCCCAACCCTCCTGCCCAAGTCACACAACCAATCTCTAAATCCAAATCTAAGAAACCAACCTCAATAGGTTCCCAAAAATCTGCTGTTGTAAAAACAAAGAAAAGAAAATCAAATGTTTTGGTAGATAGACTAGAGGAGGAATTAGGTGGTGAGGGAACTGGGGAACATCAAAGAACCCAGAAGGATAAGGAGAGTGAGGGTGTGCAACCTCAGCCAAGCCACTCCACAGTCTCCTAAAAGACTGTGGATGTAAATATGGAAAACACCACATCCCTATTGCCATCCTCTCAAAAGGATGACAGTATTGAAAATAGCCCACAACCAGGGGCATAGAACAAAGTTGGGGACACAAAGTCAAAACCATTTACCCCATATAAGAGGTGAGGAAAGAAAGTCACCTTTGCACTTGGGGAATCACACACTGCAAAACCACAGGAAACTGTGGTGGAGCCTTCACAAAGTCTGTTTGATGCATCTCATATAAATGATGAGATGCAGCCCCATTCTCTTTCAATTCCTATCTCTTCTATTCTTCTTTCCCCATCTCAAACTTCTTCAGAAAATGTTTTGATAGATTATCGAACATTTTCAGATTCTCCTTCTTTGTTTTTCAAGGAGAAGCCAACACTCTCTCCTGAATCTTCTTCTCAGAATTTTCAGGATTCTATTTCCAATATCATCTCAAACATAACTTCACAAATTATCTCAACTGTTTCTTCTCCATCAATTGATGTTCCTTCATCAATTGATATTCAGCCATCGACTGATAAGCCATCGATCGATACTCAAGATCAATCGATGGGTATGCATCAATCGATGAATGTCTCAAACACCACTTCAACTAATATTGTCAATACATCAATTGATGATCAATCAATTGATGTTGCCCAAACACTCTTAGGAATGAGTGAGTTGAGTGAGAGGCAGGATTGTAACCTGGCAAAAGGAGAGGAAGTGAGCAAAAACATTCATATTTTTTCTAGGGATGAGAGTGAAACACTTGAGGGGCCCACCTTAGAAGGTGCACAACAAATAAGTGAGGGAGAGGTGAGATTCCAGGATGAGATCCTGATGCAAAATAGAGAGATGAGTGAGAGTGATAAAATAATTCTTCAATTTGTACAAGAATTGGAAAATGATCTGATGGCAGAAGAAGAAGAGGAAGGAGTAAAGCAGATAGAGGGAGCCTATGATGCAGAAGCTAGTGGGAGTGGAGTTCTTAAGGACCTTGAAGAAGAAATAGATGCTGGTGAATTGGATCCAAGGAATTTCATTCATCCTGATCCTCAATATCAAGGGTTGGCAACTTCAAGTAACAGGACTGCAGAACAACTTTTGGGAATTGAGCATACACAATAAAGGACCAGGAATCTGAAGGAAAGCATTGCCAATACAACAGACACTTGTTATATGGCACCTGAAAAGTTGGAGAGTGATTCTGATGAGGAACCATGGATGAGCACTATTGATGGTTCCTTAGAAGCTGCTGAAACTGAAATTCTGTCTCAATACAGAAGAGCAATGGTGGAAGAAGAAATTGCAGATCCTGCACAAAGAAGAATTGATCACTACATGAGGGACATAATGAAGATCCAAAAGATGACAGTTACAGGAGTAAGAAGGGAACTGGAGATCATCAAGAACTCTATCTCCACAACCAAGGATACAATAGACAGAAGATTGGATGAAAAGTTACCATTCAAAACCATGAATAGCATCAAGGACAAGCTTTTCAAGGAATCCAAGAATTTTGCATCTTTGGAGACAAGAGTAGGGTCTCTAGAGAAGAAAATGGATGATATCCTCAGAAGTCAAAATCTACATTCTTCCATTCTTCAAAGGATTCTTGACAGACTTCCACCACCCTCTTTATTTGATGATAACAAAAAGGGGGAGAATACAAAGAAGAAAGATGATGATGGTGGTGATGGCAAAGGCAGTGGTAATAGGTGGATCTAGAAAGGACAATTCCAGTGGTATTGGCAGTTCTGCACACAGAAGAGATAAAAGCAGAAATAACAGGGATAATCAATCTTCAAAGAGAACTAAGTCATCTAATTCTCCAAAAGATGACTTAGAACAGAAAAAGAGAGAATTCAAGAAGTTTGATGATCTTGAAGCTAGGAGAATTTCTAGGGAGAAAGAAACTCAATCAATGATTGAGAGGGAAAAGAAAAGAATTGAAGATCTAAGGAGAAACACTGAGTTAGTAACAGAGGCAGTAGAAAAAGGAGACTTGGATGAGTTCATTGCTCAAACAAGAAAAATAAATGAAGATGCACAAAAGGCTGCCAAGGAAAGCAACTCAGATGCTGAAGCCTTTTTGTCAGTTGATCAAGAAGCTCTTAAAGAGAAGAAAAAGGGAAAAGCCATAATGATTGAAGAAGAGAAGAAGAGAAAAGAGCCAGTTGGCCAGAAGCTTCTTCAAGAAGCCATTTCAACAGGATTGTCAGATGCTGTAAAAAGGGAAAAGAAAATGAGGAGATAGCAAGGCAAATGGAATTGGAATGGAAAATGGAGGAACAATTAATAGACCAACCACTGAGGAAAAAGAGAAAAGTTTCAATGGCCAAGAAAAGGCTAGGGTCTACTCAAGAAATAGTGGTTCAGGAAAATCTCCAGGGTCAACAAGAAGAAATCAAGGAGGAAGTCACAATTGAAGGATACAATTTGAAGGGAATACCAGTAATCAATGAAAAGGGATTAATTGGAGTAAGGACTCACCCTGCAACCTCTAACCATGAAGAATCAATGAGGTTGGAGTATGAAAATGGAGTAAAAATCCTCTACTCATTAAAGGTGATAATGAAGCAAAGCTACAATGTCTTAAAGACTATTTTTCCTTTACTCAACAGAAAGTACAAACTCAACATAACAATTGCTCAGGAAATTCAACAGCAAATTTTAAGGTTAAGGAGATCCAAGGCAGAAGCTGAACTTGATTCACCTCTGAAGATATGGAAGTCACAGGTCAAAAAGGTAGTGTTGGAGCCAAAGTATGCCATGATTTTTACAGATACAGAGGGCAACACAAAGTTCTTTGATATCTGCAAATATTTGGGCAAAATCACAGATGAAGAAATACACTATCTTATGAGGCAACTTTGAGAAACTGACAGAGATGAAGCAATCTTGAGAAGTTCTTTCATGAGGCAATTAATGGAAAATGCAGAGAAGGGAAGGAAGATAAAATAAGTAAATTATGAAGACACTGAAGCTGCTTGCAGGAGTTATCTATCAATATGGTACTTCCAAAACTAATGTGCCAATTAAATTTCTTGATTTTATCTAAATGTAAATTTTTAAAGTTTTTTTGTTATCATCAAGTAGATTTATGCCTGTAAATAACACAGACACAAATATGGGGAGATTGTTAGGATTCTATATGTAATTTGATGATAACATTAATCTTAGAATCATAGAAATTTAGTTTGATGTAACTGATCAATTGATATGAAAGTTATAAATATCAATTGATCAGGAAACCATTTATCAGTTGAAGTGTTTATATGAATCAACTGATAATTTGGATTGTAGCATAGGTGTACTTAGTCTATTTCAATCGATAAGGTGTAAATCAATTGATATTTTATTCATCAATTGATGTTGGAGTCGATTGATATAGATCATCAATTGATGTGTGAATTAAACTGTTAAATTGTAATTATGTGAAGACAGGAAATTACACAAGTGAAGGATGATCAATTGATATTGAAGCATCGATGGATGAGGGATCAATCGAAGAAGCCAAGTCAAGCATTGAAGACCATCAACTGATGTGAAGACCCATCGATTGATATATCGATTGATAACATCTATCAATCGATAAGTCATCTTTTATCAATCGATGGATATAAAGATCAATCGAAGAAGAACATCAGTTGATGGATTAAAAGATGGATCAATCGATATGCTTAATAGAAAACTATCAATTGAGTGTGACAACACACAGAAAGAATATCTGCTGAAGATCCAGAGAACAAAAGCACACCTATGGAAGACAGTCTAGAATGACTGTGAAGACTCAATCAGAAGCTGTCTTTTTAAACCTTTTTTTAAAAGAAATAGGTAGAAGAAAGGCAGGTAGAAACAATCCTAGATTAGGTATTGTAAAAGTACACTTGTGTTATAAAAACAAGTGTAGCAGCATTTTTAGAAAACAAGCAAGTTAAACAAATTCAAGAATCTACTGTTCAAGCTTGAGAGCACATTTGTAAGAACAGTTGATTCGTTTTCTAATCTTGTAAAAAAACGCAGCTAGGTTTCTTTTAACCTAGAAAATTGAGCAAAAATATACACTGATGGAAAAATCAATCCATCAGTAATTTTAAAACTCTTTGCTTAATTTACTTTTTAGTCTTAAATTGTTCCAACATATTCTCACTAAGTCAAATCCTCAAGAACAAATATTATAACATACGAAAAAGTTTTAATATTTGTATTCAACCCCCCTTCTACAAATATTGACATTGTTCTTAAGGAATAACACAGCTTACACAACATGGGATTGTCACGGGGAGAATGAAAGGTTGCCGGTTGATATTGGAACAAGTTCCAGAAATGTTGGTGCTGCGGGTGATGATATTTATGATGCACACGAAATGCTTAGAGATTTTGCCGATGCAAATAGACATTTTGAGAATGTTGAAGAAGAACCGAATGCAGCAGCAAAAAGTTTTTACAACATGCTGGACAGTGCTTCTGAACCAATTTAGCTAGATAATACTCGATACACAACATTAGCATTTGTAAACAATTTTCTCCAATTCAAGCACAAACATGGTTGTAGTAATAAGGGATTTGATGAGTTGCTTGAACTCATTGGATCAGTGTTACCTGAAGATCACAATTTGCCTCGGAGATACTATGATGTGAAGAAATTGGTAAGCGGGTTGAATATGGGATACGAAAAGATTGATGCATGCGTGAATGATTGCATGTTATTTTACAAAGAAGATAATGGAAAAACAAATTGTGACATATGTAATGAAAGTCGATACAAGGATCCTAAGAAAAAACTGATCTCGAGAAAGATTTTACGATACTTTCCTCTAACAATGAGACTGCAACGATTATTCATGTCCGAGAAAAATGCCAAATATATGACCTGGCATCACGACAGAGTTGTAGTTAAAGGTCAATTAAGCATCCAGTTGATGGAGATGAATGGAAACAATTCAATCGTAGATTTCCGGGATTTGCAAAGGAAACACGGAATGTCAGGATAGGACTTGCAAGTGATGGTTTTGACCCTTTTCGTGATACACACGCAAAGGAATGTACTGTGTGGCCCGTGGTAGTTGTTGTTTACAACCTTCCCCCCATCTATGTGCACAAAAGCTCCATACATGTTTATGCCAAAGGTAAGGTTTGATTATTCATATCTTGAGTTGAGCTAGTACAAACATGTTATTATAATGTTGTTCCCTTAATAAATTTAAATTGCATCAGTTTTTCTTTTCATTTAGAAATTGATTTTCATATATAATAGTGCGTGTAATTATTTTGATATAATGGTGCATTTTGTTTTGTTTCTGTAAATTTTGGAATCAAAATTTATTTATGAGATTTATGAAGAAGTGCATAGTTAAAGAATAGGTGTACCTGCTAATTAATTTATAAAAAATAAGTGACATTCTTGTTGTTGCATTCTTCAGGGACTAAACGCATTTTGGTACTAGCAGCGGAGGAAGGGGAAATGACAGGTTTCCATTTGGTACTAGCAGCAGAGGAATGGGAAATGGCAAGTTACCATCTGGTACTAATAGCGGAAGAAGGGGCAGAGGAATGGAAATGGGAATGGGCAGGGGAAGATGAAGAGAAGGGTCCAGGGGAAGAGGAAACAGAGAGGAAGGGGGGATGGACAGTGAATATGGTTGTGTGGAGATAATGAAAACAGTGGCAGAGATGATGATGAGGAGGAGGTCGAAATTATGCTTGAGAGACTTCAGCGCAATGCTTCGCAAGGTGATCATAATAAGAGACCTGTAAACGGGGTCAAGCTTGGAACAATTCACTTTATCGATGGACGGTAATATAAATTGATAATTTTTTTGTAGAAATTGTTCTTGTCATGTTATTTGATATTTGACATTTATATCTTTTTACTTATTGCAGTATTGTTGAGCTTAGTCATAAAAAGACTCTGTTGGCCATAATTCAAACTCTTTGGGACAAAGATACCATAAATACTAGTGGTCAAACAAGGGAAGCTTTTCTGGATAGTTGCGCAGTAGATTTTAAGGTAGATAATTACTAATTTGGTACATTTTAGCATTTTCATGATCATAATGTGCATTGAGCCTTGTATATATTTTTCTGGCAGGTGTTCTACAACTATGAATGTCCAGAGCAAGAAGGAGATAGATATGTTAAAGCTCATGTACATAGTAATTGAAAGCAACTTCTTAGTAAGGAAAGAACTCGAGCTGATAATAGAGTGGAGCTAGCCAAGAAACTAGGTTATTATTATACGAGATATCAGGTGAGGCCACATTATTTCTCGGAGGATGCATGGGAGAACATTCGTAAGCATTGGGAGACTGAAAATTTTCAAAAGGCTTCGGAAGTTGAGAAGCAAAATCACGTGAAATTGGACTTTGGTCACAAAAGTGGGGCCATTCCATTCAGTGTGAGGCTATGGGTATATTCTGATCACCCATCTCTTTCCTCTTCTATTTTTGAATTAAATTATGTATTTTACAGAAACCTTTATTGGTATGAGATTACAAGTTGATAGAAACTAATTACCAATTACTAGTACTTAAATTCACATTATAAAGAAGAAATAGAAAAATGATGAGTCAAAAGCACTTGTGTTTTGTGTTTGGTTTTGTACATATTAAGAGGAGATTAGTATTTAAATTAATTTATTTGTTTTACTTTTATATTCCATGTGATTACATTAAGAGCAAATTAATAGTGCGTATAAATTAAGAGAAAATTAAATTACAATTTACATATTCTGTCTTGTAGGAGTTGAATGCTAAATTGGAGACACATATGACTGATCTCGAATTTTTTAAGTATGTCTACAATATTGACGAGCCAACAGTGGAGAAAAAATGGTTTGTTGCAAAATTTATTTATACTCCATTACAAATATGTATTTGTATATATCTCATTGTATCTTAGTCACTTTTTGTTTGTCTTGTTTCTTATTTATTGTTTAATTTTAGGAAGCTTTAGAGGCTATGAGGAGCTCTGAATAACCCCTCGAGGCACCTCTATCTTCTACTAGCCATAGGAAACGAGAATTGTGTCTCACTTTGCAGGCCAGGAAGCCAAAGAAAGGACAGGTCATCTTATACCCTCGACACACTTTATCAGAATTAATGGGATCGGATGAAGCAACAAAATGGACCACCTCTAAGTCCACTCAATCTTCTCAAACCACTATTCCGGATACTGCATACACGATTATTCGGAGGGTCTTATCAGAGGTGACTAACATGGTCAAGTCTATGGAGGTCATGATTCTGGTGCCACGTGCCCAAATAAATGAAAAGTTGGAGAACTTAGTCACTGCTGCTTTTTTGGACAGAGCTAATCCGCTACAAAATTCATCATGGGATCAGTATATGCGAATTGCGGGTGAGGTTATTGGTCAAGTGATGCAGAACTTCGAGAAAGTTATTGTGGAGGTAATATAAACTCTATATATTATGCCCTTTTAGATCTGTTATAAGAAAATATGTTAAATTCAGATAACTTGACTAGTTTCTGAATATAGTTATGCAGTGGATAATTGAGAAACAATGACATGAATGTAATCGGCTGATATTTTTTATATATAGATATACTTATGCATTTAGTGTTTAAATATATATAGTTGCCATTTGCAAAAAGACCAAAAGCTATTTAAGTAGGAAAGAGATAAAACTGGACATGTAACAAACAGTTCTGCATCTTTCATTTAATTCTTAACATTTTAAATAATTTTATACTATATATCTTTTCTTTTTATAGGATAATTTGCAAGAAAAATTTCCACCCAAGGATGGGTTCTTCTTATTAGATAACGATGATGACGACATAATTTTGAATCACTATCCGCTTTACGAAGATTGATTAAGTCGAAGACTAATTAATCACCTTATATATTATGAAATATTTTGGTACTGCTAGTTGTAAGCAGTTTAAATATTATGAAATCTTTTGGTACTTGTTATAAGCTATCTATGGGACGAATATTTATTAGCTTAACTTTTGTGTAGTATTTTGGTACTTAATATGAAAGTTTTAAAGGATTTATGGGACAATGTAGCTAGTCCCTGAATTTGAATGTAATTTAAATATGTTGGTGTAGTACTAATGTCTTTTATCATTAAATTTTGTCATGCCTCTCTTATAATATGATGTATGTTATGTTATATTTGAATTTTTTGAAAATGAGTCTCTGAACAGTTAAGAAACAAAAAAAAATATACGAACATTTTTTCAATGTTTTTTAAAAAAGGTCATTTAAAATTGACCGAATTTAGTTAAATTTATTGGCTCAAAAATTATTACTTCAACTTATTTTCGACGGACAAAATGCGGTCGATTTTAAATCCAAATTGGAGGGAGTTTCAATTTTTAGCCAAATTTTTGAGATATAAGTGTGAATTTTGATTTTTGATAAAAGTGACGGGATGCCCGGTCGCTTTTCTATAAAAGTCACCGAAATATTTAATTTTCACCAGCTTAAAAGTGACAGGATGTGGTCGGTCGAATTTATATGAAAAGTCACCAAAAGCAGTCGATTATAATTAAAAGTTACCGATTTTTGTCCATGACTTTTAGCCTTTTTATGTTGTAGTGTACGTTACAACCGAAGAGTTTACAAACTCAAGAAACATTAATCTCTTTATCCGAGCAAGAACTAGTTGATTGTGATACTAGCGGCGAAGATCAAGCCTGTGAGGGTGGTCATGGACAACGCACTTGAGTTCATTCAAGTAAAATACTAGTACGTCATTATACATAATATTTTGTGATTTAGTTAATTTATTAATATAAACATGTCATCAAATTGAAGTCTAAAATGGTTCACAAATTTATTACTTCTAAAATTAGGGTATATTAATTGCTTATGTTAATTAATAATTTCGTTTAAGATCATATTTTATATTTTATAAGTGAGAGCGAAAAGAAATGGTCATGCATTATATCATCTTAAGATTGAGATTGAATAATAATATTAATCCTGATAAAGATAAAATAATAATATTATTTCTCTTTATGGTATATATATATTACATTATTATAATGATAAATTGTATATGAAGGTCAAATTATATTATTAGAAAAAGAAAACTATTAATTGTGAAAGATTTCTTTCTAAAAAATCTATTACCATTATTCATTTAAATATAGAATTATTAATATTGTTCTCTGCCTAATCTTACTTTATAATTTTTTTTCCAATTCAAATTATTGGGTTAGCGCGTTTTGCAACAGGTATTCAAGTATTATAAATAGGATGCTAGCTAGAGTGAAGACACATTCTCATCTTTCACCTCTACCATGTATATTGTTTGGCTCATAACATCCCATTAGTCTCGTAGCCATTGAAAACTATACATTTGTTCTCAAACTCAGAATATGGAACCATATCATATATTAACTTTACAGGGTGATATTATCAGTATGATCTTCTCCTTCATAATTTTTGATAGTTTTCAGGACTTTATTAATCTTTTCTTGATTTGGGAGCGATGTTAGACAAGAGACCATGTCAAATATGTTATAGAGAAAATGGAGTGGGAAAAGATGTACGAGTTGGCCGACTCGCGGCATGTTTAATATTTTTATAAATAATTGTGTACACCTCAATGTCATGCAAGCCAAATTTTTGCAATCCTGTAAAGCTTTGTTCCAAAAACATGTTGAAAACCATCTTACAACTCTCTCCCAAAAGTAAACATTTCAGTTTCCATCTTACTTTGCCTTCTTAGTATTTAAAGCAATTTATAGAACATTTTCCATTTATGTCACTGTAAGAGAAATGTTTCAAATAATCAGCATCCCACATCTGAGAATGAAGGTTGCAAACTGTTACGGATCAAAATCAGACGAATTTAATGTGTAATTACTGCTAGGGTTTGAGAGAGAGCTTCAAGCTTTTATGACTGCGTTAACGTTTCGTGACTATCTCGGGTCCTCGTTAACTGCCTACGTATCTCAGTTCGTATGAGAATCAAGCCAAAAATGTAGTTCTAATGTTGAGGGGTTAGGCCCTTTATATAGGCATATGAGGGCCTTGGAATCAAACTAGAGTTAGGAGACTTGGGGGCCAAGTCTCCTAGTGATATGAGGTTGTTGCAACCTCTTAGGACTGAGAGTTCTTGTTAGACTCTGATAGGTGTAGTCTTATCCTTGTGATAGGATATCCATAGATGAGGGGCCTCGTGGGTCTCTTCTCATGTTTGGGCTGCTAGATCCTTCTAGGATTTGGGCCTTCAATAGGCTTCTTGAGCCTTTACTGAGCTTTTATTAATTAATTACGAAATTAATTAATGGCAAAGGCTTAATGGGCCTATGACTCTAACAGAGCTTTGTGGGCCGGACTTACAAATCCAGTTGATCCTAGGATTTATTTTCCTAGTTCGTTTCTGGGGCCCAAGCTTTTGGACCATATCAGGTCTAATAATAAATGCTGTATTTATTACTTTTTCAGGGCTATTTTTACCCATATCATTTGCCCCCCAGCTTTTGGGAAAACTTCGTGAATTTTCGTAAAAGTTTCACAAAGGGTTTTAAGTGCCTTACCGGGCTTTTGACTTATTTTAGTCAACCTTATTATCTGGGCTCAAACCTTGTATTGTTAATTCTTCTAAAGAATCAACATCATATAAATTGGTCCCCCAAGGATATCAAACTTATAGAAAAATGAGAAAATTTTTAAGATTCATACTATTTCGACCTCGAATGAGGTCGATTTCGATCTCAATTCCCCCTCCAAGTCGATGGGACTCAAGGTCGATTTGGGCTTCTGTCATTCTGACAATTTCGACCTGGATTGAGGTCGAAAATGACCTCAAATTCTACTCCAGGTCGGTTCTTGGAATCGAGCTCGAATTCGACTTAGATCGAAGTCGAATAACACATAAATTGTGCCTCCTGGTCGATAGGAGGTATTGAAGTCGAACTCGATTTCGATTGAAGTCGAATATACTAGCAAAATTACATTGAGGTCGATCATGTGATTTGAGGTCGAATTCGACCTCGATTGAGGTCGAATTAGACTTGAAAATCCCTTGAGGTCGATTTCGACCTCGAATGAGGTCGATCATGTGATTTGAGGTCGAATGGGCCTTCATGGCTATTTGATGTTAAAAACGAGACTGAGGTCGTTTTCGACCTCGATTGAGGTCGAATTAGGCCTCAAAATTCCTTGAGGTTGAAACAAATAAGGGTGTCGCTTTCGATCTCGATTGAGATTGAATAAGCCTTCATGGCTACTTGGTCAAAAATGAGACTAGGTTCGATTTTGACCTCGATTGAGGTCGAATTAGACCTCAAAACCCTTTGAGGTCGAAACACTTTAGGGCCTCAAGGCCTGTTAATTTTCGACTAGGAATGAAGTCGAATTAGACCTCAAACCCCTTTGAGGTCAAATCACTTTAGGGCCTCAAGGCCTATTAATTTTTGACTAGGAATGAAGTCGAATTAGACCTCAAACCCCTTTGAGGTCGAATCACTTTAGGGCCTCAAGGCCTGTTAATTTTTGACTAGGAATGAAGTCGAATTAGACCTCAAACCCCTTTCAGGTCGAATCACTTTAGGGCCTCAAGGCCTGTTAATTTTTGACTAGGAATGAAGTCGAATTAGACCTCAAACCCCTTTGAGGTCGAATCACTTTAGGGCCTCAAGGCCTGTTAATTTTCGACTAGGAATGAAGTCGAATTAGACCTCAAACCCCTTTCAGGTCGAACCACTTTAGGGCCTCAAGGCCTGTTAATTTTCGACTAGGAATGAAGTCGAATTAGACCTCAAACCCCTTTGAGGTCGAATCACTTTAGGGCCTCAAGGCCTGTTAATTTTCGACTAGGAATGAAGTCGAATTAGACCTCAAACCCCTTTCAGGTCGAATCACTTTAGGGCCTCAAGGCCTGTTAATTTTCGACTAGGAATGAAGTCGAATTAGACTTCAAACCCCTTTTAGGTCGAATCACTTTAGGGCCTCAAGGCCTGTTAATTTTCGACTAGGAATGAAGTCGAATTAGACCTCAAACCCCTTTCAGGTCGAATCACTTTAGGGCCTCAAACCTCCAGTGGTCTTAGATCATGGGCCTTTCTCCTTTGGTTATTGGGCTTCAGGGCTTATTGACCATGGGCCTTGACTGGCCCAACTTCTAGATCCTTCTTCTTTGTTCTTAGAAGCTTCTTTTCTTTACTTGCTTTTATTTATTCTTTTTGTGGGCTTTTGTTCATGGGCTTTATCACATGAGCCTTTCACATGTAGTACCGGTTAGTATCCCCTATAACGGTACCATGACTTGAAACGCCGGTAGAAAGTGGAATTTGGACGGGTAGGTGACCGGTTGAGGGTAGTATAAGAGTGAAGTGAGGGGCTTCACTTCCCTCACCTCTCATTTCTCATTTGTCAAATCCTCAAACTCTTCTACAACTTCGAGCTCTCAAGCCTTCAAGCAATCCCAGCTTCTAATACTCTTGAGGATACACAGTAGCTCGAAAATCCAATGGCTGACAAGAAGAACTCAAGGCTGGCTGCTATGAATGTGGGGTTTGCGAAGAGAGGTAAACCCCTTCGACGCATCCCAATTTTTTCTTCTTATATGTCTTTAGTCGATATGATAAACCAAAGGGGGGACGAGTACCCTAGCCTGTCCCATTTAGACTCCTATAGTCGGAGTAATAAATTTTTAGAAGCTGATGTAGTAGAAGATTACAACCGTCTTTTCAATTTCCCTCCTCGTTTTACTATTTCATTAGCAGGGCCTGGTGACAGGACCTGTCATTGGAATCCTTCTAAATTATGTGTTTACGTAGATGCCTTGTTAGCGGGGCTTAGGTTTCCTTTGCATGAATTTATTCCCCTACTTTTAGCTGATGTTCAAATTCACCCTTCCCAAATCGTTCCCAATGGATGGAGGCTTATCCATTGTTCCATGGTTCTTTGTTTAGAAAAGAAAATAAAGATGACAATCCCTCTTTTTCGTAAAATTTTCCATTTCAAAAATTCTTCTAGCCTTTCCTTAGGCTGGGTTCATATTGCCCATAGGCCAAATAAACCCCACATTTTTGACAACTCATCTATCCCCGACAACAACCTTCATTGAAAGGAACATTTTGTACAAATTTCTTGGGAAGGGGGAGATTGGGGGACTCTCTTTAGGCGCACCTTTGGTCAAGTTGCAGATGGGACCGCTGAATCCATCATGCTCTCACTGGAGGAGCAAAACGCTTATGTTGCGCTTACCCAAGGGGAGACCAAGGTATTATCTTGGGCTCTTCTTGATGAGCGTAGACTAAAAGCCGTGGGCCTATCGAGGGCCTCGAATAAAGGTATAACGTTTTTTGTTCATATTTGTCTCTCTAGCTGCACATTCTATTGCCTTATTATAAAGCTTATGGTTTGTTCACTTTTTCAGCTGCTGCGCAGATCAACAGGTGGACCATTCCACCCGTAGAAGAAACTGGCCGGATGAAGCGGCTAAGGTTGATGAATGACCCCAGACAGGGGAAGGAGCCTCCATCTTTTTTACAGCCTCATTCTGAGCCAACTGAGGCTGGTGGCAGTGAAACTGTTAGAGCACCAAAATCCCTGGCTTACAAGCCGGGCTGGGGATTTAGGAAGTCGGATACCGTGGTTGGCTGCACGGATCATGCTAGGGATTGGTCCCTCCACTCTTTGACTCCTTGTGACTATAAGGATATAGTTTTGGGGCGAGACGAGGAGAGCACCAAAGCTTTGGGTGCGCAAGCACTGGCTTCAGTATGTTTCTTCACTTCTCTAATTTGCACTTTACTTCATTTGCACACACTACTTCTGGCCTTTTACATGTTTTAATGCGGTTTGTTGGTTTTTCAGGCCAACGCCTACTTTCAGGCTTCCCTCCACCAGACGGAGTCGCGGAAGGTTCAAGCGGGGAAGCATAAAAAGGAACTTACTAAGGCTAATGCCAAGGTTATGCAACTTGAGGAAAAGATGGCCGAGAAAGAAGAGCTCCTTAAAAGGGCCCAGGCCGAGATAGTTGAACTCCGTGCAGATACAAAAGCTGTTATCGATAAGTATTTGGGTTCGGAGGAATACCAAGATTTGATGCAACAGCATGACGACCTCCTCTACCCTGCAAACTATACAATTGGGTGGAACGATGCCTTGAAGGCGGTATTGGAGAGGCATCCGGGTCTGTTCGACCCTAAGGTGGACTACAAAAGTCCTCAGTCAGCCGAAGCTTTGAAGCGGTTGATTGATGCTCAAGAAGAAGACACTGAGGGGGACAGCAGTCCTGATGTTAGGCAAGAAAGGGCTCGTGAGCCTAGTCTTACTCCTCCTCGCAGAGTTGTGCCTGAGAGAACTACTCCTGTGGTGACTCCTCAAAAGCCAACAGAAGAGAGTTCTTCGGGAGAAGAGGAAACCAATGAAGGTGAAGAAGGTTCGTCTTCCTCGAGTGGCGAGGATTCTTCGGGAGAAGAAGAGGGGGAGGAGGAGGAGGAAGCGTAGATAGGATTTTTTTTGTATTTATGTTCCCCTTAGGGGCTTTGTAAAGACATTCAGCCTTCGGGCTTTTATTTATGTATTTCCTGCCTTTTTACTTTGTGCCTTAGTTTTGCTTTGTTTTTCGTGTTTAACTTAAACATAAACAACAAATACTCTCGAGGCTTGTAAAAAGACTAAGTGAGAATAACAAGTGTTTTATAGGGAAAACAGATAATATTTCTTGAAACTTGTAATTTGGTATAAAAAACATATCATGCCTCCAAGGCTAATAAATGTCATGCCTCCAAGGCTAATAAATTGATACTCAAACGTTTTGCAAATCAAAGTTAAAATCTAAACGTAGTACTTTCTTAAGTTGGCTGCATTTCAGCTTCTGGGGACTTCGACCCCTTCAAGGGTTTGGAGCTTGTACGCACCTTGTCATGTGACTTCCTTCACTTGGTATGGTCCTTCCTAATTCGGAGCTAGTTTGCCCTTGGGACTAACTCCAGATGCCTCGATCTTTCGCAGGACTAAGTCTCCTTCGCGGAAGAACCTTTCCTTGACTCTAAGGTTGTAGTAGAACGAAGCTTTCTTCTGGCTTTCCACTATCCTGGCATTGGCTTCGTCGCGTAGCTCATCTATTAAGTCTAGAGCCAGCTTCATGCCTTCTTCATTTGTGTCAACATGAAACTCTTGTATCCTCGGTGATGTCTGAGCAATTTCGACGGGAATTAATGCCTCAGCCCCGTAGGCTAGTTGGAATGGCGTAGCACCTGTTGAAGTCCTACAAGTAGTTCTGTATGCCCATAGGATTGGAAGCAACTCGTCAACCCAAGTCCCCTGGGAGCGTTCAATCCTCTTTTTGAGTCCATCCAGGATAATTCTGTTGGCGACCTCGGCTTGTCCGTTTGACTGTGGATGAGCTACTGAAGTAAAGCGTAGTTCAATATTATAATTCCCACAATATTCCATGAAGTCCTTGCTGTTGAATTGAGTTCGGTTGTCCGTCACTAGGATTCGGGGTAGCCCATATCTGCATATAACATTCTCCCAGAAGAACTGAGTCACGTTCTTAGTGTCAATCTTGGCCAATGGCTTTGCTTCTATCCATTTAGTGAAGTAGTCAATGGCGACAACGAGGAACTTTCTTTGTGCACTGGCCATGGGAAACGGCCCTAATACATCCATTCCCCACATAGCGAAGGGAAGTGGGGAGTTTATGGACGTCAGCATCTCAGGGGGGGCTGTCTAACGATGGGCGCAAATCTTTGACAACGATCGCACTTCTTAACATAAGTTTTGGCATCTTTAAGCATCTCAGGCCAATAGAATCCCAGTCTCATGACTTTGTGAGCAAGAGCTCTACTTCCTAGGTGCTGACCACATACTTCTTCGTGAACTTCCCTTAGGGCAGCTTCAGCTTCATGGGGTCTCAAACACTTCAAGTAGGGTATCACGTATGATTTCTTGTAGAGTATTCCTTCTATGAGGGCATACCTTAAGGCCCTTACTGATAGTTTTCGTGCCTCCACGGGGTCGGTTGGTGTTTTCCCCGTTTCCAAGTAGAGCTTGACGGGATCCATCCAACATGCTCCCAGCCCAATCGGGGCTACTAGTTTAGCGTTAATGCTTGGGGTCTTCAAGACTTGGAAATAGACACTGCTAGAGTAACTTTCATTCTCCTCTCTTGGGATGTACTCAAAGTGGCATTCTTCAAACTGTGTGGCTTGAGCTTTAACAATTCTCAAGTATCTTGCCATAGTTTCTTCTCGGGCTTCAAACTCCCCATTTACTTGGGAGATCACTAACCTTGAATCACCACATACCTTTAATTTGTTCACCCTCAGGGTTCTGGCCAGACCAAGTCCAGCTATCAAAGCTTCATACTCTGCTTCGTTATTTGTAGTGGGGAAATCCAACTTGATCGCATATTCAACAATAAACCCATCTGGGCTTTGCACAACTAGGCCAGCTCCACTGGTTTTCGTTTTTGAAGCTCCGTCAAAAAAGAGTAGCCAGTATTCTTTGAGTACCTCCTTTTTTTCAGTTTCTTCAGTTTCTTTGTCCTCTTCCTGCCCCCCGACTTCTTGGTTGGGAATGGTACATTCAACCACGAAGTCGGCTAGAGCTTGAGCCTTGATGGCCGTTCTAGGCTTATACTTGATTTCGAACTCTCCAAGCTCAATAGCCCATTTGATTAGCCTCCCACTGGCCTTGGGGCTGTGCAGTATGTTTCTCAAGGGCTGGTTTGTCAAGACTTCAATGACATGCGCCTGGAAGTATGGACGTAGCTTTCTCGAAGCCATTATCAACGCCAGGGCAAATTTCTCAATCTTTGAATAATTTAGCTCTGCACCATGCAGAATCTTGCTGACATAATAAATGGGTTTCTGAACCTTAGCTTCCTCTCTCACAAGGACAGCGCTCAGGGCTGAGCTAGAGACAGCAAGGTATAGGAATAACACTTCTTCAAGTTTTGGTTTTGCAAGCAGGGGTGGCTCTGCCATATACTTCTTCAGTGCTCCAAATGCCGCCTGACTTTCGTCATTCCATTCAAAGTCTTTGACCTTCTTGAGGGCCTTGAAGAATGGTAGGCACTTTTCTACTGACTTGGATATGAAACGTCCCAGGGCTGCTACCCTTCCTGTGAGCTTTTGGACATCCTTTACCGTCTTGGGAGGCTCAATGTCCAAGATTGCCTGAATCTTGTCGGGGTTCGCTTGAATGCCCCTTTTAGAGACCATCAGGCCTAAAAATTTCCCAGAACCTACACCGAAGGCACACTTGGTCGGGTTCAACATCATCTTGTGGGTTCTCAGAACTTCAAATGCTTCACTCAGGTGCTTAAGATGATCGGTCTTGTCCAAGCTTTTGACTAACATGTCATCAACATAGACCTCCATGGTCTTACCAATGAGGTGTTTGAAGATTTTATTCACAAGCCTTTGATACGTGGCTCCTGCATTCTTAAGTCCAAAAGCCATAACCAGATAACAAAAAACACCAAAGTCAGTGATGAACGATACCTTAGGGATGTCCTCGGGGTGTATTTTAATTTGGTTATAGCCACTGAAGCCATCCATGAAGCTGAGCATCTCGTGCCCAGCGGTGGCATCTATCAACGTGTCTATCCGTGGTAAGGGGAAACAATCCTTAGGACAGGCATCATTTAGATCAGTGAAGTCCACACACATTCTCCACTTCCCATTGCTCTTTCTGACCATCACAGGGTTAGCCATCCATTCAGGGAATTGGATTTCTTCAATAAATCCAGCTTCCAACAACTTCTCTACTTCTTCTTTAATGGCCTCTTGCCTTTCAGGAGCAAAATTTCTCTTCTTCTGCTTGATTGTTGTCCTCCCAGGATTCACATTTAACTGATGCGTTATGAGTTTGGGGTCTATCCCTGGCATGTCGGCTGCTGTCCAAGCAAAGACATATTTGTTATTTTGCAAGAATTGAATCAGCTGCTGTTTCAGGTCCTTTGGGAGTGAAGCCCCAACATAGGTCACTTTTTCAGGATCTTGAGGATCCAGGGGAATGGACTCCAAGTCTTCTGCAGGTTTTCCCCTCCTTTCTTCGTGATCTCTGACATCCATGTCTTCAATAGGGAGAACCTGCCCCCAGTTCCGTCAGGCTTCAAAGCAGCCACATAACAGCTTCTGGCCATCTTCTGATCTCCTCTTTCTTCCCCCACTCCATTCCTAGTCGGGAACTTGAGTTTCAAGTGGTATGTAGAAGCTATTGCTTTGAAGGCATGCAACCCTGTCCTCCCAAGGATTGCATTATAAGTAGTGCTTGCCTTAATAACTAAGAAATTCAGCATTTGAGTGGACATTCTAGGTTTTTCGCCCATAGTCATTAGTAGTTGTATGATCCCCTCGATCCGAGACTCTACTCCATTAAAACCGTATATGGGCATGTTGGAGGGGGTTAGCTGTGAATCACTGTATCCCATTTTCACATAGGCATCATAAAATAGGATGTCAACAGAAGAACCATTGTCTACCAAGACTCTTTTCACAGGAGAATTCCCTATGGTGGGGGTGATTACTAAGGGATCATCGTAGGGGAACCTCACCCCTTCTAGGTCGGAGTCGTCGAAGGTCAACGAGACCTCAGTCCTTGCCCTCTTAGGAGGTTCTCCTACAATGCTCATTACCTCCCGGGCATACGCCTTCTTGGAGTTTTGGGAGTTGCCTGCTGCAGTCGGCCCTCCTGATATTACATTAATCACAGGCCCTCTGGGCTGATTGTTCTTTTCCTTGGGGTCTGAGTCCCTTCGTTTGTCGTTCCTTCTATCGTCTCTAGCACCATCCTTGGTGTATTTTTCCAACTTCCCTCTTCTAATCAGAAATTTGATCTCGTCTTTCAACTGACGACAGTCGTCAGTGTCGTGTCCCACATCCCTATGGAACCGGCAGTATGCGCTCTTATTTCTCTTTTCAGGATCAGTCCTCAGTGGCTTCGGCCATCGAAGATCTTTACCCTTCTCAATGTCCATTAGTATCTGGCTACGGGCGGTGTTTAGCCTTGCATACTCGGTGAACCTGGCACCTCCTTTCTTCTTGGAGTCATTGGCGTCACCATTCTTCGCATACTTGGTATCAACAGTGTACTCGGTATCGCTGGATCGTTTTTTAGAATAGGCGTTCGAGGTCTGAAACCCTTGAGCTTTCCTCATACTTTCCTCAGCCTTGATATACTTTCCTGCTCTCTCTCGGAGCTCATTCATAGTTTCAGGGGCCCTCTTGGCTAACGATCTCCTGAAATTTTTGTCAGCAGTCCCTTGCTGCAAGGCTATCATAGCTACCTTCTGATCTAGATCAGGAACCTTCAAGGCTTCCTTTGTGAACCTATTCATGTAATCCCTCAAGGATTCGTTCTTCCCCTGGTGCATGTTCATTAGCGAAGCTGAGCTCTTTTCATGAGTCTTGCTGCTAATGAATTGACCAATGAAGGCCCTGCTCAGATCCTTGAATGACCTAACAGAGTTCGGTGGTAGACGACTGAACCACCGTTGAGCCATGCCACTCAGGGTTTGGGGAAACGCCCTACACTTGATGGCATCGTTTACAGGCTGTAGCAACAGTGCATTAGAGAACGTGAGAACATGATTTGAGGGATCTCCCGTTCCATCATAGGCCCTGATTGTCGGCATCTTAAACTTCCTTGATATCTTTTCATTCATAATATTCTCTGTGAAGGGGGGTGTGGGATCATCAGGATCTCCAAGCGGCAATAAATCTTGGGGATCAGCCCTAACATGACTTGTCCTTATTTGCCTCGGGGGCTCATCCAAATCTATTACAGAGGTGTTTCTCATCAACTCTCCAGCACCCGCCACTCTGGGGCGCTGTCGCCTTGTCAATGCCTTCTCCAGGTCTTTCCTTAGTCATTGAGCTTCGGCTTCATGAGCGCGTATTCTTTCCTGAAGGTTCAGGGAGTCATTACTTTGAGGCCCTCGGGGCTGCGTACTCCTCCCTCCAAGGGGCTCCTTACCAAGTCGCCTCCTTCGTGGGTTAACATCTTCGTCAGACGACTTCTCATCATCAGTTGAGTAAGGTCCGGAGAAGTCCCGACTTCTTCGTTGTGAGGTATAGTGGGGCAACAGCCCTTGCTCATAAGGGGGCTCGTAGTTCCTTGGGAGCCCATAACGAGGGTCAGGTGTTATAGCAGACGAGACCTGCATAGTAGGAGGAGCAATAAAAGTTGTATGAAGGGGTGGAATTACCTGGAGTGGAGGAGCTGAAGCATGAATTGAGACTTCGGGATTGGAAGGATGAACGACGATGCTAAGGGGTCCAGCACGCCGGGTGCTTGCTTCAGGGTCTTCAACGGAGGTGGTTGGAACAACAGCTTGTTGCTCCTGAGTTGTAATAGGGGGAACAGTGGTGTCGGCACCGGTGTCAGGGATCTCTCCTTCAAGGGTGCTTGCAGTACTTCGTGTTCTTGCCATGGTTGTTATTCGTTTCCCACAGACGGCGCCAAATGTTACGGATCAAAATCAGACGAATTTAATGTGTAATTACTGCTAGGGTTTGAGAGAGAGCTTCAAGCTTTTATGACTGCGTTAACGTTTCGTGACTATCTCGGGTCCTCGTTAACTGCCTACGTATCTCAGTTCGTATGAGAATCAAGCCAAAAACGTAGTTCTAATGTTGAGGGGTTAGGCCCTTTATATAGGCACATGAGGGCCTTGGAATCAAACTAGAGTTAGGAGACTTGGGGGCCAAGTCTCCTAGTGATATGAGGTTATTGCAACCTCTTAGGACTGAGAGTTCTTGTTAGACTCTGATAGGTGTAGTCTTATCCTTGTGATAGGATATCCATAGATGAGGGGCCTCGTGGGTCTCTTCCCATGTTTGGGCTACTAGATCCTTCTAGGATTTGGGCCTTCAATAGGCTTCTTGAGCCTTTACTGAGCTTTTATTAATTAATTATGAAATTAATTAATGGCAAAGGCTTAATGGGCCTATGACTCTAACAGAGCTTTGTGGGCCGGACTTACAAATCCAGTTGATCCTAGGATTTATTTTCCTAGTTCGTTTCTGGGACCCAAGCTTTTGGACCATATCAGGTCTAATAATAAATGCTGTATTTATTACTTTTTCAGGGCTATTTTTACCCATATCACAAACCTTATGAGATTACTTCAAAGTTTCCATAACACTGACCTAGACAACCTAATGCCTATATACAAGTTATGTCCAAGTGCAAGAAATCCGCATCCTTTCAATACAAATGAATGGCCTCCATTTCATGAATATCTTTGGTACTCTCTCTGCAAGGAAGCGATTGATGGGGACTATTACGACAATAATGACTCATGGGAAATAAAACAAATTTTGATAGACGATATATTGGAGTCTGAATGTGAATTTTGTATCATGCAAGTCATTTTGTACAAAATTCTCTGTTGTGGTTCTATACAGTAATGTATGTTATAATTAAATAATACTAATAATTATAAATATATTTATGAGAAAACATAACGATCTTTTATTATTTAAGAACCTAGACATATGATTGTATGCCATCCAACCAGGTACCAGCACTAGAGTTGATAGACTTACATGCATATAAAATTAAACGTAAAATCATACAGAATTAGGTTAATTATATAGACCGGTTGGGTTTGAGTATTAGCTTTTTGCCAAGAAAATAATATCTGCTACGACAAATGGATCAACAAAGACCAGGTGCTTGTTTGATTGCATATGGGTATTGACTTACTTAGGAAGTTATCATATTCGGGTATTTATTACCTATATGAAATTTGTGGGAAGCTAAAAAATTGTTTGGTTGAAAGAATGAAGTTGTATTTCTCAGAAGTTGCAAGTTATAATGGGAGGGGTAGGTAAGCAACTTCCTATACATTGTGCCGATAATGAAACTTTCCAGGAAATACTACTTCCTCTAATATTGTTAACCAAACAACTTTACAAATATCTACTTCCCACGAATTTCAAATTCCTGCATGTATGTCTGTCAACCAAACAATGTCTTGATAACATTCTATTTCCAACAAATATATATATATGGGTCTAGGTAGTAAATGGGGGAGACAAGCATTTGTCCAAAAGCGCTTCTATCGGGATAAAATAAAACTACTCACAATCAATTGGCAATAAGTCAACCATTAGGTGAATTGCTTGGGCCGGACTCCAGAGAAAGTGAAAAGTGATATGCACCATAGCTTTTCCCATTCATTCCTTGGTTCACCTTTGTTTTGAGTGCTGAGATAAGTTCGGTTGGAGCTGCTCTAAGAACCAAAGTATCATGTATGCAGCCTATTAAGTTAAGTTTCATGTGGGACAAGATAAAGTCAAATCAACCCGCAAGCCGGAGAAATTGGCCCTCCTTTTTCTTAAAAGCAAGGACCATGCAGCCTGTTAAGGCCCCTTTGAGATTTTATTAGTAGCAGTGGCTAGGGTTGTTTCCTTCGAAATATGAACTGCGGGTCCCTCACTTCCGGTTCGAAGAAATCCCTCTTTACTAATGAAAACTGTCTCCTTAGAGCTTAAAATTAATCCCACTAATCAGACAAAACTCGGTCAAAAAAGCATTGCCCAGAATTAACATACAATGATTTATTTTTGCTCTCGAAAAATCATGGTCTAATCCAGGCTTAATACAATGGTTTTCAGAACCGTTGGGAAAAAATACTCAAAATTGTGGAGCTTACGCAACTGTTTCTAAAGACTATTGTCTTATTATAATTCATACAATGGAAAATATAACCGTTGTTAAATATTATACAACTGTTTTACAAAAATATTATTTTATTAGAATTCATACAACAGGTCAAATAATTGTTGTTAAATGATACACAACTGTTTTATTATAATATTATTTTATTAGAATTCACACAAGTGTTTTTGATATCATTGTTCGTTAATATGTCATACAACAATTTTTAAAAACGAAAAAACACTTGTATAATTAGCAAGATTTTTTTAAAAATTAAAAAAAATTGATTTCTTTATGAATTTTGATTTTTGTACCCTATAACTTGAAATATATTTTTATTATATGGATATGTATATATTTGAGAATATTAACTACCTATTTTTGTAGTTCGAACATGAGAATGTGTATACTTTTTATGTTACGAGTTATGGGGTAAACAATCACTTGGTGGTAAATCTACAATTATGTCATTATTAAAATTAAAATTAATTTTTTCGATCATCCGACCGTACGGATGTTAAGATCAATATGTATTAGTCATGTATAAAAAAATTAATATATTTTAAATTTGGTTAGAATGTTTTTTTAACAAAACTAGTCAAAATAGTAAACAAACAATTTTCGTCTTATTATAAAAAGGTATTTTTTGTCTTATAGTGTCAATCAGACAATGTATTTCTTTAGCAGTTGTGTTGTACGAGTTAAAAAAACACATCGGTTTTCAATGTAAAACAGTTATAGAATAAAATATTGTATAAAATGAAACGAGACAATGCTTCTAAAAAACCATTGTATTTATTTACTCAAGACAACGGTTTTTAAAAAGAAAAAATCATTGTATAATGAGTTAGATTTTTTAAAAAATTAAAAAGATTAGAATTTTTTATGAATTTTGATTTTTGTACCCTATAAGTTGAATAATAAATTTATAATATTGATATGTATGCATGTATATTGTTTGTGAGTACTAAGTACCTATTTTTGTAGTTCAGACATGAAAATGAGTATGCATTTGTACGGATGTTAAGATATTTCAATATTGGTGCTGTGTAAAAAAAATAGAATTTTTAAATTTATTTTGTGTGCTTTTTTAACAAAAGTATTTAAAGTCTTCTAGAAACATTTTTTGTCTTATTATAAAAAGGTAGTTTTTGTCTTTTACTATTAAATAATTATATTTTTTTTATTTATTTGTTGACCCAATTTTATAAAACTATCAATTTTACAAAATAAAGTATAAATTTAAAAAATTATAATTTGTTAATATCATAAAATCTTAATTAAAATCTTATACCAAATATAAAAAATATTAATTTCATAAAAAGTAAATAAAATTAAGTAAACCCCCCACCCCCTCCCCGTCCCCGTCCCCGTCCCCGTCCCCGTCCCCCACCCCCTCCCCTTTCCCTTTCTTTTTCCAAAATATTCAACTTTCCCCCTAAACCAAATTCCCCCTCAATCTCATCCCTAGATACTTCTTCCCCCCTTTCTTTCTCATTTCAGCTTGGTTATTGCCTTTAATGTGTAATTAATGCTAGGGTTTGGGGGAGTTTTGAGCTTTTATGGCTGCACTAACGTTTCGTGACTAACTCGGGTCCTCGTTAACTGCCTACGTATCTCTGTTGTGTTTAGAGAATCAAGCCAAAACGTAGTTCTAATGTTGAGGGGTTAGACCCTTTATATAGGCGCTTGAAGGCCTTGGAGTTAGATTAGAATTGAGAGACTTGGAGGCCAAGTCTCCTAGTGATATGGTTGTTTAAACCTTGTAGGAATGAGAGTCCTTGTTGGACTCTTCGCACGTTTGGGTTTCTAGATCCTTCTAGGATGAAGGCATTCAACAGACTTCTTGGGCCTTTACTGAGCCTTTATTTATTAATTACGAAATTAATTAATAACAAAGGCTTAATGGGCCTATGGCTTCAACAGAGCTTGTGGGCTGGACTTACAAATCCAGTTGATCCTAGGATTTATTTCCCTAGTTCGTTTCAAGGGCCCAAGCCTATGGACCACGCTAGGTCTAATAAATGAAATAATAAATGTTATATTTATTATTTTCTTAGGGCTATTTTTTACCCATGTCATTTGCCCCCCAACTTTTGGGAAAACTTTGTGAGTTTTCGTAAAAGTTTTACAAAGGGTTTTCAGTGTCTTATCGGGCTTTTAACTCATTTTATCTCGACTTTTTGGGCTCAGGCCTTCTATTATTAATTCTTTTAGAGAATTAATATTAAATAAATCGGTCCCCAACAGACTTTTATTCGTAGCTAATTTGTCAAATAAGGTTCTCGCATTTCTACCCCAAATCGACTAGGATTGAGGTCGAAAATCGACCTCAAAAACCCTCGAGGTCGAATTGATGCCCTGAGGTCGATTTCGATCTCAGTTGAGGTCGAATAAGGTCTCAAAGACGTTCGAGGTCGAAACCTGTATCTGAGGTCGATTTCAACCTCGATTGGGGTCGATTTAGACTTCAAAATCTCTTGAAGTCGAACTGCGTGATTGAAGTCGATTTCGACCTCGATTGAGGTCGATTTAGGCCTTCATGGCTTTGGCTTCATTTCGACCTCGATTGAAGTCGAATTATGCCCCGAATATGCATCGATGTCAATTATCTTCCTTTTCTAATCAATTTTCATGATTTCGTATCACCCACAGGTGTTTCTGTATACTCCCCAAATATTTTGGGGATCATATGGTGCTCACAAGTATTTTTCGTAATATTCCTAATAATTTTAGAAATTTTTATGTACTCACAGGTATTTTTCGTAATTTTTCCTAATAATTTAGGAATTATTATGTATTCACAGGTATTTTTCTTAATTATTCCTAATATCTTAGGAATTTTTGTGTACCCACATGTATTTTTCTTAATTATTCCAAATAATTTAGGAATTTTTGTGTACCAACAGGCATTTTTATTAATTTTTATGTACCCACGAGTATTTTTCTTAAGAATTCAGGAATTATTTATGTACCGACGGGTATTTTTCTTAATTATTCCTAATAATTTAGGAATTTTTTATGTACCCACATGTATTTTTTCTAAGAATTTAGGAATTATTTATGTACCAACGGGTATTTTTCTTAATTATTCCTAATAATTTAGGATTTTTTTTTATGTACCCACATGTATTTTTCCTAATAATTTAGGAATTTTTTATGTACCCACATGTATTTTTCTCAATTATTCCTAATAATTTAGGAATTTTTTTATGTACCCACGGATATTTTTCCTATTAATTTAGGAATTTTTTAGTACCCACGAGTATTTTTCCTAATAATTTAGGATTTTTTATGTACCTACGGGTATTTTTCTTAATTATTCCTAATAATTTAGGAATTTTTTATGTAATTTTTCCATCAGGGATCAATTTGTAATTTTGCATGGCTTGATTTGTCAATTTATAAACTTCAGGAAAGTAATCGTCAACTTTCAAACTTCAAGGGAGAATTCGTAAATTTATAAACTTCAGGGGGCTATTCGTATATATTACGTAACATGGGTGACCTTTATGTAATTTGGCCACCCAAATGTGTTTCTCTCTCCCCCGACCTCATTCGAGGTCGAATAAATGGGTGAAAACAGGTCCAGGTCGAAGGCAGCTTCGAGGTCGATTTTCGGCCTCATTCGAGGTCGATCAATTAATTTTTTTTTTTTAAAACTTTCCCAAATATCATTAATAAATAATGATATTTATTTTGGAATAATTTGATTTTGAATTTGGAGGTGTCCCACTCGGATAAAATGAGGTGTCCCACTCAGATAAATTTAATTCAAATAAAGTCCAACCCGGATATTACTATTATTATTATTATTATTAAATAATAATAATTTATATTTATACCCAATTAATTTTTGAATAAATATTTCCTCGATTCAGGGTGTCCTACTCGGATAAAATGGGGTGTCCCACTCGGATAAATTTTATTCAAATAAAGTCCAGCCCAGATATTATTATTATTATTATTAAATAATAATAATTTATATTTTTCTATTCTTGTAAACCTGGATTGAGGGGTCTCATGCCTTATTTGGGTGACTTGAGGGGTCTCAAACCTCACTTGACAGACTTGAAGGGTTTCAAACCTCATCTGACTGACTTGAGGGGTTTCAAACCTCGTTTGAGCTGTAGGTCAAATAGACATGGATTGAGGTTTAATAAACCTCAATTTCAAGCCCAGGTTGAATTTGATTAGCTTGAGGGGCCTCAGGCCTCGTTTGACTTGAGTGGTCTCAAACCTCGTTTGACAAACTTGAAGGGTTTCAAACCTCGTCTAACTGACTTGAGGGGTTTCAAGCCTCGTTTGAGCTGTAGGTCAAATAGACCTGGATTGAGGTCTAATAAACCTCAATTTCAAGCCCAGGTCGAATTTGATTAGCTTGAGGGGCCTCAGGCCTCGTTTGACTTGAGTGGTCTCAAACCTCGTTTGACAAACTTGAAGGGTTTCAAACCTCGTCTAACTGACTTGAGGGGTTTCACGCCTCGTTTGAGCTGTAGGTCAAATAGACCTGGATTGAGGTCTAATAAACCTCAATTTCAAGCCCAGGTCGAATTTGATTAGCTTGAGGGGCCTCAGGCCTCGTTTGACTTGAGTGGTCTCAAACCTCACTTGATAGACTTGAAGGGTTTCAAACCTCGTTTGACTGACTTGAGGGGTTTCAAACCTCGTTTGAGCTGTAGGTTAAATAGACCTGGATTGAGGTCTAATAAACCTCAATTTCAAGCTCAGGTCGAATTTGATTAGCTTGAGGGGCCTCAGGCCTCGTTTGACTTGAGTGGTCTCAAACCTCACTTGACAGACTTGAAGGGTTTCAAACCTCCTCTGACTGACTTGAGGGGTTTCAATCCTTGTTTGAGCCGTAGGTCAAATAGACCTGGATTGAGGTCTAATAAACCTCAATTTCAAGCCCAGGTCGAATTTGGCTTCCAAGGGGCTGAATTGAGGTCGATGTGTCCTTCAAGGTTTGACCTCCCATAGACCTGGACCGAGGTCGATGAGCCCTACAGGGTTTGACCTCCCAAAAACCTGGATTGAGGTCGATGAGCCCTATAGGGTTTGACCTCCCATCGACTTGGAATGAGGTCGAACTAACACTCATTTTTCCTCCCAGGTCGAAATGTCTTACTGAGATTGTTTTCGACCTCGTTTGAAGTCGAATTAGGCCTCAAATTCCTTTGAGGTCGAAATGTCTTGGGGCCTCAAGGCTCTGTAATCTTCGACTTGGAACGAGGTCGATGAGCCCTAGAAGGTTTGACCTCCCATCGACTTGGACCGAGGTCGATGAGCCCTACAGGGTTTGACCTCCCATCGACTTGGAATGAGGTCGAACTAACACTCATTTTTCCTCCCAGGTCGAAATGTCTTACTGAGATTGTTTTCGACCTCGTTTGAAGTCGAATTAGGCCTCAAATTCCTTTGAGGTTGAAATGTCTTGGGGCCTCAAGGCTCTGTAATCTTCGACTTGGAACGAGGTCGATGAGCCCTACAAGGTTTGACCTCCCATCGACTTGGACCGAGGTCGATGAGCCCTACAGGGTTTGACCTCCCATCGACTTGGAATAAGGTCGAACTAACACTCATTTTTCCTCCCAGGTCGAAATGTCTTACTGAGATTATTTTCGACCTCGTTTGAAGTCGAATTAGGCCTCAAATTCCTTTGACGTCGAAATGTCTTGGGGCCTCAAGGCTCTGTAATCTTCGACTTGGAACGAGGTCGATGAGCCCTACAGGGTTTGACCTCCCATAAACCTGGATTGAGGTCGAATTGTGCTTCCAAGGGGTGGTCTGTCAAGACCTCAATGTCGTGTGCCTAAGAGTATAGACGTAGCTTTTCCGTTTACTACCCGTGTTGGCCATTCATGGATTTTATCTTTTATTCTCGTACCTTGAACCCCTTCAGTACTCGGCACTCTTATTACGTTCATGCATTTTCTTTTGGATTTTTACGTTATGTGCATTGGTACAAAGTTGTTTTCGTGTTTAATAATAACATAACAAGAGAGTTCAAGGATACTAAATAAACTTTCATTGAAATATCTTGAAGTATATCTTCATGTCCAAGAGGGTTCTACCCTTACATAATAATAAGCTATTTCCCACTTGGGGTAACAACTTCTTGGTTCCTAGTGGTTCCATAGAACCTTATTTCTACTTAACAATCCTTCTAAATATAACTCCTGAAGGAGCTTCCTAGTACCTCCACGTATCCGCACCTTCGATCGGGAGTACTTGCCCCCCGACTCCGTAGGACCTTAACGAGGCTACATAACATTTCCTTGCCATCTTCTGATCTCATTTCTCCTCACCAACTCCATTCCTAGTTGGAAATTTAAGTTTGAGGTGGTAAGTTGAGGCAACAGCCTTGAACGCATGTATCCCTGTTCGTCCGAGGATCCCATTGTAAGAGGACACAGCCTTGATCACGAGGAAGTTCAGCATTTGAGTGGACTCATGGGGCACCTGCCCTATAGTCACAGGCAATTGAATTGTTCCATCCACCTTAGACTCGACTCCATTGAACCCGTATATAGGCATGTCAGAGGGAGTCAGTTGAGAGTCGGTGTACCCCATTATGAGATATGCATCATGAAACAGGATGTCTATTGAAGCTCCACTATCCCCCAGGATTCGTTTCACTGAAGAGTTGCCTATCACAGGTATTATGACCAACGGGTCATCATGGGGAAAGTTGACCCCTTTCAAATCAGAATCATCAAAAGAAATTGATACTTCACTCCTTGCACTCTTTGGTGCTTCCCCCACAAGTTATAGAACTTGTCGGGCATAAGCCTTTCTCGAGTTACTTGAAGTCTCAGCCGCTGTTGGACCTCCAGAGATCAGGTTTATTACCGGGCCTCGAGGCTGTATCTTCTTATCACGGTCATCATAATCCCTTCGTTATTCATTATAGTGTCGATTATCATTGTTGTTACTATCATCTTTTTTGATAAACTCTCTGAGTTTTCCCCTTCTGATCAAGAACTCAATCTCATCTTTCAACTGCCTACAATTATCTGTATCATGCCCAACATCCTTGTGAAACTTACAATACAAATTCTGATTCCTCTTCTTAGAATCAGTCCTTAGTGGCTTCGGCCATTGAAGTTCTCTGTCTTTCTCAATGTCCAACAGGATCTCACTTCTTGGTGAGTTTAGCCTTGTATACTCAGTGAACCTAGGCCCTTGGCCAACCGTTCTCGAGGTATAGTCAGAGTCTTTGTTGGTTCTAGGAGACTTATCCTCAACATCATACTCATCCTCGATATCATTCTGATCTTGCTTACGCTTTTTGCTACCCCACTCGTTTCTGAACGAGTTGGTAGTCTTCTTCAAGCTTTCCTCAGCCTTGATATACTTTCCAGCTCTCTCTTGGAGCTCATTCATACTTTCTGGAGCCCTCTTGGCTAAAGACCTCCTGAAGTTCTTGTTGGAAACGACGAAGCTGTATAAATAGTAATCGTGATAACTCAACACTAGAACAGGACAAGTAAATAATACTACGATTACACAGAAATCAGCAAGACATGAAGACAAGGCAAATACAGTGAATCAAGCCATTAGAAGAAGTTTTGAAGTCTACTACAGGTCACTGAAAGAAGTTCATTTATATGTTCATGCCTCAGTGAAGAATAATGTTTAAAGACTTTCAGGGTTTCAGAAGTGTTGAAGATTCAGTATAGCAGTGCCACTAAAAGATTTCAGTGTAACAGCATTGATTGAAGATAGACAGTGTTTGAAGCATAGGAATCTAGAAGAATTGAAGACATGGTAAAGACAAAGGTTAAAGAAGACAGCTACAGTCTTGAAGTTATACTCACTGACAATCAGTGAAGAACAGAGAATGAAGTATTCAAGATTGTAGTAGTAATGAAGACGTTGTCGAAGTACCAGAAAAGATTCTAGTGAAGTTACATTATTTATTAACAGTTAATGTTCGAACCACTTATTGGGAAGCCACATTACCAATTGAACATGGTAATCTATTCAGAAGCAAGTACCCTATCAAGACTAGTCACTTATGAACCAGACCGTTGCATCAAGTGTCAGGACATTGATAGCAAGTTTATGTCAGTAGTAGAGATCCATGTTCAAGAGCTTGTTGAAGAATATTGAAGAAGCTAGGGAAACTTGCTCATAAAGGTTAATCCACAATTAGTCACTAAAGAAAGTCAACATTCGATGAGTGCATATTTGCCAAGGCAAATGTCGATCCACAGCAGATCGAGATGCGGATCGAGATTGATTATTAAAGGTAAAACATTGCAAGGCAAATGTCGATCCACGGCAGATCGAGACGCGGGTCGAGATTTACAATTGAAGTAAAACATTGCAAGGCAAATGTCGATCCACGGCAGATCGAGATGCGGGTCGAGATTTACAATTAAAGTAAAACATTGCAAGGCAAATCTCTGTCCACGGCAGATCGAGATCGAGATCGAGATTCTCACAAATCGAGATCGAGATTCTCATAGATCGAGATCGAGATTTTCACAGATCGAGATCGAGATCGAGATTGTCAACCAAGATCGAGATCAAGATGGGTCCAGGCCTAGATCGAGATGCGGGTCGATATGTAGCATTTAATGTTCAAGGGACAAGTGGCTTATTGTGAACGGTTGATCCAGAGTGGTTGGGAAAGTACTTTTTGTTAACGAGTCCTGATTGGGCCACGTACACAAAAAGGACAAGATCAAGTCTACAAGTCATAGATTACAAAGTAGTATAAATAGAAGTACTTGTGTAACATTTCAAGATAGAGCATAGAACGCAATGTAAAGCAATATTGAGAAAAACACTTGTAATAGAGAGGGAGTATATTCACAGAGCTTAGTATCATTTACTCCTCTCTCTCTTTACTTCTGTTGTACTATTGTAATGAATGTTGTAGCAAATCCTTCAATGAATATAACGATATATTCTTGAAATTCTGTGTTGATTTATTACATAATATTTATTGCTTCTCATTGCTTCTCATATTCCTTAAATCGTAAAAAGTTGTATTCACCCCCCCTCTACAACATATTTGGACCTAACAATTGGTATCAGAGCTTAATGTTTGACATACAAAACATAGATCCTTGTGTTTGGTAGAAGATTAGGGAGTTTTCAAGTCCAGATCTACTTTTTAAGATTTTCTTGAAAAGTGTACTTAAATTAATTAAACAATGAAAACTCGTCCTAAAATTATTTAAATACTCCAAGTGTAATTATTTAGCTTGGGTGTGTTTTAGATAATTGTTGTGAATTAAACTGGGTACTTTGGTTTGTGGTGTTCTTCACATGTTCATCGCTGTTCTTGTAAAGAAGATAAACCCAGCAACTTTTTGATTACCTTTTCTAAAGACATAAAGTGAAAAGGGTGTTATTGGCTTTTGATTGGACAAACTCACTGCACAAAAAGTAATTATCAGAAGACTCTGTACCTAGCACGTGGTTGTTTGGTGAGTTAGGTGAGAAAAGACACAAAAGTCAAAAAGTGTGAAAGTGACAGGCAGTAAATTTCGACCAAGGACAAAAGTTCGACTTGAGAATATCTACTTTGAGAATTTCGACTTGGTGAAATTTTGACGCAGGCAAAAGTTTTGTAGATCGAGATCGAGATCGACTTGCGAAAATGGCTTAAAATATGCTAAGGTAAATCTCGATCTGTCGACATCGAGATCGACATCAAGATGTAGATCAAGACTGACATCGAGATCGACATAGATTTTCTACATAGCCTAGTGTCGGGTACTTAGAATTATTTTTGGTGACCAGTTTTGGAACTTTGATTTATTTAGAGATAATTCAATTTTCTTTTAATTACTACTCAAGTAATAAGAAAAGTTTATTATCTCTATTCTAAATCTATATTAAGATGGCACCTTAAAATCAATTCAAGATTCCAGTGTTCGACCGAGATCACAATGAAGTATGAGTTTTGAGAATGAATTTATTCCGATGGTTGTTGTTCCTGAGCATATGGAAGGAGATGTGATTGTACCACATCGGTCTGAGCCTAAAAAGGGAATGGACTTTTCAGTTGCTAATAAGGAGAAAATAGCTTTCGATACGTTCGTTCAACAAACCTAGAAATAGAGGTCGTCATGGAAGGTACAGCTGAGGTCAGAACAAAACACTTTTACTCAAGATGAAGTATAGCACCTACAAGATCAGAAAAGGAGCAAGCAAAAGATGAAGACACTATGTTGGGTTGAAGTATGAATCTCAAACATTAGTGAGGATGCAGCAAGGGAGAGAATTTGTTGGTGAAGTTAAATGCAAGGATGATTCTAACAGTGATGCACCAAATGGATATCTGGCATCAATGACCAACACTGAAGATGAATCAATAAGCACTTCACAGGTATACATTCTAACTAGTATACGTTTATCTAATTCAGAACTGCATGTTTATTAAGTTTTGAAATGTATTATATTCATGATAGCATGTTAGCATCTTAGGTCTTAAATGCTCAATTGATTGCTAAGAATAAGATTGCATGCTAGGATTCATGAGTTTAATTAGTACATTTTATACTTGATTTTATATGCAGTAAAATGAATATCTAGAATTAGATAGGGTGTTCTAGACGGTTAAGTGTATTCCCAAACATTTGCTGAAACTTGAGTTAAATCTGATATGATTTAATACCTCTGCTAATGTTATGAAAATTGCTAATAGACAAACAGGTCATAGATCAGATTTTATTTGTTCTTAATAGCAAATGACTTGTTAATTGTTTATGTGCTTATTTTCATATGATTTGCTTTTACTCACATAATTGTACTTAAATGCTATATCAGTTCATGTATTGCTTGTTAGGGATAATTGGATAAAAGATGGTAGAATTATCTCAAAGTCAGTAAGTCATGTAGATTCGAAGCTTAATCTAAAACTGACTTAGGTAATTAGAGATAGTTAAAAACGTTAGACAACGACAGAACGGATTAGACAGAATTAGTAATTAATTTGTTAGTTCTTCTATCCATGTGCTTTTATGCAGTGAAGCTGAATATTTACCATGTGTTCTTATTTCCATGCTTGATTAGTTAAATTTGAAAATTCATATCTTAGGACTTGCATAATCTTAGACAAAGCATGTATAAGAGTCACAATAGGGTAAAGACTGCTAGTTCACCTTAAGTTAGGTTGAAATCACTAGTCTCATAGCCTAAAGACTACTTTGTCAAGGCTGCAGTATATGAGAAGTGATCAGTCAAAGATTAGCTTGTGCATATTAAGGTTGAAGCTGTTGTTACCTCTGAAAATATCTCTAACCCATCTGGACTCAATTGAAGTTGAGTACCAAGAAGCTTAATCTTTTGTGATCGCAGAGTATGTTATGAAAGCGAAAAATTATGTGACTTCGTAACATTTATTGTTCGAGGCATATGATTAAGATTAAAGCTCTTCTATCACAACTGGTTGAGAAGGCCTCTCCGACGGTAACCTTTGAAGATGAAAGCAAAGGATGTACAAGGGATATGGCTATCATGAGTTAAGAACTGTCATCAGTGGAAGCATCTTTCTTGTGGAAGGACTTAAGCACTTTCTAAAGGGCACTAGGGAATTCTTTGTCAAAGGTGTTCTAGAGAAGTGTTTGATCTCAAACAAGAAGGTTGGATGCTCACTCAGCTGCGGTTGAGGAAGTTTGTTCGTAGCTGACATGAAATTTGGATGTAAAGATGAAGTGAACTTTTCAGTAAAGCTTTATCAATGAAGAGTTAGCTATGGCAAAGGAAGCTCTCACACTTGTTAGTCTGCAAGGCAATAGATTCTCTGATAAAGATGAAATTGGTGAGAGGACTGCTTCATATGGAATTCTATCAAGAAGGACATTTTGAAGTATGTCACATAGGAAAGTCAATGGAAACATCACATTGAAGGAAAGTCATATGCTTAGTGGTGATTGAAATTGATAACCCTAATTACAAATTGGTGATGTTCAAGCATTCAACAGACAAAATGTCACAATGGTGATTGATCAAATAAGGAAGATCAAGTTGGAAACAATTGGTAAGCAGTGAGAACTTTGAAGTCAGATAGTGGAACTGCATTTCGCGAGTGAAGTTCTAAGTGAAGTCTGCACTGAAAAAGGTACTTTGAAGCTGAAGCAATTAACACAGCATGCTGCTTTATTCAACAAGATCGTGAAAAGACATCATTTGAGTTAATGGCCAACCAGAAGCAAACACTGAAGCTCTTTCGTGTGTTTGGAGGGAATTGATTTTTAATGAAGATTTATTTGAGTATCTTGACAAGAAGTTAAGGCTCATGGAACAATTCTCCTCGGCTACTCAGAAGTGATTAAAAGTCTGAATGTGACGACCAACTACACCAAGCTCCAGTGCATTCAATCGAATGACCATTCTGAATCATTGACAAATTCAGATACTGATGTTGAAGCTGAGGTTGCAGAAGGAATCAATGACAATGATGATGATTCAGATCCTTAGTGGAAATCCACTGTAGAAGGTGAAGGATCTTCAACACATCCTAGCAGCAACTCAGGAGGAGCAAATAAAAGATGGATCTACTAGTCATGCTCAACAATGAAGATCAAAGGATTTCATTAAGAACATTTCTGCCAAGACAAAAGGTTTGAAGTCAAATTCTATCCTGGAGTCTCGTTCTTAGTGATCCGGATTCTTGTGTAGAGGCTAGAAGTGCTAATCGAAATGATCATATATCTTTCGGGACCAAGTTGGGAAAGAGACATTGTCAACTTACAATTGGTATCAACAATTGGTATCACCCATCAATTGGTATCCCAAAGAATATTAGAAAAGCACAGATTGATCCAGATTGAGTGATTGCAAAGCAAAATGATCTCAATCAGTTAGAAGGCAGAAACCATTGAAGCTGGAACCCAGACCACTAAAGTCGAAGCTGAATCTGGTACAGTAAGGGTTCTCAGAAACTGGATGACTTTTTGGCATTGCTATGAGGGGCAAAGCCAAACTGGTTGCTACAGGACTTTAAAGCAGAAGGTATCGACGATGATGGAAACGGAATCTTCGGGACTTTCAAGATCAAGCAGTAAGCACCAGTGACAAGACTTGATACCTTAGGACTCATCAATGGGGACCTAACAATTTTCAGGGACTCAACGATTAGGACCTATCACATGTGGAGCATTCAAGCATGAAGATCTATCAGATGAATGTGAACAAGTGCACTCCTGAATGGTGAGCTAGAAGTTAAAGTTGATGTACATCATTTCCTGGACTTTGAAGTTGCAGATCCATTGGAATTTGTATATCATTCTCTTCGCAAGCTCTTCTATGACGGAGATAGGGGTTCAAGCAAAACGTCAAGGACATGGTATGACACTCTGACTGTTAATTACTTTAATATGATTTTACAGTAGAGTAAGTTATACACACATATCTCTCCAGAATGCAAGGCACACACAATGTTATATATGTGCTAAGTATACCATGAGTATATTATACGTGGGTCTACTAACGAAAATTTGGCAAGATATATTTTTGCTAAGTTAATGCAGAGTAGGTACAAAATGAGCATGTTGGAAGAGTTTCAATTCTTTCTGGATTATAATTAATTCGAAAGAATGATGGCAATTAAAGGAAGTCAAGAATCTTTTGAAGATGCGCAATTTGGAAGATTCTAGACCTGCCAAGACTACTTTCCAACAGACCACTAAGCTTGATCAGGGCAAATCAGGTATATGAACTGAAGTGACAAGCTATAGAGGTATGATAAGCTCATTACTTATTCAAGTGCACAAAGACCATATATTTTATTCTCGATATGCCTATGTGCAAGTTTCCAAGTGGAAATTAGAGAATCTTATCTTATAGCTAAGTTATGAATTGTTAGACATCTTAGGGGATCACCAATTCTTGGAATCTGGGACCCTTAAGATAATAGGTTTAACCTAATTGGCTATATAGATATAGATAATGCAGGTTGTACGAAAGACAGGGAAGTCATTCCTAGAAGCTGTCAATTTCCAGCAACTCTGTTGAACTCTTCATACCACTGAAGGAACAAGCTAATGGACATCAGGTATCATTTCTTTTGAGAGTTGTCCTTAGTCGAATAACTTGCAGATGTTTGCTAAATAACTTGGTGAATTTATTTTATCTAAGTTGGTTAGTAAATTTGGGATGTTACTTATATGCATATTTGTTGGAAATCCCATATGCAAGGAATTCTTAAATAAGTTCACAAGTATTAAATTTTCAATATTCAAAGACTTGTGAATTTATTTGAAATCCAGTACCTCATGCTTTTTGCTATTAGTTTAATTATCTTGCTTGCAATGTATTATGCATAAGTGATAGTTAAATTATTTAGCATAAGCATTTAATTTATTTTAGTTTATTTAAATCATGATGATATATAAAACCATTCAGTAAAATATCTGTTCCATGATTTAAGTAAATTAAAATAAATTAGAAGCATAATTATTTGTATATTAAATATTAGATAAGAATTAGTCAATGATATCTTGCTTAATTGCTTTGATATTTTGCTCTAAGGGTCTTAAAATATTTTATTACAAGTAATTGTGATGCTTTTGATATTAGTGACGGTATTTAGAATTTCTGTTCTAAATAATTAATGCATATTTCAAAACTCACTAATATTGGAAGATGAAGTATTTTCCAAGTTACGTGTATAAAATTCTCAATGTTTTATATACTTAGAAAATATTTCTAAAATTGATTTTATTGCGAGGGGTTGTAAAAAGAATCACAACTATTACTTTTTCCCTATTTAAAGGACTTGTGAATTTCTTTTCAACTATAACCTCGAGCTTACGTATATCAATTAGTAATTGTTATGAGTACGCTTACAATGTGCAAATTGACAATTATTAGATATGGCGTAGGAAGTTAAATGCTAATATTCAATCTAATGAATATTTTAGTATTTAGCGAATTTATTTTATCTTATTGAAATTATGGATTGAAGCAATTCAATGGTTATTAGTTTCATAATTTTAATTTGATAAAATAACAGAAGCACAATTTCTTGCATCTTGAAATTATTGATAAATATCGAATAATTGGTATCAGCGTGCAATTAATTGTGATATGCTTATTGTTCTAATGAATAATTGCCATGTATAGTTTTTATAAATGCATGTGATTGGCAATTGCTTAGTACAGCATAAGTATTTAATTTATTTTGGTTTATTTAAATCATGATGATATAAAACAATTCAATGAAATATCTGTTCCATGATTTAAATAAATTAAAATAAATTCGAAGCATAATTATTAGTAGTATAAATATTTTTTTTATTACTTTGTGATAATCGAATAATATTTTATTATAAAATAATTGTGATATATTGATTCTAATGGATTTACTTAGTTTTTATTTTTAGAAACAATTGGTATCAATATATTTAGTTTTCTTTCTTTGACTGGTTTACAATCCTGAATGTATTTAAAAGAAATTTTTGTCTATTTCTTTTTCAAAATATTTTATGCAAAGATACATTCATTTGTCTATCAGTTTAAGTTAAGAAAACTTAAGAATTCTTTTTCAAAACTTCTCTTTTGAAAAACTTTTCTTAAGGATAATCTTTCTATTCTATCGAAACTTTATTCCCTCCCAAAAGCTTGTTTTAAATGTTTTATCTTTAAAAGCTTTTTCTCTCTTTTGAAAATGTGTTTTAACTTCGAGGTACCAATCACTTGTAAAATGATTTGTTTTCAAATACTTGTTTCAATGTATGTTTCACATTGATTCATAGTACCAAAACAGTGATTGTTGCTTTGAAGGCCTTGTACTGTATTGTTAAGCATACATTCAACCCCAATTGTCATGTTTTTATTTAAAGTCGGGGATATTATCAGGCAGAAGAAAATGATGTAAATCATAATTGAATTATGAGTCGGAAAATCATTGTCTTCTATCTGATATGGATGATTTGCAAAAATGTTTTCAAAACATGCAGTGCTTAGGTTTAATGGAAAAGAATCATTTTATTGAGATATAATTTGGTAGAAGAGTTGAATTTCTTCTTTGGTGTAAATTCCCGCGTTTTATTATGGGAAGTTTGCCTTATAAGAAATTCATAAGAGATAGAAACTTTTTCTCTGATACTCCCGCGTTTTATTATGGGATAAGTATCTTAAAGAAAATTTTTATTAGTGTCATGCTCTTAAATGATTTTTTTTTTATCTGACAAAACTCTTTTATTAAAAGTGCTTTAATGCAATCCCTTTACCATTCCTCTTTATATTTTTATTTTTATTTTCTCATTGAGATGAAAAATATATTTTGGAATGTTAAAGTGATTATCTTTTTATCTTATTTAAATTGATTTTATCTGTTTAGCCCCCAGTGGCTATAGTAGCTGGCCAAGAGGTTGAAAACCCATCAATCTCTGACCCAGGCCTTAATACCAAACACTCATTTCATCCACTTCCATATATTAACCCTTGGAGTTATAAGGAACATATGTTTGTTAGAGGTTGATAAGGGAGAAATAAAGATGAAGTCGGAAGTGCACCCACAGCTCTACCTCCAGCGAAGTAAAGAAGTATATAAACTGAGGTATCTGTAAGCTCATCTGTATTTTCTCAAAAAGATGCAGAGCTGAAAAGGCAATAAAACTGTCTCTGGAATCATTCTCTCAACAGGGTGAGTCCATTGAAATTCGCTCATCAGCCAGAGCATCTTGTAATGAGTCAAGCACACCACTGGCATTCACGCTGATGGTAAGCCTAAACAGATATATTTTAGGGACACACTGCAAGACGTGCACAGTGTGAGGTATAGGCATGTTAACAAAACACCCGTCATTGGGTTACGAGGGAAACGTAGACTCTAATTTGCCATTCATTACATTGTCTACTACGTCGCCCCTCCTGGAAGGAACATTTCCAGATCCTGAAAAGGAATGTCCACCTCCCGTTTACGGAGAAGGTATGAGGCAACTCCTTGATAGAACAAGGCAGGATTCCCAAAAAGATTTTAAAATCTTGGGATAACCCATCTCAAAGAGGTGAGGCTCTACTAGACAGTGATTTAACAATTGCTATTGAGTCTGGTGTGAGACAGTGCTTATGCATGATAGATCAAGAACACCTCTACGAGGCAAATTCTCCACTTGATAGTGATTCAGTTCATTCTGATGAATCAGGTGTTGGGAATATGTATGGATTGACGGATTTCACTTGCAGGTACAGAAGGCTACATTTGGAATGCAGAGTGAAAGTGAGAGAGAGAAACACTTAAGTGAAAGTGAGGGAGAGATACACTTGAGTGAGAGATAGGGAGAGAAAGAGAGAAACACTTAAAATGCTCTATGCTAAAGTGTAAACACCGACAGAACGCAGTAGAAGTGAGGAAACCATAAGCCAAACACTTACCCTTGCTACTTGCTACTTCTGGAAGAAAAGTTACTATTTTTTCCCGATCAACGACAGACGAGAACCTTCTTTGGGAGACAAACCATCTAAAAGAGGACCTAACAATTGGTATTAACAATTGGTATCTTCAAAAGTGGGCCTTTGGAGGATTCCTCAACTAAGGGGGAGAAGTTATAGTAAGAAAAAGTTATAGTTATAACAAGTTTATAAACAGGGAGAAGTTATAGTGTTATAGTTATAACAAGAAAAAGGAGAAGTTAATAAAGTCTTATCTTCATAACCTTCGGAAAAGCTAATATCTTAAAGGAGTCGCATGATTCTAAGGGAAGAGGCCATTGGAGGATTCTAAGGGAAGATCCTTGAAGAAAGGGGGTTCGTATCCTTAGGGGGAGATTTTAGACTGGAAAAAGAAAATCTTATCTTCGGATCCTGAGGGGAAACAACAGAAGATGGGAGAATCAAGAAACTGTATCCTAGACTTGAAAGGAGTTGTCAGAAGAAGATTCCTAATGCAAGTGGGAAGAACAGAAAAGAATGGACTATTCCATGGATTTTCTAAAGGGAGAAGAAGAATAAGAAGGAGAATCACATTCTTAGGGGGAGAACAGTATGAGCTATGTTCTGTGTTCTATTGAAGATATTCCCAGGAATAATGATTCTTATGAAGCTCTGTTCATGATAAGTTCTTTAAGTTCAAACTGAAGGATTTTGAAACGGTGAAAGCTCAAACAGACAGAAATGAAAATGATACAATTTGAATATCAGTTCAGCGTCAGAGGAACAAACATCTTTCGTTTCAGTCACACAAGAATTCTGGAAATGCAATATTTGATCCAGAAAAACCAGTAGCATTATTTACAAGTCTCGGACATTCTTTTTCTAGTTGTTAGTTGAGTTATCCTCCCTAGGTTATTTGTTTGCTAAAAGTTTAACAATCAAATAGGGGGAGATTGTTGAAAACGACGAAGCTGTATAAATAGTAATCGTGATAACTCAACACTAGAACAGGACAAGTAAATAATACTACGATTACACAGAAATCAGCAAGACATGAAGACAAGGCAAATACAGTGAATCAAGACATTAGAAGAAGTTTTGAAGTCTACTACAGGTCACTGAAAGAAGTTCATTTATATGTTCATGCCTCAGTGAAGAATAATGTTTAAAGACTTTCAGGGTTTCAGAAGTGTTGAAGATTCAGTATAGCAGTGCCACTAAAAGATTTCAGTGTAACAACATTGATTGAAGATAGACAGTGTTTGAAGCATAGGAATCTAGAAGAATTGAAGACATGGTAAAGACAAAGGTTAAAGAAGACAGCTACAGTCTTGAAGTTATACTCACTGACAATCAGTGAAGAACAGAGAATGAAGTATTCAAGATTGTAGTAGTAATGAAGACGTTGTCGAAGTACCAGAAAAGATTCTAGTGAAGTTACATTGTTTATTAACAGTTAATGTTCGAACCACTTATTGGGAAGCCACATTACCAATTGAACATGGTAATCTATTCAGAAGCAAGTACCCTATCAAGACTAGTCACTTATGAACCAGACCGTTGCATCAAGTGTCAGGACATTAATAGCAAGTTTATGTCAGTAGTAGAGATCCATGTTCAAGAGCTTGTTGAAGAATATTGAAGAAGCTAGGGAAACTTGCTCATAAAGGTTAATCCACAATTAGTCACTAAAGAAAGTCAACATTCGATGAGTGCATATTTGCCAAGGCAAATGTCGATCCACAGCAGATCGAGATGCGGATCGAGATTGATTATTAAAGGTAAAACATTGCAAGGCAAATGTCGATCCACGGCAGATCGAGACGCGGGTCGAGATTTACAATTGAAGTAAAACATTGCAAGGCAAATGTCGATCCACGGCAGATCGAGATGCGGGTCGAGATTTACAATTGAAGTAAAACATTGCAAGGCAAATCTCTGTCCACGGCAGATCGAGATCGAGATCGAGATTCTCACAGATCGAGATCGAGATTCTCATAGATCGAGATCGAGATTTTCACAGATCGAGATCGAGATCGAGATTGTCAACCAAGATCGAGATCGAGATGGGTCCAGGCCTAGATCGAGATGCGGGTCGATATGTAGCATTTAATGTTCAAGGGACAAGTGGCTTATTGTGAACGGTTGATCCAGAGTGGTTGGGAAAGTACTTTTTGTTAACGAGTCCTGATTGGGCCACGTACACAAAAAGGATAAGATCAAGTCTACAAGTCATAGATTACAAAGTAGTATAAATAGAAGTACTTGTGTAACATTTCAAGATAGAGCATAGAACGCAATGTAAAGCAATATTGAGAAAAACACTTGTAATGGAGAGGGAGTATATTCACAGAGCTTAGTATCATTTACTCCTCTCTCTCTTTACTTCTGTTGTACTATTGTAATGAATGTTGTAGCAAATCCTTCAATGAATATAACGATATATTCTTGAAATTCTGTGTTGATTTATTACATAATATTTATTGCTTCTCATTGCTTCTCATATTCCTTAAATCGTAAAAAGTTGTATTCACCCCCTCCCCCTACAACATATTTGGACCTAACAGTTCTCGTCTGAGGTCCTTTGTTGTAGGGCTATCATAGCTACATTCTGGTCTAGATCAGGGACCTTCAATGCCTCCTTAGTAAATCTATTCATATAGTCCCTCAGGGATTCATTCTTTCCCTGATACATATTCATTAGCGAAGCTGAGCTCTTCTCATGAGTCTTGCTGCTGATAAACTGACCAATGAAGGCCCTGCTTAGATCTTTGAATGACCCAACAGAGTTACGGGGAAGACGACTAAACCACCTTTGAGCCATACCACTCAGGGTTTGAGGGAACGCCCTACACTTGATGGCGTCATTGACGGGCTGCAGCAGCAGTGCATTAGAGAACGTGAGAACATGATTTGAGGGATCCCCCGTTCCATCATAGGCCTTGATTGTAGGCATCTTAAACTTCCTTGATATCTTCTCATTCATAATATTATCTGTAAAGGGGGGTGTGGGATCATCAGGATCTCCAAGTGACAATAAGTCTTGGGGGTCAGCCCTAACATGACTTGTCTTTGTTTGCCTCCTTGTCGGGGGCTCATTTAGATCTATCATAGATGCATTCCTTGTTGATCCTCCAGCCCCCTCAACTCTCGGGCATTGCTACCTTGCTAGCTCCTTTTCCAGGTCTTTCCTTAGTCGTTGAGCTTCAGCCTCATGAGCTCGTATCCTCTCTTGTAGGTCTGTGGAGTCAGTGTTTTGAGGCCCTCGGGGCTGAGTACCCCTCTCTCCAAGGGGCTCCTTACTAGGTCGCCTCCTTCTAGGATTAACGTCCTCATCAGTTGTTCCATCATCAGTCGAGTAGGGTCCAGAAAAACCTCGATTCCCCCGATGTGAGCCATGTGGGGGCAGCAGCCCTTGCTCGTAAGAGGGCTCATAGTTAGGTGGAAGCCCATATCGAGGGTTTCTAGGCAACACCGTAGTGGAGACCTGTAATGGAAGAGGAGCAACAAAAGTAGTATTGAGGGGTGGAATTACCTGGAGTGGAGGGACAGAGGCATGGATTGGCATGTCAGGATCGGAAGGTTGAACGACGATGCTCAAGGGTCCCGTACGACGGGTTCTTGTTTCAGGGTCCTCAACGGAGGTGGTTGGGACAACAGCTCCTTGTTCCTGAGTTGCGATGAGAGGAACGTTGGTGTCAACAGTGGTGTCAGGGATCTCTCCTTTGAGGGTGCTCGCGGTACTTCGTGTTCTTGCCATGGTTGTTATTCATTTTCCCACAGACGGCGCCAAATGTTACGGATCAAAAACGAGGTGTCTTTAATGAGTAATTAATGCTAGGGTTTGGGGGAGTTTCGAGCTTTTATGGCTGCACTAACATTTCGTGACTAACTCGGGTCCTCGTTAACTGCCTACGTATCTCTGTTGTGTTTAGAGAATCAAGCCAAAACGTAGTTCTAATGTTGAGGGGTTAGGCCCTTTATATAGGCGCTTGAAGGCCTTGGAGTTAGATTAGAATTGAGAGACTTGGAGGCCAAGTCTCCTAGTGATATGGTTGTTTAAACCTTGTAGGAATGAGAGTCCTTGTTGGACTCTTCGCACGTTTGGGTTTCTAGATCCTTCTAGGATGAAGGCCTTCAACAGACTTCTTGGGCCTTTACTGAGCCTTTATTTATTAATTACGAAATTAATTAATAACAAAGGCTTAATGGGCCTATGGCTTCAACAGAGCTTGTGGGCTGGACTTACAAATTCAGTTGATCCTAGGATTTATTTCCCTAGTTCGTTTCAAGGGCCCAAGCCTATGGACCACGCTAAGTCTAATAAATGAAATAATAAATGCTATATTTATTATTTTCTTAGGGCTATTTTTTACTCATGTCAGTTATAGACACACACACAATCAGTTATAGACACATACGCACGCACATTCCAAATTCACTACAGGTAAATCTTGGTTAAGCTCACCTAATTCAGAAAGATGCTAGAGTAACAATCACTGCAGGTAAAGCTTAGTTAAGCTGACGTAATTCACTATAAGCTTGGTAAGATGATCTTATACATCTTATTTTGATTTCCAGACAGAGTGGTCCATGCTTTAAATCTCAACTTGAAAGCCATGGATGCATCTGTAGCCCAGTCACATAATAGATGTAATTCTGACAATGCAAGTAAGCGATGGTAAGATTTCACTTATTTTTTGTTACCTTGAATGTATAATATATATTTCATGGGTAATGTTTAAGCAATCGTGTTTGTTTATAAACGCAAAAGCATCTATCAAGTATTTGAGTCCTATTATAATGGCAGAAGCTCAAGTTCAAGCTCAACAAAGACGAAATGTAGTAGCAGCTATGAAGTATCAGAATAGTATTCTAACAATGATTTGATTCTAACAAGTATAATAGGGTTTCTGATAGTATTGATGTTAGGCATAAACATTTAGTTGCATGCTATAATTCTCTTTGATAACTTTTATATATTAAACCATAGTTTCAATTGTTAAACACTTGTGTATTTCAATTTCTTTTTGAGACAATAATATAGAACACTTGTCTATTTCAATTATGTTTTGAGACAATGATATAAAACACTTGTCTATTTGAAAAATGAACCATTATTATATTGAATTCTTGCAACAGAAATTGAGTTACAAACCATTGTAATAACTGGGTATAGTCAACAGATTCTTATTTACGAACCGTTGTGTTCATTATCTTTAGACATTTCGTCCTTATCGTGGAACCATTGTGATAATGTGATCTCAACAATGGTTTTTATTTTAGAAGTTGTTGAATATAAGAAAGAAGAACAACACTTCCTTTTACAAGAACTGTTGTGTTAAAGAATAATAAACATTGTTCTCATATTAACAAACGCTTGATTAACTGCAAGTCCTACAATAGTCAATTTACCAAAATCGTTGTATATACCACCCTTCTAATAACATTTTTTCATGATCTTGTTGTTGTCTTGCTTAAAGACAGACAACGATCGCGTACCGTTGTGTGATCTATGTATCAGACAGTGGCTCAATATTCAACGGTTTTTTATGGTATCACACAACGGGTAAAAATGCTTGTATCAAGCTGTTTTTCTTATAGTGTGAATTGAATTAAAAAACCTAGAGAGTTTTCTCTTCTTTTCTTGTAGATTCAAGAATTCTTACTTGTGAATTCAAAGTATTTAAGGATTTCTCATATAAGAGTCCTTTATTTATTTTTTAAGGATTAACATTTATTTTTCCTTCGCTTCCATTCTGCGTCAAGTGGCATCAGAGTAAGGATTTTGCCTCGTTTTATGATGACTGGATTTTATGATAATATTCCAATATTTTATGGTATGTTAGGGACCGAAGATTTTTTAGATTGGATTTCGGATGTTGAGAATTATTTTGAGTTTATGGAGGTTGTTGACTATAAAAAGGTGAAACTGGTGGCTTATAAACTACGGAGTGGTGCTGCAGTATGGTGGGAGAAGTTATAAATTAATAAGAGACGTAAAGGAAAAACACCAATTCAATCTTGAAGAAGGATGAATTAGATGTTAATGAAAAAAAAATTATCTCTAGATTATAATCAGTTTATTTTTCAGAGTCACCAAAATTGTGCACAGGGCAACCAATCGGTCATAGAGTATATAGAAGAGGAGGCACACCAAGTTTCGAGGTATTTTAGTGATACCAATAATGTTACTGATGTGTTGAATGAAAGTCCTTAAGCTAAACATGATAGTTTATTGGATGCGAGAGATATAAAAGAGTTTGATTATGCTTGTGTGGATAACTATTTGGAAGATTTGAAAAGTGCAAAGATAGTTGGAGACGATTATGAGACAGTGGTTTCTAAAAGCTATACTATGTTTATGGATTGTGATAGATTTGACATGGTTAAACAAGAAGACAAGGACGAACATGCAAAAGAAAGTTTTGATGATGTCTATGAAGATGAGAATGATGATGAACATCCTACTAAAGGTGTGCAAAAATTGTTACACTTATCAACCAATACATGATTTGCAATATCATAACATAATTCAGGCGTTATGTGAGGTGAATTTTTAAAGTTTAAAAACTAATATCATAATGTTTTATGAGATTGATATGGATTTATGCCAATCAGGATTGTACAAGTCATATCAATTTGATTTGAATTTATGTCACAAAAGGAGAGAAAAAGTAGTTGATTTCATAAACAATGACGAGAAGTATATTTTAGATCCATTGGAGGATAAGGATGTCTTGAATCCATCTTTTAAATGCGAGTTGTTTATTTGTATAATTGATGGGTTTAACGAAGTTGTAGTTGGTTCAAATTCTAAGTTGGCGGTCGTTAATCAAGATGTAGTTGAATTAATTCAAGGGTTATCGTTACAAGATTTTGCAGAAGAGTTCAAAGACATTATTCCAATAAAGTGTTTGCCTATAAAAGTACTCGTGTACCACCATGGAGGGATAAGCAGCATGGGGATGAAGTCCTTTATGTTTTGACATTAACTTGAGGTCGAGTTTTTCACAATTGGAAAGGACTGATGGAGGACAAGTGACCCAGTATTTTTAGTATTTAATATTTAAAAAAGAAAATTCAAATTATATTGCACTTACTTATATTATAATATATCTATATAAGTTAGGTGAAAAAGTTCCAATTTATATTGAGCTAATTTATTTTATATTTTCATATCAGGTGATAATATATATTATCTTTGTATATTGTAAGGAGGATTATTGAATTATTATGAATTGAATTAAAAAATCTAATGAGTTTTTTTTTGTAGATTCAAGAATTCTTTTTTGTGGATTCAATGTGTTTAAGGATTACTCATATAAGAGTCCTTTATTTATCTTTTAAGGATTAACATTTGTTTTTCATTTGCTTCTTTTCTACATCATTGCCCCCATTTTAATTAAGAATCATGATATTTATATCATTAGTAACTGGAGTAACTTTCAACCTTAGGTAGGAATAAAATATTCGAGATGTATGTCGGACCAAATTTTGAATCCTTTCAACCTCGATATATTCAAATCGCAGAGAATGTATTTAATTGTATCATAGATTGTTTTAGTGGACTATCAGGGTTAAAACATTAAATTGTAGTGAATTTGATCATATAATATATAGAAAAAAGAATATAAGATGTATATTAGGTAATTCCCTAAAATTTTAGTACAAAATAATAGTATGTTAATAAAATTTTAAATGAAATATAATATTACAAAAATACACATAGCATATTTACATATAAAATTCATTGTAAATATATCTTAGGTTCCTAATCTATATAATATATCAGAACTAAGAATTTAGATCTCTGATCTTGCCCTTTAGTATTAAATTTAGGATAATTTAAATTGTTTGATTCTAGTGTGCTATTGTTATTTCGGATGAGATCGTTACAAGGAAAAAGCTTAGATAATGCAAGTTTTTCTCTTCTTTTTTTAATAATAAAAAACATGCCAGATTAGTTCGTTAATTCTTTGTCTAAGTTCTAGGGTCGATATAGATGGTCACAAGACACACAACAAGCAATTGATGCATACATGCTTAGGCGGTGTTTGCAACAGCTGTTAATATTTGATAAAATTCAAAATTTATTTTTTGGAAAAATATGTTTACCTTAAAAACTTGTTTCCCAGAATAATCAATCTATTACAGAAGGGGGTTGAATGTAATAGTGCTTGTAAATCGATTATGAACACAAATATATAGAATGGAATACCGTTTTGTATTATTAATGATCTAGAATACAAAACTCTCTCAAGAAATAATGTTCTTAAGAGCTGCTAGGCTATATATCTATTGCTTAATGAATTTTCCACATGAATTATAACCTATCTCTGTGTTTATATAGACACAGCTACAAATACAATTACAAAACAGATTATGATAAGAATAGCTTTAATAAGGTAATTAGACTTGCACTTGAATTCCTTCTTACTATCCAAACCAGACTCTGATTTGTCTGTTTCCTTTTCTGGTAGACTCTAAAGCTAAACTCTGTCGATCTGTCATTCTCTGATTTGAGTATTCTCTGTTAGAGTAAACTCTGATTGAGTATTCTCTGATAGAGTAAACTCTGACCGACAGCTTCCTTAAACTCTGATGAGTCAGCATAAACTCTATTTAGTATTCTCTGACAATCATTAGTGTTTGCATTCCTAACAATCTCCCCCAATTTATGCTTTAAGAATTAAAACATAAATTTTACTTATGATGTCAGAAATACAAGACAAATGCATCAGAGTTTGTTTACCCTTTTTAGACTCAGATTCTTCTGTAAGAGAAGTCCTCTTTCAGAAATTGACTTAGGAGCTTTTCTTCAGCATCTTTCAATAAATCAACAAGCTTCTCCTTCAATTCCCTCATGTTCTCAGAAGAATCATCTATTTGAATTATTGCAGCCCTTAGAGCATAAATTGATGACCTCTCCATACTTTCATCTAAGGCAATGCAACAGGTCTTCATACCATCAGGATTTAAGATTAGTGTAGGAATTCCTAACACCATTTTGACCTTTGCATCCCCTTTTTTCATTGCTCTTTCTGTTCCATCTTCAAGTATGTATCCAGGCTCATATTCTTCAGTGTTTATCATCACCAACCTTTCACTCTTCTTCTTCTCAGCTATTATTCTTTCAACAATCTTCCTCCACCTAGAAGTTGCTTCATTTTCACCATTGAGCAGATATAGAACATGTTCAAGTTCTTTAGATGCTTTATCAATCAGACTTTCTTCAGCAATCTTCAAAACTCTCCCATCTTCTAAAAAATAAATGAGTTTTTCCTTAGCTTGAGCACCATCAAAGATATCCTTCACCACATTTACAAAGATTAATTTATCCAGATGTTCTTGAGACAGCTCTTCTTCAGGTTTATCTTTCAGTGAATAAGGATCTCTGAAGATGTTTGCTTCACCTCTGTAGACCTTAGCATGTGAATCACCAATACCACCTTTATTTTTTCCAAGTCTGGCATTGAGAGTCAGAGTTTGAGTTTTTATCCACAAAGGATCAGACCTTTTCTTTCTTATCAGAGATTGTTGTTGTTCTTCTTCCTCATCATCAAAACTTGAACCACCTGGAAGAAAAATTGTTCCAGACATAGTGAAAGGTTTCTTTGGCTTAGCTGGAGCTTTTGGTTGAATTCTAGAAGATGATCTTGTTTGAATTTCTGAAACTGGTCTTGATTTAGCAACTGGTTTGAGAGTTTCAATAGGTTTGATTTGAATAGGCTTGGATTCTGGTTTCTTCTGTTGAGCAGCAGTCTTTTTCTGGATTGGACCTTTCTTTACACTTCTTTTCTTTTTCTGACCTTGAGCACTAACAGCTTCAGATTTCTTCAATTCAGCTTCTACTGCAACTGGATCCATTCCTGGATGTTCTTCTTCAAACATTTTCTTTGCCAGTTCAGCATCCTTCAAGTTTTGTTCTTCAATCTTCTCTGGCTTATCTTCATCTTCAAGTTTCTTTGCTAATTCTAAATCAGCATCTATCAGAGTTTGCTTATCAGAGTTTATCTCAGTCTTTGATGTCATCAGAGTTTGTTCAATCAGAGTTTGCTTCTCATCCTTATGACTCCCTTGATCTGCATCATTAGGTTTGTCAGTGTTTAAAATTGCATCTTCCTTGCATTTGTCTGTTGAACCCTTCTCCCCCTTTCTGACATCATGCCCTGTTTTAACAGTAAGAAGTTCGACAATTGTATGTAACATGCCCTGCATAGAACTAACCGAATTAGAAAGATGAGTCACTTTAGCTTCCAATGCATCCTGTTTAGTGGAGACAGAAAGAAGTTTTGCTTCCAGAGAATGTTGAGAAGTGGAAACAGCAGTTCCGAGAAGAACAGAATGCTTGGTGACAGATGCCTTTAGATCAGAAACTTCATGTTGAAGGCCTTTGGACATAATAGTAGAGGCTTTCAAGATTGTCTTCAATTCTCCAGAAGAAATTTCTTTATCAGCTTTATTGATTAAGTCAAGAACATGAGGCCAAGAAATCTCTCTCTCAGGAATCTTCCAAGAAGAATCCCAAATGGATTGCCTGTGAGAAGAAAGAAAATCTTCAGCAGATGACTTTGCTTGGAAACTGAAATCCCTTCTGATACCCTCTGCATCAAGATCACCTTCAATACGTCCTTTAAGATCTTCCACCACCATGTAATCAGGATACTCCATCCCTAATCTTTCATGAGCATCATGTGCATTAATAGGCCATTTCTTGGTGTTATATCTTTGAATGTAGGGAATGGATAGATCTGTGACTTCTTCATCAGCAAAAATCACATCATCAGAGTCTATGTCCATCCCATCAGATTTGAAACTTCAACAGAGTTTGGCACAGCATCAGAGTTTGATACAGGTAAACTCTGAGTACCTGCAAAAGTAACAGAACAACCTAAATCACTCTGATTTTTTAAAGTAATCTCATTACTTCTCACAACACACATATCATAACTTTTAAGAGTTAGATGTTGCTCACTAGAAGTAACTAACTTCTTTCTCAGTTCTACCTCTTCTTTTGCCAGATCCTGTGTCTGCCCCTCATTTATTCTGTTTTTCACACATTTTACCTCAGACTCACTGGAAAGGCTCAACACACAATGTCCTACAGAAATAAGAGGTGGCTGAGAAGAGAGATATGTAGTCACATGAATAGGGGTATCCTTTTCAGGACTATCCATGATCATCCCAGCAGTAAACGTAGGAAATATAAATTCTGAACTGATACAATCAGAGAATGTAAATTCTGAAGTAGAGTCAGAGTTTATACCTTGAGCATTTGTAGTTGGAGTCTCCATAGGTAGTGTAGAAATTGATTTCTCACAAAGAGCATTAGAGTTTGCCTTTGGATCTTCATCAGAATTTGTCTGTTGAATGGGAGAATCTTGGTCTGCAATCATAAAATGAATGATTGGTTCTTGTGGGACCTGAGTCATATCTGCAGTTGCTTCACCACTTTGAGGTGAAGGTTCTTGTGGGCTTGACTCTGCCAGAGATTGGCCTTCAGCATCAGCAACAGCAAGATCTTCTAAATTTGTGTGGGTGCCTGCATCCAAACTTTGATTGGATGGTTCTTGTGTGGCTGGGGCCTTGACAACTTCTTCAACCCTTTGAGCTGAAGGTTCTTGTGGATTGTACCCCTGATCAATGCTGGTTTCACTTGTTGGAATTGTGGCTTCTGTTAAACTTTGATCAACAGGTTCTTGTGTGCCTGGCCCTTGAATGACTGCTACCTCACTTTGAGAAGTAGGTTCTTGTGTGTCTTGGCCAAAAGTGACAAACTTCTTCTTCAGTCTAGAAAAATGTTACGAACTTGGAGATGCTGAAGATGATTTTGATTTTCGTGCTGCCATTTCATTTCTTACTTGTTCAGCCAACTCCCTTGCTCTTTCATAGGATATCTCCTTTATAATCTGCTTTGGTGACTTTGTGGGAGAATCAGATACTGGAACTGGAGCAGCTTCACTAGAGTTTATTAACTCATCAGAGTTTATCAATTTCTCAGAGTTTATCACTTTAGTGTTGAAAGGTCTTTCAGAGTTTGGCCGATCAGAGATTGGAGCGTCAGAGTTTATAGCTGCATCAGAGTTTATCCCTTCAATCTTTGCAGCCTCAGAGTTTGCAATCTTGACTAATCTTCTTTTCTTCTTCTTCTTCTCAGGAATTGGAAGAACTGTTTCTTTCTGAGGAGAAGTCTGAGAAACCTGTTCAACTGTCGTTCTTTTAGCAAAAACGAATCCATCATCAGAATCAGTACTTTCATCAATCAATTTTCTCTTTTTAGGAGAAAATGCTTTCACGGATTTTCCTTTCTTTTTGCTTTGGCCATGCTGTTGAGAGGTGTGTTTTGCAACTACAGTCTTTTGAGAGACTGTAGAGGTTGGCAAATGTGTTTGGGAATCAGTGTTTAGATTTTGACTTGGGTTAGAATCAGAGATTGCTAAACTCTGATTCGTAGTCACTGACAAAAACTCCCTCCCATACACAGTAGGCATTCTCTGATGTAAGAGAAGCCTGACCCATGTAGGATAAAATAGATTAGAAAGTTTACCTTCAGCCTTCTTTGCATCTTTTCTTGATAGATCGGCAAATATTCTTTTATTCATGTTAAAGCTAATTACAGTCTGATCATCCTCAAACTTAATATCAGGTAATAAAACATTAAAAATTAATTGTAAAAATCTAGCAAAGTAGATAGTGTGTGAATCATCATTAATCTTATTAGCTAATTGCCGAATAATCAAACAGGGAAAGTTGAAATTGAGATTATGGGTCAGAGAATACCCAATCTGTTGAGACAGCTGCGGAATGGCGTCAAAATTTGTGCATTTGGCAGTGAAAGCCCTTGTAATGCAGTCGAAGAAGAAACTCCATTCTCTTCTTAAATGTGGTCTTGTTAAACTTCCCAATTTAGATAGGCTACCTCCATAGCCTATTGCGTTGAAAAATTCCTTGATTTGATCATCTCCAACAAAATCATCATACTCAGCCACTTCTGGAAGATGAAGAGCTTGTCTCACCACAGCAGGAGTAATGGAATACTTGCCATTGCATTGAAATGTTATTATCGGCTCCTCATTATCATTAGCATTATTGAACTTTGCAGTTGACCAGATTTTGAGCAGAGATTGAGCGGAGAAGTTCGTGGGTTCCTGAAGTGCGTACCCAATATAACTGTTCTGCAGAAAATCCTGGATCACATGAAAATCCTGAGGTGCTTCATCCTTAGATAGAAGAGAGATGTAGTTTGTTGTAGCAAAAGAATAGGTCTGAAAAGTAATACCCTTAGACGCCATTGAAGTTTTGAGATTTGAAGTGTGAATAACAATTAGGGTTTGATAAGACGAGAGAGAAAGATAGAATAAACGATGTAGATGAATAATTCACAGTGAAACAAAATGAATTAAACTATTCCCTCTCAATTGCATATACCCTTTAGTGGGACACGTGGCAAGAAATAATTTGAGCAGTAATGAGTAGACCAAGTATCAAAATACAGCAAGTGTGCGTGTGCTGTGTAATAATAGGAACCGTCATTCGTGAGATACACGCGCCTTATTACAAGTCCAGTCAGAGATTAATAATTATGATGTTACAAAATGAAATATGATGTCATAAATATGATCTCAGAATTTATCACTTAATCAGAATCTACAGATCAGAGTTTATATGAGTCAGAGTTTAGTATGTACTGTCAGAGTTTACCACATACTCTGACAGAGTTTACCATAAACACTGATAACTTGTGATCAGAGATTAGATGCTTCAATGATCAGAGTTTGTTCCATTTTCATCAGAGTTTACCCCATACTCTGACCTATACTCTGAGTGTTTGAAACTTGCTAAGTTGAGCCACTTGTCACCATCCCTAATTCAGAAACCAGTCTGTTAAATGTTGCTTCAGGCAAGGGCTTAGTGAATATATCTGCTAATTGTTGATCTGTAGGAACAAAATGTAATTCAATTGTGCCTTCCTCCACATGTTCCCTTATGAAGTGATATCTGATACTGATGTGTTTTGTCAGAGAATGCTGGACTGGATTTCCTGTCATTGTAATAGCACTTTGGTTATCACAATAAATAGGAATTTTTGAAAATTTCAAACCATAGTCTAACAATTGATTTCTCATCCATAAGATCTGTGCACAGCAGCTTCCAGCAGCTATATATTCAGCCTCTGCAGTTGATGTTGAAATGGATTTCTGCTTTTTGCTTTGCCATGACACAAGTCTTCCACCTAAAAATTGACAACTGCCACTTGTGCTTTTCCTGTCAATCTTGCATCCTGCAAAGTCAGCATCTGAATAGCCTATCAATTTGAAATCAGACTCCCTAGGATACCATAAGCCAAGATAAGCAGTGCCCTTGAGATATCTGAAAATCCTTTTCACAGCAATCAAATGAGGTGCTCTTGGATTTGCTTGAAATCTAGCACACAGACATGTGGCAAACATGATGTCTGGTCTACTTGCAGTCAAATAAAGTAGAGAACCAATCATTCCTCTGTATGCTGTAATATCAACAGGTTCTCCAGTGTCTTGATCAAGTTTTGTTGCAGTAGCCATGGGAGTTGTAGCAGATGCAGAATCTTGCATTTGAAATTTAGTGAGTAGATTCTTTGTGTATTTAAACTGATTAATGAAAATACCTTCGTCAGTCTGTTTCACTTGTAAACCTAGAAAATAACTCAATTCTCCCATCATACTCATTTGATACCTAGACTGAATTAGCTTTGAAAATCTTTCACAGAGTTTCTCATTAGTGGAACCAAATATAATATCATCAACATATATTTGAACCAATAATAAATCCTTACCTTGAGTTCTATAAAACAAGATTTTATCAATTGTTCCTCTAGTGAAACCATTTTCAAGTAAGAATAGAGCCATAATTTCATACCAGGCCCTTGGTGCTTGCTTTAGTCCATATAGAGCTTTATCCAGTCTGTAGACATGATTTGGATATTTTGGATTGACAAAGCCAGGTGGTTGTTCAACATAGACTTCTTCTTCAAGTTCACCATTTAAAAATGCACTTTTAACATCCATCTGGTAGACCTTGAATTTCTTATGAGCAGCATAAGCAAGAAAAATTCTGATTGCCTCAAGTCTTGCTACAGGTGCATAGGTTTCATCATAATCAATCCCTTCCTGTTGAGAATAACCTTTGGCTACCAGTCTTGCTTTGTTTCTTGTAATTATTCCATCAGAGTTTGTCTTGTTCCTGAATACCCATTTTATGCCAACAATAGATCTATTCCTTGGCCTTGGAACTAAGGTCCAAACTTCATTCCTTTCAAACTCATTCAATTCTTCCTGCATTGCAGTAATCCAATCTGCATCTTTCAAAGCATCTTCAACCTTCTTTGGTTCTGTTTGTGAAAGAAAACTATGAAATAGACATTCATTCTGAGTAGCTTTTCTTGTTTTTATTCCACTTTCCAGATCACCTATAATTAAATCAGGTGTGTGATCTTTGGTCCATTTCCTTGGATGTGGAAAGTTCCTTGAACTAGATGCTCCCTCATGATCTGTGCCTTCATAGAATGATCCTTCTGTAAATGCTGATCCTCCCCCTGAAGATGTGCTTCCATCAGTGTTTGATGACTCAGAGTTTAGGTACTCAGAGTTTGAGTTATCAGAGATTGAGGTCTCAGACTTTGTGGTCTCAGAGTTTGAATGATCAGAGTTTAGGGTTTCAGACTTTGTGTTGTTCAGAGTTTGGTCAGACTCTGATATTTCAATTACTGTGTTTTGATCTCCAATGTGAGTACTTGATTGATGTTGCTCCCCCTCAACATGTACAGAATCTTCAATTTCTATTTCAATCAATTCTGAATCAGAGTTTAAAGAATCAGAGATTACCTTACCAGAGTTTAGTTGAACAGAGTTTATTTTCTGGAGTTCATTCTCAAATCTTAGAGTTTCTTGTGCATCTTTATCATGTAACCCAGCTATCTTCCCTTCATCAAAGGAGACATTAATTGATTCCATGACTGTCCTTGTCCTTAAATTGAATATTTTGAATGCCCTTGAAGAGGTTTTAGAAGTTGTTGCATATCCAATAAAAATTCATTCATCTGCTTTAAGTTCAAACTTCTTCAATTGTTCAGGATGTGTTTTGAGAATAAAACACTTGCATCCAAAGATGTGAAAATACTTGACATTTGGCTTTCTTCCTTTCAAAGATTCATATGGAGTCATTCCATGTTTGTTTATTAAAGAACAATTCTGAGTAATGCATGCAGTGTTCACAGCTTCTGCCCAAAAATAAGTAGGTAGCTTTGCTCCTTCTAACATTGTTCTAGCAGCTTCTATTAAAGTTCTGTTCTTTCTTTCAACAACACCATTTTGTTGAGGTGTGCCAGGTGCTGAGAATTGTTGAGTAATACCTTTTGTTGAGCAGAATTCCTCCATTGTTGAGTTCTTAAACTCTGTTCCATTGTCACTCCTTAAATTCTTTACTTTGTGAGTTGATCCATTCTCAATCATTGCAATATAATCAATGATTGTTTCTGCAGTTTCATCCTTCTTGTGCAAAAAGTACACCCAAGTAAATCTAGTAAAATCATCAACTATTACCAGAGTGTATTTCTTCTTTCCAATGGACATGATATTAACTGGACCAAATAAGTCAAGATGCAATAGATGAAAAGGTTGATCAATTGAATTTTCAGTTTTGCTCTTAAAAGATGTCTTCTTTTATTTGGCCTTTTGACATGAATCACAGAGTCCATCAGGATGAAATTGAACTTTTGGAAGACCTCTAACTAGGTCCTTCTTTATTAATTCATTAATGTTTCCAAAGTTCAGGTGACACAACTTTTTGTGCCAATTCCAGCTTTCCATTGGTGATTCCTTTCCAAGTAGACAGGTTAAGGAACCATTAGAATTAATATCCAAGCTAGCTTCAAATAAATTGTTATGTCTGTGGCCAATAAGAACTATTTTTCCATTTTTCTTGCTTTTCACTTCACAATGAGTTCCATGAAATTCCACAGAATAATCTTTGTCTGTCATTTGACTCACACTTAGCAGATTATGTTTGAGTCCTTCAACCAGAGCTACTTTCTCAATGATGACATTTCCAATCACTATGTTGCCATATCCCAGTGTTCTTCCTATGTTGCCATCTCCATAAGATACTGCTGGGCTAGCCTTCTCCTCAAACTCTGAAAGCAGGGATTTATTTCCAGTCATATATGCAGAACATCCACTATCAATCACTAGAATTTTCTTCCTGTTTCCCTGCAATCAGTAAATACAATTTAATTAGTAGTTATGGGGACCCAAACTAGTTTGGGTCCTTTCTTTGAAAACTTGTTAACTTTTGCAGCAGAAGTTATTTTTTCAGAGTTTGTGTTAACAGAGTTTACATGATCAGAGTTAGCATTTACAGAGTTTGTACTGTCAGAGTTTACACTCCTTTTATCAGTCTTTATCACATATTTTTGCTTGACAGTATGTTTTGGAAAATTACTCATTTGAGGTTGTGGTTTGTAAGAATTGTAATACAAATTATGATAATCTTTGCATTTATAAATAGAATGCCATAAACTACCACAGTGAAAACAGGGATTTGATCTTGTTTGTTTTCTAGCCTCAATCCCAGGTTTTTCAGGTTCTTTCTTTTTCTTTTGTTTGCAGTCAATAGCAAGATGATTAGAATTACCACAAGTAAAACAGGTTTTTCTAGGAGCATCAGAGATATTCATGTAGTTATTCTCCTTAGTAATTCCTACTTTTCCATTCCTATTTCTTTTCACCTTTTTAGTTTTATTAGTGACTGCCTTCAACTTTTCTTTAAGTTACTTCTGTGAAAGTAATCCTATATTTATCTTTTTAGAATCTGGCACACCATTGTTTTTAGAGCATTCAGGGAGAGTTTTCTTATAATCATTAGCTTTAACAAACTTCACAGGTTTAGTCAATGTTCCTTTTGTGTGTGAATTAGTGTGAAATTCTTTATCAGATTCATAACCTAGGGCAGAAGTCCAATTCTTTTCAGAAAGCATTTGTTGGACCTTCTTACCAGAGTTTGTCCAAACTCTGAAGGTCTCTTTTTCCTTAGCTATCTCAGTTTTCAAATATGTGACTTGTATTTCCAACTGAGTTTGCATGTGTATAGCATTCTCACAGTATTTCTTAAAGCTAAGCATGTGTACAAGTTCAGTTTCAAGAAAGTCATTCCTAGCATTCAGAGTCTGTATCTCAGATTTTAATCTTTCATTCTCAAGAGATTGTGACTTAAAGCTAACATGCAGATTTCTAAGAAAAGACTTTAATTCATGAATATCTTCCGTATCAAAAGTGAAAACAGAGTTTGGTACCTTTTCAGAGTTTAAGATGGGAGAATCAGAGTTTGCCATGAGAGCATAGTTAGTTTCTTCTTCTGAGTCTGAGGAATCCATCCAATCTTTCTTTGATATGACGAGAGCTTTCCCAGATTCCTTGCTTCTACACTCAGTAGCAAAATGTCCCATCTTGTTGCACTTGTAACACTTGACTTTTGATTTATCAAGAGTTTTTGATTTTCCATCTCTATCTTCTCTTTTTCTGAATCTGTTTTTCTTGTCTGACTCACTATGCTTCTTCTGATAGTTTCCTTGCTTCTTAATTTTTTTTGTATTTCTTGAAGCTTTTGACAAACATAGCAAACATCTCCATCATGTCAGAGTCTGAAGAATTATCAGAGTTTTCATCAGAGTTTGCCTCAAACTCTGATTCACTGCTTTCTTTGATTACAGCTTTTCCTTTTCTTGTTGAGGCTTTAAGGACTTTTTCTGTAGGTTCTTCAATCTGGGCCTCAACATTCAAAGCAATAGATTTTGCCTTGCTACTTTTTCTATTTCTTCTTTGCTGTAACTCCAGATCATGAGTTTTCAATTTACCATAAACTTCATCTAATGACATCTCATCCAAATCAGCCCTGTCTCTAATCAAGGATGTCTGCAGATCCCATTCTTCTGGAAGAGCCCTCAGAAATTTGGTGTTTGAATCTTCATTGTCATATACTTTATTCACCAAAGCCAAGTTATTCAACAGAGTTAGAAATCTGTCATAAATATCTGTGAGGGACTCATTCTGCTTAGCCTCAAAGTATTCATACTCTTGGATTAGAACAGATCTTCTATTTTTCTTTATCTCCTTGGTTCCTTGACATTGAACCTCCAGTGCATCCCAGATTTCTTTGGCAGTTTTGCATGCTATTACCCTGTTAGACATTACAGAGTCACGACTATTATGCAAAATATTTCTTACCTTTGCATCTTTCAAGACTTCCTGTTTTTCTTCATTGGTCCATTCTTTCTTGTCCTTTAAGGTGTAATACTCAGGGATTTGTCTTCCTTCCACAATCGTAGATGGAACTAGTTTGGTTGGTAGATACCGTCCTGTATGAATTATGTCCAAATAATCAGGATCAGTTGCTTCCAAGAACATCATCATCTTCACCCTCCATGTAGGATATTCAGCCTTCTTCAATATAGGGATCCTGATGCTTTCATACTTGTTACCAGACATGATTATTTGATCTTTTTAAGTCGTAATTAACTGCCTGCTCTGATACCAATTGTTTCCCAAAATAATCAATCTATTACAGAAGGGGGTTGAATGTAATAGTGCCTGTAAATCGATTATGAACACAAGTATATAGAATGGAATACCGTTTTGTATTATTAATGATCTAGAATACAAAACTCTCTCAAGAAATAATGTTCTTAAGAGCTGCTAGGTTATATATCTATTGCTTAATGAATTTTCCACATGAATTATAACCTATCTCTGTGTTTATATAGACACAGCTACAAATACAATTACAAAACAGATTATGATAAGAATAGCTTTAATAAGGTAATTAGACTTGCACTTGAATTCCTTCTTACTATCCGAATCAGACTCTGATTTGTCTGTTTCCTTTTCTGGTAGACTCTGAAGCTAAACTCTGTCGATCTGTCATTCTCTAATTTGAGTATTCTCTGTTAGAGTAAACTCTGATTGAGTATTCTCTGATAGAGTAAACTCTGACCGACAGCTTCCTTAAACTCTGATGACGTCAGCATAAACTCTGTTTAGTATTCTCTGACAATCATCAGTGTTTGCATTCCTAGCAAAACTGCCGTTAAACAAAACATGTCTCCCATATTTTTTTAAAAAAATTAGTTTCTGTGAAAAATTAACTATAAATTTCATCATCAAAACTACACAAAATTAGGGCTGACAGAAAAATTCGAAAAAATCGATATTTATCCGAAATATATCTGGAAAAAAACGGATACTATCAATATTCGGAAGAAATCGGATATTATCTGTATCTGAATCCGAATATTAGGGATACAGATATAGGCACATCCTTATCCGAAAATATCCGTATCCGAAATTAATTATATATAATATATATAAATATATTTTTTTAATATACATAATGTATAATTATATATTTTTAAACCCATTTATAGTTATAAGCCCATTTATATATTTTTATACATACACTTATAATTATAAACTCATTTAATGTGATTCAATTATATTTCTTAATTAGCCCAACTCTAATGTTTATTTTAATTTAATAAATTAATATATACACTATACATGGTTATACTTTAAAATCTATATTCAATATATATCAATTTATATATCTATAGTATTTTATGCATTTTAAATCGTATCATATATATCACATAAATAATATATACATACAATTTAAAATTTATTCTATTAGTTTTGTAGTGTGTGTATATATATTCATTAAATAATATATTTATACAAATTTTATATAATTGTAAAAATGTTATAGACATATATAAAAATATCATTTGAGTTTAATATTATTAAGATAACAAAATTAGATTAAAAATATCAATAAAAATTATTTTTTAAAAAAAAATAGGCTTAAATCCCTTTAACTCTTAACTCAATTTAAAAAAATTAAATTAATTTTTGATTTTTTTTTACATTTTTTTTGAATTTTTAATGTAAATTTAAAAAATTTATTAAAAATTAGATTCAGATCCGGATATTATCCATATCCGGATACTATCCGTCAGATCCGGATTCAAATATTAACCTTTAAAGATTTTCGGATTCGGATACGGATACAGATTTTCGAAAAGATTTTCGGATTGGGATACGGATACAGATTTTCGGATTCGAATTCGGATACGGATACAGACATATCCGTATCCGAATTATTTATTTGACAGCCCTACTCAAAACCATTTTTTTATATTATATCTTAAAACATTCATATATCAAAAATATTATCAAATAGTTATGTAATTTCTTTCTCCACACTTTTTCTTACCAGTTTTGAACGGAAATCGGGCCAGAATATTACAAACACTGAAAATATTAAATTTTTAATGAAGACATAAAAACATACACGAAAATGGGTTGAGAGTATCTCAGTGGTAAAACTATCTATTTGTCTAGATTTTGAGTTCGATTCTCACCTATCCATAGGCTTAATTAAAAAAACACATACACGAATAAGAAAACATTATCATTTCTCAATTACTAATGAACAAACCATTCAAACTGGCACCGTTTAGCAAACCATTTAAACTGGCACGTAGGGTAGCTTCTTAATTTGCTATGAATAAAAAATATAAATAGAGTAAATCCAAGTAAATCTGTTAGTAATTCCAAATTAGTTATCAAAATGTGCAAATCCTACCAAAGTACCATTTCATCTGGCACGTAACAATAATTTCCTAGGCAATAATTAGCTTGACAGATATTTCATCTTTAGTTATTATCTTTTCCTATATAATAACTAAGACAGTTTTTTAAGTTGTAGGATAAGCTCACGGCAATTAAGAAACCTCTCTTTTTACCATAAGCAGAAAATGGCATTTACCTACAAACACCAGTGCATTGTGATGGCTATGCTAGTCATCGTGGGAGCCTTGACATCTCTTGCTGCAGCTCGTTCTCTGAACGACGTTGATGGATCAACAGTTGAGACGCATGAGCAATGGATGACACGTTATGGTCGTGTGTACATAGATGCAGACGAGAAAACAAGGCGTGCTACCATCTTCAACGAGAACCTAAAATATATAGAGTCATTTAACAAGGCAAATAACAAGCCATACAAACTAGGGGTCAATGAATTTGCAGACCTTACAAATGAAGAGTTTACAAGCTCAAGGAACAGATATAAAAGCCATGTATGTGCTACCCATACAAACTTGTTCAGATACGAAAATGTTAGTGCAGTGCCATCTACCATGGACTGGAGAAAGAAAGGTGCAGTTACACCTATCAAGGACCAAGGCCAATGTGGTACGTTTTATGTTCAGAAAGCAATAATAAATAGTCTAACAATCCAATATTTATCATCTAAATATAGTTATCATTACATACAGGGTGCTGCTGGGCGTTTTCAGCTGTGGCAGCTATGGAAGGAATTACCCAAATTAAGACTGGCAAATTAATCTCTTTATCTGAGCAAGAATTAGTTGATTGTGATACTAGCGGCGAAGATCAAGGCTGTGAGGGTGGTCTCATGGACAATGCATTTGAGTTCATCCAAGGAAACCACGGCCTTTCAACTGAAGCAAACTACCCTTACAGTGGAACTGATGGAACTTGCAATGCCAACAAAGAAGCAAACCATGCAGCCAAGATAACTGGCCATGAAGATGTGCCTGCAAACAGTGAGACTGCACTGCTGAAAGCTGTTGCATTTCAACCAGTCTCCGTTGCCATTGATGCTAGTGGTACAGACTTCCAATTCTACTCAACCGGTGTCTTTACAGGACAATGTGGAACTGACTTGGACCACGGAGTGACTGTTGTAGGCTATGGCACTGCTGCTGATGGAACCAAGTATTGGTTGGTGAAGAACTCATGGGGCACAAGTTGGGGTGAAGACGGTTACATAAGGATGCAAAGACTAATTAAGCTCAAAGAAGGCCTCTGTGGCATAGCAATGGAGGCTTCATATCCAACTGCTTAAGAGTTTGAGATAAAAAGCAAGGGCTTATATATATTATCTGTATATAGGAATTTAAAATGTCTCCACCTACCTTTCTATCTTGCATTGTCATACTGTGCAAGAACTTGTATAATGTAAAGCACTTGGTAATGAAATATTTATATTATATTATATCATAATGTTACCCCTCATCATGCTGTTCAAACATTCCCAGAAGAATGAAATAACCCTAACTGAGCAAGAGAAACCATACAAGAACATACTTTCTAGAACCCTGATAAATTATGGTATAACATTGATGTAAGGGTTACTATTAGTTGATTATCTAGCACTCCTGCAGTGTAATATCATAAATTCCATTGACTAACATTAATAAGTTTATTAGGAAAAAAGAATTTGGCCATCCATCAGCCAATCATTTGCAATAAATAATAGTCACCATTATACATTTAAAGCAACTTCCCGCCTCAAGGTACAGAACATAGATAGGAAAAAGAGAAACTTAATCAAAAAGAGAAACTACAAGATTCGCTGCATCCATAATCGAGTTTATACTGACAACTAAAATGAATTCCACTTTCTACCTAATAATTAATTACCAATATTACAATGAGTATGATGTCACCGCCTTTAAAAACGAAGTCAAAACAAGTGCAATCGGAATACGGGTGAAGTTATTCAAAGAGGACGCAGCAGAGTTGCTACCTGAGAAGCTTCTTGTTGGGCCATTTGCAGGAGGGTATCCAAGAACTGTTCCAGTTGAAGGCACCACAGTGTTCGGTATTGTTGCTCCAGGACTGCCAGATTGAATAGACGAAGGTGCTGGAGCAAATAATGAATTTGGACCAACTACAGTAGGTGGAGCTATAAGTGGCGGAAACACTTGAGGTCCTGTAGCATAGATTCATATATACAAGCACACATCAATAATTTAAAACATAGTATAGACTTAATCATACACACACACACACATACATAGTTCTTTCCAAGCAAAGGGTAAAAGGTTTAGACAGGTCCCAACTTTTCAATAACAAAAAGTCCTCGAAATGAATCTTTTCAGTTAACAGCATTGTAATTTGATATGATCAACACCTCAATAATAAATTGGAAACATCTTCAAACCAAGTTTAATGTTTTAGATGTTTTTGGCTATATGGATATTGATCCATTACAGTGAGACAATCAGCAATCAGTCTGTCAAAATAATTAAAAACTGGTCTCTCGAAAATACTCTTCCACAATCAAACTTTAAAAATATAGACCCTAATTAAATCCATATATCACAATATATTTATATTACTTTGTTAATTTATTTATTACTACTTATAAGTTTAAGTAATTTTTTAACTTAATTTTTTCATTATTACGTATAAGTATAAGAAATTTTCTAATTTATAACTTACTATTAGTTTGGCTACTTTTATTGATAATATATAACTTATAATATATATATATATATGTATATATATCTATGTATATGTATATATATATATGTATATGTATGTATATATATATGTATATGTATGCATATATATATATATGTGTATATATATATATATGTATGTATATGTGTGTATATATATATGTATATATATATGTATATGTATATATATGTATATGTATGTATATATATATATATGTGTGTGTGTATATATATGTATATATCTATGTATATGTATGTATATATGTATATATATATATGTGTGTATATATATATATATACAAGCTTATAACCCGTGCGAACGGTAAATTTATTTTTTATATTATATTTTATTGATATTTACTATAAAATTGTATAACATTGAGAATTTATGTTAATAAATATAATATAACCGAAGCATTTCACCAAATCATTATAAGTATTTATTCATCCAAAACTTCTTGGAAGTTGTTAAAGTTTGCATCTTTACTAAAATTTCATATATGTTAGATTAATATGCATTATTGTTGTACATCATATGATCTTAATATGCATTTGCCATAACCTGGACTAGTTCAAACTGGTATTGCTGGCATGGTATCTGGCACGGGGAATCAAAATATTTGTTGTAGGATGAGCAAGCTTCACACTATAGTGCCTGTTAGATACCAGGTTTCAATTAAAAATCTCGCTGGTAACAATCAAAATATTTCATTTGATTCATCCAACTGCAGGTACCAAATATCGTGCAAATGGGTCTTAATTCTAATATTATCCTGGACGAAGAAGATTTACAAGGTATAGCTTGCAAATGTTCTCATATATGCCTCTATACTGAAAAGTCGAGTTAGACATAGATGAAGATGTTAACTACATGAGGAATTGGATAGATATGTGCAAATAAGAGATAAATGTCGAAGAGAAGTGATAAACCCAAATATATATCTCTATATCTATATGTATATATATAAAGACGTGGTCAAAAGCTAGCCATTTTTTCAAATATTCCATGTCATATGACACATCAGCAATTCCGTTATCTATTTTTTTAAAGAATTAATGACATGATATATATTATTAGTTTAGTGATTTAAATGAGTTGTCGTGGAGATGAGGTAGTTACTTGAGACTTTTTTACTTTTTTACGAGATCCGTGGGCAGTTTGATATAAAACCCCATTTAAAATAAGTACTTATTTCCTATCAAAATTCCACTTATGTCACTTTTAAGTTACCTTTAACTTTTACACACTGTCACACAGTTCAAAATATAAGTTATAAGTTATTTTATGCCTATAATTTACCATAAATGAATATACTAGCTGTTACGGATTAAAAATTATGTGTATTTAATACGTAATTAATGCTAGGGTTTGAGAGTGCTTCGATCTTTAATGGTTGCACTAACGTTTCATGACTAACTCAGGTCCTCGTTAACTGCCTACGTATCTCAATGGGTGTGAGAATCAAGCCAAAAAATGTACTTCTAATGTTGAGGGGTTAGGCCCTTTATATAGGCGTACGAGGGTCTTGGAATTAGATTAGAATTAGGAGACTTGGTGGCCAAGTCTCCTAGAGGCAAGGTTGTTGAAACCTTTTAGGAACGAGGACCCTCGATGGACTCTTCCTACGTTAAGATTTCTAGATCCTTCTAGGATGAAGACCTTCAACATGCTTCTTGGGCCTTTACTAAGCCTTTATTAATTAATTACGAAATTAATTAATAGCAAAGACTTAATGGGCCTATGGCCTTAACAGAGCTTGTGGGTTGGACTTACAAATCCAGTTGATCCTAGGATTTATAACTAATAGCTTGCGTACCTCCACGGGGTCAGTTGGTATCTTCCCTGTTTCTAAGTAGAGCTTGATGGGATTCATCCAACATGCTCCCAACCAATCGCGGCTACTAATTTAGCATCAACGCTTTGGGTCTTCAAGACCTGAAAAAAATACTACCAGAGTAACTCTTAATCTCTGATGATGCAAATTTAGACAAGGCATCAGCCATCACATTCTCATCTCTTGGGATATATTCAAAGTGGCATTCTTCAAACTACGTGGCTTGAGCTTTAACAATTCTCAAATATTTTTCCATATTCTCTTCATGGGCCTCAAACTCCCCATTTACTTGAGAGATTACTAGCCTTGAATCGCCACATATCTTCAAGTTCTTCACCCTCAGGGTTCTGACCAGGCCAAGCCCAGTTATCAAAGCTTCGTAATCTGCCTTGTTGTTTGTAGTTGAGAAATCCAACTTGATTGCGTACTCGACAATAAACCCATCCGGACTTTGCAAAACCAAGTTAGCTCCGTTAATGTTCGTTTTTGAAGCTCCGTCAAAAAAGAGTACCCAGTATTCTCTGAGTTCTTCCTCTTTTTCCTTCTCTCCAGTTTCTTTATTTTCTTCTTGCCCCCTCCCCCCTGACTTCTTGGTTAGGGATGGTACATTCAACCACGAAGTCAGCTAGAGCTTGAGCCTTGATGTCCGTTCTTGGCTTGTATTTGATTTCGAACTCTCCAAGCTCAATAGCCCATTTGATTAGCCTCTCACTGGCCTTGGGGCTATGCAGTATATTTCTCAGGGGCTGGTCTGTCAAGACTTCAATAACATGCGCCTGAAAGTACGGGCGTAGCTTTCTTGAAGCCATTATCAACGCTAAGGCAAACTTCTCAACCTTTGAGTAGTTCAGCTCTGCTCTATGTAGAATCTTGCTAACATAATAAATGGGTTTCTGAACCTTCGCTTCCTCTTTCACAAGAACAACACTCAAGGCTGAGCTAGACACAGCAAGGTATATGTATAACTCTTCTTCAAGTTTCGGTTTGGCAAGCAAGGGTGGCTCAACCATATATTTCTTTAGCTCTTTAAAAGCTGCTTGACTCTCGTCATTCTATTCAAAGTTCTAGACCTTCTTGAAGGCCTTGAAGAATGGTAGACACTTTTTTCCATAATTGGATATAAAGCGCCCTAGGGCTGCTATCTTTTCCGTGAGCTTTTGGACATCTTTTACTGTCGTGGGGGGCTCCATGTCCAAAATCGCTTGAATCTTATCGGGATTGGCCTCAATGCCTCTTTTGGAGACCATTAAGCCTAGAAATTTTCCAGATCCTACACCAAAGGCACACTTGGCCGGGTTCAACATCATCTTGTGGGTTCTCAGAACTTCAAATGCCTTCTTCAGGTGCTCAAGATGATCGGCCTTGTCTAGGCTTTTGACTAACATGTCATCAATGTAGACTTCCATGGTCTTACCAATGAGGTGCTTGAAAATTTTGTTCACAAGCCTTTGATACGTGGCTCCTACATTCTTAAGCCCAAAAGCCATAACCAAATAACAAAAAATACCAAAGTCAGTAATGAATGATACTTTAGGAATGTCATCGAGATGTATTTTGATTTGTTTGTAGCTACTAAAGCCATCCATGAAGCTAAGCATCTCGTGCCCAGCTGTGGCATCTATCAACGTGTCTATCCGTGACAAGGGGAAACAGTCCTTAGGACAGGCATCATTCAAATTTGTGAAGTCCACGCACATTCTCCACTTTTCATTGCTCTTCATGACCATCACAGGGTTAGCCAGCCACTCAGGAAATTGAATTTCTTCAATAAATCTTGCTTCCAACAACTTCTCTACTTCTTGCTTAATGGCTTCTTGCCTTTCAGGAGCAAAACTTATTTTCTTCTGTTTGACTGTTGTCCTTCTAGGATTCACATTCAATTAATGCGTTATAAGCTCGGGGTCTATCTCTGGCATGTCGGCTGCTATCAAAGCAAAGACATCTTTGTTATCTTGCAAGAATTGAACCAGCTGTTGTTTCAAGTTCTTAGGGAGCGAAGTCCCCACATATGTGACCTTCTCGTGACCTAGAGGATCTAGAGGAGCAGGCTCCAAGTCCTCTGCATACTTACCCCTTCTTTCTTCTTGATCCATGATATCCATGTCTTCGATAGGGAGAACCTGCCCCCAAGTGCCACTAGGCTTTAAGGCGGCCACATAACAACTCCTGGCAATTTTTTGATCTCCTCTCTCTTCTCCCACTCCATTCCTAGTCGGAAATTTGATCTTCAGATAGTACGTAGAGGCTATTGCCTTGAAGGCATGCAATCCAGTCCACCCAAGGATTACGTTGTAGGTAGTGCTTGCCTTGATAACTAGGAAATTCAGCATTTGAGTGGAATGTCGAGGTTATTCGCCTATAAACATGGGCAACTGTATAATTCCCTCAATCTGAGATTCCACTCTATTGAAACCATAGATAGGCATGTTGGAGGGGACAGTTGTGAATCGTTATATCCCATTTTCACAAAAGCATCATAAAATAGGATGTTTACAGATGACCCATTGTATACTAAGACTCTTTTCACAGGAGAGTTTCCTATGACAATGGTGATTACTAAGGGATCATCGGGGCTGATTGTTTATGTCTTTGGGGTCTGAGTCCCTTTTTTTGTCATTGTGACCTCTGTCATGTCTAGCACCCTCCTTGGTGTACTTTTCCAACTTTCCTCTTCTAATCAGAAATTATATCTCGTCCTTTAACTAGTGGCAATCATCAGTGTCGTGTCCCACATCCCTATAGAACCGACAGTACGCGTTCTTATTTCTTTTCTCAGGATCAGTCCTTAGTAGGTTCGGCCATCGAAGGTCTTTACCCTTTTCAATATCCATCAGTATTTGGCTATGGGCGGTGTTTAGCCTTGCATACTCGGCGAACCTGGATCCTCCTTTCTTTTTGGAGTCATTAACATCATCATTCTTTGCATATTTAGTATCGATAGTATACTCAGTATCGCTAGGTCGCTTCTTAGAGTAGGTGCTCGAGCCTTGAAATCTTTGGGCTTTCCTCATGCTTTCCTCGGCCTTGATATACTTTCTAGCTCTCTCTTGGAGCTCATTCATACTTTCAGGGGCCCTCTTGACTAATGATCTCCTGAAATTTTATTTAGAAGTCCCTTGCTGTAAGGCTATCATAGCTACCTTCTAATCTAGATCAGGGACCTTCAAAGCATCCTTCGTGAACCTGTTAATATAGTCCCTCAAGGACTCATTCTTTCCCTGATGCATGTTCATTAGTGAAGCTGAGCTCTTCTCATGAGTCTTGCTGTTGATGAACTGACCAATGAAGGCCCTACTTAGATCTTTGAATGACCCAACAGAGTTAGTGAGTAGACGACTGAATCACCTTTGAGCCATACCGCTCAGAGTTTGGGGAAACGCCTTACACTTGACGGCGTCGTTGACGGGTTGCAGCAGCAGTGCATTAGAGAATGTGAAAACATGATTTGAGGGATCTCCCGTTCCATCATAGGCCTTGATTGTAGGCATCTTAAACTTTCTTGATATCCTCTCATTCATAATATCCTCTGTGAAGGGGGTATGGGATCATCAGAATCTCCAAGTGGTAAAAAGTCTTGGGGGTCAGCCCTAACAAGACTTGTCCTTGCTCGCCTCCTAGTTGGGGGTTCGTCCAAGTCTATCACATGTGCGTTTCTTATCGGCCCTCTCAACTCTGTGGCGCTGCCGCCTTACTAGTGCCCTTTCCAGGTCTTTCCTCAGCCACTGGGCTTCGGCTTCATGAACACGTATTCTTTCCTGAAGGTCTAGGGAGTCATTATCTTAAGGCCCTCGAGGCTGGGTACTCCTCCCTCCAAGGGGCTCCTTACTGGGTCGCCTCCTTCGTGGGTTTATATCATCGTCAGACGATTCATCATCATCGGTAGAGTAAGGTCCTAAAAAGTCCCGACTCCTTCATCGCGAGGCGTAGTGGGGCAGCAACCCTTGCTCATAAGAGGGCTCGTAGCTTTTGGGAGCCCGTAACGAGTGTCGGGCGTCACAACAGATGAGACTTGTAAGGTAGGAGGAGCGATAAAAGTAGTACCAAGGGGCGGGAGTACCTGGAGTGGAGGAACTGAAGCATGAATAGACACATCGGGGTTGGAAGGATGAACAACGATGCTAAGAGGTCCAGTACGTCGGGTACTTGCTTCAAGGCCTCCAATAGAGGTAGTTGGAATAACAACTCCTTGTTCCCGCACCGTAGGAGGGGGAACATTGATGTCTACAGTAGTGTTAGGGACTTCTCCCTCGAGGGTGCCCGCGGTACTTTGTGTTCTTGCCATGGTTGTTATTCGTTTTCCCGCAGACGGCGCCAAATGTTACAGATTAAAAAGTAGGTATATTTAATACGTAATTAATGTTAGGGTTTGAGAGAGTTTCGAGCTTTAATGGTTGCACTAACGTTTCATGACTAACTCATGTCCTCGTTAACTGCTTACGTATCTCAATGGGTGTGAGAATTAATCCAAAAAATATAGTTCTAATGTTGAGGGATTATGCCCTTTATATAGGCGTACGAGGGCCTTGGAATTAAATTAGAATTAGTAGACTTGGTGGCCAAGTCTCCTAGTGGCAAGGTTGTTGAAACCTTTTAGGAACGAGGGTAATTGATGGACTCTTCCCACGTTAAGGTTTCTAGATCCTTCTAGGATGATGACCTTCAACAGGCTTCTTGGGCCTTTACTGAGACTTTATTAATTAATTACAAAAATAATTAATATCAATGACTTAATGGGCCTATGGCTTCAATAGAGCTTGTGGGCTGGACTTACAAATCTAGTTGATCCTTGGATTACAAATCTAGTTGATCCTAGGATTTATTTTCCTAGTTCGTTTCAAGGGTCAAAGCCTTTGGACCATACCAGGTCTAGTAAATGAAATAATAAATGCTATATTTATTATTTTTTCAGAGCTATTTTTAGCCATATCAATGACCAAGTCCAACAAATAAATAAAAGTATTACACAAATTTTCAATTCCAAATAATAACAATTTAGTTGCAGCAGTTTATAATATATTTCAACGTTAAAATTATTAATTAGAAACAAATATTCAATAGAATACCAATTTCTTTAAAAATGAGTTATTGAAAATAATTTTGTTCAATTTTAAAAAATTAGAATAAATTTTACTTATAAAAACAATAAGAATAATATATATTAGTTAATACAAATTAGTTATTATTGATTCTCGTTAGTAGCATTTTGTTGCTTAAATAAGTTGACACATTGTGGCCGTTTGAGGTTCCTTAAACTTAAAATAAATAGCTTATTTTATTTTTATTTTTTACATATTTTCATTTTTTTTAAGATTAATATTTATTTTAGAATTTTAAAACCAAATATTATTTTTAAAATAAAAAATAAGTTACTTATTTTCAGAAAAAGTACATACATCCCTACTTTTTTCCGGAAATAAGGGCTTATTTTCGGAAAAAAGTGGTTGCCAAACAGCCCCATTATTTTTCATAAAATGTAATAATAATTTTTTAAATTACATTTAATAGTAAATTAAAAACATATATAATAAAATTTAATTAAATATATGAATATTAGAATTAGTATTTATTTTTCAAGTTAACACATTAATATAATTTTTTATTGTTTAAAAATGTATCACGTAAATAAAAAAAATGCATCGAAGTCTTGGTGGTAAAAAAAATAAGCAACATTATATTGAGTAAACACCATATAAAGGTTAAGATTATTTTGGTCCAATTATATATAAGGGTGACAAGAATACATTTAAAGTGTACATATATCACAAGAAGAAAAATGATTCTCTAAATACCATCACCCCATAGTGTGTATTTTTGTCCTCTTTCACCCTTGAAAAAATCTGGGACACTAATATATAAAATCTAGGACACTAATATATAGGTTGTTTATAGTGTTTTCGTTAATACAAGTTATCCCCCATAAATTTCTGTTTCGTTAATATTATTTGTTCTCCAAAAATAATTAAGTATATATGTCCTCTCTTTACCATGAATTGTTATTTGAAAATTTTCATAATAACATAAAATCGAAGGTTGCTAGAATGATAGAGCCAATAATCACGAATATGCCTATTAATGAGGATTAGGGTACGTAAAAAAAGGTTATGTTAAATCTTGGTAGGTGTCTTGACTTATCTTATGTGTTGGATCTCTTTTGTCCTATTTATATAATATCAAGTTCACACAATTATGTTATGATCGGATATTTTCAACACACTTTATGAATATATTTTGTTAAATATAGGAATTAATATTTTTATGTTATGATGCTTTCTTGATTTGAAAGATACCATTGAGATATTTATCCTATAATTTATTTATTATTAATTCTTTTCTTTTATGAGAGAGGATAACTTGATGAATATTACTGCTTATTTATTTGAATTTAATATTAAAAATTTAAGGAATCATTGTAAGTATAAATTTTAAATGAGAGCATTAGAAAATCAAGGCCTACATGTGAGTTTCTTTAAATTTAAATATTCATAGTACTATTTTAGTGGGAAAAATAATGACGAAGGGTTGGAAGTTAGTATCACACGTAATAAAATAACAAAAAACGAAAATTTAAATACCCATATTTAAATATTTGAAAACGTAATATTTAAATTTAAATATTCACAGTACTATTTTAGTGGGAAGAATAATGTATTGTGAATAACCAATGTTGAATATGATTTGAAATTAGATTTTTGATAAAGAGTTAAGGGCAACTTTTATTTTAGATTAAGTGAGAGGTCATTTGTTAAATTTGAATTAATATTTTTCAATGAATAAGAATTTGAATATAGAATGAATAAAATTATTTGGTAACTAATTTTTATGAACTATCCGAATGAGATTATTTATCAATTTTATTTTAAAATTAAAAAATGAAAATTTGAAATTAATTTATAAAAATATTAAATTATATGCTTTCAAATTTTCAACTATTATTTATATATATAAATTAATTCATATGCTAATGAAAGAGAGTTATACTAGTTTCAAAATTATTCACATGTTATAAAAAATTTCAAACACATAATATAATAATAATAAACAAATTTTAAATTAGTAATTATAAAAAAGGCTTAAATGTAAATTTAACCCTGTGTTTTCATCAATATACAATTCAAACCCTCTTTTAATATATTTAGTAAATTTAACCCTGTGTTTTTGAACTATATACAATTGAAACCTTTTTAAAATAATTAGTAAATTTAACCCTACATTTTTGAACTATATACAATTTAAATCTTTTTTAAAAATATTTAGTAAATTCGAAAATTAAAAAAACGAACTGCAATTCCACGAATTTTTACATGAAATGAAGCCCATAAACAGATAGAATAACACATGTCATTCAATTTGGTTACTCATATTAAGAAAATTAAGTTCAGAATCACCTTCAAAAGTTGCTTTGATTCTCAAACGTTCTTGGTGTTTTTGAGACGTTCTGAGAATCAAAGCAATTTTTGAAGATGATTCCGAAGTTAGTTTTCTTAATATGAGTAACTAAATTGAATGACATGTGTTGTTCTATCTGTTTATGGGATTCATTTCATGTAGAAATTTGTGGAATTGCAGTTCGTTTTTTTAATTTTCGAATTTACTAAATATTTTTAAAAAAGGTTTAAATTGTATATAGTTCAAAAATGTAGGGTTAAATTTACTAATTATTTTAAAATTTTAGTATTATTTTAAAAAAAGGTTTCAATTGTAAATAGTTAAAAAACATAGGGTTAAATTTACTAATTATATTAAAAGAGGGTTTGAATTGTATATTGTTAATAACACAGGGTTTAAATTGTAAATAAGCCTATAAAAAATTATAAATAAAAAATAAAAAAATATATATGAGTATAATTTAATAAATATATATTTTTAAAAAATTACAATTTAAGCTTATATTATACAAGTTATGCGTGAATGATATAATAATAAAAATGTGTATTGGAATGAGCATGAAGTGCATGGTTTACGATGTTATCTTAGCGTTCAAATTTTCATTTGAATCATTAAAAAGAAAATTAATTATTAAAAAGATTTTATATAATATCCCAACAATCTTAATAAATTTAATCATTCAAATAAGCCCATTAAAAATGATTAAAAAGAAAAAAAATGATCCTCTTAGGGTCATAATCGTCAAAAGAAAGAATTGGCACGAGTAAAAAAAGTCGATAGTATTGTGGTGAAACAGGTGATGAAGCAAGATGAATAATAAATGACATGAAATGAATAGTTAAATATAAATTCGGAAATGCATACTAATATATATAATATTAAATTAATATTATGAAAATCATAAATTTAAATTATAAAAATTAAAATTAAAAAAAAAATTGAATCACACACAAAATACAAGTTCAAGGTAAAATTGAAAATAGACTTACAGGCCTTGCTCTTACTCTTGCATGTCTAATTGAGAAATCAGATACTAGTCGTAATAGTTTAGATTCCAGACTTGTAAATTCACATGCTTGCTTCCCTCCATTCTCTCATTTTTCTTACATATACATACATTTATCTATATATACATACACACATGCCCTAAACCCCTAAATCCCCCATTTTTTTAACAATTCACTTGATCCAATTCACAATTCAGCTTTATTCAATGGACAATCCAGCTGACGCACCCGCCTCCGTCACCGATCTCCGCTCTCCGCCGCCGCCGTCTCGACCTTGCCGGAGACTTGTTCAGTCCACATTGTTTCCGCACACTCCTCTAGATGATACCTCCACTACAACGACGACGACGCCTAAATCACGAGCTTCTGATAAGGTTTTGTTTGTGTTTCGTTGCTTAGTTTTCGGAAATTATGTGGCTTTTTGTTGTGATTATATGATTTTATGTGTCCGAGTTTTCGTATTATTTGTACTTGTAATTGTTGATTGTGTAACCGACTGCTCAACTAATAGTGATCGTAAAGTAACAAATATAAAGGATTCTGTAGAAAATTTTATACTCGACGGAGTATGAAACGTAAATGAGCTATTTCCCTTACTATTTAGAACTAAAAAACGTGCCACGTGCCACTACCTAATTGGTTGAGAACGATGGATACATGATCCAATGCTGATATTTATAAGCATGAAAACAATGTCATGCTTCTATAGACTCAAATATTGTCTCGTTATTAAAAAAAACGACACAGCAGAATTGCACTATTCTATAGGCTCAAATATCGGTCTCCTTACAAAAGGACGCAGCTTTAGATAATATAATAGTTTAATTAATGTAAGTAATTAATTTAACAAAACTGCTCTTCGGCAGTTTTGTTCATTACAAATTTTCGTAATTTGTCTTTTGTTTCTTTGTGAAAGTTCATTTAACCGTATCTTGGTGACGTATGATTGGTAAATTTGGAATTAATTTGATCATGATGTGTATTAGGTTGTAGGAAGTAAGGAGGAGACACCAAACAAGGGAATGGACGAAGCAAAAGAAGATTCGCATCTACTTGACAGTAAGTGAACTTATCTTGGGTGCCATGTACTTATTACCTGAACAATTAACCTCTTTGCTTTTGTTGATATCACATTATAATCTGTAAGTATGTAGCAAATGTAGTTCAAAAGGTTTGTAATTTTGAATAAGATGCAATGATATAAGTGGATTTTATTGCAGCAAGGATTTATTCTTCTGAATTTTTTTATTGCGACAGTGTCTAATTTCTATGTAAAAGTTTTTTAGAGGTGTCATCCAAATAGACAGCAAGATACCCTGCTCTTGGTAACAAGAGGGTGAGGGTTCAAGACTTGGTGAGGAATGTAAGTATGTGAGTATTTATATTTCTGTAATTGACCTTACCCAAAAAAGCAAACAACTTTGTGTCAGTTTGCACGAGAACCATGATAACTTCAATGCTTGTCACCGACCGACGCTTAAACATAATTTTTTTTAGTAGGGCCAAAATGTAAATTTTATTCTCTAATCAAAGTTTGCTTCATAAAGAACTTTGCAAATTATGGATGTTTATATTCTTAAACTTATTGTATTGGGTTTCTATTATCCATACTTGTCTTTACATCAATACTGAGGCAGCCTCTTCTTCTATTTTCCTTCTTTTTTTCCTTCTCTTTCTCTTTTCGTTTTGCATCCTAAGTTCATCTCAAATGTAGTATTTCAGTTGGTCAAACTGTCAACATTTTAGTCAAAACGCTGGACACAGAATATGCACAGTGACTGACTTTCCAAGGATCTGACACGGGTACGACAGCTCAAAGTTAAGAGTCCAAAATATATAGCATGATAATAGAAGTTCCCTAGATCTATGATAAGTTTCAGTTCGATGTCAGACGCTGGAGCTGGTCATTTAATTTCCGCACTTTTTTGGATCCAAGTATATAGTTTTAAGCCTTGGATCCCCAAATAAAGAATTACAAGGTCGAGAGATTCGTATGAGAATGATTTACACGATTAGAAAGATAAAAGATTCATGCATAACGGCTAACTGTATGTATTTTATACTTAATTTCTTTTTAATGCTCAATCAATGAAGACATTCAGTATATGTCAAGAAAATATATATGAAATTAAGCCTAGGCCTGGTAGAAATTCTTTAGTGACGTAACAAGCTCTTGTCAGTATTCTTTAGCCGCTTGTTCTGCACAGTCCGTTGAGTAGTCCAAGGTGGTGGTTACAATTTTTATCCTACGGATTTGGTTTTGATATGGAGATGCTGGTCTCCCGTCCTGGGATAGAGGCAAAGAAATAAAAAATACTTTTAAGAAGATGTATGCAAATTACCTTGGGTAACTAAAGAACTTATTACCAAACACATGTGTTACCTTCTGATAAATCAATGTAGAAAAGAAACAGTGTAAAATAAAATAAAATTGGTCAATGTTTGTTAAAGAAGCTAGAAATGGACATTAAAAATCTGAATTCAAATGGTAAAACAAGCAATATTAATTTATTTATTTTCTGGGAGTTGCTGTAATTTTATTTTTTTCATTTCTAGGCCATCTGTCTGTTTTTGCTGAGATTGACATCCCAGACTCCAGCATGTACAAACTTTTTAACTATTATTATATTTCCTCTCTCAGATCCATCCACATTAAATGTACATTTGAGTTGTTTCTCTATTAATTATTTGTGCGCTATTATGAAAACAACATTGTTGTTAAGAATGGTCTTCTGTTAAAACTTAAAAGTAATTATTTAGAGATGACTGCAAATAATATTATCTCCTTTCAGTGAGTGAAATAAATAATAAATTTTAAATTGAATACATAATTTAGATAATTTGAAGAGTTCTCAAAAACGAAAGCGCCATTCCAGTGCTACACCAGAGAAGCGTCACACTAGTGCTACACCAAAGAAACGCGGGTACTAATGCTACACCAGAGAAGCGGCGAAAGAATAGTACCCCCCAAAAAAAGCTTTCGGTTAATGGCTTAAATGAAGGATGCTCTGGGAAGATAAATAATTCAATACATGGTGAACATGCTTCTCAATTAGTTCCTGATCTGCGTTTAGAGGCAAAATTACAAGCTGAGGTTTGTCAAATTTCTACCTTTTAACCATTTTCCCCCTGTAGTATTAAGTGTTTAATGTAAAGGATATTTGTGTTCATCTTCATACATTTTGTTGAGAAGATTGTACTGAAATATATCTATATCCCACAAAACTGTTTGTTATTTCTCAATTTTAATAATTTACATGGTGTCTGAATTTGATGCTTATATGTTTTTATATGTTTACCAGGAAAATTCACGAATATATGGAGGCAGGCAAATACATCCATTTTTTTCGTCCTGGAAAACAGTCAAGAGAAACCAGGAAAGAACTGATGAGGAAAATAATTGGTCCTCTGTTGATAAGAAGGGTAAAAGCATCACTTTTAGCCCTATTCATGTGTTTGAACAAATTAAGGTATGATGTGGTTGACTTTCCGATTCAAAAAGTGGCTTTTTATAAGTTTATATACAAAGGCATTTTATAATTTATTTCGTACATATTATCATATATAGCCATTTATTTTCCATAGGATGTGTTTGAAATTTGCCTTTACAGGATGATGATCTCTCTCTGGACTGGGGAAACTGGATTTTTCCTGAAAGACTTGACAGTATCAACTTTCACTTAAAAAGTGAATCATCGGCAAATTATGGAAGAACAGTCAAGGCCTTACATTTTGACAACTTTCTCAACATATCCGGTTGTCAGAATGATGGTTTATTATTTCGATGTCCTATTCAAGTTGACAAGGTGTCTTTGCATAATCCTCCTATTCAACAAGATCATTTCCATTCTGTATCATCCACGCTATTGACTGATGAACAAATGGCTGACTGTGAAAGATCAATCAAGAGAGAAGAGGTATGTATTTTGATTATTTAAGCGTGACGTACTCATTGTTCGTAGAAATTTTTTCACAATGAACCTCATGATACTTCGTAACTGGCAGAATCATTATACGAGCGAAATTGATCCTTACGCAGTGGATGCTGGTTGTGGAAAAAATACAAATGTCAAGTATGGAGATAAAATCTTCGAAGAAAAGTGAGCAAAATTTACATACATATATATACTATTTTGAAGCTTCAGCTTCTGAATACATATTCTGCATATATTCATTGCTCTTTTTGGCTGTTTCTCATTTGATGTGATTATATGATTTTGTTCAAAGGAAGAGAGGGACACTACAATAAACTGGGTTGAAAAGCCCACCCTTTACCACCTAAATAAAAATTACGACTACAGAAGATCAATTCTCCAATATATACATGTAGCAAGTTAGTTACTAAGAAACTCCACCAAATTAAGAAAATAATTGAAGTTCACTCGATTAAATAAAGTAGGATCTGATACTGATCTGGATTAAAACCTGTCATTTATGTAAATTGTCAATTGGACTAACATTATATAAGAACATAAGATGAACTTAGGTTTTCGATCAATATAAGGCTAAAGGAACATATGGTTTAAGATAAAAGTTATGCATTATTATATAATTGATATTAGTCTATTGGTGCACTGTGCCTTGTCAGGGTGATTTCCTATGGTCAAAATTGTGTCAATCAGCCCGAGAACAGCTTATGGACAAATAAGTACCAGCCTAGAAAGGCCAATGAGGTAGATATCTTGATTTTCTACATAACTGGCTTCTTATTTTATCTTGTTGCAAAACAAATGAATCAGTTTTTCTAAGAAGATTACTTCTTATTTTAGAAACTGTATATTGTGTAGTTTCAATGCATTTCTGCTTAAGATTATGACTCTGATTATGTTGTGCATTGGAATTACAGAGAAAATATAAATATTGAATCGGGGACGCTATTAAATTGCAATAGTTCTGCACAATATCAATCATAATATTAAATTGAAACATGCAAAAGTATAACTCATAACATAAGCAAGCTGGCCTTCCTTTTTTTATTGTTTACCCAGGTTTGGGTACGAAGTGCATTTTTCTAATAAACGCCACCCATCCACATCCCATGAGTAAATTGAAAGTTGGATATACGGGCTAAGAAAACCTACAGCAAAAGTGTATTTGTTCTCTGTGTATATTTTCTAGAAAAAAATATTAGAAACTATCTTATGGTTTAATAATAACTAGCTCTAGAGCCCGTGCGAGACACATGCATGTTCTAGTAAAAGTTTTATATGTGTTTATATATTTTTAATAAATAAATTATTTTTTCTAAATTAATTAATAAATATAATGAATAAAATAGTTTTTTATATTGTCACTGAAAAACCGTAAATAATTTAAAATAACATAAAATGAATAAATGATGAGAAGGTTCATGTATTTTTTTTATTGTAGTAACTGTATTATTTTTTATTTATCTTGTATTTTAGTCGTTTGGGTGTTTATTAGTTTGCACTCAATTATTTTCTTTAAATAATAATAATATTAGGTATTAACTATAAGATGAAATAAATATTTTTTATTAAGTAAGTTTATTCATCTGTAAATTAATTGATATGTATATTTAATACAATGAATTTTTGCATTGTTACAACAAAAATTGGAAAAAAATTGAAATAATATAAAAGTGTATAGATAATGAGAAGGTTGGCGATTATTTTTGTTATAATAACTGTATTGTCTTTATTCATTTTATAATTCATTTAGGAGTTTATTAGTTTGAACTCAATTATATTTTTAAATAATAATAATATCAAGTATTAACTATGAGATGAAGTAAATATTTATAAAATAGATTAAAATTGTTTAAATATATTTAAATAAACCTTATTTTACTAGTATTTCTGACTCTGTTACGAGTATTAATTGATAATAAGGTGATGAGAAATTTTATAAGTATTCAATTCTAATTAAAATATTAGGAAATGATATGTTAAACATCTTCCAAATTTGAATATAAAACAATTGTTATATTTCAGTCGTTTAGGTATTTATTAATTTTCACTCAATTATATTTTAAATATAATTATAAATATTAATTATGTAACTATTAATGTATGTAATGATGAGTAAATATAAGTGAAATAACTGTTTTGTAGATATTAATAGGTGTATTAATAATGCATGTAATAATGTAGATAATAATAGGTGTATTAATAATGCATGTAATAATGAGAAAATATAAATGAAATTAGTATTTTGTAGATATTAATGGGTGTATTAATGATTAAAATGACTTAAACAAACTATGTGTTGCAGCTTTATAGATATAATAGATTTGTAACTTGGAATCAATGATTGGATAGCTCAAATGAATGTGTAGTTCTTATTATAAGCACCTTTAACAAATTTATTATATGTCTGGAACTATAGTAATATGTAAAAGTTTACTGGTCTTTTCATTTGTATCTATTTTTAATTAGGTTTAGAGTTGTACAAACTTTTCTAACGATGTTGTGTCCAGATATGCGGCAATGGCGAATGTGTTAACTATTTGAATGACTGGTTACGTCTTTGGCATGAAAAAGGTTCGGGAACCACCAAAATTATTGGTAATATATATAGTGAACAAGATGCTGAATACTATCATACAAGTGAATCTGATTCCGAGGATATGGATGAAAACCGTTTGAAGAATGTTCTCTTAATTACTGGACCAGTGGGGGTATGCAACTACCAACTTGGCTTGGCTCAAGTTTATATGTGGTCTTTCTTGTTCATACTTCACCATATGATGTCTATGTTCTTCTTTCCGTCTTTCCCCCCCTCTCATATATATATATTTTGGGAAAATACTAAAGCTGTACTTTTCCTTTATTCTTGTTAAATTAAATAAAAATATACCTGAAACGCACTTTCTTCTCACAAAATCATTTATTTTCCATTCCTTATTCCTTCAGATAAGTGTTAGTATTTAAAAGAATTTGCCATCTTAATCTGCAGAGCGGGAAATCTGCAGCCATCTATGCCTGTGCAAAGGAACGAGGATTTCAAGTTATTGAGGTAATGTTGCCTAATATTGGAGATTTCTTTTACTTTTCAGGGAAACCTACATATATATGTAGTATTGGAATTGCCAGTTATCTGAAGTAGTTCTACTATCATGATAACGATAATTAGTTTGTGGCCATGCAACTTATTTTATCATTGTGGTGCAAGGATGAAGTACGAACAATCTGTTCCATATAATTTAAGCTTCAATGTGCCGTGTTTTTTATTACTTGCTTTAAACATTTTCTGGCCGTTCCCCTTCTAGAAGTATTTTATATTAAGTCGGATTATGGCTGAAGTATCTATTGTGTAATCCTCTAGGTCAATGCATCAGACTGGCGAAATGGAGCTCTTGTGAAGCAAAGGTTTAAGGAGGCTGTAGAATCACACTGGATTCAATGGTTCGTCAATTTGATTATCGTTATTGTAGCTTGAAAAAGAACTGGTGTTCTAAATTAGAAAAAGTAAATTATTGATACGGTATGCATTACTATACTGATATAGTTTTAAAGGGACAATTAAGGAGAACCCCACCAAGAATGACGATAGCTGACCACATAAAGGTCGACAAGATCGTTCTATGATCTAGTTAGATGACAAACAAGAACAGCTGATTGGTACGAAGAATATTTCTAAAATAGAAAAAAGATAAAAATTAGTGAATTATATCATATAGACATGGATCACAAGCCTAAATAGGAAGGGAAGTTGAAAATTTTAGATTGTTCGTTCATTAATGCCCAATAACGTCAAAAGGCCTAAACACCTAAGTCCTAACAGGAAACCAATGTCCTGGGCCTCCTGGCATGCACGCCTTGCAATAGAACTCAAAATATTTTTAGAACGTGCTTATTTTAATTTGCTAAATTTATGCCGGGCCTTATCCGAATTCTTCTTGGACTTGTTCAAGTTGTGACATATCTGTTGACCGAGGTGGCTCGTGCTTAATCAGCCATCACAAATTTGCTTGAGCCCTAACCTCTTAAATCAGCTTGTTCAGTACATCTTTAAACTTCTTTTCTCGTGCTCTAGTAACCGGTTGAAGAGGAACTTATACCAAATCTCATGAAGCTGTGCCATGATTTGCATCAACAATCCAGAAGGCATTCTGATGTAATCTGATGTTTTGTTATCTTATAATTTGCGACTCAATGGGCATTGTATTTTCTTTTACCTCTTTGTTGCAATTTCAGTGGAATATCACCAGTTTTGCTAGTCTTACTAACTATTTACCGTGTTTGAGGCACAAGATGTTCCAGTCTTCATTTTTGAATACGTTGGTATGAGTTTGTAAAACTGATCAATTTTTAGTTATTGAATGGACTCTTGTACATATTATTTTCAGCGTGTCTGGATTATGAGTTTTCACAAACTATTAGGTATTATGAAATAGTGCAGACGCAAGGTTTACCAAAGTCATGTTTTAGGAGGATTTGTAGTGCCCTCATATTTCCCGGATATAAGTTCATAACATGCATTTAGCATATGACTTACCACATATGTGATGCATCATTATTTATTACTTGGTAATTAAGTGTCTGCCGCAAACAGTCATCATTAAACAGGCCGCCTCCTAAAATTATAATCTGGAAGAGCTATCGAAGATGCAAACTATAATTGTGTTGCATGATCATTTTCGTTGTGTTGATCAATCCGACTATTAGAGATTGCCACATTGTGTCAGAGCTGTATACAGTCATGTATCCCAGTTTTCTTTGTTAACTATTCAAGTCTGCTTACCCAATCTTAATATTTTCTTCCAGTTCCGTAGAAAATCCAGAAAAATCAGAAATCAAGCAATTCTTGAAATCCTGTCCTGTCTCATGCAATGCCACAGCAGACCAAGGGATCAGCAATGAAGTTATTGAGATCATTTCATTATCAGACAATGAGAATTCTTATAATTACCAGGATGACACCTGTGGAATTAGTATCCAAGAAAAGTAAATCTTTTAGTGAACAAAGTGATTTAAAAACTTTAATCCTCTTTGAGGATGTGGACGCTGTTCTCGATGAAGACCGTGGTTTCATTGGTACAATACAACAACTTGCAGAAACAGCAAAACGTCCCATGATTTTGACCAGCAATAGTAAGATAGTTCCTTGATTTGCTTTCTTCATGAAATTTTGAATCCTACTTACCATATTTGATATTCACATTTAGGCAACAATCCTGTGCTTCCGAACAATTTGGACAGGCTAGAGTTATGTTTCAGTAAACCATCACTAGAGGAACTTCTCTGCCTTGGATTTATGGTATGAGATTTTGTGCCCTTTGATTTCTTCTCATCCTTTCTTCAGGAGATCTGTTCTCTAGCATATCCAGTTACGTAAATTTTTTTTGTAGGTTTGCTCTGCAGAAAAAGTTACTATTCCATCTTGGCTGGTGAAGCGATTTATTGAATTCTGTCATGGGGATATCCGCAAAACCATTTTGCATCTCCAATTTTGGTGTCAGGGTCAAATCCACACAAGAGGTTATTTACAGTAACTTGTACTGTATAAATTTTTAGATAGGCTATTTTTAAATCCTTGTTTTGAGTAAAATGTTGAAGTTGAACTATAGAAATATTCTTTAAGATAGTATCCATATGCTAATATAGGCTATTCTCATGGTCTCCCAACTGTTCAGATAGAAAAATACTTGGCGCATATGGTTTGATGGATTTTGATACGGATGCTGGGCACATTATATTACCGAAGATGATTTCTGGTGATTACCCTTCACAGCTCTCTGAGATTGTGGATAAGGCAATCACCAAGTCATTACTGGAGGTGGAAGAAACCTCTAACTTAAATGGAATAGATGAGAAAGCACCAAATATGAATGATACAGGAGCGTTTAAGTTTCAACCAAAAAGTATCAGTGCCAGAAAGGAAGCAATGTTAAGCTTGCATTGCTCTGATCCGGATCGTAATGAATTGCCATCTCAGCTTGACACTGCATGCGAACTTTCCAATTCTTCAGCATCCCCAATTGCATTTGGCCGGCGAGGCATTCCGAGAAGAACCGAAACAGTACTATCTTCTGAATCTGGAGAGGAATGCTCGAAGGGTGATTTTCCTTTTGTTCCTGACAAATTGTCTATGGAAGAGCATTTAGAAGCACACCTTGATGTGATTAGCAAGGGTCCATCTCATTGTTTTGCACCAGAAATGTCCAACACCACATTGACCGAGCAGCTAATTCAAGTTGCAAAAGATTTTGCTCCATCAAATGGCACTTGCAGATTAGTTGATCTCTCCTGTGTTCCAGAGTCTTCATTTGTTCCTGAGACTGAATTCTTTTCTGACATGCTGTCTTCGGGAAATGTTGATAATACTGCAGAAACTGCTCATATAAAAAATAATCTTCCAATGAATAGTATCAACTTGAATATGTCTCTTTCTGAATTACATGAAATGCCAATTTTTACTCAAACTCAAAGTGATTCAATTACAAATTCAGTAAGAGGGATGGAGGGGATGATCGATTCTCGCATGAATGGTGCAGAAACTGCTTTGTCAAACTATGAGTTTTCTGTTCATAGTTTTGACTTGAATGCATCTCCTTCTGGATCTTATGAAATCCCGATTGTGCAGAAAAATCATAGTGACACAAATACAATACCGGAACCAATTCAAGTAGCAGAAGATTCACATGTTGAATGTGTTCGGGATTTTCCAGAAGAATATAATGTGATTGATGAGTGTAGTCGTATGGATTTCAGTGCGAGATCCAAGTACAAGAAGTATCACAGTTCCTTGGTCGCCTCTGATACTGTACGAGAAACTTGGAGAAGACTTCGTCACTGTCGCATGAATTTACAACAATATGCTATCCTTGAACCGAAAGATGCTTCTAAAGTCCTGAAACTTGCACATGGATTGAGCAATTTAATTTCTGAAGCTGATATGTTACTCAGTGACTGTCAACTATTAATTTCTGTGAGTATCTCACTCAATATTTAAATAGATGTTGGGTTACTTCATATCTCCATATATATGGATCTCCTGCTCTGGATGTTAATTTGTAATCTTTTCAGGATTATCTAGAACCTTCAATGGTTCCATGTGAGAAATCACATTCTCTCAGTTGGTATGATGACCACTTGAAGATGGTGTCAGCAATCTCAGAACATGGGATGTGCTTATATGCAAAAGATATAGATGCAGCAAGCACAAACATGTTTTCTACTGGCAGAGTGGATTTGACACGGGAACTGCTGGCGTCCTCAACCAATACAATGGCATTGGGGAAATTGGTCAATCAGGATTGTAGAAGAATCCAGAATTTAGAAATGGGCCTACCAAAGAGTGGTATATATTCACAAAGGTATACAGCTGAATTGTCATTGTTCTAGTCTAGTACTCATGCTCAAAAATATTCCATTCCATAATTATTTAGAATTTACTAGAAAACTTTTACATTGATTAGTAAAGTAGTAGATTATAATCTCTGCTTTATGCATTAGGATGATAATAAAATATAGATATCAAAAATTACGTTATAAAGTACTATAATTTTCAAAATGTTGATTTTGATCATTTTTGTTTATTCATTTTTAGATCTCTCCTCTAAATTAATCTGGATTATCTATCAAGGAAAACTGAAATAAGTAGTCTACAAGTAAATAGGAACATTACATGACTTAAGACATCAACCAATGTCCAAAATGGTACTAATCTATTCTGAATTGCATATGGATAAAGTGATGGTATGGATGACAGATCTCGGCAAGACTTGAACTTTTGTCACAAGTTCATACCCGCAATCACTTATCAATGTACCTGGATTTAAGTTTTTGGCTTTGATGATTAGAGCTTATGCACAAAATTAATTTTGCTAGTTTGATATATTTTTTAGGGAAATTCCTAATAGTAATATCGTAGAATTGACTTTTCTAAATGGTACCATTCACTATTTTGGATTTCCAACCGGTACCACTGTACTTTTGACTTCATCTACATCATACTACTCTGTTAGCTGAACGTTAATTTCTAATGGTACCATTTAGAAAAGTTAATTCTACAATGGTACCATTAGAAAATTTTCAATTTCTAAGTTCTACTTTTTAGGGATGATAATAATATAAAAATAATTATAAAAAACCAATATCTATTATATATGGTAAAAAATTTAGGAAAATTGACTTTGCTAAATGGTACCATTAGGAATGACCATTTTAATTAATACTTAACGGTTTTATTAACGTTTATTTAACAGCGTGGTATGATGCGGACGAAGTCAAAAGTATAGTAACGTCACTTGGAAGTCCAAAATAGTGAATGGTACTATTTAGAAAAGTCAATTCTACAATGGTACTATTAGGAATATCCCTATTTTTTATTTGCCATGACTACTAAAACTAAATGTGTTTTCACCTGTTGTTTAGGCAATCAGCATCATCCCTTTGCAGCGTAGTTCAGTCCTTAATTCCTAAAAGATCATATTTATCAGTAAAAGGCAACGCCCTTCACGAGTACCTCTCAGCACTGAGCCAGATCTCGAGATCAGAAGACAAGCGTTTATCAGAAAGCCTTAACAAATCAACAAAACGACGGTGTGTTTTGAACAATCAAATTATTACTATGCAAGCCTGAAGTTTTTGTTTTATGGTACCTGCACAGTTGCGTAGTTTTGTCTACATTAACTTATATGGTGTTATATTTGCAGATTACGTGTTGCTAAAAACTACTTGAGTAACGCTGCACCATCTTTAACTCCTAAAGATATATCATTGCTGAGCCAATATAGTTGTTATCAGAAGGTATCACGCCAATCCTTGGATGATATCGGAAATAGAAGCTTCTGCCAATGAATGTAAACATTGTAGATAAAAGTCAAACATATTTATACCATGAAGTTGTAAATGGATCAAAGCAACGTATACTATTGAGAAGCCACATTGGAGAATGAGTCGCAGAGAGATCGTGTTGTCAACCATGTATAAAGTAGCGGCACTTGAGTGCCGATTGTAGGTTGCAGCATCAAATAAATGGCATGCTGAGATAGTGAGATTAGTGAGATAGATTAGCTATAGGCAGATTTTTTCCTGACATAGTTTTTGTTGTTTTCCTAAGTTTCCTGACAGTTCTTACCCTTCCCTTTCCTATTTAAACACACAGAGTTTCATCTAAATTGTTGTTAATGTAGGGCTGCTAAAGAAATTATTAGAAGTCATGTAACATGTATTCCGGCATTGTATTTCTAGCAATGATGTAATAAGGGTGTCATGCAATCACAGATTTTCCGACTCATTTCTTTCCAGCAACTCCCTAACTTTGGATATTAATATTTGTACTTGTTTGTTATTCAGTTTGATTTGATTTAGCAGCAGGAGAGGGACTATGGGACCATTGTCCTTTGTGTTAGAAAATGGAAAGTTTGAGACATATTTTATATATGTTCTTGATGTAATTTCCGGAAACTAACGATTGGAAGTTGTTCCTTGATATGAGGACTTAAACTTTCATGTTTGGATCTAAGACATTTTCTTAGTGTAATCCATAGTTAAATTGAGTGGAAGTTGCTAGTTTGAAATGGATTAAATGTGTTTGTACCACATTGGAAATGTAATATGGGTGTGGGTGCTTTATATGTATATATGTGCAAGGATAGTGTCAACTACTAAGGCATGTGAGTATGCATGGTGTAATAGTGTGTCCTCGCGAACACGCGCGCCGCCGCCTCGCCACGCCACGACTCGGGTCGGGTCGATGGGAGATTTGGACGAATGTCTCGGCGTCTCGCGTACGCGAGGCGAGGCGACCTGGGCGAGGAATTTTATTACATGATTAATTAATTTAATTATGACTTTAAATGTTATTTTAATATGAATAATGAATCAAAACTTACTGTCAAGGATTTGCAAATGTGCTGTCACAGAAAGTTATTGTCGGAGAAAAACTTACTGTCAGCAAAGTTGCTGCAACAGATTTATATGAATTATAAAAGGTGTTGTCAACAGAATTATAAAAGGTACTGTCAACAGATTTTATAAAAGGTGTTGTCAACAGATTTTATAAAGTTGTTGTCAACAGATTTTATAAAAGTTGCTGTCACAGATTTTATAAAAGTTGTTGTCACAGTTTTATAAAAGATGCTGTCACAGAATTTTTGACAGTAAACTCTGAAGACTGTAACTGATTCTGAATATTCTATTAAATGCTTTTTAAGTCAGAATAATTATTTTAATTAATGTTTTATCTGCTGTTACGTTTTATTGTATTATATATACATAAAAACGTTGGAGATAGATGAGAGATTTTTGGAACACAAGTTTGAGAAAACCCTAGCAGTCATACTCTGTATCATCCACAAACATATTCATACAGTTTTTGCATAAGGTTTTCTGGGCGAACTGAGGTGCAGGTCGCTGTTGAGTGCTACGTATCTGTGGACGAAGTACTCTGTGCTGTTTTATCCTGGAAGTGATATTGCTGCAACCCAACACAGCGTAGTGGGGCAATAATCTCTTCAAGAACAGTCAAAACTTATAGCAAGGCTTGGCGACTCAGCTATTCATTGGTTCTATCAGTGTATGCGAAAAAGATTCTGTTAGAGCTAAGACTTCTATCTTTTCTCTTGTCATTACAGTTACTGATCTATATATCCTGTCTTTGCCTTCGTTGTTTGTTTTGTTAATTGGTTTAATCTGCCTGTTCTTGTTAAACTGTTTATATAACTGCCTCATTGTTGTGTGTAGTTTTTAATTACGATCCAACAATCTTGAAGAGATTATTAGTGTTATATATTGTTAATTAACAAGATGGTTAACGAAACTGAAACTCCTGTTGTTGGTGCTACTGGTTCTGGGTCTGGGGTTACTGCATCTACCATTGATTGGACCACGTACCGTTTCCCACAGCCCATTGATTTGTCGGGCATGCCTGATAAATTCGGTGGGGGTGTTGGTTTTTCTCGTTGGCAGAAAAAGATGAAAGTGTGGCTAACGGTAAAGGATCTATGGCCGGTGGTGCAGTATGCTTCACCAGTTGTTGATCAAGAAAAGGCTGACTCTGTTAAGGTTTATGCTATGTGGGAAGAAAAGGATGGGGTGGCTAGGGCTGCAATTCTGGCAGCTTTAGCGAACACTCTGTTCGATGTTTATTCATCAGATTCCTACACTGTTAAGCTCTTATGGGAGAAGCTGGACCAGACACATAATACTGACTCACAAGGTCTGGAAAAGTATAGTATGGCAAGGTTCTTTGATTTCAAGCTGGTGGATTCAAAATCCATGACTGAGCAAGTGCATGAGTTTGAGATGTTGGTACATGCTTTGAAGGAGTCTGGAATGGACCTTCCTGAGAAGTTTCAGGTTATGTCGGTGATTGAAAAGCTCCCGAAGTCTTGGGAAGAGTTTGCTCTCTCCCTGAAAAGACAGAAAGGAGAGATCACCTGGACTAACTTGATGTTAGACATCTCTGTGCAGGAACAACACAAGTCCAAACAGGGACATGTGATGCCTGCTGAACATGGGAGTTCAAAGGTGAACGTAGTGACAGTAGGACATAAAAAAAAGTTTGTCACTAAGAAGGACAATAACAAGCCTAAAAATGACAAGAACAAGGCTAAGAAACCAAAGGCAAACAAACCATGTTGGTCTTGTGGACATGTTGGTCACTGGAGCAAGGACTGTCCTGCAAAGAAGGCGAAGAAACCTAATGTGGTAGCACAAGCTAATACTGTGCTTGAAACCACTGGTGGGCCTATGGTTAACATGGTTGTTGGTGAGGCTATTGCTTCTGAAACCAATGACGGGTATGTTACCTACAACCCTACACTACTTTCCACTTATCTGTCAAATGAATGGTTGATTGATACTAGAGCTAATATACATATTTGTACTGATATTACTCTGTTTGTATCTTATCAACAGGTTCAAGGAATGACTGTGACGATAGGGAATGCTAGTGCTGCTCAAGTACTTGGAGTAGGAAACGTGGACCTGAAGCTTGCTTCTGGGCGTATTCTATCCCTTACTAGAGTGCATCACGTTCCTGAGATTCGTAGAAACATAATAAGTGGAAGCTGTTTAGTTAGGAATGGTTTTGAACTTTCTTTGAAGTGTAATAAAATAGTAATTACACATACTGATGTATTTTTTGGCAAAGGTTATTTGTCTGATGGTTTATTTTTAATAAATGTGGAGTCTGTTTTGGGTAGTTTTATTAATGAAAATATTATTCCTTCTGTAAATTGTGTTGAATCATCCGATTTATGGCACTCACGACTTGGTCATCTAAATTTTGGTATTCTAAAGAATATGATGAATTTAGAGTTGATTCCAAAGTATGTCATTGAAAAGAAATCTAAATGTCAAGTATGTGTGACTGCTAAACTAACTAGGAAACCCTTTCATAATGTTGTTAGGGATTCAGAAGTTTTAGAATTAGTACACACAGACATATGTGAATTTGGTGGTGTTTTGACTAAGGATAATAAAAGATATTTCATTACCTTTATTGATGATTGTAGTAGATATTGTCATGTTTATTTAATTAAACATAAAGATGAAGCACTAGATAAATTCATTATGTATAAAAATGAAGCTGAAACACAAACTGGCAAAGTACTTAAACGGTTGAGGTCTAATAGAGGTGGAGAGTATACAGGTACCTCATTTAATGAATTTTGCAAGAGCAATGGTATAGTTTATAAGGTGACTCCACCATACACTCCTGAGTCTAATGGGGTGGCAGAACAAAAGAACAGAACTTTTAAAGATATGATTAACAATATGTTAATTAATTCTGGGTTGCCTAAGTACATGTGGGGAGAGACTCTGAATACGGCTTGCCATATTCTGAACAGAATCCCTCTGAAACATATGGACAAGACACCTTATGAATTATGAAAATGCAGAAAGGCTAGTTTAAAGTATCTTCGTGTGTGGGGATGTCTTGTAAAAGTACTTATCCCTGAACACAAGAGAAAGAAACTGGGGCCGAAAACTGTTGATTGCATCTTTCTAGGCTATATTGAAACCACTACCGCTATGAGATTTTTAGTGTTAAAATCTGACATAGATGGGATAGTGGCAAACACTATAGTTGAGGTTCGTGATGCAACATTCTTTGAGAATGTGTTCCCTATGAAGACTGGTGTACCTCAGGGTATTTCTGATGATGATCTCACTCGCACATCGAGTTCCATTCCTGATCATGTGGAAAGGATGACAAATGTGGGGGCAGATCCTGCTAGTAGCTCTACTCCTAACGAAGTAGAGGAACCTAGAAGGAGTAAGCGTGCAAAAGTAGTCAAAGATTTTGGAAGTGATTTTGTCACCTACAATGTCGAGGACGAACCTTTGACTTTCCGGATGGCCATGGATTCTTCGGAGTCAAGGCATTGGAAAGGCGTTGTGAAGAGTGAGATTGACTCTATTGTTTCTAATGGAACATGGGAGTTGGTTGATCTCCCTCCTAGGTGTACTACTATAGGATGTAAGTGGATCTTCAAAAAAAAATGAACCTGGATGGCTCAATAGATAAGTATAAGGCTAGGTTGGTAGCTAAGGGTTTTAGGCAGATGGAAGGCATCGACTATTTTGATACATACTCTCCTGTTGCAAGAATGACAACAATTCGAATGCTTATAGCATTGGCTTCCGTACATGGTCTTATCATCCATCAAATAGATGTAAAGACAACTTTTCTTCATGGTGATCTTGAAGAAGAGATTTATATGGATCAGCCTGAGGGATTTGTTACTTTTGGCAACGAGAGGAAAGTTTGTAAATTAGTCAAATCAATCTATGGCTTGAAACAAGCTCCTAGAGACTGGCACAAAAAGTTTGATGAAACGGTTTTGACTTCGGATTTTTTAGTTAATGAAAGTGACAAGTGTGTCTACTATAAGGTTAAAGGAAATGATAAAGTGATTTTGTGCTTGTATGTGGATGACATATTGTTGTTTGGAACCAATATTGAGATTATTAACGAGACAAAAAGTTTCTTGAAAAGGCACTTTGAAATTAAGGATATGGGTGCTGCTAATGTGATTCTTGGTATCAAGCTGACTCAGTCAGCTGATGGAATAACTTTGTCACAATCTCATTATATAGAGAAATCTATACTTGAGAAGTATGGTTATTCAAATTGTAGAATCGCAAGCACACCATATGATTCAAAAGTTGCTCTTGTCAAGAATAAGTCAGGAGTACATGTGTCTCAGTTAAGGTATTCTCAGATTATTGGGAGTTTGCAATATCTTGCTAATGGTACTAGACCAGATATTTCATATTCCGTGTCTAAGTTAGCTAGATATACAAGCTGTCCAAACAAGACTCATTGAGATGCTCTTGATAGAGTGCTTAGATATCTAAAAGGCATCATCTACCTTGGTTTGCATTACAGGAGGTTTCCTAAAGTGCTAGAGGGATATAGTGATGCAAGTTGGATAGCTAAGAAATCTGGTTCCAATGGAGTGACTGGATACGTATTTACCCTTGCGGGTGGAGCTATATCCTGGAAGTCTGCTAGACAGACTATTGTAACTCAGTCTACCTTTGAGGCTGAGTTGTGTGCCTTAGATGCCACGGGGACGGAGACTGAATGGTTGCATGGACTTATGTCTGTAATTCCTGTAGTAAGCCAACCGTTACCTGCTCTTGCTGTTTATTGTGATAGCCGTACAACTATCGATAAGATAAACAGTAAGAAGTATAACGTGAAAACCAAGAGACACGTCCAAGTTAGACTAAAGTCTATAAGGGGTTTGGTGTCTGACAGGATCATTGCTATTGAGTTTATTGGAACTCAAAACAACCTGGCTGATCCTTTGACTAAGGGACTTAAGCATGCTGTTGTCCTTAAGTCGAGGTTGGGGATGAGACTGACAACCCATTTTAAGTCATCAACAGCGGGAACCCAATACACCTGAGAGGAGATCCCTCGAAGTGTATTCAATGTGGTAATAACAAGTTGTGAGGGTGATTCGGTAGTACCTCTACTACATATATATAGATACTCACGTATCTGAGTTTTTCCCCTGTAAACCTCAAGAGGTACTTTAACTACTAGTTAGCAAGAGTTTTAAGAACTCTGAATGGGGTCAAGTCGTGAGACGAGATGTTGGCAGTACATCTTTGGAGATTCCCAGCTAAGCGAATGTTATTGTGTGGTCGCAATTAGAGGATAGGGTTATTCCTCGAAGCATTCGACGAACAGGATCGAGACATGACCATTAACGTCTCAAAGCCGTAAATCGGCACCATAGTCTTTGACTTGTCGTCGTCTATGGAGTGTGGTTGCACACCAACGGATAAAGATTCAAGGTGAAACATTCCATCTATATCCGGTAGCCATCTTAGTAGAGGACTTAGGAGGGTTCAAACCTTGATCGGTACCAACTCTGAAAAGAAAGTCATGAGTAGAATCTGATATGCATTTCTGTATGGATTTGTGGGGGATTGTTCTTGATGTAATTTCCGATAACTAACGATTGGAAGTTGTTCCTTGATATGAGGACTTAAACTTTCATGTTTGGATCTAAGACATTTTCTTAGTGTAATCCATAGTTAAATTGAGTGGAAGTTGCTAGTTTGAAATGAGTTAAATGTGTTTGTACCACATTGGAAATGTAATATGGGTGTGAGTGCTTTATATGTATATATGTGCAAGGGTAGTGTCAACTACTAAGGCATGTGAGTATGCATGGTGTAATAGTGTGCCCTCGCGCACACACACGCGCGCCGCCGCCGCCTCGCCACGCCACGCCACGCCACGCCACGACTCGGGTCGGGTCGGGTCGGGTCGAAGGGCGATTTGGGCGAATGTCTCGGCGTCTCGCGTACGCGAGGCGACCTGGGCGAGGAATTTTATTACATGATTAATTAATTTAATTATGACTTTAAATATTATTTTAATATGAATAATGAATCAAAACTTACTGTCAGCATAAGTGTACGAAGTTACTGTCAAGGATTTGCAAAGGTGCTGTCACAGAAAGTTACTGTCGGAGAAAAATTTACTATCAGCAAAGTTGCTGTCAACAGATTTATATGATTTATAAAAGGTGCTGTCAACAGAATTATAAAAGGTGCTGTCAACATATTTTATAAACGGTGCTGTCAACAGATTTTATAAAGTTGTTGTCAACAGATTTTATAAAAGTTGCTGTCACAGATTTTATAAAAGTTGCTGTCACAGTTTTATAAAAGATGCTGTCACGGAATTTTTGACAGTAAACTCTGAAGACTGTAACTGATTCTGAATATTCTATTAAATGCTTTTTAAGTCAGAATAATTATTTTAATTAATGTTTTATCTGCTGTTACGTTTTATTGTATTATATATACATAAAAACGTTGGAGATACATGAGAGATTTTTGGAACACAAGTTTGAGAAAACCCTAGCAGTCATACTCTGTATCATCCACAAACATATTCATACAGTTTTTGCATAAGGTTTTCTGGGCGAACTGAGGTGCAGGTCGCTGTTGAGTGCTACGTATCTGTGGACGAAGTACTCTGTGCTGTTTTATCCTGGAAGTGATATTGCTGCAACCCAACACAGCGTAGTGGGGCAATAATCTCTTCAAGAACAGTCAAGACTTCTAGCAAGGCTTGGCGACTCAGCTGTTCATTGGTTCTATCAGTGTATGCGAAAAAGCTTCTGTTAGAGCTAAGACTTCTATCTTTTCTCTTGTCATTACAGTTACTGATCTATATATCCTGTTTCTGCCTTCGTTGTTTGTTTTGTTAATTGGTTTAATCTGTCTGTTCTTGTTAAACTGTTTATATAACTGCCTCATTATTGTGTGTAGTTTTTAATTACGATCCAACACTTTGGGCTTTGTATATTAAAATATGTACTAGTATTGAGGTCCATATATCTTTCATTTACAAGCATAAGTTGGGCCATTGTCCGGGGGCTTAACATTATATATGCACACATATATATGTTAGGAGTATCATTTCATGTAACATTTAAAAATGGGTCACGAGATGGCAATTGGATATTGCAGTAGTCGCTTTTAGCTGGTTAGAGAGGGCTTCGTTTTCCAACTCAAGAAGACAAGAGGCGCAATTTCCAAGAACCTGAAACTATTGCATCATGCAATGGTGGTTAAACCGTGAGAGAGCAGTAGAACTATGACTCATAAAGACTCACAGAGTCACAGTCACACCACTTGTGCAGTGTCATCAACTTAATACACAACCCTTTATACATCTGACACACTCTAGCCATACATGGGTGTATAGTATATTTATTTATAATTATGCGTGCATGTGCAATATATGTTATGCACGCAAACACAAGCCAGGCTGTATGTGACTTGTACAAGGTTCATTTATTTTTATCTTGATTTTATTTCGGAATTTTAGACCTTCTCTTCTTGAACGAAATACAGCAAAGATAATTGAATATTCGTTCGATCCCCCTTGGAAAATGAAACAGCGTTAAGGAATAAATCTTTGTCTCGAATAGAGAATAGAGCGAATATTCATATCGTTCCAATGATATTCCTAGGGACCAAAGGTTAAAAATATCATTCCCCAGATTTGAGGTAGGTTGCTCACTTGTTCTAAATAAAGTGCTGCTATATTCATCTTGTTTTCTTCGATTGAAATTCAGTTTTAGAAACAAAAAATGAAAAAACAACAGTAAAATAGTGATTTAAATAGGCAATTGAATGACCAAGGGCAGCGAATAAGTTGGACCAATTATTTGAGGTGGTAGTACGATCACTCGATCAGTCTTCTCAGTGTCTTGGGCCCCTTTTGTTATTATTCTTACGGATAGTAATGTCTATTTGTTGCTAAAAAAATAGTTAAATTTAAAAATATTTTTTTGAAAAAGTCTTTTTATTTAAAATATTATGGGAAGTAGTTAATATATTTCAATATCAAATTTCTTTAAAAATATTATTTATTATATTATATTTCAAAATATACAAAATTAAAAATATTATCAAACGATCATTTAATTTGTCCGACAGTATTGTTTGTGATTTATCCGATTATATTGAACTGCACAACCGTTTTACACATTGAAAATTGGAAGTAAAAAATTGAATTTTAAGACGTTTTATAAGGTAAGATCTCGCACAATCAAAGTTTGATAACATGTTAAATTGTGAATTTGTATTCTTCAAAAATTTTAAACAGTTAAAAAACGGATTTATCATAATCATATATAAACTCAAATCATATGATATTTTCCAAAAATTGAAAATCTTTATTCTTCAATAATATTAAATTATTGTAAATTTAAGATGCTTAACTAAAAATCAGTATGTACAAATCAATCTGTACATTCATATGAAATATCCGTGGATTACCTTGCAACTCACCGAGTCGTGGTACATTTGAATTGGGTTAAATATCAATCAAGTCATTGATTGCGTTCACATGTATCAAACAGGTGATTGATTGCAAATTTGATTCATTTTGGTGATTGATTTCACAATTTGACTCATTTCAGTTTTTCGACCACCTGAAAATTTTCCGACGAAAAAAAATATGTACAAAAAAATTACAAAAAAAATTATATGTAATAAAACACTCCGACTTTGAATTTCCTAAACTCAGAATTATCGAAATGAAATTCAAAACTTAAAATCAAAATTAAATAAATCTTGACCCAAATTTATTTAATTTCGATTTTGAGTTTTGAATTTTATTTCGATAATTTTGAGTTTAGGAGATTCAAAGTCGGGGTGTTTTACTACATATAAATTTTTTCCGGATTTTTTTGTGCATATTTTTTTTCGTCGGAAAATTTCCAGGTGGCCTTAAAATTGAAATGAGTCAAATTGTATAATCAGTCACCAAAATGAGTCAAATTTGCAATCAGTCACCTACTTGATACATCTGGACACAATCAGTGACCTGATTGATATTTAACTCCATTTAAATCGTAAGGTTAATGAGTGTACTGTGTAGTATTTAATTTGGTACCTTCGTGCCTAATCTACATTTGATTTTTCTGCGATTAAATGAATTAATTTTTGATTGAAAATTAAAGTAATTTTTTATAATTTTAAAACTTAAAAATACATTTTAAAATAAACTGTATATATTTTTAGATGATATAAGTTTTTAAACTTTTTAAAATTATATGATTTTTGTACTTTTTCAGTCAGAAATTATTTATTTTGATTATTAAAGAATCAAATAGCATTACTAACGAAGACGGACGAAGTTTTAGTCAATTGAATATAAATGAATATTCGCCCTTCTAATTAAAAAATTGTTCCTCTCTGTAACAAAACAACGTGACTTGAAGTATTGATGAATTTGTATGTAACACAGTGTATTGCTAATGGGCTGGTTACATGGGTTTGGAGTATACGCATCAACATGCGTATCATTAAAAACAAATAGTAACATAATTTAATATTGCGTTTTAAAAAATGTTTTTATTTAATTTTTTAAATATAAACGTATTTTAAAATAGCATTTTAAAAAACCCAAGTTTAAAATGTGTTTTTGAGTGATAAAAATAATCATTTTTCTAAATTATTATATTTAGGGTCATTTTTCTTAAAATTATGATATAAAGGGTCATTACACAATGTAAATCCCAAAAAAAAGACCTAACAAAAAAAACTTAAAAAAAGGGTCGGAGATCTGGATTCCTAACGTCACGGATTAGATATGAACACAGAACAGTCAGAAGACTAATAAAACGGGAGGATAAAATAATTCGATCGGAAGAATATCGGATATATTTTGATTCAGATTGGATTTTATAAAATTTTGAATTTAAATTTAGATTTATAGTTTAAGTATATTTAATTGATATCTAATTTAAAATTCAAAACTCAATTTAAATTTCAATCAAATTTAAAATATGATAAAAATTCAATATATTTATATTGGGTAAGATTTTATGGGGAATTTGAGAAACTCAGGAACTATCTGATAATTATTATTTTTAATAATGTAAATATGTTTTACATTATGTTCTGTATTATATTACTAACATATATTTTATAAGTTATATTTTATTATGTTCTTAAATATATATTTTGTAGTATATTTTTAAATATATATTTTATATTTTATTAACGTATGTAATATTTTTATAAAACTATTAATATGTATTATCATTTAATTAAATATCTAATCTAAATAATTGAACTTTAATAATTAATTTGATCGGATTAAATTGAAGAAATTAATTTATTTTAGAATAGTTTCTGTTAGGGATCGTGGTGTTAACAATGTAATCAACTAAAAGTTACTTAGTTTAATTTAGAAATAAACTAAGTAAATTGTATTCTCATATGTATATTGACAGTATATTTAGCAGTAACTCGAAACAATATGTTTAATAAGGCACAAATAGGTGGTAGTAAGTTTAATAGTTACTTTCTTATACAAATGTAATAAAATGATCAATGAAGTAGAAGTTTATAAATTGTTCACGCAAAATATGGTTCAAATCCACGATAGTAAAATTCAACACTCAAGTCTATGACAACATATTCAAGTGACGGCACAAAGGAACAAGTGACAACAACTATTCCCTCGACAGTAAACTTGACGGGGAATGAAGATTTGAAAACAACAAGTTTTACTGACAGCAACATTGGTGGGGATAGTTGACATCAGCTTTGGAGATGGTATGTTTTAGTGGACTATCAAAGCTTGACAGCAAAGTATACGGAGCCGAAGATACTGTCACCATAAAGGAGCTAAAAGTTGACAGTATACTTTTAGTGAAACTGACAGTCTGTTCCTAGTAGCAGAGTAGATAGGGAAAACACAAGGAATGATTTTGACATCTCAATCTACTCTGTCAAGTCTACTACTGCAACTTGAGAGAAGACAAATAAAAAGATAAAGTGTGCTTAAGGATTCAAAAATTTCTGCATATCTCAGAGCTTGATTTATCTACAAATGGAATGAAGACAAGGTTGAATAAGAAAAAACAGTTCCTATTTCAAGTTTTGTCCTACGACCAAGGAAAAGTGCACATGTAAGTGAGATATGTGTTTCAGTATAAATACACATATTTTACAAGTACTTTTTATTATGCAACTGAGCTAGATTTTATCTCAAACATAGAAACATTAGTAAACTCATTGTTATTGTTTTTATTGAAGCTGAAATCATTTTCCAGTCGGTTTTAGCAAACCAAAAATAATAAAATTATTTTTAAAAGTTTAAAATCACTGTCTTTATTTATCTACTTTGTTTGTTTGCATCACACACTTGGTTAATTACAATTCTTGTATGTTGTTAACAAGAAACTGAAATAATTAATCAAGTTACATTCAACCCCCCCTTCTGCAACACTTATCTTATTTAACAACCGGTATCAAAGCGGCAGGTTTAACATATCTAACCCGAAAAGATCCAAAATGAGTGCACAGAAAGTAAGCAGTATAAAAATACCCACATTTGACAAAGAACATTATAACCTTTGGAAAAGAAAAATGATGTTGTTCATAAAAATAGTCAATCCACTTTATCCTGGTATTCTGGAAAATGGTCCTTTCATACCTCAATCATATGTACCTAAAACAATAGTAAAAGGTGAGATAATACATGTCTACTGGGTTCCTAAAAAGGTTTCAGAGTACAATGATACTGAAAAAGAAAAAGTATCTCTGGATGATTGTTTGCAGTTCATAATCATTGAAGCACTTGACAATGTTATGTACAGCAACATTGTCAACTGCACAAATGCCAAACAAATATGGGAAACCATTGAGATATTCTGTGAAGGTACAGAAGAGGTGAAAGACAACCAAAGACAAATACTGGTGTCTCGGTATGAGGCCTTTATGGCCAAATCAAATGAAGGGTTAACTGAGATGTTTAAGAGGTTTAACAAGTTGATACATGACTTGCAGTTGTATGGAAAGTTCTATGACAAGAAGGAAGTAAACATGAAATTCATGTTAACACTTCCTGACCATTTGGAGCACAAGGTTACAACTATAAGATAAGGAAAAGATATGTCAAAATTATCTCTTGAAAGTTTGTATGGCATTCTCAAAATCTATGAGTTAGAGTTGTTACAGAAGAGAGCTATCCAGTCTGTGAAAGGCATATGATTAGGCCTATTTGTAATAATTAGATGACAACTCAACTCAATCTAGAAACAGTGATAAATAATAAATATTTAACAAGAATCAAGGCAAAGACAGTCAACTAGTCACTGAGAATCAAAAGAATCAGAAGTACTCAGTTGAACCTGCTACTCAACACTGAAGAAGTTCATTAATATGTTCAAGCGTCAGTGGAAAATAATCAAGTAGTAAATTCAAAAGGATTCAGAAGATTCAGAAGATTTTGAGTGATTACTACACGAAGATTCCAGAAGAAGATGAACAGAAAAAGAAGACAGAAAAGCTAAGCAAAGACAGAAGGCCACTATACTAAAATGTTAAAAGACATGAAGAATATTTATTTAAAGTATGACACAAATGAACCAGACAGTACATTTGTGTGTCAACTTTAATTAATAAATATTCAACATCAAGCTGAAGTGGTTCCATGACAAAAGACGGACTAAAGAGTTGAACAAAAGACTTAATAGTATTTTAATTCTATAATTAAAATTAAGTTAATTATTTAATTTATTTTATTAAATTAATTCAAGTCTGAATTTAATTTAATTCATAAATTAATTAATTAAATTAAGTAGAGTTGATTTACTAAGAAAAGAAATGATTCATATGACTCACAATGAGTCATACCGAGCAGAATTATGAGTCATACCGAGCAGAATTTAATGAGTCATACCGAGCAGAATTATGAGTCATATCGAGCAGAATTTATGAGTCATACCGAGCAGAATTTAATGAGTCATACCGAGCAGAATTATGAGTCATACCGAGCAGAATTTATGAGTCATACCGAGCAGAATTCATGAGTCATACCGAGCAGAATTTATGAGTCATACCGAGCAATTCACAGTGAGTCATACCGAAGTCTAAAAATGAGTCATACCGACCATTATGAGTCTTGCCCAGCCTTTTCATGAGTCATACAAGGGTTAAATTTAATTGAAAAAGGTCATACTAGGATGAGTCATGCTGGCTTTCCTCATCTATAAATATGAGGAGATGGTCTTTATTTTTCAGTTGTCGTTCAAACATTCAAATTCAGAAATTTGTATGCATTGTAATATTCACAGATTTCTATGCTTAGTTTGGAATATAATTGTTAAACTCGAACAATTCATGTCAAAATCGTTCTAAGCTTTTAAACAATTATATAAACTTTCTACTAATTAATTTTGTAATACTTTTCAAGTTAAAATTATATCTTCTACTTGAACAGTATTTCATTTCAATTAATATTTCGTGTGAATTTAAAATAATATTTTTAAATCCAATATTCCGCGATAATTAATAGATATTGTATTCAACCCCCCTTCTACAATATCAGAGACCAATAATTGGCATCAGAGCTGGTTGATATATTAAATATTAGATCCGAACCAAATATTTCGCGACTCATACAGATCTCAAAAATTATTTTTAATTCGAAATAATTTGTATTCGAAATAATTTTTTTTTTTTAAAAAAAAATTATTTTTAATCAAAAATTATTTTCAGTCAAAAATTAAAATATTTTTTGAAACACTTAACTTTTAATCTTATTTAAAGATGAGTACACAAAAGGTAACGAGCATCAAAATTCCATCATTCGACAAAGATCATTATAACCTATGGAAGCACAAGATGCAGTTATTCATTGGGATTGCCAATCCCAAATATGCCTTATTCTTAGAAAAAGGTATTGAACCTCCAATAACAGTTGTTCTCGAACACGAGGTAGATGGGGTCGTAATTCCTCATAGACAGATTCTAAAAAGTCCGGCAGACTACAACGATGATGAAAAGGAAGCTGTATCCCTGGACAATAACCTCAAGCTTATTCTGATAGAATCCCTAGACTATGTCATGTATAATCATGTGGTCAACTGCAAGACCTCCAAGCAAATCTGGGATACTATAGAGGTTATAAATGAAGGGACTGAAGAAGTCAAAGAGAATAGACTGGAGATATTGACCTCCCAGTACGAGCAGTTTAGATCCAACCCTGGTGAGGGTATCTCTGAGGTGTTTCAGAGATTGAACAAACTTATAAACGAGCTCAACCTCAACGGGAAATATTACTTAAACTAGGAGGTCAACAGGAAGTTTCTATTAACCTTGCCAGAGCATCTGGAGCACAGGATCGCGGCCATCCGAGAGTCTAGGGACATGAAGGAGATAATCCTAGAAAGACTCTACGGAGTTCTGAAGACATATGAATTGGAACAGATCCAGACAAGAGAGATGTATGGCAGAGGCAAAGTTTCGAGTTCTTCTAAAGCACTGATAGTAGAAGCACCAGAGAAAGAGGAAGTGAAGGCTGTTGTACCTTCAAAAAGTTCAGAGGAGTATGTTGTTCCAGAATATGGTCATACTCCAGAAAAACAGGAAAATGGTGAATTCTATTCTCTAGAAGAATTGGATCAACTGGAAGATGAATCTCTAGCTATGTTTGCCAGGAAGTTTGGAAACATGAGATTCAGAAGAAACTCCTCATTTAAATCTAAACCTACCTTTGGAAGGTTTCAAAAAGGAAGTTCTTCAACAGCTGTATCAAGAAGCGGCTACAAGACAGGCTTGGTTGACAGAAACAAGATCCGTTGCTTCAACTGCAATGAGCTTGGTCATTTTGCAACTGAATGCAAGAAGCCGAAGCAAGGACAGAAGAGAGACTCTTATCAAGAGTTGAAAGAGAAATATGATGCCTTAGTGAAAAAGCATCAAGGGAAGTCCTATCTAGCAGAGGGCAAGAGCTGGGATGACTCAGACAATGATGAGGAAGAAGAGCTAGGAAATCTTGCTCTTATGGCTTCATCAGATGGATCAGTATCTCCACCTCGGACAGAAGGAAAAGAGGTAGATCCCTCATGCCCTAAAATGTTTAAACTGTTAGGAAAAGAATTGAACGACACCAGAGATAAGGTTAACAAACTACGTCTCAAAATTAAAGAATTAACTGATGAGAATGATAGTTTAAAATTGTTAAAAACCAGAAATATAAAACTGACTGAGGACCTAGCTTTTCAGGTTAATAGAGTCAGTTGTTATGTCAAGGTTGAGGCCTATCTCAGAAATCAGATTGTAGAGGAACAGAAAAAGTGTCTTGCCTATAAACATTCCTCTTATATTGTAAAAGACCTAGTTGACCAACAAGAAATAAAACGTAAAGTTGGAATAGGCTATGAATACAATCAATCTGTAGGAAAGGCGAGCAACATAACCCCTTTCAGAAAAAGTGCTGAAGAAAGGGGTATCCCACATGTTGTTAAGGACACACCTAAACCTCTTTTCATAACCCCTATAGCAGAACCTATCCTGGAAAGCTCTATACTTATTCAATATGAAATGAAGTTAGAGGATCTCGAGGAAGAAAAGAAAAGAGAGGAACTTACTAAGGACATAAAAGGAGTTAATGTCCAACAAGAAGTGACTGCACCCAAGACATCAGTGAAAGATGTGGGAACCTCTGCTTTCCCCAATCCTGGTATAGGTGTTAAAGACTTAAAGAACAAACCAAACAGACCCAATTCCTTTGTGAATAGTAGGAACAGTAACAACAAATTTCATTCTACTGAAAACTTTAAATTTGCTGAAAAAGTTGAGGTAGAAACTGTTAAGCCACCTACTATACTGAATAACATGCTTACTATTGATGCTTTCCATAAACCTTGTGGTGTTTTAAATTGTATGTTATGTGCTTTTAATGCTATGACTGCTTACTTTAAACGCATGATAACTATGAAAGATAACATGACACCTAGACAGCACATCAATAGTAAATTTGCTAAATCCAAGACTGCAACTCCTTCACCTGAGAAAAAGGAATCATATATTCCTAAGTCTAAACAGAAAGTTGTTAAGACGGTTTATAGGAAGGTAGGAACAGTCAAGGAAGATAATGATGTTATTCGAAAAGGATCTGTTGTCAAAGCTGACAAAGGTCAATTCTTTAAGTATGCCGGGCCCAATCAATTTTGGGTTCCGAAGACGAATTAATCCGTTTGGTATGTGCAGGGAGTTAAACAGGTAAACCGAGTTGTATGGATCCTGGACAGTGGATCTTCAAGGCATATGACCGGAGATAGAGCCATGCTATCAAACGTGGTTGAAAGAGCTGGCCCAATCGTCACCTTTGGAGATAACAGCGAAGGAATGACTACGGGATATGGCAAGTTAAATACTGGGAATGTTATCATTGAAAACGTCTCTTTAGTGGAAGGACTTAAGCACAATCTACTAAGCGTCAGTCAATTTTGTGATAAAGGGTACAAAGTAAACTTTATCAAGGAGAAATGCTTAATAGCTCATTCTAAAGATGACAAACTAGCCTTGCGTGGAGTAAGGAAAGGAAACTTGTACGTAGTCGATCTCAACTCAGGAAGTGAAGATGAAGCAAACTGTTTCTATTCAAAGGCTTCATCAGAAGAAAGCTGGCTATGGCACAAGAAACTCTCACATCTAAACTTCAAAACAATGAACTCTTTAGTCAAGAGGGATTTAGTGAGAGGACTGCCTCCGATGGAATTTACACAAGAAGGCTTGTGTGAGGCATGTCAGAAAGGGAAGTCAAAGAAAGCAACTCACAAAGGAAAATACACTACAAATATCACTGAACCACTGCAACTGCTACATATGGATTTATTTGGTCCAGTCAATATTCTGTCTATGTCCAGAAAAAGATACGCCTTAGTGATTGTAGATGACTTCACAAAATATACATGGGTTTTATTCTTGAACTCTAAGGATGAAACTCCACATTTGGTGATTGATCATATAAAGCTGATTGAGTTAGATTCAAAGTTACCTGTCCGGGCAATCAAATCAGATAATGGAACAGAATTCAGAAATGAAGTTCTGAATAACTTCTGCTCAGACAAGGGGATAACAAGGCAATATTCAGCACCAAGGACTCCGCAACAAAATGGAGTTGTAGAAAGGAAAAATAGAACCCTGATTGAAGCTGCAAGAACAATGCTAAGTGAATCGAGGTTACCTATCTACTTCTGGGCTGAAGCAGTGAATACAGCTTGTTACACTCAGAATCGAACTCTAATCAACAAAGATCATATGAAAACTCCCTATGAATTAATGGCTGGCAAGAAACCAACTCTCAAGTACTTTCATGTATTTGGAGCCAAATGCTTTGTGTTAAAGGATGGAGATGAACATCGTGGCAAGTTTGAGGCCAAGGCACATGAAGCTATTTTTGTCGGGTATTCAAGAAGAGCATATAGGGTGTACATAATTGATCAGCACCAAGTGAAAGAAAGTGTCAATGTAACTTTTGATGACACTAAACTCCCAAGTATCCAAACTGAAGATTCTTCTGAGTCATTAAAATTCGACAATTATCCAGACTCACATTCTGATGACGAAGAAGAACCTGAGGTTGCAAAAGGAAATGATGATGACAATAATAATGATGATCCAGGTAACAGTGGTGGAAAAAATGGTAACACTAGAGATACTACTAATACCAGTGGTGGATCAACAAGTCATCCTGGCAGCAACTCAGGGGGAGATGAAGGATCAACTGGTAGAACACACATCACAATGAATTTCGAGGCGAATCATCAAGATCAAACCTACCCAGGGAAAGGATATGGAGCAGAGATCATCCTTTTGAATTGATCATAGGTGATCCAGATGTTGGAGTAAGAACCAGAAGTGCAACTTCAAATGAATGTTTATTTTCAGTTTTTCTATCTCAAGAAGAACCAAAGAAGATTGAATATGCATTAATTGATCCAAATTGGGTTCTTGCCATGCAAGAAGAGCTCAATCAGTTCGAAAGACAGGAAGTATGGACACTGGTACCCAGGCCTAAAGATAGATCTGTTATTGGCACGAAATGGGTATACAGGAACAAGTTAGACGGTGATGGCATTGTTACGAGGAACAAGGCCAGACTGGTGGCAAAGGGTTACTCCCAAGAAGAGGGAATTGATTATGATGAGACCTACGCACCAGTTGCAAGACTTGAAGCCATCAGGATATTTCTGGCATTCGCAGCACATTCCAATTTTAAAGTTTATCAAATGGATGTAAAGAGTGCTTTTCTGAATGGAGAGTTAGAAGAGGAAGTTTATGTGGAACAGCCCCCTGGCTTTGAAAATCCAGAGTTTGCTGGTTTTGTATATTTTCTATTCAAAGCTCTCTATGGGCTCAAGCAAGCACCAAGGACATGGTATGACACTCTCTCTGTGTTTTTACTTGAAAATGGTTTTATTATAGGTGTTATAGATAAAACTCTTTTTTATAAATTGCATGAAAAAGATATGTTATTTGTCCAAGTTTATGTTGACGATATCATATTTGGTTCTACTAATGAAAACTTGTGCAAGAGATTTGCTAAGTTAATGCAGAGTAGGTATGAAATGAGCATGATGGGTGAGCTGTCGTTCTTCCTTGGATTGCAAGTAAAGCAAAAGGAAGATGGGATTTTTATTTGCCAATCAAAATACGTAAGGGATCTGTTGAGAAAATACAGTCTAGAAGACTCTTCACCGGCAAAAACCCCAATGCTAACAGCCACAAAGCTTGATAAGGATGAAACTGGTAAGAAAGTTGACATCATAAGTTATAGAGGTATGATAGGCTCATTATTGTACTTAACTGCTAGTAGACCTGATATTATGTTTGCAACATGCTTTTGTGCTAGATTTCAATCAGATCCTAGAGAATCTCATCTTATAGCTGTGAAAAGAATTTTTAGATATCTTAAGGGCACACCAAATCTTGGAATTTGGTACCCTAAAGATACAGGTTTTGACCTAATTGGCTATACAGATTCGGATTATGCAGGTTGTAGGATGGATAGGAAAAGTACTTCTGGAAGCTGTCAGCTTCTAGGACGTCGACTGATTTTCTGGTATAGCAAGAAACAACACTCAGTATCTACCTCGACAGCCGAAGCAGAATACATTGCGGCAGGCAGCTGTTGTGCACAGATCTTGTGGATAAGGAATCAGCTGAATGACTATGGGCTTGCGTTGAATAAAATTCCAATATTCTGCGACAACACAAGTGCAATAGCAATTTCCAACAATCCTGTACAACACTCAAGAACCAAGCACATTGACATAAGGACTGCCATTACCCTAGACGCTCCATTACAGATTCTAGCATTAAGGGCTTTATACAGCACTGCTAGAAATAGATTAACTGAAGCCAGAGTGCAATTCTCATTCAAAATTGGGGAACATGAATATATGATAACTGAAGATGACGTGAATAGAATTCTGCAATTCCCCTTGGACAACTTTGTTGACCCACCTACTATTCCAGAAATTCTTGAGTTCTTTACTGCTATACAGTATCAGGGTGAAATCAACTTGGTAAGACTGACAAAGTCTAAGCTAGTGCATGAATGGGATTATTTCTTCGACACACTGGCTAAAGTGTTTGCACCTACAACGAAGAGCAACTTCAACAATATTTCTTCTTTGCTGCAAATCATAGGATTTTCAGTGGCTCACAATCGAAGAATAAATTTTGGGAAGTTGGTGCTGAAAGAAATAATCAGGAAAATGGGAAAGCCAGAACATAGGGAACAGTATGTACAAGTCTACTATCCAAGGTTCCTAATGCTGTTCATGAATGACTTGTTGTTGGATGAAGATAAAGCCTTATTTCAGAACAGTCCAGCACAAACATCTCCATCCACACAGAAAGCTCTGTTTGCAAGGCTCAACAACAATCCCAGATTTGAAAATGTGCCAGTGGTGAGGACAAACTACATGGGTCAGATATTGGATCAAATTGCCAACCCAGAACAGGCTCAGCAAGTACCAGAACAGGAAACAGAGGAAGTGCCAATTGAAACTGAGTCAGGGCAACTACTACTTGAAGCTGCACAACATGCTGAACAAGAAGCTGAAGAACAACAGGACATTGGCCATGAACCTGAAAACACACAGGTTCAAACCCAGGCTGATTTAGAGCCACAAACAGTTTCTCATTCACCATCTTCAATCAGTCATATTCGTAAAAGGAAGAAACCTGTTAGAAAAGTTAGGGGGAGAATTGTAAGTGCAAGTGAACCCGCAGCTCTGTCTCCACCTACTAAAAGATCAAGATCAGAACCTGAGACAACTGCAGATTCATCCATTTCCTCACAGTGGGATATGGATTTTGAAACAGCTATCCAAAAATCTCTAGATACACTTGATAAAACGGGTGATTCAGATTCAGATCCTAGCACACTGCTAGCTCTCACAATAGCAGGACCTCCACTTGCAGAAACAGAATCACATGAGGGCACTTTTCTTGAAGAAAATGTTTTTGATAAAAACTCGTCGGATGCCACCTATGTTGTGGACCATGACATTTTCAATGCAGTGCGGCATCAGTTACCCTCAGTGGAACTAAGGGGCACCACAGACTCTAATGAGCCACTCACTACATTGTCTAAGGTGGTGACCCCCCTGGATTTCTTACATCCAGTTCTTTTAAAAGAAGGTCTCGAATCCACTGGTAGATTTGAGAGGCAACCACTCCATAGAGGGAGATGTGACTCCATTCACGGAGTAGCTACGTCAGTAGCGGAGCCAATGCAAGTTCATCTTGTTGAGGACGCACCTTCACAGGCATCAGAAGAGCATTTCGACTCTTCAAAAGCTATTATTATATATACAGGTACAGCATCAGGATCTGGAGGAGATAATGAGCTAAACACGAGTGATGTGAGGCGAACACTGAGCGATACACATGCACGTAGTGATAGTCCAAACAGGAGTGCAAGCGAGGTGAGTGCACACACACAGTGAACTCATGTTAAAAATGGAAGCTCTCCAGAAACAGATGCAGATTGTTCAGACTGAAATAAACAAAGGGAAGGAACAAGCAGAAATCAAGTCTGCCTCTGTAACTGCACAGCTGTCAATCATAAGAAAGGATGTTGATAATGTCAAGTCAAATGTAATATTAAAAACTCAAAACATCCAGGATGTTCAGAAGTTGATTGCTGATGACATGGAAGAGATTTCCAATTTAAATGAAAGAATTGATAATGTGGAAAGAAATTTAAACGAAAGAATTCGTTTAAATGAAGAAATCTCATCAGCAAGATTCAACAAGTTAGATGATGGAATGGAACATCTTAATGAAGGTATGAAGCAGGTCTAGTTGGTAATTGCAAATCTCAGTAAATCATTGGATGCTTCAAAACCTGTAGAGGATCCCTCAACTAAGGGGGAGAAAGGAAAGTCTGTAGCTGAAGAAGAAGAAGGGGCTACTAGCAAAGGAAAAGAAAAACTGTACTCTGAGGAAGATCAATTTCTATCGAATATTCCAGAGGAACAGTACTATCAACAAGAGCAATTCATTGAGGAAGTAAGTGCTGAAAATCAAGGTTTCAATCCTGACTACTGCAGAGCTGAAGACGAAGCTGTCTTTGATGATGAATTTCTATTTCCAAAAGAAAAAGAGCATGATCCTGCCTATGAAGAGGCAATGAGGAAGCTGAAGGAAGACATCAAGGCAAGCCATGCCAAAACTTTAAACTTAAAAGCTCTAGTCAAGGAAAGAACCCAAGCTGAAAGAGAGGCAAGCTTAGAAAAATAGAAGCTTTGGGCCTTAGCACTAAAGAAGAAGAAGGAAGATATAGAGATGAAGATAGGGGACAGATGGGATGCAGCAAGGAAAGTCCTAGACAAAATTCAACATGGTCCCTTTGAAGACAGACAAATGCTTTCAGTTATCAAAGGTCTTGAAGATTCAAATAAAAATCTGGATAACTTCATGAAGGCATTGAAGGAAGAAGTTGACTATATCACTGTCTTAGTGGATCACATTCTTGAAGACTGGCAAATACTGGTCTACACTCACAGGAATGGAACAATCAGAGTATCTCTAGAATTCTTCCGAAAGAGATCATTATCAGTGATATGGGTTCTGTTAAACAAAGTAAAGAGAAGCTCAGAAGAAAATGAACTTCTCAGGGACAGACTAAGAGAAATAGCAACAGCGGCTAGTCCTCAGATCTTATATGATCCTCATAAAGTGAGGTTTTTCTCAATCAAGTTGTATCAAATCATGAAGTTAGACGAGGAGTCATTGAAAGGCTATACGGTGAGGTATATGATCCAAGTTGAAAGGATGCTGAGATCAAAAGGATTCAGGTCACAAGCCAAGCTAGATGCTGCACAAAAAATAAGGAACTACTGTTTATCCAGAAACATCAAATCCTACATCAGGCAAATGCCAAAGATAGATTCCACACAGCCTTATGATGTACAAAAAGAAACAGTAGATCCTATTGAAGAGGAAGTCATGTTTCAGCTAGCAAAGGCTCAACAAAGAAGATTGTATGGAGAGTCAACCGCAACTCCGACTGAAACTGAAGAGGTACCCAGAACACCTGTGTACAAGAGTTCTAATCTAGAAGAAGGTGAATTGGATACCACTGAAGACTGAAGTCTTAGATAGGCCAAGATAGAAACTATGTTATATTTGTTCAGTACTAGAGGAACAACTATCTTGTATTTATCTTTTAAGTATGAATCTGGAAAATTGTTAAATATAAAACTAGCACTTTTGTTTATTATTTACAAGCTCTTACATGTCATATTTATGTTCTTAGTTCTTAGTTGAGTTATCCTCTAGGAATTTGTATGTTAAATGTTTAACAACAAATAGGGGGAGATTGAAAGGCATATGATTAGGCCTATTTGTAATAATTAGATGACAACTCAACTCAATCTAGAAACAGTGATAAATAATAAATATTTAACAGGAATCAAGGCAAAGACAGTCAACTAGTCACTGAGAATCAAAAGAATCAGAAGTACTCAGTTGAACCTGCTACTCAACACTGAAGAAGTTCATTAATATGTTCAAGCGTCAGTGGAAAATAATCAAGTAGTAAATTCAAAAGGATTCAGAAGATTCAGAAGATTTTGAGTGATTACTACACGAAGATTCCAGAAGAAGATGAACAGAAAAAGAAGACAGAAAAGCTAAGCAAAGACAGAAGGCCACTATACTAAAATGTTAAAAGACATGAAGAATATTTATTTAAAGTATGACACAAATGAACCAGACAGTACATTTGTGTGTCAACTTTAATTAATAAATATTCAACATCAAGCTGAAGTGGTTCCATGACAAAAGACGGACTAAAGAGTTGAACAAAAGACTTATTAGTATTTTAATTCTATAATTAAAATTAAGTTAATTATTTAATTTATTTTATTAAATTAATTCAAGTCTGAATTTAATTTAATTCATAAATTAATTAATTAAATTAAGTAGAGTTGATTTACTAAGAAAAGAAATGATTCATATGACTCACAATGAGTCATACCGAGCAGAATTATGAGTCATACCGAGCAGAATTTAATGAGTCATACCGAGCAGAATTATGAGTCATACCGAGCAGAATTTATGAGTCATACCGAGCAGAATTTAATGAGTCATACCGAGCAGAATTATGAGTCATACCGAGCAGAATTTATGAGTCATACCGAGAAGAATTCATGAGTCATACCGAGCAGAATTTATGAGTCATACCGAGCAATTCACAGTGAGTCATACCGAAGTCTAAAAATGAGTCATGCCGACCATTATGAGTCTTGCCCAGCCTTTTCATGAGTCATACAAGGGTTAAATTTAATTGAAAAAGGTCATACTAGGATGAGTCATGCTGGCTTTCCTCCTCTATAAATATGAGGAGATGGTCTACATTTTTCAGTTGTCGTTCAAACATTCAAATTCAGAAATTTGTATGCATTGTAATATTCACAGATTTCTGTGCTTAGTTTGGAATATAATTGTTAAACTCGAACAATTCATGTCCAAATCGTTCTAAACTTTTAAACAGTTATATAAACTTTCTACTAATTAATTTTGTAATACTTTTCAAGTTAAAATTATATCTTCTACTTGAACAGTATTTCATTTCAATTAATATTTCGTGTGAATTTAAAACAATATTTTTAAATCCAATATTCCGCGATAATTAATAGATATTGTATTCAACCCCCCTTCTACAATATCAGGGACCAACAGTCTGGCCAAAGAGGAAAGATGGCCAACACCTCAAATGCTCTAGTGGCTCAAAATCCAAAGATGTTGCAGTTACAATAGTCTCAACATCAACAACAAATGAAGATTGAAGAGATTACTGATGAAGATGAAAATGTTACGCTTGAACTCAAGGATGGTGATGAAGATGAGTTCTACACCCTGGATGAATTTGACAACATGGAGAAAAAAACCATGGCATACATGGCAAGGAAGTTCTAAAACCTGAGATTCAAGAAGAACAAGTCCTTCAAGCCTAAAGGACAAAGCTCCAGGTTCAACGAAGAAAACACATCAAAACTTGGAGGAAGTGGCAAAGGTGGATACAAGACAGGGATGATGGACATATCTAAGATAAGATGTTACAACTTAATGAAATGGGGCATTTTGCAACAGGGTGGAAAACGCCAAAGCAGGTGAGAATGAATGAAAGTGATTATGATGAACCCAAAGTAAAGTATGCTGCTTTGCTTAAGAAGCAATAAGGAAGGGTATTTATGGCTGAAAGCAAAGTATGATGATTATAATGAAACATTTGCACCTATTACCAGACTTGAAGCAATAAGATTTTGAAAGACATATGAATAGGCCTATTTGTAATAATTAGATGACAACTCAACTCAGATAAGAAATAGTAGTAAATAATAAATATCAAACAGGAATCAAGACAAAGACAGTCAACTAGTCACAAGGAATCCTAGTATCAGAAGTACTCAGTTGAAGTTACTACTCAACACTGGAAGAAGTTCATTTATTTGTTCAAGCGTCAGTAAAATTAAATAAAGTAGTAATTCAAAAGAATTCAGAAGATACAGAAGATTTTAAAGTGACTACTACATGAAGATTCCAGAAGAAAAAGAACAGAAGAGGGAAGATAGAAAAGCAGAATGCCACAACTTTAAATGTTAAGAATGAAGAATATTTATTGGTTTGATACAAATGAACCAGACAGTACATTTGTGTGTCAACAATAAAATATTTATTCTTCATTTTAGCTAAAGTGGTTTCAAAATAAAAGTCAAAGAAGAGTCGAGAAGACTGTGAAGCTGACTACAGAGTTATACAAGTCAGATAGTATTTTAATTTTACTAATCAAAAGGAAGTTAATTATTTAATTTATTTAATTAAATTAATTCAAGATGAATTTAATTTAATTTATAAATTATTTAATTAAATGAAGTAGAATTAATTTACTATAAAAGATTAAGTTAATATTACTTTTAATGTAATTCAAATTACTTTTTAAAAAGTAATACCGAATTACTTTAAAATGTAATACCGAATTACTTTAAAAAGTAATACCGAGTACATTTCTAAAAAGTAATACCGAATTTTTAAAAGTAATGCCCATCAATTTCAAATGTAATACTAGGCTTATTTCTCAGATTAAAAAGGTAATGCTGAAAAGTAATGCTAAGCTTTTCCAACCTCTATAAATATGAGGAGATCACTTCTCATTTCTGTTGTTAGAAAATCAGTTCAAATTCAGAAATTTGTCTGCATTGTAATATTCACAGATTTCTGTGCAAGTTTGAATATAATTGATTAAAATCGAACACTTCATGTTGAATTCGTTCTAGATTATTTTATCAGTTATAAACTCTAATCCTCAGATAAATTTTATAATACTTTTCAAGTTAAATTTATATCTTCTACTTGAACAGTATTTCATTAAAATTTATATTTCGTGGTTATTTAAAATAATAAGTTTAAATCCTAAATATCGCGACGATTTATAGATATTGTATTCAACCCCACTTCTACAATATCAGGGACCAACAGATTTTTCTTAGCTTTTGCTGCATTCAATAACTTCAAAGTATTTCAAATGGATGTTAAAAGTGCTTTCCTAAATGGAGAACTAGAAGAAGAAGTGTATGTTGAACACCCCTAGCCTTCGAAGATCCAAAAATGCAAAACTTTGTATACAAACTGCTCAAAGCTTTGTATGGGTTGAAGTAAGCACCTAGGGCTTGGTATGACATCCTTTTTAAGTTTTTCCTTGAGAATAACTTCACAAGAGGGATTGTGGATAAGACTCTTTTCTACAAAAAAAGCATGGAAAGAATATCATTCTAGTTGAAGTCTATATAGATGACATCATGTTTGGTTTAACAAATGAAGATTTGTGTAAGAAATTCTCTGAGTTGATGCAGAACAAGTATGAGGTGAGCATGATAAGTGAATTGTTATTATTTCTTGGACTTCAAGTTTATCAAAAAGAAGATGGAATATTCATCTATCAAACTAAATATGTCAAAGATCTTTTGAAGAGATTTTATATAGAGGACTTATCACCTGCAAAGACTCCAATCTTAACAGCTATTCACCTTAACAAGGATCCAAAAGGAAAGATGGTGACTAACAAGATGTATAGAAGAATGATTAGTTCTCTCCTCTATTTAACAGCTAGTAGGCCTGACATCATGTCTGCAACAGGTCTGTGTGCAAGGTTTCAGTCTGATCCAAAAGAGTCACGTTTTATGGAAATTAAAAGAATCTTTAGATATCTAAAACGCACTCAAGATTTAGGCCTTTGGTATCCTAAAGAATCTGGTTTTGACTTGGTTGGCTATTCAGACTCAGACTATGCTGGTTGTAGAGTAGACAGAAAGAGTACAACAGTGAGCTGTCAGTTTTCGGGAGAAATATTTGTTTCAGGTTTAGCAAGAAGCAACATTTTGTGTCAAATTCAACTACAAAGGCTGAATATATTACAACTGGTAGTTGATGTGCTCATTTACTTTGGATGAAGAATCAACTGTTGGACTATGACTTAGCATTGCAAGGAATTACCATCTTTTGTGATAGCACAAGTGCAATAGCTATATCAGAAAATCCTGTCCAACACTCTAAGATTAAGCACATTGACATCAGACATCATTTCATTAGAGAGCATGTGGAGCAAGGCACAATCAAGCTGATATATGTGCCCATAGAGAAGCAACTTGCAGACATTTTCTCCAAACCATTGGTTGAAAAGACATTCAACAGGCTAGTGAGTGAATTGGGTATGCTAAATTATCATTTTAATGTAATTTTGTAGCAAGTTGATTTAGTGATCAAAATATTAGTTAACTGAAATTCACTATGAATAAATGGCCTGTTAAGGTGTTTTGATTTCTATCATAGTGGATATACATAATGAAGTTTCACTGAGAGGTTAACTAATTTATTTTTAGTAACTGAGTTCATATGAAGTTAATAAAAAATACTGTCAAGTGTCTTGACAATATATTTTATCTATGTAGTCATATTGTAATAAGTTACTGTCGATCACTTGAGGAGTATTGATAGCATAGTATGCGGGACTAAAACTTATCATCAAAAACATACTGTCAGTATTCGTTGACAGTATAGTTTATTAAATCCCCGCATAACATACTATCAACAGTTAAATTAGGATTTGTTATTTATTTATTTATTCTCTAACTGCTAATGTTACTGTCGAAAATGTTTGTGTTTTAAAGGCACAGGAGTTACTGTCAAACACGGAATGGACTAAAGCAATTACAACTGTCAATTCAATCGATTATCATTCTATCTTGACAGTTTCTTTTTCATTTCATATAAATACAATCTTTAAAATTGCATTTATTTCTTAATTCTTCTTAAACTCTCTAACTCTCAAACGCTCTAAAACCTCAAACTCTCTCCATGCAACTTCGTCTTCTTCGTTCTCTTTCTCTCTAAATTTCTTAACCTTTTAAATCAACCGCCATGTCTGGACCTCAAATTATTTATTCTCTTGCCCAAACCAACTTCACCACCATGGCTTCTGTGGGTGAAGTTAGAGAAGCCTTCAAACCTTTTGTTGGCTTCATGAATAACTCCTACTTGTCATATGCTCTAAACTAAAGTCCAATGTTGGAAATTCCTAGATTATCGCAGTTATGGACTAATGCAACATGTGAGGGGGAGCAGGACTTAAGCTCCATCAATTTTGAGATCAATGGGACTTCCTATACAATTGATTCTACTCATATCAATGCTTCTCTCCAAGTGGAACTTGAAGAATGCTCGCTTTTTCAAGAGCCTACAAGTGATTCTCATCTTCTAAGTTCTTCAAGATGATTGGGTACACAGACAAGCCCCACCTCTGATGAATGGTATCCATTCGGTGGAATGGACAGAAAGTACATAGTGAAAGAGTGGAGCATGTTTCTGGATGCTGTCACTAGGGCAATATTAAGCAAGGCGAGTGGCTGGAATGAGGTCCCAGCCTACACCAGGAACATTATGCACTCCTTAGTGCATAATTACAAAATTGATATTTGAAAGCTCTTGATGCCACTATTCAAACTGGTGCTTAGCAAGAGGGATATTAGGAAACCGGTAATCTACTATCCTAGGTTTTTTATGCTTGTTATTAATTATATAGTAGGAATAATTAATCTTGATGGGGTACAATGTATGGAGTCCCCCACTTTAAAGAAAAACACCCACTCTATGTTAACTAGCAAACCTTTAAATGCAGAGTTAGGGTTGTTTATTTTTTTGAATACATAGATTTAACCATTAAATCACTAAAATTAACATTTTTAGTGATTAACATTAAATCACTAAAATCACTAAAATGAGAATGGTGTTGACCTCACCATTCCTAACCCACACTCCAAACCATTTCAAGGTATTAGGGCATCTAAAGTCTCTAAATCAGTTAGCCAATAGCCTGATTCCTATCAAAAGGATCAGGCTTCTAAAAGGAAGATGAACACTGCATCTAGGCTATAAACTATTCCACGGGTAGGTGGTGGAACTACACTAGATGCGGCAAATAAGGGAGGTATTCAGACCACAGAACCCACAGAAGGCCTTGGTGAGCCTAGGAGAAAGAAGTCAAAGGAACCAACCTCTGTTAGCCAGTCTGTGTCCTCTCAAAAAGGCACAAAACTTAATAGGGATAACATCTCACCTCTAGGTGTCTCCTCTCAACAAGGGGCGCCTATTGAAATTGGCCAGTCTGCCATGGCTCCCTGTACGAAGTCTGCACACCATGCTGAATTCACTCAGTATGAGCCCACTCTTGAAGAAAGACATAGTATAGGGATAGAACATGTGGAACACAGCACATTCAATTTTGATGCTTCTCACTTTGCCACTTTTGAGGAGCCAAATGTCAACTCCTTATTTCAAAATTTAGATGAGTCTACTACAAGTAATCCATAAGAACCTTCTACTCAAAGGATGAGAACATTAATGTCACAGCCGCAGTTGCTATTAAGGACACAAGAAGAGTTGCTGTCATAACTGACAGTGATATTCTTTCAAAAGAATCAGTCACAGCCTTAGTTATTGTCAATAACAAAGTTGATGTCACTCCTCCTGAGAGTAACTTTCAAGCTCAGGATGCTGTCAACATTTCAAATCCAAATAGCACTTCTCATACTTCTGCAGCTCAACAAATGGATGAGGCACAAGGAAGTGATTTTATCCTCTCTCCACAGTTTACAAGGTAAAATTTAAATCCATTGTGCAAGGTATACCTGCTTAGTCCCTTGCACCTAGGTTGAGTGAGGGAGGGAAAAATAAGAGAAAAAGAAAAGAGAGAAGTGAGCATAAAAAATTAGAGAGGCAGGGAAAGACCCTGACAAAAGGAGAGGGCCTCGAGCATGGCCAAGAAAATTTAAAAGATGGAGCCACATCTTCTAAGGCATTAGGTCTTGAGAGTAACAAAGTGAGGGATGATGAGATCATCCATAAAAACTAGGGGGTGTGAGAACCACAATATCCCTCAAATCATCCAAACAAGCCACTGACAGGTTGAAATCCCTGTTTCACAAAGTTTCAAAACTCTCCAAGAATCTGGACACTGTTGGTATAAATCAATTGAAATTGGTGAAAAAAATGACAAGTCTGGAGCAGATCATGAATGATGGATTCAAGGCAGTATTTGACAAGATTCAGGAGTTTAATGCTAAATTTTTGAAACCTGCAGTTGCTACCTCAACTAAGGGGGAGAAAAGTCAAGATGCTGAAGTGTTTATTGATGTGAGTAAGGCTGATGGGAGTGATAAGGAGACACAAGTTACATCTCAGGGGGGGGGAGTCAATTGGCATTGTTGTCCAAGGTGGCTATTGAGATGGCTGAAAAGCTTGGTAGGAATAAGGAGAAAAAGAAAGTAGAAAGGAATAAGGAGAAAGGCATTGTCATCAAGGAAGGTGTAGTAAAGGCTCATGTTCATGTAGCTGGGTAAGGAAAATAAAAAGTAAGTCCTCAAAATCTAGATGATTACTTGTTAGAAGAAAAAGAGTACTTGACAAAAGAGTAAGTGTTAGGAATCTACATGTGATTTGATGATAACATTAATCTTAGAATCATAGAAATTTAGTTTGATGTAACTGATCAATTGATATGAAAGTTATAAATATCAATTGATCAGGAAACCATTTATCAGTTGAAGTGTTTATATGAATCAACTGATAATTTGGATTGTAGCATAGGCGTACTTAGTCTATTTCAATCGATAAGGTGTAAATCAATTGATATTTTGTTCATCAATTGATGTTGGAGTCGATTGATATAGATCATCAATTGATGTGTGAATTAAACTGTTAAATTATAATTATGTGAAGACATGAAATTACACAAGTGAAGGATGATCAATTGATATTGAAGCATCGATGGATGAAGGATCAATCGAAGAAGCCAAGTCAAGCATTGAAGACCATCAACTGATGTGAAGACCCATCGATTGATATATCGATTGATAACATCTATCAATCGATAAGTCATCTTTTATCAATCGATGGATATAAAGATCAATCGAAGAAGAACATCAGTTGATGGATTAAAAAAATGGATCAATTGATATGCTTAACAGCAAACTATCAATTGAGTGTGACAACACACAGAAAGAATATCTGCTGAAGATCCAGAGAACAAAAGCACACCTATGGAAGACAGTCTAGAATGACTGTGAAGACTCAATCAGAAGCTGTCTTTTTAAACCTTTTTTTTAAAGAAATAGGTAAAAGAAAGGCAGGTAGAAACAATCCTAGATTAGGTATTGTAAAAGTACACTTGTGTTATATAAACAAGTGTAGCGGCATTTTTTGAAAACAAGTTAGACAAATTCAAGAATCAACTGTTCAAGCTTGAGAGCACATTTGTAAGAACAGTTGATTCGTTTTCTAATCTTGTAAAAACGCAGCTAGGTTTCTTTTAACCTAGAAAATTGAGCAAAAATATACACTGATGGAGAAATCAATCCATCAGTAATTTTAAAACTCTTTGCTTAATTTACTTTTCAGTCTTAAATTGTTCCAACATATTCTCACTAAGTCAAATCCTCAAGAACAAATATTATAACATACGAAAAAGTTTTAATATTTGTATTCAACCCCACTTCTATAAATATTGACATTGTTCTTAGGGAATAACAATTGGTATCAGAGCAGGCTTTCAACATACAGAAATTTTAAAGATCAAGAACAGTCAATATGGGCCAAAAAGATTCAGGTGTAAAGATTCCAATGTTGGAAAAGGATGAATACTTTCCATGGAAGGTAAAAATGCATCTGCATCTTCTTTCTCTAGATCCTTCTTATGTCACTGCATAGAGAAAGGTCCTCACATTTCCATGAAGCTAGTTACAGGAGTAAACCCAGATGGAACTCCTACAGTTGATAGACATATTCCTAAACTTATTTCTGAATTCACAGAAGAGGATGAAAAAGAAGTACTGAAAGATAAGAAGACCATGAACATTCTGTTTAATGGTCTAGATAAAGATATGTTTGATAATGTGATAAACTGTACTTCATCAAAAGAAGTGTGGAACACTCTTCAAACTCTGTGTGAAGGAACTGAACAAGTTAGGAAAAACAAGATGCAACTCTTAATTCAAAAATATGAATCATTTCATTTTAAGAGTGGTGAAGCCATCAATGATACCTATAGCAGATTCCAAAAGTTGTTGAATGGTCTAAAGCTTTGATGGTCAATGAGAATGAAGACAAGAAAGAAAAGAAAAATACTGGTTGTGCAGAAGAAGTCATGATGGTGGCTAATGATGCTGATGAAGAATCATCCAAGGGAAAAGGAAAGACCAAATGTGAGGAAAATGAAACATGTTCACAGGATGATTTGGATGAGATTGATGAGCACCTTGCATTTTTGTCAAGGAAGTTTTCAAAGTTAAAATTCAAGAGGAATCCAAATGCTCAAAGGCCTGGATCCCATTTTAGAAACAACAATCAAAATAAAAATTTGGTTGATAGATCTAAATTCAGATGTTTTAACTGTGGATTGGCTAGTCATTTCTCAAGTGAGTGCAGGAAGCCAAAGCAAGAAAAGGCAAAGACATATGAGGGTATTGATTATAAAAAGAAATACTTTGACCTTTTAAAACAGAAAGAAAAGGCTTTTGTCACTGAAGAGAAGGACTGGGCTGCTGAGGACAGTGATTCTGAAGAATATATCAATCTAGCTCTAATGGCCAACCATGAGGATGAAGAAGCTAGTTCAGCATCCAATCAGGTACTAGCTACAAACTTTTCTGAGCTTTCAGCTGATGAATGCAATAGTACTATTAATGAAATGTCCAATGAATTGTACAATTTGCATGTCACTCTAAAATCTCTAAACAAAGAAAATCTCAAGTTAAAGAGCACCATTGATGCCTTAACTGAGAGGGATGTTTTTCTTGAAAATAAACTTGTCTGTTTAGAAAGATTTAAGCAGGAAAGAAAGGATGTTAGGAATGAACTAGTAAACAGTTTGAAAAGAGAAGAATTGTTGAAAGAACAATTGGCTGATGAAATAGAAACCATTAGCAAATGGAATAGGTCTGCTAAAACTGCCAAACAAATTATTGATGTTCAGGGTGTAGATTCTCTAGGAGATCTTCCCAAATCAATAGGCAAGCCATTGGCTGATACTTCAATGGATAAAGATCAATCGAATGCTAATCCCTCATCAACTGATAAGGATTATCAATCGATTGATGCTGAATCAATTGATAAGCATTCATCGACAAGTGAATCTTCAATGGCTAATAAAAAGAACAAATTTAGCACTCCTATCAAATTTGTTAAGGAAACCAAAAATCAAGTTGAGACTGAGAATGAGAAGGTTAACATAGGTAGCTTATCTAAGAATCAATTAAAAGCAAAACTAGAGAAAATTGCACATGTGGAAACTACTCAATCTAAATCTGAGAAAAAGAAGAAGAATAGGAATGGGAAAGTAGGCATTAATAAGCACAACAATTACTCTCCTGATATGTATGCACCTAGAAAGGTTTGTGCTAAGTGTGGTAGTGTAAATCATTTGTCAATGCAATGCAAGAATGAAAAGAAGAATAAGTCTTCAAATGATTTAAATACACATGCTATGTCTTCAAATGCCATGCTTCTTAATCCTATGCTCATGAGTGTCATGTCTTCTAATTTGGTTGCACCTAATGTTCATATGCCTTATGCACAAGTTCCATACATGTATAATCCCTTCTTTGCATATCCTAATCTGAACATGCCAAGTATGCCATGGAACATGCCTAATATAAATGATGAAATTCATGGAAATTCTGCCATGAGTTCCAAGGTGTCAAAGCCCCAAAAGTCAACTCCCAAAGTTAAAGTGGATTTAAACCCACCAAAACAAAAGGAACCTAAGTTGACAACAGGGGCTCAGGCTGCAACTAATAAAATAGGACCCAAGGCAACTTGGGTACCAAAAACAACTTGATTGTTTTATATGCGTGTAGGGAAACAGGAAGAAAAATCTCTGGTATTTGGATAGTGTATGTTCAAGGCACATGACTGGAGATTTGTCCCTGCTCACAAAGTTTGTGAAAAAGGCTGGCCCAGGAGTTACTTTTGGAGATGACAGCAAAGGTTTTACCCTGGGATATGGCTCAATTATAAAAGAAAATGTTATCATTGAAAATGTAGCACTAGTTGATGGATTGAAGCACAATCTGCTCAGTATCAGTCAACTGTGTGATATTGGTAATGGTGTGTGATTTACAACTGGATCATGCATCATAGCCAATAAAGAATCTGGTGATATTCTCTTAACTAGAGAAAGGAAAGGAAATGTCTATGTGGCTGATTTTCTCTCTGTAAAGACAAATTCTATGACATGTCTACTAAGTAAAGCCAATACAGATGAAAGTTGGACTTGGCACAAGAAGCTAGCCCATTTGAATTTCAAGGCCATGAATCAATTGGTTAGGAGGAATTTGGTTAGAGGCATCCCACAGATGGAATTCACCAAGGATGGACTGTGTGATGCCTGTCAAAAAGAAAAACAAATAAAAGCATCATTCAAGTCAAAGTCTGAATTATCAATTGATAAGCCTCTGGAATTATTGCACATGGATTTATTTGGTCCAGTCAACATCATGTCAATTGCCAAAAAGAAATATGCCTTAGTAATTGTGGATGACTTCACATGATTTTCATGAGTATATTTCTTATTCTCTAAGGATGAGGCAAGCAAATTAATTATCAACCATGTGAAGAATGTTGACAATGGAACTGAATGGAAGGTCAAGAAACTTAGAAGTGATAATGGTACTGAATTCAAGAATTCAACCATGAAAGAATTCTGTGAAGAAAAAGGTATCACTCATCATTTCTCTGCACCAAGGACTCCACAGCAAAATGGAGTAGTTGAAAGGAAAAATAGGACCTTGATTGAAGCTGCTAGAACTATGTTAGAAGAAGCTAAACTATCTACATACTTCTGGGCAGAAGCAATTAATACTGCTTGTTACATTCAAAATATTTCCATGGTCAATAAACTTCAAGGCAAAACACTATATCAATTGATGAAGAAAGACAAGAAACCAACAGTTAATTTTCTTCATGTCTTTGGCTGCAAATGCTTTGTACTGAGAAATCAAGGTGAAAATCTAGGAAAATTTGAAGCTAAAGCTGATGAAGCTATATTTGTTGGATATGGAATAATAACCAAAGCATACAGAGTCTACAACCTTAGATTACACATTGTTATGGAATCTATGCATGTAATCTTTGATGACAAGAAAATTCAAGGGTTGCTTGATGAAGGATTTCATGATCTATTGCGTTTTGAAAATGAATCCTCAAGTAATATTGAAGATAGTGATGATGATGAGGAAATTACAAGTATACAAGTTCCTAGAATCCTCCCATCAATTGATGTCATTGCTTCAACAGATAACTTATCAGTTGACAATTATCAATCGACTGATAATACATCAATTGATAATCATTCGATGGATAACAACTCTGCTCAACAATCTTCAAATAGAGTGTCCATCACAGGGGGAGGGATCTCAAATAGTCAATCACTTCACAGTGATCATAACACTTCCAATGATCATGAAACATCATCTTCAAGGACAAACTTACCATCTCAAAGGAAATGGACAAAAAGTCATCCCTTTGAACTAATTATTGGAAATGCAAATGATGGTGTCAAAACTAGAAGTGCAACTCAAAATGAATGCTTGTATAGTAGCTTTCTGTCACAAGAAGAACCAAAAAGGATTGAAGAAGCCTTGAATGATCCTGATTGGATAAATGCTATGCAAGAAGAGTTGAATCAGTTTGAAAGAAACAAGGTGTGGAAGCTGATGCCCAAACCAAAGAACAAGACTATCATTGGTACAAAATGGGTATTCAGAAACAAAATGGATGAATCTGGTACAGTGACAAGAAATAAGGCAAGATTAGTGGCAAAGGGCTATTCACAAGAAGAAGGCATAGATTTTGATGAAACATTTGCACCAGTTGCAAGGTTGGAAGCAATTAGAATCTTTTTAGCATTTGCTGCTCATACAAATTTCAAAGTATATCAGATGGATGTAAAAAGTGCTTTTCTCAATGGAGAACTAGAAGAAGAAGTATATGTAGAACAACCTCCTGGTTTTATTGATCCTGTTTATCCCGGATTTGTATACTATCTTCTCAAGGCACTTTAGGGATTAAAACAAGCACCTAGAGCCTGGTATGACACTTTGTCTAAATTCCTGATTGAGAATTACTTCATTAGAGGTACTGTTGATAAAACTCTCTTTCATAGAAATGTAAATGGCTCTATGATTCTTGTTCAAATCTATGTAGATGATATTATCTTTGGCTCAACTAATGAAAAACTTTGTAAAAAGTTTGCTAAGTTGATGCAGAGTAAATATGAAATGAGCATGATGGGAGAACTAACCTACTTTCTTGGCTTGTAAATCAAACAAGTTAAAGATGGTATTTTCATAAATCAAACCAAATTTATTTCTGATTTATTAAAGAGATTTGATTTAAATGAATGTTCCTCTGCAAAAACTCCCATGGCCACTGTAACTAAACTTGAATTAAACACTAAGGAAGCAATAATGGACATTTCAAGTTATAGAGGCATGGTTGGCTCATTACTTTATTTAACTGCAAGTAGGCCAGATATAATGTTTGCTACATGTCTTTGTGCTAGGTTTCAAGCTGATCCTAGAGAATCTCATTTGATTGCAATAAAAAGAATATTCAGATATCTCAAAGGAACTCCAAATCTTGGAATTTGGTATCCTAGAGATTCTGGATTTGATCTAATTGGCTATTCAGATGCAGACTATGCAGGTTGCAGAATTGACAGAAAAAGTACAACAGGCTCCTGTCATGGTTTAGCAAAAAGCAGAATTCGGTTTCTACATCTACTGCAGAGGCTGAGTACATTGCAGCTGGAAGTTGCTGTGCACAAATTTTATGGATGAGGAATCAAGTACTTGATTATGGGTTCAACTTGAACAAGATTCCTATTTTCTGTGACAATACAAGTGCCATTGCTATAACAGAAAATCCTGTGCAACATTCCAGAACCAAGCATATTGACATAAGGTATCACTTCATTAGGGAACATGTAATGAATGGTACAGTTGAATTACATTTTGTCCCTAGTGAAAGACAACTTGCAGACATTTTTACCAAACCACTAGATGAATCTACTTTCAATAGATTGGTATGTGATTTAGGTATGCTTAATTATATTTAATCCTTTAAATGTCTGACAAGTTATGTATTAATATTAATTTTAGCCATTGATTATGTTAAATTATTGATTCTTCAATAATCAACTGATAAACATTTTTACATATCGATGGATATCTGAAGCTGTCGACAGATAAATATATCAATTGATGATATATTTGTTTATCGATGGATATCTGAAGCCGTCGACAGATAAATATATCAATTGATGATATATTTATTTATCGATGGATAAATGTACCTATCGATGGATAAGATTGCTATCAATCGAAGACCTGGAATTTGATTGGTCCATGTCATCAGTCAATCTGTACAAAATTTAGCCGTTGATTACTTATTTTATCAATTGATTAATACGTATATTCATGTATGTATAACAGTCGATTGCCAAAATAGGTAACTTTTACATTTCATTTTCTTTTAACGGTCGATTAAGTTCTATTTTGAGTAAGAAATTGATTGAGAATTTAGTAAATATAAATAATGAGATTAAAACATTGTTCATTCTTACTTACATTTTTACTAACAATTTCTCTAACTCTTTCTCTCTCTCTCATTCTACGAACTTAATCACAACCCTCTGTCTCTCAGTACTCAACTCTTCTAATATCTTCAAAGCTTTTGTACTACTAATCTTCTACTCAAGGAAATGACATCTTCATCCAAGAAAATCTCTCAAGCAGGGTTCATCTACGAATTGAATAATTTTGTGGCCTGCACGGTTTTTGAAGAGGCTCCAAAGGAATTTCATCCATTGATGCAATTCCTGGGAAGTGGCAAGATACAGAAAGCATTGAAGGAAGCACCAACAATAATCTGCAATTTGGTGGAAAAATTTTGGTCCTCTGCAGAAGTTGCCGATGACTTCTCGAGCATCAAGTTCAACTGTAAAGGACAAGAGTACATTCTTACTACTTTAATTTTAAATGAATGTTTAGATTTGCCTGTTAATAATACTGATAATGTGCCTAGTGAATCAGATATTAGAAACATGCTTAGGGCTGTTAATTATGCAAATCCTGATATCAATTTAGGACAAGTAGTTAGAAAACACCTTAGGAGAGAATGGTCTTATTTCTTTGATGCAATAATAAAATGATTTAGTGGTAAAATTAGTAATTTTGATGCCATAACTTCAAGCATGAAACAGATAGCATATAATGTTTTGTTTGATGAATATCATGATTTTTCTTCTATATTGTTATATGAAATTGCTGCTAAGTTAGGAAAGAAGCATGATAGATCTAATCATATATACTATGCTAGATTTATCATGATTATAATTAACCACTTGGTCAAAGAAATTGAGTTTTGCAGGGAAACTGAAACCCTTGAGTGCTGGACTCAAAATAAAAGGGTCTTTAAAGACCTGGTAAGGATCAATCTTCACAGCAATGTGGAATTGATCTATCCCCCTTTTGTTCAGGTATTTTTCTCTACTTTAAACTCTTCCCAACCTAATTCTTCTTTGCCTTCTGTGACTATGGAGGGTGGTAGTAATGACCCCAACCCTCCTGCCCAAGTCACACAACCAATCTCTAAATCCAAATCTAAGAAACCATCCTCAACAGGTTCCCAAAAACCTGCTGTTGTAAAAACAAAGAAAAGAAAATCAAATGTTTTGGTAGATAGACTAGAGGAGGATTTAGGTGGTGAGGGAACTGGGGAACATCAAAGAACCCAGAAGGATAAGGAGAGTGAGGGTGTGCAACCTCAGCCAAGCCACTCCACAGTCTCCCAAAAGACTGTGGATGTAAATATGGAAAACACCACATTCCTATTGCCATCCTCTCAAAAGGATGATAGTATTAAAAATAGCCCACAACCAGGGGCACAGAATAAAGTTGGGGACACAAAGTCCAAACCATTAACCCCATATAAGAGGAGAGGAAAGAAAGTCACCTTTGCACTTGGGGAATCACACACTGCAAAACCACAGGAAACTGTGGTGGAGCCTTCACAAAGTCTGTTTGATGCATCTCATATAAATGATGAGATGCAGCCCCATTCTCTTTCAATTCCTATCTCTTCTATTCTTCTTTCCCCATCTCAAACTTCTTCAGAAAATGTTTTGATAGATTATCGAACATTTTCAGATTCTCCTTCTTTGTTTTTCAAGGAGAAGCCAACACTCTCTCCTGAATCTTCTTCTCAGAATTTTCAGGATTCTATTTCCAATATCATCTCAAACATAACTTCACAAATTATCTCAACTGTTTCTTCTCCATTAATTGATGTTCCTTCATCAATTGATATTCAGCCATCGACTGATAAGCCATCGATCGATACTCAAGATCAATCGATGGGTATACATCAATCGATGGATGTCCCAAACACCACTTCAACTAATATTGTCAATACATCAATTGATGATCAATCAATTGATGTTGCCCAAACACTCTTAGGAATGAGTGAGTTGAGTGAGAGGCAGGATTGTAACCTGGCAAAAGGAGAGGAAGTGAGCAAAAACATTCCTATTTCTTCCAGGGATGAGAGTGAAACACTTGAGGGCCCCACCTTAGAAGGTGCACAACAAATAAATGAGGGAGATGTGAGATTCCAGGATGAGATCCTGATGCAAAATAGAGAGATGAGTGAGAGTGATAAAACAATTCTTCAATTTGCACAAGAATTGGAAAATGATCTGATGGCAGAAGAAGAAGAGGAAGGAGTAAAGCAGATAGGGGGAGCCTATGATGCAGAAGCTAGTGGGAGTAGAGTTCTTAAGAACCTTGAAGAAGAAATAGATGTTGGTGAATTGGATCCAAGGAATTTCATTTATCCTGATCCTCAATATCAAGGGTTGGCAACTTCAAGTAACAGGACTGCAGAACAACTTTTGGGAATTGAGCATACAGAACAAAGGACCAGGAATCTGAAGGAAATCATTTCCAATACAACAGACACTTGTTATATGGCACCTGAAGAGTTGGAGAGTGATTCTGATGAGGAACCATGGATGAGCACTATTGATGGTTCCTTAGAAGCTGCTGAAACTGAAATTCTGTCTCAATACAGAAGAGCAATGGTGGAAGAAGAAATTGCAGATCCTGCACAAAGAAGAATTGCTCACTACATGAGGGACACAATGAAGATCCAAAAGATGACAGTTACAGGAGTAAGAAGGGAACTGGAGATCATCAAGAATTCTATCTCCACAACCAAGGATACAATAGACAGAAGATTGGATGAAAAGTTATCGTTCAACACCATGAATAGCATCAAGGACAAGTTTTTCAAGGAATCCAAGAATTTTGCATCTTTGGAGACAAGAGTAGGGTCTCTAGAGAAGAAAATGGATGATATCCTCAGAAGTTAAAATCTACATTCTTCCATTCTTCAAAGGATTCTTGACAGACTTCCACCACCCTTTTTATTTGATGATAACAAAAAGGGGGAGAATACAAAGAAGAAAGATGATGATGATGGTGATGGCAAAGGAAGTGGTAACATAGGTGGATCTGGAAAGGACAAGTCCAGTGGTATTGGCAGTTCTGCACACAGAAGAGATAAAAGCATAAGCAACAGGGACAATCAATCTTAAAAGAGAACTAAGTCATCTAATTCTCCAAAAGATGACTTAGAACAGAAAAAGAGAGAATTCAAGAAGTTTGATGATCTTGAAGCTAGGAGAATTTCTAGGGAGAAAGAAACTCAATCAATGATTGAGAGGGAAAAGAAAAGAATTGAAGATCTAAGGAGAAGAACTGAGTTAGTAACAGAGGCAGTAGAAAAAGAAGACTTGGATGAGTTCATTGCTCAAACAAGAAAAATAAATGAAGATGCACAAAAGGCTGCCAAGGAAAGCAACTCAGATGCTGAAGCCTTTTTGTCAGTTGATCAAGAAGCCCTTAAAGAGAAGAAAAAGGGAAAAGCCATAATGATTGAAGAAGAGAAGAAGAGAAAAGAGCCAGTTGGCCAGAAGCTTCTTCAAGAAGCCATTTCAACAGGATTGTCAGATGTTGTCAAAAGGGAAAAAGAAAATGAGGAGATAGCAAGGCAAATGGAATTGGAATGGAAAATGGAGGAACATTTAATAGACCAACCACTGAGGAAAAAGAGAAAAGTTTCAATGGCCAAGAAAAGGCCAGGGCCTACTCAAGAAATAGTGGTTCAGGAAAATCTCCAGGGTCAACAAGAAGAAATCAAGGAGGAAGTCACAATTGAAGGATACAATTTGAAGGGAATACCAGTAATTAATGAAAAGGGATTAATTGGAGTAAGGACTCACCCTGCAACCTCTAACCATGAAGAATCAATGAGGTTGGAGTATGAAAATGGAGTAAAAATCCTCTACTCATTAAAGGTGATAATGAAGCAAAGCTACAATGTTTTAAAGACTATTCTTCCTTTACTCAACAGAAAGTACAAACTCAACATAACAATTGCTCAGGAAATTCAACAGCAAATTTCAAGGTTAAGGAGATCCAAGGCAGAAGCTGAACCTGATTCACCTCTGAAGATATGGAAGTCACAGGTCAAAAAGGTAGTGTTGGAGCCAAAGTATGCCATGATTTTTACAGATACAGAGGGCAATACAAAGTTCTTTGATATCTGCAAATATCTGGACAAAATCACAGATGAAGAAATACACTATCTTATGAGGCAACTTGGAGAAACTGACAGAGATGAAGCAATCTTGAGAAGTTCTTTCATGAGGCAACTAAAGGAAAATGCAGAGAAGGGAAGGAAGAGGAAATAAGTAAATTATGAAGACACTGAAGCTGCTTGTAGGAGTTATCTATCAATATGGTACTTCCAAAACTAATGTGCCAATTAAATTTCTTGATTTTATATAAATGTAAATTTTTAAAGGTTTTTTTGTTATCATCAAGTAGATTTATGCCTGTAAATAACACAGACACAAATAGGGGGAGATTGTTAGGAATCTACATGTGATTTGATGATAACATTAATCTTAGAATCATAGAAATTTAGTTTGATGTAACTGATCAATTGATATGAAAGTTATAAATATCAATTGATCAGGAAACCATTTATCAGTTGAAGTGTTTATATGAATCAACTGATAATTTGGATTGTAGCATAGGTGTACTTAGTCTATTTCAATCGATAAGGTGTAAATCAATTGATATTTTGTTCATCAATTGATGTTGGAGTCGATTGATATAGATCATCAATTGATGTGTGAATTAAACTGTTAAATTGTAATTATGGAAGATAGGAAATTACACAAGTGAAGGATGATCAATTGATATTGAAGCATCGATGGATGAGGAATCAATCGAAGAAGCCAATTCAAGCATTGAAGACCATCAACTGATGTGAAGACCCATCGATTGATATATCGATTGATAACATCTATCAATCGATAAGTCATCTTTTATCAATCGATGGATATAAAGATCAATCGAAGAAGAACATCAGTTGATGGATTAAAAAAATGGATCAATTGATATGCTTAACAACAAACTATCAATTGAGTGTGACAACACACAGAAAGAATATCTGTTGAAGATCCAGAGAACAAAAGCACACCTATGGAAGACAGTCTAGAATGACTGTGAAGACTCAATCAGAAGCTGTCTTTTTAAACCTTTTTTTTAAAGAAATAGGTAGAAGAAATGCAGGTAGAAACAATCCTAGATTAGGTATTGTAAAAGTACACTTGTGTTATATAAACAAGTGTAGCAGCATTTTTAGAAAACAAGTTAGACAAATTCAAGAATCAACTGTTCAAGCTTGAGAGCACATTTGTAAGAACAGTTGATTCGTTTTCTAATCTTGTAAAAACGCAGCTAGGTTTCTTTTAACCTAGAAAATTGAGCAAAAATATACACTGATGGAGAAATCAATCCATCAGTAATTTTAAAACTCTTTGCTTAATTTACTTTTCAGTCTTAAATTGTTCCAACATATTCTCACTAAGTCAAATCCTCAAGAACAAATATTATAACATACGAAAAAGTTTTAATATTTGTATTCAACTCGCCTTTTACAAATATTGACATTGTTCTTAAGGAATAACAGTAAGCTACAATGCTTGTGGTGGATGAAAATGATAATAATGTTGTATTTCAAGATGCAGACTACAATCAAAGAATAACAAGTCTAAGGAGAAACTCAAACAATGACCCCAAAGTATTTTCTGAATCAATGAGGAAATCAATTACTGGTGCAGCATTATTGGTGTCCAAAAGCAAAAAATGGGTGATCACTGTAAGGGTTGAAGGAGGTCTAAGCTGGTATATCAGTATGTCATACTTGAACAAGCAAGAAATTGCAACAAATGAAGCCATAAGACTAAAGATCAAAATTGAGAAATCATTCTTAAATGAAAATTTAAAGAATATTCTATTGAATATGGTGAAAGAGAAACTTCCAGAAATCATTCACAATCAACTCTGCATCAAATATGGCTTTGAATTAGACACAAGGTATAGAACCATGGATCTATAAGAAGTGAGCCATGAAAGATGCCTGCAACTATTTCTCCAATTTTGCTCAATCTGAAGAGATAGCAGAAGTGGTGAGGATTTTGAGAGAATAAGTAGAAAGATTTGAAATGAAGAAGGCTGAGAGACAGGGAAGAAAATTTGATGGGGATGATAATGATGGAAAGCCTGATGGAGGTGTAGGTAGCTCTAGCCAACACAACATTAATGGTGAAGGATCTTCTAGAGCTGGAAATAAGGTGGATAAAGATGATGATGAGAATGATATGGTGTATAGAGATGGTGTTGAAGGAAGAGTAATGAAGCAGGTGGTTCTTGGTTATGAAGCTAATAAAATTGATGTTGTCATGAAATATGTTGTCAGAAGTGATAAGGTGGAACCTATTATCACATAATCAGAACCTATTATCAAGGAGCCTGAACAAGCTGTCACACCGAAATTGATAGAAACTTCCAAAGATATTGTCAACAAAGATATAACGAAGGAGTTATTGTCAAGAAGAATCTCTATCAGACTAAATAAGGCCAGAGTAAAAGTTGAAGCCTATCTTAGTGCATAGGGATTTTTTGTGCCTGGTAAGGAAGGAACCTGCATTGCTAGAAAGCCTAGCAGAGTTGGATGGAATCTGATTTCTAAGAAAATTAAAGAAGAATGCATTGATGTCAGAAGACCATGTTGCCCAGATAATGAACTAATCTAGAAGGGGGTTGAATATAATAGTACCAAACAATCGATTATGAACACAAGTATGTAAAAGAAATATTTCTTTTTATTAACTTTGATGAACTTAATACAAAACTCTCTCAAGAAAAATCAATTTCTTAAGAGCTTCTAGGTTATGAGAAAGATAATAACTTTAACGATACATCAATGCAAACCTAATCATATGTTTATATAGTACACAACTACCTATCTAATTGCAACAAAGATAATGATCATTAAATGCAGAAATATTATTCCCATCATTATCTTCCTAAAAGATAGCTTCCAGAAAGGCAATAGAGTTGTATTCGAACACTTCCTTCTTTATCTCCAATCACCTCCTGATTTGTCGGTTTCCAACAATTAAACTCTGATCAGCATAAACTCTGCCAGTTAGTAAACTCTGATTAAGCAAACTCTAATGACATCTTATAATATCTGATGACATCAGCTAAACTATGATCAGCTTCAGTAAACTCTGACTTAGCATTCTCTGATCTCATAAGATCTTCATATCTAATAATCTCCCCCAATTTATGCTTTATACAGTAAAACATAAATTTGAACTTATGATATTAAAAATTTCTAAGACAAAGCATCAGAGTTTATTCAGTCTACCTTCTCATATTCTTCTATAAGAAAAATCTCCAGTTAAAAATTCATCAAGCAGTTTCTCTTCATCAGCTCTCAGTAGTTCTTGCAACTTACTATTTAACTCCTTCATTTGCTCAGAAGAATCATCAATTTGAAATAATGCAGCCCTCAGATTGTAGATATATGTCATCTCCATTCTTTCATCCAAAGGTATGCAACAGGCTCTTTGACCATCAGGATTTAACATTAGTGTTGAAATATTTAACACCATATTGACCTTTGCATCCCCTTTGATCATTTGCCTTTCAGTATCATCTTCCAACACATATTTAGGTCTGTAATCCTCAGAGTCTAACATCATTAGTCTCTCATTTTTCCTTTTTCCATCAATTACCTCTTCTAAAATCTTCATCCACTTAGCTGTAATCTCATTTTCATCATTTAACAGATAAAAAACATACTCAAATTCTTTTGATGATTTATGAGTCAAGTCTTTTTCAACTAATTTCATTACACTTCCATCTTCTAGAAAGTAAAAAACAACTTTTCTTTTACAAGACCATTAAAAATTTCTTTTACAAGATGAACAACAATCAACTTGTCCAAATGATCCTGTGATAGCTCCTCTTCAGGTTTGTTCTTCAAAGAATAAGGATCTCTGAAATTATTTGATTCTCCTCTGTAGACTTTGGCTTTTGAATCACCAATACCTTCTTTGTTCTTACCAAGTCTGGCATTGAGAGTCAGAGTTTCAGATTTTGTCCTCAAGATATCAGGATTCTTCTTTCTACACAAAGACTGTTCTTCTTCTTCCTCATCTTCAAAGCTTGTTCCTCCTGGAAGAAATATGGTTTCAAGCATGGTAAGTAGAGTTTTCAGTTTTGATGAAGTTTTCTTTTGAGCAGTCTGAGATGATTGAGCATGTTTCTTCTTGATCAGAGTTTTTTTTGAAATAGGAACTTTCTTTTTCTTTGACTGGACTTGAGCATTATCAGTACCAGTAATCATATTCTTCATTTCTTCCTTTGCAGCAACTGGATCCAATCCCAGATGTTCTTCTGCAAAGATCTTATTTGTTAGTTCTGCATCTTTCTTGTTCCTTTCTTTAATATTTTTAGGCTTCTATTCCTCTGCAAGCCTTCTAGCCAATTCTTCATCTCTTTTAATTTGTTCAATGTCACTTACAGAATCAAATTCCATCATAGTTTGCTAACTATCTTGAACTTTTCCAGATCCAGAGGGAATCATAGTTTGATCAGTCAGAGTTTGAGTTTGTGTGCTCTTTCCAGCCTTATGACTTCCTTCACTTTTATCAGGTAAACCACTGCCATCACCATCACCTTCCGGTTTATTAGAGTCTAAAACAGAATCCACTTTGCATTTGTCCATAGCTATTTTCTCCCCCTTTCTGACATCAGAAGAAATAGTCAGTATGTCTACAATAGTGTCCAACATAGTCTGCATGGAAGTGACAACAGTAGCAAGTTTGTCAACTTTGGACTCCAAAACATCTTGCTTAGTGGAAACAGATTTAATTTCAGATTCCATGGCATGTTGAGAAACAGAAACAGAACTCTAAACTGAAGCCCTTGTCTTGCTAATAGTGTCTTTAAGATCATGAACTTCACTGTGAAGACCCTTTGTCAATACATACATATACTAGATGGATTTTCTTTTAAGGCTCAGAAGATCTACATTAGATGGTTTCCTTCTTCCACTATCCCTCCTTATACCTTTTTGATCAAGGGCAGGTTCAATTACATCCTTCAGGTTTTCAACAACACAGAAGTCAAGATAATCCATCCTCAATATGTCATGAGCATCAAAAGCATCTAGAGGCCATATATTTGAGTTGTATCTCTGAGTATAATGAATGGAGAGATTAGTGAATTCTTCATCCTTAAAGATAAGATTGGAATCCTCAGAGTTTGCATCTTCACTATCTGCAAGAACATCATAGTTTGGCACCTCAGAGTTTAGAGATTGAGGGATATGTTGAGCAGCAGAGCCTGTTTCATATATACTCTGAGTACCTGCACAAGATAAAGAACACCCTAATTAAGACACTCTTTTCTTTTAAAGTAATCTTATTACTTCTCACATTACACATCTCATGACTTTTGAGAGTTAGAGTTTGCTCACTAGAAGTAACTAACTTCTGTCTCATATCTAACTCTTCTTTTGCCAAAACCAGTGTCTGCCTCTCATTTTCAGTTCTATTTTTCACACATTTTACCTCAGTCTCACAAGAAAGGCTCAAATAAAAATGTCCTACAGAAATAAGAGGTGGCTGAGAAAGGAGATCTATGGTTACATGAATGGAGGGTTCCTTTTCAAGACTATTCATGGTCATTCCAGCAGTAAAAGATGGAAATTTAAATTCTGAACTTATACTATCAGGGTATGTAAATTTTGAAGAAAAGTCAGAGTTTATACCTTGAGCATTTGTAGAGTCTGATGGAGTGTCCAATGGCTTTGCAGAAAGAGGTTGCACCAATATTGCATCAGATAGTGCCAAAATATTTACATCAAAGTTTATGTTCTCAGCAGTTACAATAACAGAATCAGATTTTGGCTGCACCTCCATATTTTGGTCTACAATCACAAAATTGGTGATTGGTTCTTGTGTGACCTGAGTCTTGTCAGCATTTGCTTCACCACTTTGAGGTGAAGGTTCTTGTGGGCTAAACTCTGCCAGAGTTTGGCCTTCATCATCAACAACAATATGATCTGCTATCAGAGTTTGTGTGTCTGCATCCAAATTTTGATTGGATGGTTCTTGTGTGGATGGGGGCATTAACAGCTTCTTCAGAAGGTTCATGTGGTCTGTACCCCTGATCCAGATTGGCTTCATATGCTGGAAATGAGGCTTCTATTAAACTTTAATCAATAGGTTCTTATGTGCCTGGCCTGTCAGAGACTGCTACTTCACTTTGAGAAGCAGGTTCTTGTGTGTCTAGGCCAAATGAGACATTCCTCTTTTTCCTTCTAGAGAAGAGCTTTGCAGTTCCATAGATTTGATATTCTTGAGATTTTTGAGCAGCCATTTCTCTTTTTACCGCCTCAGCTAACTCTCTACATCTTTAATAGGAGATCTCCTTGATTATTGGTTGAGGAGACTGGACAGGAGAATCAGAGATTAGGACTGGATCACCCTGTATACTAGGATTGTCATCATCATTTTTATCCCAGCATTTCTCATCTACAATATCATTGTCATCCCCTTTTCCCTTTTTATCTTTTCTTGGTACCTCATTCGAAGTACCCTCCAAGGTGATTACAGGATTGGTAAAAGGATTAACATGAAGTGATTTACCATCCATTTCAGCCAACTCATCATTTTATTCTCTATTAGCATTTTCATCATCACCATCTACCTCAATTCCATCAATGCTACTATTTATTTGGTCAGGCAATGCAGAGTCACTAGACTTCATAACAGCATCAGAGTTTAGTGGGTCAGAGTCTAAGGCATGAACTAGATCAGAGTTTAGTGGATCAGAGTTTAATGCCTTTACCGGTCGTCTCCTTTTCTTTGTAGGCTCTGAGCCCTGTGCTTGAGAGGTGTGTTTTGCAACTAAAGTCTTTTGGGAGACAACAGAGGTTGGCAAAGTTTGTGTACTAGTGTTTGGTGAGTGACTTGGGTTAAAACCAGATTGGGCTAAATTCTGATTCTCAGTCACTGAAAGAAACTCCCTCCCATACACATTAGGCATTTTCTGATTCAGTAGAAGCCTAATCCATATGGGATAAAATAACCTAGGAAACATACCTTCATTTTCTTTCTTGAAATCCTTCCTTGTCAAGTCAGCAAAGAGCCTTTTATTCATTTTAAAACTAGGCAAACTCGTGTCATTGTCAAAACTGACATCAGGCAATAGATGGCTAAAAATCAACTATAAAAATCTAGCATAGTATATAGTATATGCATCATCACTAATTTTACTAGCTAATTACCTAATTAACAAACAAGGAAAATTAAAATGCAAATTATGGGTCAGAAAATACCCAATTTGTTGAGAGAGTTGAGGGATGGAGTCAAATGTTGTGCACTTGGCAGTAAAATCACTGGTGACACAATCGAAGAAGAAACTCCATTCTCTTCGTAGATTTGGCCTTGTGAGGCTCCCCAGTTTTGATAGGCTTCCTCTATAGCCTATTTCTCTAAAGAATTCTCTGATGTGTTCATCATGAACAATATCATCATATGCTTCAACCTCAGGAAGATGAAGAGCCTGATGAACGACCTCAGGAGTAATTGAGTAACGACCATTACACTGAAAAGTGATGATTGGTTCATCTTCATCACTGGAATTGTTAAACTCTGTCGTCGACCAGATCTTAACCAGTGCATTAGCAGAGATAACATCTGGTTTTTGCAAAACATATCCAATACTGCTTTGTGCTAAGAAGTCATGAATGACATGAAAGTCGTTAGGAGCATCTGATTTATCAAGAATAGCAGAGTAGTTAGTGGGAAAAACGATATAGTTTTTGTACGAAATACCTTTAGATGCCATTGATACAATAGTATGAATTATGAAAGATTAGGGTTTTGAGAATACGAGAGAGAGATAGAAAGAATAAGATGCAGATGATAATTCAAAGTAAGAATACGAATGAATTAACCTATTCCCTCTCAATAACTAATAACCTGTAGTGGGACACATGGAATGATATGATATGATGAGTAATAAGTAGTGCAATTCTCAAAATGCAGCATATGTGTGTGTATCTATGTATAAAGATGAAACATTTTTCATGACTGACACGCACAATCAGTGTTATTCCAATCAGAGATTAACAAATATGACATCACTGAATTAATACTTATTTCATATATAAAATAATAAATCAGAGTTTAACTTGTAGACTAAGATCAGAGTTTAGACTCTCCATGGATCAGAGTTTACCGCATTCTCTAACAGAGTTTACCACATTCTCTGACAGAGTTTACCGTAAATACTGATGTTTGAGGTCATCAGAGTTTGCCAATTCTAAGACACTTCCAGGAGATTAAATATTGATAATGTCTGATACTTTCTATATGAATTTGAACCACTTGTCACCATTCCCAATTCAGAAACCAATATTGTAAAAGTTGTTTCACATAGAGGCTCTGTGAATATGTCTGCTAACTGTTGATCTGTTGGAACAAAATGCATTTCAATTGTCCCTTCCATGACATGTTCCCTTATGAAATGATATTTGATGCTAATATGTTTTGTTAGATAATGTTGAACTGGATTTCCTGTCATTGCAATAACACTTTGATTATCACAATAAATGGGAATTTTTGTAAAGATCAAATCATTGTCTAACAACTAATTTCTCATCCATAAGATCTGAGCACAACAGCTTCCTACAGCTATATATTTTGCTTCTGTTGTTGATGTTAAGATTGATTTCTTCTTCTTGCTAAACCATGAGACAATTTTTCCACCTAGAAATTGACAACTTCCACTTGTGCTTTTCCTGTCTATTTTATATCCTGCAAAATTGGCATCTGAATAGCCTATAAGTTTAAAGTCAGACTCTCTAGGATACCATCAACCAAGATTGATGGTTCCCTTGAGATATCTAAAAATTCTTTTAACAACAATCAAATGTGGTTCCCTTAGATTTGCCTAAAATCTAGCACATAGAAAAGTTTCAAACATGATATCTGGTCTACTAGTAGTTAAATAAAGAAGTAATCCAATCATACCACTGTATGTTGTTATCTCTACAGGCTCACCGGTATCTTGATCTAGCTTGGTAGCAGTACCCATAGGAGTTGTAGCAGATGCAGAGTCTTGTATTTGAAACTTTGTAAGTAGATTTCTTGTATATTTTGACTGACTTATGAAAATACCTTCATGTGTCTGCTTTACTTGCAAGCCCAAGAAATAGCTCATCCCTCTCATCATACTCATTTGATACCTGAACTGCATTAGCTTTGAAAATCTTTCACAGAGTTTCTCATTAGTAGATCCAAATAAAATATCATCAACATATATTTGAACCAATAATAAGTCCTCTTGTGAAACCACTTTCAAGTATAAATTGAGCCAGTGTTTCATACCAGGCTCTTGGATCTTTCTTGAGTCCGTACAAAGGTTTATCCAACTTGTAGACATGATTTGGATATTTGAGATTCACAAAACTAGGAGGTTGTTCAACATATACCTCCTCATCAAGCTCACCATTTAGAAATGAACTTTTGACATCCTTCTGGTATACTTTGAACTTCTTATGTGAAATATAAGTAAGAAAGATTATAATTGCTTCAAGTCTAGCTACAAGTGCAAAGGTTTCATCATAGTCAATACTTTCCTATTGAGAGTAGCCTTTGGCAACTAGTCTTGCTTTGTTCCTTGCTATGATTCCATAAGAGTCTGTCTTGTTTCTGAACACTCATTTTGTGCCAAAAATGGATTTGTTCTTTGGTCTTGGAATAAGAATCAAAACCTCATTTCTTTCAAACTCATTCAATTCTTCCTGCATTACAGTTACCCATTGTGCATCCTTCAGAGCATTTCCAACTTTCTTTGGCTCTGTTTGAGAAAGAAAACTATGATAGATACATTCATTCTGAGTAGTTTTTCTTATCTGCACTCCACTTTCTAGATCACCAATTATCAAGTCAGGTGTATGATCTTTGGTCCACTTCCTTGGATGAGGAAGATTTCTTGAGCTAGATGTTCCCCCATTGATATGGGTAAAAATAGCCCTGGGGAGATAATAAATATAGCATTTATCATTCCATTAAATAGGCCTGGTATGATCCAAAGGCTTGGGCCCATGTAGCGAACTAGGAAAATAAAGTCTAGGATCAACTGGGTCTGTAAGTATAGCCCACAAGCTCTATTAAAGCTATAGGCCCAATAAGCCCTTATTATTAATTAATTTTGTAATTAGTTAAGGCTCAGTAAAGGCCCAATAAGCCTGTTGGAGGCCTTCAACCTAGAAGGATCTAGAAATTCGAACATAGGAAGAGTCCAATGAGGACTCTATTTCCTATAAGGTTTGGATAACCCTATCGCTAGGAGACTGGACCTCCAAGTCTCCTAGTTCTATTATGACTCCAAGGCCTTCGTGCGCCTATATAAAGGGCCTAACCCCTCAATATTAGAACTACGTTTTTGGCTTGATTCTCATACGAACTGAGATACGTAGGCAGTTAACGAGGACCTAAGTTTAGTCACGAAACGTTAGTGCAGCCATTAAAGGTTGAAGCTCTCCCAAACCCTAGCATTAATTACGTATTAAAGACACCTCATTTTTTATCCGTAACATTTGGCGCCGTCTGTGGGAATCGAATAACAACCATGGCAAGAACACGAAGTACTGCAAGCACCCTTGAAGGAGAGATCCCTGACACCGCTGCCGACACCACTGTTCCCCCTATTACAACTCAGGAGCAACAAGCTGTTGTTCCAACCACCTCCGTTGAAGACCCTGAAGCAAGCACCCGGCGTGCCGGACCCCTTAGCATCGTCGTTCATCCTTCCAACCCCGAAGTATCAATTCATGCTTCAGCTCCTCCACTCCAGGTAATTTCACCCCTTCATACAACTTTTGTTGCTCCTCCTACTATGCAGGTCTCGTCTGCTATAACACCTGACCCTAGTTATGGGCTCCCAAGGAACTACGAGCCTCCTTATGAGCAAAGGCTGTTGCCCCACTATACCTCACAACGAAGAAGTCGGGACTTCTCCGGACCTTACTCAACTGATGACGAGAAGTCGTCTGACGAAGATGTTAACCCACGAAGGAGGCGACCTGGTAAGGAGCCCCTTGGAGGGAGGAGTACCCAGCCCCGAGGGCCTCAAAGTAATGACTCCCTGAACCTTCAGGAAAGAATACGCGCTCATGAAGCCGAAGCTCAACGACTAAGGAAAGACCTGGAGAAGGCATTGACAAGGCGACAACGCCCCAGAGTTGAGGGTGCTGGAGGATTGATGAGAAACGCCTCTGTAATAGATTTGGATGAGCCCCCGAGGCAAACAAGGGCAAGCCATATTAGGGCTGATCCCCAAGACTTATTGCCGCTTGGAGATCCTGACGATCCCACACCCCCTTCACAGAGAATATTATGAATGAGAAGATATCAAGGAAGTTTAAGATGCCAACAATCAGGGCCTATGATGGAACGGGAGATCCCTCAAATCATGTTCTCACGTTCTCTAATGCACTGTTGCTTTAACCTGTAAACGACGCCATCAGGTGTGGGGCGTTCCCCCAAACCCTGAGTGGCATGGCTCAGCGGTGGTTCAGTCGTCTACCACCAAACTCTGTTGGGTCATTCAAGGATCTGAGCAGGGCCTTCATTGGTCAATTCATTAGCAGCAAGACTCATGAGAAGAGCTCAGCTTCGTTAATGAACATGCACCATGGGAAGAACGAGTCCTTGATGGATTATATGAATAGGTTCATAAAAGAAGCCTTGAAGGTCCCTGATCTAGACCAGAAGGTAGCTATGATAGCTTTACAGCAAGGGACTTTTGACGAAAATTTTAGGAGAACACTCGCCAAGAGGGCTCCTGAGAGTATGAATGAGCTCCAGGAGAGAGCTGGGAAGTATATTAAGGCAGAGAAAAGTATGAGGAAAGCTCAAGAGTTTCAAGCCTCCAACACTTATTCTAAAAAGCGAGCCAGCGACACCGAATACACTGTTGACACCAAGTATGCGAAGAATGGTGATGCCAATGACTCCAAAAAGAAGGGAGGATCTAGGTTCACAGAGTATGCAAGGCTGAATACTGCCCGTAGCCAAATACTGATGGACATTGAGAAGGGTAAAGACCTTCGATGGCCGAAACCACTAAGGACTGATCCTGAAAAGAGAAATAAGAATGCGTACTGCCGATTCCACAAAGACGTGGGACACGACACTGATGACTGTCGTCAATTGAAAGATGAGATTGAGTTCCTAATCAGAAGAGGGAAGTTGGAAAAATACACCAAGGATGGTGCTAGAGATGAGAGAAGGAGCGACAAACGAAGGGAATCGGAACCCAAGGAAAGAAACAATCAGCCGAGAGGGCCTGTGATCAACGTAATCTCAGGAGGACCAACCGCAGCAGGCAACTCCCAGAACTCCAGAAAGGCGTATGCCCGGGAAGTAATGAGCATTGTAGGAGAGCCTCCTAAAAGGGCAAGGACTGAGGTCTCACTATCATTTGACGACTCCGACCTGGAAGGGGTGAGGTTCCCCCACGATGATCCCTTAGTGATCACCCCCACCATAGGGAATTCTCCTGTGAAAAGAGTCTTGGTGGACAACGGTTCATCTGTTGACATCCTGTTTTATGATGCTTATGTGAAAATGGGATACAACGATTCGCAGCTAACCCCCTCCAACATGCCCATATACGGTTTTAATGGAGTGGAGTCTCGGATTGAGGGGATCATACAACTGCCAATGACTATAGGTGAAGAACCTCGACTGTCCACTCAAATGCTGAATTTCTTAGTTATTAAGGCAAGCACTACCTATAATGCAATCCTGGGGAGGACGGGGTTGCATGCCTTCAAAGCAATAGCTTCTACATACCACTTGAAACTCAAATTCCCGACTAAGAATGGAGTGGGGGAAGAAAGAGGAGATCAGAAGATGGCCAGAAGCTATTATGTGGCTGCTTTGAAGCCTGATGGCACTGGGGGGCAGATTCTCCCAATTGAAGATATGGATATCAGAGATCACGAAGAAAGGAGGGGGAAACCCGCGGAGGACTTGGAGTCCATTCCCCTGGATCCTTTATATCCTGAAAAAGTGACATATGTTGGGGCTTCACTCCCCAAGGACTTGAAACAACAACTGGTCCAATTCTTGCAAAATAACAGAGATGTCTTTGCCTGGACAGCAGCCGACATGCCAGGGATAGACCCCAAACTCATAACGCATCAGTTGAATGTGAATCCTGGAAGGACAGCAGTCAAGCAGAAGAAAAGAAACTTTGCCCCTGAAAGGCAGGAGGCCATTAGAGAAGAAGTAGAAAAATTGTTAGAAGCTGGATTTATTGAAGAAATTCAATTTCCTGAATGGCTGGCCAACCCTGTGATGGTCAAAAAGAGCAATGGGAAATGGAGAATGTGCGTAGACTTTACTGACTTGAATGATGCGTGTCCTAAGGACTGTTTCCTATTACCAAGGATAGACACGTTGATAGACGCCACGGCTGGGCACGAGATGCTTAGCTTCATGGATGGTTTCAGTGGCTACAACCAAATTAAAATGCACCCCGATGACATCCCTAAGGTATCATTCATCACTGACTTTGGTGTTTTTTATTATCTGGTTATGGCTTTTGGACTTAAGAATGCAGGAGCCACGTATCAAAGGCTTGTAAATAAAATCTTTAAGCACCTCATTGGTAAGACCATGGAGGTTTATGTTGATGACATGTTAGTCAAAAGTTTCGACAAGGCCGATCATCTTAAGCACCTGAATGAGGCATTTGAAGTTTTAAGAACTCACAAGATGATGTTGAACCTGGCCAAGTGTGCCTTCGGTGTAGGTTCTGGGAAATTTTTAGGCCTGATGGTCTCCAAAAGAGGCATTGAAGCCAATCCTGACAAGATTCAGGCAATCTTGAACATGGAGCCTCCCAAGACTGTAAAGGATGTCCAAAAGCTCACAGGGAGGGTAGCAGCCCTGGGACGTTTCATATCCAAATCTGGATAAAAGTGTCTACCATTCTTCAAGGCCCTCAAGAAGGTAAAGAACTTTGAATGGAGTGATGAGAGTCAAGCAGCATTTGAAGAATTGAAGAAGTATATGGCTGAGCCACCCTTGCTTGCTAAACCTAAACCTGAAGAAGTGCTATTCATGTACCTTGCTGTCTCAAGCTCAGCCTTGAGTGCAGTTCTTGTGAAAGAAGAGGCTAAAGTTCAGAAGCCCATCTATTATGTTAGCAAGATTCTGCATGGTGCAGAACTGAACTATTCAAAGGTTGAAAAGTTTGCATTAGCATTAATAATGACTTCGAGGAAGTTACGCCCGTTCTTCCAGGCGCATGTTATTGAAGTCTTGACAGACCAACCCCTAAGAAACATATTGCATAGCCCTAAGGCCAGTGGGAGGTTAATTAAATGGGCTGTTGAACTTGGAGAGTTCGAAATCAAATACAAGCCGAGAACGGCCATCAAAGCTCAGGCTCTAGCTGACTTCGTGGTTGAATGCACCATTCCAAACCAAGAAGTCGGGGGGCAAGAAGAGGATAAAGAGAGTGAAGAGAAGAAGGAAAAAGAGGAAGAACTCAAAGAATACTGGGTGCTCTTTTTTGACGGAGCTTCAAAAACGAAAACTAGTGGAGCTAGCCTAGTGTTGCAAAGCCAGGATGGCTTCATTGTCGAGTATGCAATCAAGTTGGATTTCCCGACAACAAACAACGAGGCAGAATACGAAGCTCTTACAGCTGGGCTTGGTCTGGCCAGAACCCTGAAGGTAAAGAACTTGAAAGTATGTGGTGACTCAAGGTTAGTAATCTCTCAAGTAAATGGGGAGTTTGAAGCCCGAGAAGAGACTATGACGAGATACTTAAGAATTGTTAAAGCTCAAGCCACACAGTTTGAAGAATGTCACTTTGAGTACATCTCAAGAGAGGAGAATATGAAGGCTGATGCCTTGTCCAAATTTGCATCGTCAGAGAATGAGAATTACTCTAGCAGTGTTTACTTCCAAGTCTTGAAGACCCCGAGCATTAACGCTAGACTAGTAGCTCCGGTTGGGCTGGGAGCATGTTGGATGGATCCCATCAAGCTCTACTTGAAAACGGGGAAAACACCTACCAACCCTATGGAGGCATGAAAGTTATCAGTAAGGGCCCTGAGGTATGCCCTCATAGAAGGAATACTCTACAAGAAATCATATGTGATACCCTACTTAAAGTGTTTGAGACCCCATGAAGCTGAAGCTGCCCTAAGGGAAGTTCACGAAGGAGTATGTGGACAGCACCTAAGAAGCAGAGCTCTTGCTCACAAAGTCATGAGACTGGGATTTTATTGGCCTGAGATGCTTAAAGATGCCAAGGCATATGTTAAGAAGTGCGATCGTTGCCAAAGGTTTGCACCTATTGTCAGGCAGCCACCTGAGATGCTGACATCAATTAACTCTCCAATCCCTTTTGCAATGTGGGGAATGGATATATTAGGCCCGTTTCCTATGGCCAGCGCGCAAAGAAAGTTCCTCATTGTTGCCATCGACTACTTCACTAAGTGGATAGAAGCCAAACCCTTGGCCAAAATTGACACTAAGAACGTAACTCAGTTTTTCTGGGAGAACGTCATATGCAGGTATGGGCTACCTCGAATCCTGGTGACGAACAACGGAACTCAATTCAACAGCAAGGACTTCATGGAATACTGTGGGAATTATAACATTGAACTACGCTTTACTTCAGTAGCTCATCCGCAGTCAAATGGGCAAGCTGAAGTTGCTAACAGAATTATCCTAGATGTGCTCAAGAAAAGGATTGAACGCTCCCAAGGGACTTGGGTTGATGAGTTACTCCCAATCTTATGGGCATATAGAACTACTTGCAGAACATCAACAGGAGCTACTCCATTTCAACTAGCCTACAGGGCTGAGGCAGTGGTGCCCGTCGAAGTTGCTCAAACGTCACCAAGGATACAAGAGTTTCAGGTTGGCATTAATGAGGAAGGTATGAAGCTGGCCCTTGACTTAATAGATGAGCTGCGTGATGAAGCCAATGCCAGGATCGTAGAAAACCAAAAGAAAGCTTCGTTCTACTACAACCTTAGAGTCAAGGAAAGGTTTTCCCGCGAAGGAGACTTAGTCCTGCGAAAGATCGAGGCGTCTGGAGCTGATCCCAAGGGCAAACTAGCTCCGAATTGGGAAGGACCATACCAAGTGAAGGAAGTCACAGGGCAAGGCGCGTACAAGCTCCAAACTCTTGAAGGGGTCGAAGTCCCCAGAAGCTGGAATGCAACCAACTTAAGAAAGTATTATGTTTAGATTTTAATTTTGATTTTCGAAACGTTTAAGTATCAGTTTATTAGCCTTGAAGGCATGACATTTATTAGCCTTGGAGGCATGATATGTTTTTAATACTAAGTTACATTTACATTTGAGAACTTATAAAGTTTCTGAGGAATGTTATCTGTTTTCCCTATATAACACTTGTCATTTTCACTTGGTCTTTTTACAAGCCTCGAGAGTATTTGTGGTTTATGTTTAAATTAAACACGAACAACAAAGCAAAACCAGGGCACAAAGTGAAAAGGCAGGAAATACATAAATAAAAGCCCGAAGGCTGAATGTTTTTACAAAGCCCCTGAGGGCAACATAAATACTAGAAAAAAAGAAAAAGGGAATCCTATCTAAGCTTCCTCCTCATCCCCCTCTTCTTCTCCCGAAGAATCTTCGCCACTTGAGGAAGACGAACCTTCTTCACCTTCATTAGATTCCTCTTCTCCCGAGGAACTCTCATCTTTTGGCTTCTGGGGAGTCACCACATGAGTAGTTTTCTCAGGCACAACTCTGCGAGGAGGAGTAAGACTAGGCTCACGAGCCCTTTCTTGCCTAACATCAGGACTACTGTCCCCCTCAGTGTCTTCTTCTTGAGCATCAATCAGCCGCCTCAAAGCTTCGGCTGACTGAGGACTTTTGAAGTCAACCTTAGGGTCAAACAGGCCCGGATGCCTCTCCAATATCGCCTTCAGAGCGTCATTCCACCCAATTGTATAGATGGCTGGGAAGACCAGGTCATCGTGAGCCTCGATCAACTCCCGATACTCGTCCAAAGTCATATATTTATCAATAATGGCATTTTTGTCTGCCCGCAGCTCAACCACCTCCGCCTGGGCCTGCTTTAAAAGCCCCTCCTTCTCAGCCAACTTCTCCTCCAAATGCTTGATTTTTGTGTGGGCCGTGGTCAGCTCCTTTTTGTGCTTCCCCGCCAGGGTCTTCCACGCCTCTGCTTGGTGCAAAGAGGCCTGAAAATAGGCATTAGCCTGAAAAGCAACAAAAACAGTTAGAACATATATAAATCAAAAACATAAACGGAAGCACTGTGAAATGCGAATTAAGCAAAAAAAAAAAAACTTACCGATGCCAAAGCTTGTGCACCCAAGGCTTTGATGCCCTCCTCATCGCTTCCCAAAACAATGTCCTTGTAATCACAAGGGGTAAGGGAATGAATGGACCAATCCCTTGCATGATCTGTGCAGCCGACGACAGTGTCCGACTTCCTGAAGCCCCAACCCGGTTTGTACACTTGAGACTTGGGAGCTTTAGCAGGCTCGCTGCCCTCAGCCTCGCTTGGCCTGGAGTGTGGCTGTAAGAAGGCCGGAAGTTCCTTCCCCTGCCTAGGGTCATTCATCAGCTTTAGCCGCTTCATCCAGCCTGTTTCTTCCGTGGTTGGAATAGTCCACTCGTTGATCAACGCTGCAGCTGAAAAGAAAACACAAGTACGTTAGAAAAACGCTAAATTGACAAGGTAAACAAGGCAAAGTAAGACATATACCTTTGTTCGAGGCCCTGGATAGGCCCACAGCTTTCAACCTATGCTCATCAAGAAGAGCCCAAGCAACTTGCTTGGTTTCCGCCTGAGTAAGCTTGACATAGGCGGCCTGCTCTTCATCTGAGAGCTTGATAGAGTCGACATTCCCATCTGAAACCTTGCTAAATGTGGTTCTAAAGAGAGACCCCCAATCTCCCCCTTCCCATTTCACTTGAACAAAGTTCTCCTTCCAATGAAGGTTGTTGTCAGGAATTGAAGAGGTATCGAAGATGTGGGGTTTGTTAGGTCTGTGCGCTATTTGAACCCAACCCAATGAAAGACTCGAAGAGTTTTTGAATTGAAAAATTTTGCGGAAGAGAGGGACAGTCATTTTTATTTTATTTTCTAAGCATAAAACCATGAAACAGTGGATGAGCCTCCATCCATTAGGAACAATTTGGCAGGGATTTATTTGGACATCGGCTAAGAGAATGGGGACAAACTCATGTAATGGAAACCTAAGCCCCGCTAATAGGGCATCTACGTACACAAATAGACGACTGGGATTCCAATGGCAGGTCCTGTCACCAGGCTCCACCAAAGAAATGGTAAATCTAGGGGGGAAATTAAAAAGCTTATTGTACTCCTCTACTACATCGTTATCAAAAAATTTGCTACTACGACTATACGAATCTAAGTGGGATTGACTAGGATACTCATCCCCCCGTTGGTTGATCATATCTAATAAGGACATGTAAGTAGAAAAAATGGGGATTCGATTTAGGGGTTTACCTCTCTTGGCCGACCCCGCATTCATAGCCGCCAATCTTGAAGCTCTCTTATCTACCATTTGACTTTCGACTTGATGAAAATCTTCGAGGGAACTAACGACTGAAAGTGTTTACAAGCTTGAGAGCTCAAATGTAACAGAGAAGAAATTTGTGAAGTAAGGAATGAGAGGTGTGAGAAATGAGACCCCTCACACCACTCATATAAACAACTCCCAGCAGGTCACCCGACCGTTTAATTTCACCTTTTTACAGGTGTTTCTAGGTCACACGACCGTTGGAGGGAATGGCAACTGGTATGGCCGGTAAATGGGCTCAAAAATCCATGATTCAAGGCCCAAATGTCTTTCACCCATGATCTGAGAAGATTCTAGAACATGGGCCTGCAAGGCCCATGATTCTCACAAGCCATGAAGGCCCGCTATACAATGTTGGAAGCCTCGAAGGCCTATGACATAAAGAGTCCAAGGCCCAATAAAGATGAGAGACCCATAAGATAATTAATTTGAAGCCCTAATCAAAAAAGCCATAAAGCCCCAGGAAATTTCGACTTCAAAGTGTTTTGGAGTCTAATTCGACTCCAATTCTAGTCGAAAAATATGAAGCCATGAGGCCCTCAACAATTTCGACTTCAAAATGTTTTGGAGTCTAATTCGACTCCAATTCTAGTCAAAAATTACAAGCCATGAGACCCTCAACAATTTCGACTTCAAAGTGTTTTGTAGTGTAATTCGACTCCAATTCTAGTCGAAAAATATGAAGCCACAAGGCCCTCAACAATTTCGACTTCAAAGTGTTTTGGAGTCTAACTCGACTCCAATTCTAGTCGAAAAATATGAAGCCATGAGGCCCTCAACAATTTCGACTTCAAAGTGTTTTGGAGTCTAATTCGACTCCAATTCTAGTCGAAAAATATGAAGCCATGAGGCCCTCAACAATTTCGACTTTAAAGTGTTTTGGAGTCTAACTCGACTCCAATTCTAGTCAAAAAATATGAAGCCGTGAGGCCCTCAATAATTTCGACTTCAAAGTGTTTTGGAGTCTAATTCGACTCCAATTCTAGTCGAAAAATATGAAGCCATGAGGCCCTCAACAATTTCGACTTCAGAGTGTTTTGGAATCTAACTCGACTCCAATTCTAGTCGAAAAATATGAAGCCATGAGGCCCTCAACAATTTCGACTTCAAAGTATTTTGGAGTCTAACTCGACTCCAATTTTAGTCGAAAAATATGAAGCCGTGAGGCCCTCAACAATTTCGACTTCCAAGTGTTTTGGAGCGAAATTCGACTCTGTTCCTAGTCAAACATTACAAAGCCTAGAGGCCATGAGAAATTTCGACTCCAAGGGTTTTTGAAGTCGAAGTCGATTTCAATCTAAGTCTTCAACTTCAAGAGAATTTGAGCCCTATTTCAACTTCGAACGAAGTCGAAATCGACCTCAGGGCAACATTTCAACTTCAAGGATTTTGAAGCCCTAAATTGACTTCGATCGAAGTCGAAATCGACCTCAACCAGGAACTTCAACTTCAAAGCAGTTTGGAATCCTTTCGACCTCAATCCTAGTCGATTCGGGTCAGAAATGCGGAAATAATATTTGACCAGTTAGCTACGAATAAAAGTTCTTTGGGGACCAATTTTTTTAATGTAAAGAGATTAAAAGTAAAAAGGCTTGAGCCAAAAAGATGAGATAAAATTGACTAATACAAAGTCAAAAGCCCGAAAAGGCACTGAAACCCTTCGTAAAACTTTTACGAAAATTCACGGAGTTTTCCCAAAAGTTGGGGGGCAAATGATATGGGTAAAAATAGCCCTGGGGAGATAATAAATATAGCATTTATCATTCCATTAAATAGGCCTGGTATGATCCAAAGGCTTGGGCCCATGTAGCGAACTAGGAAAATAAAGTCTAGGATCAACTGGGTCTGTAAGTATAGCCCACAAGCTCTATTAAAGCTATAGGCCCAATAAGCCCTTATTATTAATTAATTTTGTAATTAGTTAAGGCCCAATAAGCCTGTTGGAGGCCTTCATCCTAGAAGGATCTAGAAATTCGAATATAGGAAGAGTCCAATGAGGACTCTCATTCCTATAAGGTTTGGATAACCCTATCGCTAGGAGACTGGACCTCCAAGTCTCCTAGTTCTAATCTGACTCCAAGGCCTTCGTGCGCCTATATAAAGGGCCTAACCCCTCAATATTATAACTACGTTTTTGGCTTGATTCTCATACGAACTGAGATACGTAGGCAGTTAACGAGGACCTAAGTTTAGTCACGAAACGTTAGTGCAGCCATTAAAGCTTGAAGCTCTCCCAAACACTAGCATTAATTACGTATTAAAGACACCTCGTTTTTTATCCGTAACACCCATGATCTGTGCCCTCATAGTATGATTCCTTAGTGAATGTTGATCCTCCCCCTGAATTTGTGATTACTTTAGAATTTGATTGATCAGAGTTTGATCTCTCAGAGTTTGTCTCCATCAAAGGTTGGATAGACTCTGAGATTTCAATGATTGAGGTTGGTTCTGTAATTTCAGTAGAAGATTGATGTCACCCCCTCAACATGTGCAGAATTTTCAATTACTGTTTCATTTTCATCAGAGTTTAGAAAGTCAGAGTTTGAATCATCAGAGTTTATGTCTAGTTGTCTTTTAAGCTGTTCATTTTCAAAACTTAGAGATTCCTGAGCTTCTTCATCATGTAACCCTTTTATCCTTTTTTCATCAAAAGTGACATGTATAGATTCCATGACTACATTGGTTCTCAGATTAAACACTTTGAATGCATTTGAAGAAGTTTTGGAGGTTGTTGAATAACCAACAAAAATACATTTATCTACTTTGAGTTCAAACTTTTTCAACTGCTCAGGATGTGTTTTAAGAATAAACACTTGCTTCCAAATATGTGAAAGTATTTCACATTTGACTTCCTTCCCTTCATCATTTCATATGGAGACATTCTATGCTTATTTATCATTGTACAATTCTGAGTGATGCATGTAGTATTCACAGCTTCTGCCCATAAGTAAGTAGGAAGCTTTGCTCCTTCCAACATTGTTCTAGCAGCTTCAATGAGAGTTCTATTCTTTCTCTCAACTACCCCATTTTGTTAAGGTGTTCCAGGTGTTTAGAATTGCTGAATGATTCATTTGGTTGAGCAGAATTCCTCCATTGCAGAATTCTTAAACTCTGTTCCATTGTCACTCCTTAGAATCTTTACTTTGAGTAGTGATCCATTCTCAATTATGGCAATATGATAAAAAATGATCTCAGATGTTTAATCCTTTTTGTGTAAGAAGTACACCCAGGTAAATCTTATATAGTCATCTACTCACACAAGAGTATATTTCTTCTTTCTAATAGACATTATGTTGACAGGGCCAAACAGATCAAGATGCAATAGATGAAAAGGTTGTTCAATAGAATTTTTAGTCTTGCTCTTTAAAGATGTCTTCTTTTGTTTTGCCTTCTAACAAAAATCACAGAGTCTATCAGGATGAAACTGAACTTTGGGAAGACCTCTTACTAGATCCTTCTTGATCAACTCATTTATATTTCCAAAGTTCAAGTGATACAGCTTTTCAAAGATGATACTTTTCCAAGTAAGCAAGTTAATAGACCATCAGAGTTTACCTCCAAGCTAGCTTCAAATAGATTGTTATGTCTGTGACCAATGAGAACCACTTTACCAGCCTTTTTTGCTTTTGACTTCACAATGTGTTTCATAAAACTCCACAGAATAACCTCTATCTGTCATTTGACTCACACTCAAGAGATTGTGCTTGAGTCCTTCAACCAGAGCTACATTTTCAATGATGACATTCCCAATCACAATATTGCCATATCCCAGTGTTCTTCCTATGTTGTCATCTCCATAAGATACAGTTGGGTCAGCCTTCTCCTCAAACTCTGAAAGTAGGGATTTATTTCCAGTCATGTGTGCAGAACATCCACTATCAATTATTAGGATGTTTTTCATGTTTCCCTGCATTCATATATACTACTCAATTAGAAGCTTTGAGGACCCAAACAAGTTTGGATCCTTTCTTTTTAGAAGTGTTAACTTTTGCAGCAGAAGTAACTTTATCATAGTTTAAGTTAACAGAGTTTGCATTTTTAGAGTTTGTCTTTCTTCTATCAGCTTTTACCATATAATTGTGTTTAGCAACATGATTAGAAGAAATAGGAGTTCTATTCAAATAAGGCAAAAGTTCAAAATAATTGAAATACAGACTATGATATTATTTACATGTGTAAATAGAATGCCATAAACTACCATAGTGAAAACAACGATTTTGTGGTCTATATCTAGTTTGTCTCCTATCTCTTGATCTAGTTCTTTGAGGTTCCTTCTTTTTATTTTGCATGTAGTCAATAACAAGATGATTAGAATTTCCACATGGGAAATAAGTTTTTCTAGGAGTATCAGGGATACTTTTATAGTCATTTTCCTTCGAAATTCCTACTTTCCCATTTCTATTCATTTTGACCTTTTTGGGCTTATTTTTATTAATGACATATTTTAACTTTTTCTTTAGTTGCTTCTGAGAGAGTAACCCAATATTGACTGGTTTATTCTCAGACACACTATTCTATTAATTTTTGTGATTATTAGATCATTTATCGAAAGTGTCTTTTTCATTACTGGCTCTAACAAAATTCACAGGTTTACTCAACTTTTCTTTTATTCCTGTGTGTGTCTTATCATTCTTAACATTTGTCTCCTTATCAGATTCATAACCTAGAGCAGATGTCCAATTTTTGTCAAAAATAATTTCTTGGACTTTCTTTCTAGAGTTTGTCTAAACTCTGAAAGTTTTCTGTTCTTTAGCTATCTCATCTTTTAAATAAGCAACCTGTATTTCTAGCTGAGTTTGCATGTGAATAACATTCTCACAGTCTCTCTTAGTGCTAAGCATGTGTACAAGTTCAGATTCAAGAAAATCATTCTTAGCAGATAGAGTTTGAATTTCATATTTTAATCTTTCATTTTCAAGGGATTGTGATTTAAAACTAACATGCAATGTTCGAAGGAAAGACTTTAACTCATAAACATTTTCAGTATTTATGTTGAAGATAGAGTCTGGTACCTTGTTAGAATTTGAGATGGGAGCATTAGTGTTTGTCATGAGAGCATAGTTTGTTTCCTCTTCAGAGTCTGAGGAATCCATCCAATCTTTCTTGGAGGTTTAAGTGCTTTCCCAGATTCCTTGCTTCTGCACTCAGTAGCAAAGTGCCTTATCTTGTTACACTTGTAACACTTGACCATTGATATGTCAAGTGTTTTGGACTTCCTATCTCTGTCTTTATTCTCAGACTTTCCAGACTTCTTTTAGAAGTTTCTTTGCTTTATGAACTTCCTATACTTCATCTTTTTGAAGCCCTTGACAATCATGGCAACTATCTCCATCATGTCAGAATCTGTGGATTCATCAGAGTTTGCATCAGAGTCTGCTTCAGACTCTGACTCACTACTTTCCTCTACCAGCACAGCTTTTCCCTTTCCTTTGGATGCACTAGCAGACTGTTCCTTTACTTTAACATCCTTTGTCTCTACGTTCAATGCAATTGAATTTGATTTGTTGCTCTTCCTGTTTTTCCTTTGCTGTAACTCCAAGTCATGATTTTCAGATTTCCATAAACCTTATCTAGGGACATCTCATCCAAGTCTGTCATATCTCTTATCAGATATGTTTGTAAGTCCCATTATTCAGGTATAGCCCTTAGAAACTTCGTTTTTGAATCCTCATTATCATACATCTTATCAACCAAAGCTAAGTCATTCAACAGAGTGAGGAATCTGTCATAAGTATCATTGAGATACTCATTCTGTTTAGCCTCAAAGTATTCATATTCTTGTATAAGAATAGATATTCTGTTCTTCTTCATTTCCTTGGTTCCTTGACATTAAACTTCTAGTGCATTCTAGATTTCTTTAACAGTTTTGCAAGCAATTACTCTGTTAGACATCACAGAGTCTAGACTGTTATGCAGAATGTTTCTTACCTTTGCATCCTTTAGAACTTCTTGCTTTTCCTCATTAGTCCATTCCTTTTTGTCCTTCAGAGTATAATCCTCAAGAACTTGTCATCCTTCAACTATGGTTGATGGAACTAGTTTTGTTGGTAAATACTGACCTTCATTGATCCTGTCTAGATAGTCGAGATCTGTGACTTCTAAGAACATCAACATATTTACCATCCATGTAGAGTATTCAGCCTTCTTCGAGATTGGAATACTTATGCTTTCATACTTGTTTCCAGACATTGTTTTTCAGATCTTTTATGTTGTAATTAACCACCTTCTCTGATACCAATTGTTGCCCAGATAATGAACTATTATAGAAGGGGGTTGAATATAATTGTACCAACTTTAACTATTATATGAACACAAGTATGTAAAAGAAATACTGCTTTGTATTAACTTTGATGAACTTAATACAAAAAATATCTCAAGAAAAATAAAGTTCTTAAAAGCTTCTAGGTTATGAGAAAGATAATAACTTTAACGATACATCAATGTAAACTTAATCCTGTGTTTATATAGTGTTTGCCCAGAGAAATAATCTATTATAGAAGGGGGATTGAATATAATAGTACCAAATAATCGATACAAGTATGTAAAAGATGAACAACTTTTTATTAATGATCAACTGTATACAAAACTCTCTCAAGAAAATCAATGTTCTTAAGAGCTACTAGGTTATGAGAAAGATATAACTTGAATCAATCTTATAATGTTAACCTACTTCTATGTTTATATAGACACAATTACAAATCCAATTACAAAACAGATAATGATAAGAATAGCTTCTATAAGGAAATAGACTTGTATTTTGATTCCTTCTTCACTATCCAAATCAAATTTTGATTTGTCAGTTTCCTTCTTTAATAAACTCTGATGATAAACTCTGTCGGTTTGATAATCTCTGATAGAGTATTCTCTGTTAGAGTAAACTCTGATTGAGTATTCTCTGATAGAGTAAACTCTGTTCGACATCTTCCAAAACTCTGATGACGTCAACAACAAAAACTCTGTTCTTAATATTCTCTGACAACATCAGTGTTTGTTTTCCTAATAATCTTCCCCAATTAATGCTTTATCAAGTAAAACATAAATTTCACTTATGATGTCAGAAATATAGACAAATGCATCATAGTTTGAATCTTCCTTCAAGAATTGGTGATCCCCTAAGATATCTAACAATTCATAACTTAGCTATAAGATAAGATTCTCTAGTATCCACTTGGAAACTTGCACATAGGCATATCGATAATAAAATATATGGTCTTTATGCACTTGAATAAGTAATGAGCTTATTACCTCTATAGCTTGTCACTTCAGTTCATATACCTGATTTGCCCTGATCAAGCTTAGTGGATTATTGGCAAGAAGTCTTGGCAGGTCTAGAATCTTTTAAATTGCGCATCTTCAAAAAGATCCTTGACTTACTTTAATTGCCATCATTCTTTCGAATTACTTGTAATCCAAAAAGAATTTCAACTCTTCCAACATGCTCATATTGTACATACTCTGCATTAACTTAGCAAATATCTTGCCAAATTTTCATTAATAGACCCACATATAATATAATTATGGTATACTAGCACATATAAAACATTGTGTGTGCCATGTATTCTAGAGAGATAAATGTGTATAACTACTCTAATATAAAATCATTTTCAAGTAATAAACTAGTTAGAGTGTCATACCTTGTCCTTGAAGATTTGCTTCAATCCCTAACTCCATTCAGGAGAGTACTTTGTTCACATTCATTTGATAGATATCCATGCTTGAATGCTCAACATGTGCTAGGAATATCCTATTGTTAGGTCCTTATCTTGTTAGGCCCAAAAAGGATCAAATCTTGTCCCTGGTGCTTACTATTTGATCTTGAAAGTCCCGAAGATTCTGTTTCCATCATCGTCGATACCTTCTACTTTATAGTAACCAGTTTGGCTTTGTCCCTCATAACAATACCAATAGTCATCCAGTTTCTGTGAACCCTTACTGTACCAATTTCAGCTTCGACTTTAGTGGTCTGGGTTCCAGCTTCAGTAGTTTCTGCCTTCGAACTGATTGAGATCATCTTGCATTGCAATCACCCAATCTGGATCAATCAGTGCATCTTCACTATTCTTTAGGATACCAATTGTTGATTGTTGGGTCCCGAAAAATATATGTTCATCTTGATTAGCACTTCTAGCCTTTACTCAAAATCCGGTTTACTAAGAACTAGACTCCAGGAATGACTTTGACTTCAAACCCTTTGTCTCGGCAGATATGTTCTTGATGTATTCCTTTGATCTTCATTGTGTTGAGTACGACTAGTAGATCCTTCTTTTATTTTGCTCCCCCTGAGTTGCTGTTAGGATGTGTTGAAGATCCTTCACCTTTTTCAGTGGATTCTGTTAAAGTTCACGTGTTGTGTAGTTTCACTACCATTTCCACTAATAGGATCTGAATCATCATCATTATCATTGATTCCTTCTGCAACCTCAGTTTCATCATCAGTATCTGAATTTGACTCTGACAAGATGTCATACTTCAAAGATTCAGAATAGTCTTTCATTTGAATGCTTGGGAGCTTGGTGTAGTAGGTCGACACATTCAGACTTTTAATCACCTTCTGATTTTTCATCATTAATGAGTAGCCGAGGAAAATTGTTCCTTGAGTCCTAACTTTGTCAAGATACTCAGATAAATCTTCAGTAAATATCAATTTCCTCCAAACACACGAAAGAATTTCAATGGTTTGCTTCTGGTTGGCCATTAACTCATATGATGTACTTTTAATCACCAATTTGTAATTAGGGTTCATCAACTACCACTATGCATATTTCTTCATTGATATAAATTGCTTCAGTGTGATATTTTCATTGACTTCCCTATGTGACATACTTCAAAATGTCCTTCTAGATAGAATTCCATTAGAAGCAGTCCTCTCACCAATTTCATCTTTGTCGGAAAATCCATTGTCTTGTTGACCAAGTGTGAGAGCTTCTTATGCCATAGCCAACTCTTTACTGATGAAGCTTTACTAAAAAGTTCACTTCACCTCTGCATACAAATTCCATGTCAGCTACGAATAAATTTCCTCACTCTCAGTTGAGTGAGCTTCCAACCTTCTTGTTTGAGATCAAACACTTTTCCTTTTCCATGCTTTTCCAGAAAACCTTTGACAAAGAATTCCCTAGTGCCCTGTAGATAGTGCTCAAGTCCTTCCACAAGAAAGATGCTTCCATTGATGACAGTTCTTAAATCAAGATAGTCATATCCCTTGTACATCCTTTGCTTTCATCTCCAAAGGTTACCATCGGGGAGGCCTTCTCAACCAACTGTGATGTCAGAGCTCCAATCTTAATCATATGTCTCGAGCAATAAATGTCACGAAATCACATAACTTTTGTCTTTTGTTACATACTCTGCAATCGCAAATGATTAAGTTTCTTGGTACTCAACTTTAATTGAGTCCAGATGGGTTAGAGATATTATCAGAGGTAACAACAGCTTCAATATGCATAAAGCACATGGATAGAAGAACTATCAAATTAATTACTAATTCTGTCTAATCCATTTCTGTCGTTGTCTAACATTTTTAACTATCTCTAATTACCTAAGTTAGTTTTAGATTAAGCTTCAAATCTACAAATGTTACTAACTACTTAGATAATTCTACCATCTTTTAATCTTCTATCCCTAACAAGCAATACATGATATGATATGGCATTTAAGTGCAACTATGTGAGTGGGAGCAAATCATATGAAAATAAGCACATAAACAATTTCAAGAATATGCAGAATATTTGAATAAGACATTATGAGCAATATCAAATTCTACATACACTTAACAAGTCATTTATCACAATAAGAACAAATATAAAATATCTGATCTATGACATGTTTGTCTATTTAGCAATTTTCACAACATTAGCAGAGGTATTAAATCACAAAAGATTTAAATCAAGTTCCAGCAAATATTTAGGGATACACCTAACCGTCTAGAACACCCTATCTAATTCTAGATATTCATTTTACTGCAAATAAAATCAAGTATGAAATGTACTTACTTAAACTCATGAATCCTAGCATGCAATCTTATTCTTAGCAATCAATTAAGCATTTAAGTCCTAAGATGCTAACATGCTGACATGAATATAATACAATTCAATACCTAATCATCATACAGTTCTGAATTAGATAAACGTATACTAGTTAGAATGTGTACCTGTGAAGTGCTTAGTGATTCATCTCCAGTGTTGGTCATTGATGTCAGATATCCATTTGGTTCATCACTGTCACTTGATAGAATCAGCTTTGCATTTAACTTCACCAACAAATGCTTTCCCATGCTGCATCCTCACTAATGCTTGAGATTCCTGCTTCAACCCTTAATATAGTTTGTCATCTTTTGCTTGTACAGGCTTCTTCATTTTGTGTAGCAAACCTAAACTTGTCTGTCAACTTTAAACCATCCCTGTCTTGCAACCACCTAATGAACTGATCTTGAAAATCTCCTTAATGGAATCTATAGGTAAAGACCTTAGATTTAGAATTGGGATTCCATCTGAATCTGACGTCACTGAACTTCCAGTTGTCCTGCAGGCTTAACTAGTCGTCCAGTTCTCAGGTTATTCCAAAGTGCATATAACACCTTGACCACTACCTCGAGCTTCAACATCTTCAATTCAGCTTCTGTAATCAATTCACTTCTGTTCAGAGGTTCTCAACCTTGACTTCAATCAACTTGGTTCCTGGGTCACAAATACAGTGGATATGCTAATAACCTGCTTTACCAAATATTATCTGTTTCAGCTCTTGTTCTAGTTCATCATAGGTTTTCAGCACACAAATAGTTCATCTAAAGATAATCTGGTTGTATCCTTAGATTCCATATGGCTGTAACCCTGTTTTCCAGATGATCTGCAGTGTTAGCACGAACTTCCTGTAATCTCTCTGTAGAAAGAAAACTTTAAGGCTTGTACTCAGATTTCAGGTTGTCCAGTCTGTTCTCCTTCACTACTTTAACCCCTAAGATTTTTCATCCAAAAATACAACCCAAATTAACCAAAAACTGTATCCAAATTAATCTCTTCTTTTACAGCTTCCAGAATATTAGTGGGATCCTTTGGAGTAAACCTCTGAGGAAATTAAAATCACTATTTCTTCAGTCTGTTCTAGAATTAACTTCATTGGATAACCTTCAATCAATTTTAGTTGTCTTCAATACCCGGAAAAATCTTCATCTTCTTCTTGAGCACCCTCAAATTAATATTTAAGAAAAATTTAAATTTACAGAACTTTTAATTTTCTTAGAAAATAAATTAAACAAAAATAAAAATTTACAATAAATTAATTTTCAAGAATTTTGAATTTTCTTAAAAATTAAAATATCGTAAATTAATACTTAAGAAAAATTTAGTTTTCAAGAATTTTAAATTTCCTGCAAAAATAAATAAATCTATCATAAAAATTAAAGAGTACAAAACTTGGGGGTACCAAACTGTTATTTTGATACTGGGTGTCGAATTTGTGTCCAACTGCCTTAGAAATTTCAACAAAAACCATGGGTGTCAATCTGACCATCTACCTTGGGTGTCGATTTTTCTGCCCTGTATAGCCATGTGTCGACTTTTCTGCCCTGTAGTATGCCGTAGAAAAATTTTTATCATCCAAAGACTCTAGGTGTCGAATTCTACTCCCTCTTATAGGTAGGTGTCGAATTTTCTTCCCTATAGAATGACTTAGAATCTTTTTGGCATGCTTGCAGGCTATGTGTCGATTTTTGTTGCAATGTATGACTATGTGTCGATTTTCCCAGCCTTGTATATCTATGTGTCGAATTCTTGGCCTCTTGGAAAAATGACTTGGCTTGCATGAATAATTTGTTTAATAAATTTAAACTTCAAACTTTATTAAATTTATAAAATAAACTAAATAACATTCATAATATAAATAAATAAAAGTTTATGAAATTAATTTTATAAAAATTTACAACATAAATTTTATTCAAACTTTATAAAATAAACTAATAAAAATTTATAACATAAACTAATTAAAGTTTATAGAATAAATTTTAATAAAAGTTTATAGAATAAATTTAACATAAAATTTATAAGGTAAATAAATTAAAATTTATAACATAAACTAACAAAAGTTTATAAAACAAATTTTATAGAGTTTATAAAATAAACGTATTAAAATTTTAAAAATAAATTGTATTAAACAAAGTCTTCTCATTTTCAGTCCAGACAGCTTCTTCACCCTGAGCTTCACTGAGTTGCGGATCTTGATTTGTATATCAATCAGTCTGCTCTGATACCAATTGTTAGGTCCCAATGTATCATAGAAGGGGGGGTTGAATACGATACTCACTAAATTAAAAAATTCTTTCGAATCTTTTACAGATAAATAATTTAGAGTTCGGTTAGTGGTTCGAGTTCTTTGAGTGTTTAGGAGGCTGGCTTACTAATTTTCTGTATTTATGAATAAACATTAATGTTCTAGAAAATTAGCATGTAATTTAAATGAGACAGGTTTCAAAGAATATATCTTTCGTATATAAACCCTGAGGTTGCTACACCCAGTTTAAAATATAATTGTCTTCCAAAGAACAGATTAGTTCTTTACTTCTACAAAGAGATATGACTGATTCTTATTACAAAGTATAGATCTATGAATGAACAATAGGAATTCAATCTAACAGAGAGTGCTTTATAATAGCCCTATAGATTTACAACAAAATGAACTGGCTAGATTATAAAACTCCGGTGAAGAAGGTATGTGTATAGCTTTGTATCTCTTCTTCTCCGGCTTCTGTCTCTCTCTGTATCTCTTTGCTTCTGTGTGTATATTTTCATACACACACACACGCATACCAAATGAATTAAATTCATTTGTTTATATAGTGTAGACTTTTCAATAATTGAACTACAGTTGTGAGTGTCGAATTCTTCTCCCCCTGTATGTTGACTTGAATTGACTTTGAGAATCCCTTGGATATATTCTAGGTGTCGAATATTGATTCATTGTACTTTACCTTAGAAAATATTCCTGTGTGTCGAATTCTGCAGTCACATGTAATTGCCTTGTACATAAATCAATGGGTGTCGAATTCTGAGACCTTATACAGCTAGGTGTCGAGTTTTACTCAATGGAACATGCCTTGATAGATTTTAAGTCTCTGTGTCGAATTCTATTCCTTGTATTCACTAGGTGTCGAATTCTTTCCTTCCATGCCTTGAATACTTCAATAACCCTATGTGTCGAATTTACTGCATTGTATGGCTGGTGTCGAATTTTTCCTTGATGTACTTGCCTTAGTAGTTTCTCAGCTAGGTGTCGAATTCTATACATAGATTTCCTATGTGTCGAATTCTACATACATGGTTAAAATTTGAAGGCTCAAACTACTAGGTGTCGATTTTCTTCACCATGGCTTGCTTGTCGATTTTCTTCACCATGAGACTTAGTGTCGATTTCTTCACCATGTAATGCTTGGTGTCGATTTCTTCACTAAGTGTGCCTTGGTGTCGAATTCTTCACCATGTATATCTTGGTGTCGAATTCTTCACCATGTACAATAACTTGGAGTAAATTCAAACTGCTGTTAAATCTTTGCTCATTTGGCTTCTGTCAATTCTTCTTGTACAATGAACATGTTAATCAAATCCTTTGTGTTGACACTTAGTGCACTGGTTTGGTTCACAAGTGACTAACACTGTATTGATCTTCATATTCTCAATTAAATCAATTGACATGAAGGTTGCAGTTCTTTATTGCTTCGAACATTGACTGTTAATAAACACTGTCTATCTTCAATCAATGCTTTTACACTGAAATCTTCTTGTGGCACTTCTATACTGAATCTTCAACACTTCTGAAACCCTGAAAGTTTTTAACCATTATTCTTCACTGAGGCATGAACATATTAATGAACTTCTTTCAGTGACCTGTAGTAGACTTCAAAACTTCTTCTAATGTCTTGATTCACTGTATTTGCCTTGTCTTCATTTCTTCCTGATTTTTGTGTAGGTGTAATATTATTTACTTGTCCTGTTCTAGTGTTGAGTTATCATGATTACTATTTATACAGTTTCGTAATCACCAACAGCTTCTAATTTCCTACATATAAATATATTTAATATACCTTTAAATATATCTGTGGTGGACTATGATTGTGGTCTTACAATTCAGGACTTCGGTTATGAACCTGACAACACACAGGTTCAATCCCATGCTGAGATAAAACCTCAAACAGTTTCTCCTTCACCAATTTCTTTGAGTCATATCAGAAAAAGTAAGAAACCAGTTAGAAAAGTAAGAGGTAGAGGTATCACAATGAGTGAACCTACAACTCTGTCTCCACATACAAAAAGATCCAAAATTCAACCTGAGATAACTGCAGACTCATTCTTATCCTTTCACTAGGATATGGACTTTGAAATGGCAATACAACAGTCTTTAGACTCACTCGATCAACCGTGGCATCATGTGAAGAGTCACTCACACTAGCAGTACCTCCACTTGAAGAAACACAATCAGATGAGGGCACATCAATAAATAAAGAAATTGATTTTGAAACAAACTTGTCGGATGCCACATTTACAGTGGACCAAGACATTTTTGATGTAGTGCATCATCAAGTACCATTACAGGTATTAAGGGGAACCACAGACTCTAACGAGCCACTCACTACATTGTTTAAGGTGGTGACCCCCTGGAGTTCATACATCCAATTCCTTTAGAGGAAGTTCTCGAATACACTAGTGGATTTGAGAAAACCATTCTTTAGAGGGAGTTGGGACTCCATTCATGAAGTAGCTACGTTAGTAGAGGAGCCACATCAAGTTAATCTTGTTGAGAATGCGCCTTCACCGATATCAGAAGAACATTATGAGTCTTCAAAAGCTAGTATAATATATATAGGTACAACATCGAAATCTGGAAAGGAGAAAAACACGAGTGAAGTGAGGCAAACACCGAGCGAAATACATGCACATAGCTTAAATGAATCAAACAAGAGTGCAAGCGAGGTGAGTGTATACACACATAGTGAACTACTATAAAAAATGGAAGCTCTCCAGAAAGAAATGCATATTGTTCAAGATGAGTTGGTAAAGGTAAAAGCACAAGCAGAAGAAAAGTCTACATCTGCCTCTGTAACAGAATAATTGACAATCATGCGGAAAGATGTTAAAGATGTCAAATCCTCTATTCTCCTGAAAACTCAAGATATCCAGAACTTGTAAAGTCTTGTTAGGTCCAAATGTGTTATAGATGGGGGGGGGGGGGTGAATACAACTTTTCAACTTTATGAAGCAATAAATACTATGTAATTAATGAACACAATGATTCAAGGAATATATGGTCTTATATATAACTTGAAAGGGTTGCTACAACATTCATTACAATAGTACAACAGAAGTAAAGAGGGTAGTAAATGATACTAACCTATGTGAATACTCTCTCTCTTTTACAAGTGTTTCTCTTAATATTGCTCTATCTTAAAACATTACACAAGTACTTCTATTTATACTACTTGTAATCTATGACTTGTAGTCTTCAAAAGATAAGATATGAGTGGCCCAATGTAGTCCACATAAATCTTATCTTGCCTTGAAAGCTTGGAAATTGGCCAACCGGATGATGCCATGTGTCATGTTGAAACTGTCCTCTATGTAGAACTTCTACTTGCTCTATCTCGATACTCAACTAGAACTTCTACACAGGAATTTCTACTTAGGTTCTATCTCAAAACTCAAGTAGAACTTCTACATTGGAATTTCTACTTAAGTTCTATCTCGAAACTCAAGTAGAACTTCTACATAAGAATTTCTACTTAGGTTCTATCTTGAAACTCAAGTAGAACTTCTACATAGGAATTTCTAGATAGCTTTCTTGTGTACTTAGAAAATATTTCCACCTCCAGAATTTCTACTTGGCTCTAAGTAGAAACTTATCTAGAATTTCTCGATAGGAATTTCTACATAGGTTCCCTAGTAAGTACTTAGAGAAATTCTGGACTTCAACTTGAAACTTCAATACAACATCTTGAACTTGTGATTTCTTCTTGTCTTCTATATTCTTCAACAAGCTCTTGAACATGGAACTCTACTACTGACATAAACTTGCTATCAATGTCCTGACACTTGATGCAATGGTCTAGTTCATAAGTGACTAGTCTTGATAGGGTTCTTGCTTCTGAATAGATTACCATATTCAATTAGTAATGTGGCTTTCCAACAGTTGCTTTCTTTCTTCTTCACTTGAAATAAATTAGCCTTATTGATACTGATAGTTATGATCTTGATTCTTTAAGTTACAAATCACTGAGGCATGAAAAACTTTCACTTGAACTTCTTCCATTGATTTCTTCTTTGATTGATCATATTTAACATGTTCAATTGTATCAATTATCTTGTCTTCATTTTGCATTGATTTACTTGTGACTTCTTGTTCTTGATTGTCTTTAGGTTAAGTATTTTTTCTTTAGTTGAGTTACATAAGTCACAGTGTTACAAGTTTAGACACTCTGCCTTTCAGTCTCCCCCTATTTGATTGTCTAACAATGACATTCAAATTAAAGAAGGATAACTCAACTAAATTATGAGACGAGAAAAGATAAGTAACATTAATGTCTTGATCATATTACAACTGAATGAAAATTTGAAAAAAATACTAAGAACTCAGTAAATAAAATATAAGTTAGATAGAGAATTCAAACCTCGAATCAAAGATCATTGGAATGATTTCTATCACCTGGATTATTTCATGCCTTTCAGTCAAACTCATATCACTTATTGGATCCACTATGATTCAAGGTTACAGTATGGTGAATTAGCCTATCTCGCATACCATGGTCAGGTGAATTTTCCTCAAGTGAGTTAGAGCAACCAAAAGATATGAAGTTTTTCCAACTTCAAGTTCACATTCCTCTGAACTTTAATTCTAATTCCGTTTCCCCTTCCTAACTTCTTTTCCAGCTCCGCGCTCATCTTCTTTCTGTTTTCTGCGCCTTTCTTTCTTTTACTGTTCTTTCTTGTATCCTGGATCATGTAAATGTGCCCATCTAGCATTCAACAGGCTTACTGCTTCCATCTCTAGAGGATTCTTGGGTTCTGGATATGGATGTCTGAAAAGCCTTCTGAGTTTGTCCACTTCCTGAGTAGTCCTGATCTTTGGAATATCTTCAAAGTTCTTCATGATGAGCTGAGACTTCCAGTGAGTTTTATCATCTTTAAACTGACAGTAGATCATCTTAGGGTATCCCTTGACGCGGTTGGTATTGAAAATACTAGCCGCATCTAACTCCATTCGTCTCTTCTCCTGCACTATCTCAGATAAGTACTTCAGTAGTCTCTGCTTCTCATCCACAAATGTATCATCTACATCACCCCATTTGAATTCTTCTCTGACTTTTTCTAGAAATGCAGCATCTTGAGTCTTTAGCAACCATTTCCTACTCATATGCAAGAAGGTCTGTTTCTGGTCTGCATCAATGAATACCAAAGCATCAGCTGTATCATCAGCGTAAAAGTGAATCCAGTATACACTATATCTGCCTGGAACACCAACTGCCTCCCTTATTTCTTCTTGTTCCAGTGGTCCAGAAGGAAGACTCAGAGCTTCATCTACACTTTTCACAGCTTGTAGAATATTCCATTTTCTCTCCATAAGCTCTGGCTCAATCTTCACAATATCTAGAGGATTTGGAGCAACGACATCACATTTCCATATCTCATTGCACTTCTTGAATATTTTTTTCTCAATGAACTCCATCTAAAACATAGAAAATCCATCTAAAAATCACGACAAATTTAGAGATATATTAATTTAACTCCCCCTATGTTCATGCAATTTAAATGAGCATAAATTCAAAGTTTTTACTAATAATTTCATTCAATGCACAATAAATTCAATAAAAATAACACAACATACAACATATAATAATCATTAATTAAACATTTTAAAGTCTAAGTCCATAATGATCAAATAGCATGCAGAAGTGATATTTTGAGCAATTTTATAGATTATTTACATATGTTTTCAACTAGGCAAATAACAAAAACAAAAACAAAAATATATGTACATGATCAAAACTGGGATTTTACAGATAGGAGGATTTATTAACTTGTGTTAAGCATCCCCAATTCACCAACCAACCTATTGAATGTGACTTCATCAAGAGGTTTAGTGAATATATCTGCAATTTGTTGCATTGTGGGTACAAAATGTAACTCCACAGTCCCCTCCTCAACATGTTCTCTTATGAAGTGATACCTGATATCTATGTGCTTGGTTCTGGAGTGATCTACAGGATTTTTTGTCATGGCAATGGCACTAGTATTGTCACACATGATTGGAATCTTCTTATGTTCCATGCCATAATCTTTCAATTGGTTCCTCATCCACAGTATTTGAGCTACACAGCTTCCAGCAGCAATGTACTCAGCTTCAACAGTAGAAGTAGATACTGTATGTTGCTTTATACTTTGCCAGGACACCAATCTTCTGCCTAGGAATTGACAAGCACCAGATGTGCTTTTCCTATCAATCCTGTAACCTGCATAGTCTGAATCCGAATAGCCTATTAGATTAAAACCTGTATCTCTTAGGTACCAAATCCCTAGATTTGGTGTGCCCTTGAGATACCTAAAAATTCATTTGACGGCTATGAGATGTGACTCTCTAGGATCCGTTTGGAACCTTGCACATAAACAAGTTACGAACATGATATCAGGTCTACTTGTAGTTAAGTAGAGAAGAGAGCATATCATACCTCGATAACTTGTGATGTCAACTAGTTTACCTGATTTGTCTTCATCAAGCTTCGTTGTTATTGCCATGGGAGTCTTAGCTGCTGATGCATCTTCTAGATTGTACTTCGTGAATAAATCTTTGATGTACTTGGACTGACAGATAAAGATTCCTTCTTTTCTTTGACTGATCTGTAATCCAAGGAAGAAGGACAGCTCTCCCATTATGCTCATCTCATACTTGTCCTGCATTAACTTGGCAAATTTCTCGCATAAGTGCTCATTAGATGAACCAAAAATAATATCGTCCACATATACTTGAACAAGTATTAAATCATCTTTTACATTTTTATAGAACAATGTTTTATCAATTATTCCCCTAGTAAAACCACTTTCAATTAAGGACAAGGATAGGGTTTCATACCATCGTCTTGGGGATTGCCTGAGGCCATAGACAACTTTGAAGAGAAGATACACAAAATCTTCAAGTTCTGGATCAATGAAGCCAGGTGGTTGTTCCAGGTACACTTTTTCTTCTAGCTCTCCATTCAGGAAGGCACTTTTCACATCCATCTGAAAAACCTTGAAGTTTTTATGTGCTGCAAAGGCCAAGAACATCCTGACTGCCTCAAGTCTTGTAACTGGAGCGTAGGTGAAAGGCAGAGTGTCTAAACTTGTAACATTATATCTAATGTAACTCAACTAAAGAAAAGATACTTAACCGAAAGATAATCAAGAACAAGAATTCACAAAGAAATCAATACAAATTGAACACAATGTAATTGATACAATTTAACATGGTTAATTATGATCAATCAAAGATGAAATCACTGGAAGAAGTTCAAGTCAAAGTTGTTCATGCCTCAGTGATGTGTAACTTAAAAGAATCAAGATCATAACCATCAGTATCAATAAGACTAATTGATTTCAAATGAAGAAGCATGAAAGCGACAATTGGAAAGCCACATTACTAATTGAATATGGTAATCTATTCAGAAGCAAGAACCCTATCAAGATTAGTCACTTATGAACCAGACCATTGCATCAAGTGTCAGGACATTAATAGCAAGTTTATTTCAGAAATAGAGATCCATGTTCAAGAGCTTGTTGAAGAATATAGAAGACAAGAAGAAATCACAAGTTCAAGATGTTGCATTGAAGTTTCTAGTTGAAGCCCATAATTTCTCTAAGTACTTACAAGGGAACCAAAGTAGAAATTTTTATCTAGAAATTCTAGATAAGTTTCTACTTAGAGCCAAGTAGAAATTCTGCAAGTAGAACATTTATATCTCGAAATTCCTATGTAGAAGTTTTACTTAGAATATTCGAGATAGAGCCTATGTAGAAATTCTTATGTAGAAGTTCTACTTAAATGTTCTAGATGACAAGTAGAAAATTTCTATGTAGAAGTTCTACTTAAATGTTCAAGATGACAAGTAGAAATTCCTAAGTAGAAGTTCTACATAGAGGACAGTTTCAACATGACACATGCCATCATCTGGTTGGCTATTTCCAAGCTTTCAAGACAAGATAAGATTTAAGTGGACAACATTGGACCACTCATATCTTATCTGTTGAAGACTACAAGTCATAGATTATAGGTAGTATAAATAGAATTATTTGTGTAACATTTTAAGTGTGAGCAATATTGAAAGAAACACTTGTAAAAGAGAGAGAGTATTCACAGAGCTTAGTATCATTTACTACCCTCTTTACTTCTGTTGTACTATTGTAATGAATGTTGTAGCAATCCCTTCAAGTTATATATAAAACATATATTCCTTGAATCATTGTGTTCATTTATTACAAAGTATTTATTGCTTCATTAATTTGAAAAGTTGTATTCACCCCCCCCCCCCTCTACAACACATTTGGACCTAACAGTAGGTCTCATCATAATCGATTCCCTCTCTTTGAGAGTAACCTTTCGCTACCAAACGAGCCTTGTTTCTTGTTACAAGTCCGTCTTCATCCAGTTTATTTCTGAATACCCACTTAGTTCCAATTATTGATTTTTTTTTTGGTCGGGGTACCAGCTTCCAAACTTTCTGCCTTTCAAACTGATTGAGTTCCTCTTGCATTACAATCACCCAATCAGCATCACCAAAAGCTTCTTCTATTTCTTTAGGTTCAAGTTTGGACAAGAACACAGAGTACAAGCATATATTAGCCATGTCAGCTCTTGTAGTTCTTCTAGTAGTCGCCGGATCACCAATAATTAATTCGAACGGATGGTCTTTATTCCATACCTGTTCTCTTTGTAATTGTCTTGATGATTTAGTTTGATTTTCCGAATTGTTGTGTTGACCACTTGTATTATTTCTACTAACTCCCCCTGAGTTAGTGCCAGCTACTACAGAACTAGTGTCATTTCTCCTTGAGTCTTGAGCACTTGTCCTTGAGCTGCTATTTACTCCCCCTGAGTTGTTGCCAGAACATGCGGAAGAAGTTTCTTCTGATCTCGTAGAAATCGATTGTCCACTATACTCAGGTATTTCTTCATGAACACTTGGTATATTTGAAGTAACAACCAACTTAGGTCCATCATCAACTTCATCCAAGTCCAGATTCTGAAATTTTAGGGACTCAGGTTCACTAGTATCTTTAGAAATTGATGGGAGTTTGGTATCGTCGAATCTAACATTGTAGCTTTTAATCACTTTTCGATCATTCACTAAGAATACCCGATAAGATGCCACCGTATCTGTAGAATAACCAACAAATATCCCTTCACGTGCTTTTGCTTCAAACTTGCCTAGTTTTTCATCGTCTATAAGTACATAGCATTTAGCTCCAAAGACATGAAAGTATTTGATTGTGGGTCTTCTGTTATTCATTAGTTCACATGGTGTCTTTTCTTTATCTTTTATAATCAGGGTTCTAATTTGAGTGTAACATACTGTACTAACTGCTTCGGCCCAAAAGTATAGAGGAAGTTTTGATTCATACAACAAAGTTCTTGCTGCTTCAACTAATGTTTTATTCTTCCTTTCAACTACTCCATTCTTCTGTGGAGTTCTCAGGGCTGAGTACTGATGACGTATTCCCTTAGAAACACAGAAATCATTCATTATTGCATTTTTAAATGCAGTGTCGTTGTCTGATCTAATCGTCTTTACAGTGAGTGTTGAAACATTCCCAATTTCAGTGATGTGATCAATGATTTTGAAAGGTACTTAGTCTTTTGTCATAACGAACAATACCCACGTGTACTTGGAGAAGTCATCCACGATTACCAATGCATATCTTTTCCTAGACAATGATAGGACATTCACTGGGCTAAATAAATCCATATGTAGGAGTTACAGAGGCTCAGTGATACTAGAAATTTCTTTACTCTTATGCGACGCTTTCTTTGACTTTCCCATTTCACAGGCTTCACAGAGTCCTTTAGGAGCAAACTCCATTTGATGTAGATCTTTCACCAATTCTCGCCTTGCGAGAGCATTCATCGTTTTGAAGTTTAAGTGAGATAGCTTTTTATGCCATAACCAGCTTTCATCATCTGAAGCTTTGCTGTAGAAATAGGTGACCTCATTCTGGTTTTCCCAATCCATATCAGCAACAAACATATCTGCCTTTCAAACTCCTCTCAAAACCAACGAACCTTCCTTAATGTGAGTGATTGATACACCTTTCTTATTGAAGACAATTTTGTATCCTTTGTCACAAAATTGACTGATACTCAATAGATTGTGTCTCAATCCCTCAACATAGGAAATATCTTTAATGATGACATTACCAGTTTTCAATTTCCATATCCCTTTGTCACATCTATGTTGTCATCTCCAAAGGTGACATAAGGGCCAGCCTTCATAACCAACTCTGTAAGCAGGGACTTATTTCCAGTCATATGCCTCGATGCTCCACTATCTAGCACCTATATAACTTTATTTTTGTTTCGCTTAATGCCATGCAATGACAGATTGATTAGGCATTCTTCGGAACCCAAGATTGATTGGGCCTGGCTTTTCTATAAGATCGAGAATTATCAGATTTAATAACAGGAGATGCACCCTTTTTAACATTACTAGAGCTTTCGACTTTATCTTTTCCTTCTTCAGACTTGACAGATTTGTCAGTCTTAGGAGAAGGCTTGTCACTCCTAACTTTAGGAGGACTGACAGTCTTATCTCTTACATGCTTCTTTTTGATATTAGAACTAGCAGAAGAATTTAGACACGATTGGCTAGTTGCATTCATCAAGTTCATAAACGTTTGCATGACGTTAAAAGTGCATGGCGTACAATTAGGTTGACCACATTATGCATGATTCTTATGCATGTTATTCATTGTGAGTGGTACAGGCATGACATGTGCAACAGGAATATTCATGTTAGATTTGCATGCATAAGAAAGATGTTCAGTTGATCTATAGTGATAACGCTCTTTCTTCACACGTTCTACCTTAACCTCTTTTATGCCTTTTTCCTTTTTACTCTGTTGTTTAACAGCCTTAGCTCCTAATCCTGGTCTAGATTCTTCTCTAAGGGATTTGATTTTAACTGATTTAGTAGGAGTTACAGGTTGTTCTTTCTTACGATCTTCCATTTCAATTTCATATCTAACTAACAAGACAGTCTCTCCTTCTTCATGAGGAACAAAGTGTTTAAAGATAGGTTTGACAGCTGATTTAAGAATTGAAGGTATTTCAGTTTTGATCTTACCGGAACTAGTGTCTACAGGTCTTTTTCCTTCTTTCTTAGATAAGTTAGAATAGTCAAGTCCTACACCGATTCCAGTTATCTTCTTAAATGTGTCACTATCAACATTCACCTTACTAGCAGCTAGTTTATATGCTTCGTATTTAGTTTCTAACTCAGCTAGTTTATTCCTAAGACATGCTTCTATTTCATCTTTGAGGTTGAGCTTGTGTTCCAAAGATTTAATAGAGTCTCTTAGGGAAGTATCTATAGTGCAAGCAGCCTATAATTCTTCCACTTTTGCCTCAAGCATTCTACATTTGGCAACAAGTGTTTTCTGTTCCTTTTGAGAAGTGTTCAGGCTTTTGCACAACATATAGATCTCTTCGCTAAGAGCCCCGTTCTGCACCTTATAATCATCAATAGACATTTATTCTTTAAGGGTTAGAACTGGTACCTCTGGTTCTGATGTCTCAGCCATGAGGGAAAAGTTTGCTGCATGAGTAACTTCTTCCTCATCTGAATCATCCCAAGCTCTGCCTTCTATTACAACTAAAGCTTTCTTTCCATGTCTTTCCTTCACCAGGGCCTCATACTTGCTTTTGAGGGCTTCATAAGTCTCTTTGGGATAGGTCTGTTTCGGCTTCTTGCAGTCTGTAGCAAAATGTCCAACTTCACCACAGTTATAGCATTTGAACTTCATTTTGAAATCCAAAAGAGATTTGTAACTGGAACTCTTGCCTTTCCCTTTGTAACCTGAAGAGCTACCACCACCCTTAGTAACCCGATAGAAAGATGTAGATTTTCTCTATGGTCGGTTACTCTTTCTGAATCTTATATTGCTGAACTTCCTTGCCATGTATGCCACGACACTATCATCCATGTTGTCTAGCTCTTCTTGGGTGAAGTAGTCATCATCACTATTAGAGGTGCACTCATCATCATTAATAACTTGATGTGGTGCAGGTGATGATCTAGGTTTTTCTACAACTATTGCCTTTTTAGACTCTTCCTCGTCAGCAACTAATCCTGATGCAGCTTCCTTTCCTTTTGAATCATTGTCCCACGCTTGATCTTGAAGGGTCTCCAGCTCATAGGTCTTTAGAATTCCATAATATTCTTCAAGAGAAGTTGTATTCAAATCTCTGGTTTCTCTTACGGCGTAGACTCTATGCTCAATGCTCTTCGGCTGGTTCCTTAGATATCTCGTGTTGACTTCAACCATGGGGAGAGTTATACCTCTCAGATTCAAATCCAACACTAACTGACTGAATCTTAGATAGACATCTGTTATGCTTTCACCTTTTCTGATTTTGAAGGTGTCATACTCCATCTTGAGTATAAGTGTTTTGTTGCTTCTGACCTCAGCGGTACCTTCCATGACGAACTCTATTTTATCCCAAATCTTCTTAGCTGTAGTTAGTCCTTTGAATACATTAAACATTTCATGATCTAGGGATTCCATCAAGGTTTGTCGTACGGATGTATCCAAAGCTATTTGCTCCTTATCAGCATCTGAAAAGTCCGCTACCTTTTTAGGCTCAGACCGTTGTGGTACAATCACATCTCCTTCCATATGCTTAGGAACAACAACCATCGAAACAAATTTACCCTTGATAAGGACTTCCAAATATTCAGGATTGACGGACTCAAGGTAGAGTTTCATTCTCAAAACCCATTCTTCATAGTGATCTCGGTTGAACATTGGAATCTTGAATTGATTTTTAGGTGCCATCTTAATGTAGATTTAGAGTAGAGATAATAAACTTTTCTTAGTACTAGAGTAGTAATTAAAAGAAAATCGAATTATCTCAGAATAAATCAAAGTTCAAATCCTGGTCACGAAAAAATTTCTAAGTACCCAAGACTAGGCTATGTAGAAAATCTATGTAGAACTTTTGCCTAAGTCGAAATTTCACGAAGTAGAAATTATGTCCAAGTAGAAATTTTCACCAAGTAGAAACTCTGCTCAAGTCAAAATTTCCAAGTAGAAATTCTTAAGTAGAAACTCTATGTACAACTTTTGTCCTTAGAGAAAATTTGTTGTAGGTCACTTTTAATATTGAATAAACAATATTATTTTTCATACTTTTTGACTTTTGTGTCTTAACTCACCTAACACCCACGTGATAGGTACAGAGTCTTCTGTAATTTCTTTTTGTGCAGTGAGTATGTTATCCAATCAAAAGCCAATAACATCTTTTTCACTTTTTGTCTTTTGAAAAGGAAATCAAAAGTTGTTGGGTTTGTCTTCTTTATCAAGAACAGTGATGAATACGTGAAGAACACCACAAACCAAAGTACCCAGAATAATTCACAAAAATTATCTAAAATCCACCCAAGCTAAATAATCACACCTGGAGTATTAAATAATTTTTAGGATGAGTTTTCACTATGAAACGAATTAAAGCACACTTTTCAAAAAAAGCTTGAAAAGTATATCTGGAAATGAAAACTCACAAATCTCTACCAAACACAAGGATCTATGTTTTGTATGTCAAACCCAAAGCTCTTATACAAATTGTTAGGTCCAAATGTGTTGTAGAGGGGGGGTGAATACAACTTTTCAACTTTATGAAGCAATAAATACTATGTAATTAAGGAACACAATGATTCAAGGAATATATGTCTTATATATAACTTGAAAGGGTTGCTACAACATTCATTATAATAGTTCAACAGAAGTAAAGAGGGTAGTAAATGATACTAAGCTCTGTGAATACTCTCTCTCTCTTTTACAAGTGTTTCTCTTAATATTACTCTATCTTAAAACATTACACAAGTACTTCTATTTATACTACTTGTAATCTATGACTTGTAGTCTTCAAAAGATAACATATGAGTGGCCCAATGTAGTCCACATAATTCTTATCTTGCCTTGAAAGCTTGAAAATCGGCCAACCAGATGATGCCATGTGTCATGTTGAAACTGTCCTCTATGTAGAACTTCTACATGGAAATTTCTACTTGCTCTATCTCGAAACTCAAGTAGAACTTCTACATAGGAATTTCTACTTAGGTTCAATCTCAAAACTCAAGTAGAACTTCTACATAGGAATTTCTACTTATGTTCTATCTCGAAATTCAAGTAGAACTTCTACATAGGAATTTCTACTTAGGTTCTATCCTGAAACTCAAGTAGAACTTCTACATAGGAATTTCTAGATAGCTTCCTTGTGTACTTAGAAAATATTTCCACCTCTAGAATTTCTACTTGGCTCTAAGTAGAAACTTATCTAGAATTTCTAGATAGGAATTTCTACATAGGTTTCCTAGTAAGTATTTAGAGAAATTCTGGGCTTCAACTTGAAACTTCAATGCAACATCTTGAACTTGTGATTTCTTCTTTTCTTCTATATTCTTCAACAAGCTCTTGAACATGGAACTCTACTACTGACATAAACTTGCTATCAATGTCCTGAAACTTGATGCAATGGTCTGGTTCATAAGTGACTAGTCTTGATAGGATTCTTGCTTCTGAATAAATTACCATATTCAATTAGTAATGTGGCTTTCCAACAGTTGCTTTCTTTCTTCTTCACTTGAAATCAATTAGCCTTATTGATACTGATAGCTATGATCTTGATTTTTTAAGTTACAAATCACTGAGGCATGAACAACTTTCACTTGAACTTCTTCCAATGATTTCTTCTTTGATTGATCATATTTAACATGTTAAATTGTATCAATTACCTTGTCTTCATTTTGCATTGATTTACTTGTGACTTCTTGTTCTTGATTGTCTTCAGGTTAAGTATCTTTTCTTTAGTTGAGTTACATAAGTTACAGTGTTACAAGTTTAGACACTCTACCTTTCAAGTCTCATTGCTGAGGATATGAAAGAAGTAAGCTCATTACATGAAAAAATTGACGAGGTTGAGAAAAGGTTGACTCTGACGATTATTGAAAATGAAATGTTCTCAACAAAATGATTCAGTAAGATAGATGATGGAATGGCACATCTGAATGAAAGAATGAAGCAGGTCTATCTGACCATGCAGAAACTTGTTACATCTTTTGAAGCTCCTAAATATGTAGAGGATCCCTCAACTAAGGGGAGGAAGGAAAGGAGAAAGTAGCTAAAGATGAAGGGGATACTAAAGATAAAGGCAAAGCAAAGCTGTATTCTAAAGAATAGTTTGAGTCTTATGTTCCTGAATCAGAAGAACAGTATTATGCTGATGAATAATTTATTGATGAATCATTCAATCCTGACTACTGTAGAGAAGAAGAAGAAGCTGCCTTTGATGAGGAATTTCTATTTCCAAAAGAGAAAAAGTCTGATCCTGCCTATGAAGAGGCCATGAGAAAATTGAAAGAAGACATCAAGGTGAGCAATGCTAAAACAGAGAAACTAAAAGCTCTAGTCAAGAAAAAAGCACAGGCTGAAAGGGAAGCAAGTCAAGAGAAACAGAACCTTCGGGTTGGTGCTATAAGAGAGAAGAAGAAGGATGTGCAGCTTAAAATTGAAAATAAGTGGGACATAACAAGAGAAATCATGGATAAACTACAGAAGGGTCCATTTGGAGAAAAGCATCTTATGTCAATCATTGAGCATTTGGAAAATTCAAATGACAATATTAATAACTTCATGAAAGCACTGAAAGAAGAAGTGGACTATATCACTATCATAGTAGATCACATTCTTGAAGACTGACAGATATTAGTCTACACTCACAAGAATGGTACATTCAGAATCTCCTTGGAATTTTTCAGACACAGAAGCTTTTCAGTGATATGGACCATGTTGAATAAAGTCAAAAGAAGTTCAGAAGAAAATGAGCTTCTGAGAGATAGGCTTAGAGACTTCGCAAGAGTTGTTAGTCCTTAAATCTTATATGATCCTTATGAAGTAAGATTCTTCTCTAACAAGCTATATCAAATCTTGAAGTAAGATGAGGAGTCATTGAAGGGCTATACAGTCAAGTATATAATTGAAGTTAAAAAGATGCTGAGGTCTAAAGGGTTCAGATCCCATGTCAAGATTGATGTTGCTGAGAAGATCAGAAACTACTGTTTGTCTAAAAAGATTCCTTCATACATCAGGAAAATGCCAAAAATAGATTCAACTCAGCCATATGTTGTAGAAGAAGAGACAGTAGATCCGGTTGAGCTAGAAGTACAATGGAAATTAGCTCGTTCTAAGCAAAGAAGATTATATGGAGAGCCCACAGCAACCGAAACATCAGAATCTGAAGAGGTACCAAGGACACCAGTTCATAAAGGTTCAAACCTAGAAAAAGGTGAAGTTGATACGTCTGAAAACTGAAGAATTAGATAGGTCAAGATAGAAAGAATGTAATATTTGTTCAGTGTTAGGGGAACATCTATCTTGTATTTATCTTTCAAAACATGAATCTGGAAAATTGTTAAATATAATACCAGAACTTTGTTTATTATTTACAGTTTTTACATGTCGTATTACTTTCTTAGTTGTTAGTTGAGTTATCCTCTAGAAAATTGTGTGTTAAATATTTAACAACAAATAGGGGGAGATTGAAAGGCATATGACTAGGCCTATTTGTAATAATTAGATGACAGCTCAACTCAGATAAGAAATGGAAGTAAATAATAAATATGATAACAGGAATCAAGACAAATAAAAGCAACTAGACATAAAGAATCCTAAAAATCAGAAGTGTTCTAATGAAGCTGCTACTTATCACCGAAAAAATTTCATTAAAATGTTCAAGCATCGGCGAAAAATAAAGAAGTAGTGTTTCAGAAGAGTTCAGAAGATTCAGAAGATTTCAAGTGACTACTATAGAAAGATTGTAAGAAAATAAGAAATTGAAGACAAAGCGAGAAGCAAGAACAAGATAGAAGATCACAGCTATTAATGTGACGCCATCCCAATCCGGGGTTTAGATCGGGGAGTCACTAACACTCTAGATGCATGCACCCTAATAATAATAAGCAGAAATATGTTATTCCTTATAACAATGTCAATATTTGTAGAAGGGGGGTTGAATACAAATATTAAAACTTTTTGTGTGTTCTAATATTTGTTCTTGATGTTTGATAGAATAAGAGAATAAGTTCGAACAAATTAATGCTGAAAAATAAAACTGAACAAAGAGATTTAAAATTATTGATGGATTGGTTTTTCCATCAATATGTATTTTTGCTCAATGCTCCTAGGTTAGAAGAAACCTAGCTTCGTTTTTACAAGATTAGAAAACAAATCAACTGTTCTTACAAATGTGCTCTCAAGCTTGAACAGTTGATTGTAAAATAATGTCTAACTTGTATGTTTTCTAATAATGCTGCTACACTTGTTTATATACCACAAGTGTACTTTTACAATACCTATTCTAGGATTGTTTCTACCTGCCTTCCTTTTACCTTTTTCTATTTTACAAAAAGGTTTGAAAGACAGCTTCTGATTGAGTCTTCACAGTCACTCTAGACTGTCTTCCATAGGTGTGCTTTTGTTCTCTGGATCTTCAATAGATATTCTTTCTGTGTTGTCACACTGAATTGATAATTTGCTGTTAAGCATATCAATTGATCCATTCTTTAATCCATCAACTGATGTACTTCTTCGATTGATCTTTATATCCATCGATTGATAAAAGATGGCTTATCGATTGATAGATGTTATCAATCGATATATCAGTCGATGGGTCTTCACATCAGTTGATGGTCTTCAATGCTTGGCTTGGCTTCTTCGATTGATCCTTCATCCATCGATGCTTCAATATCAATTGATCATCCTTCACTTGTGCAATTTCCTGTCTTCACATATTTACAATTTAACAATTTAATTTACACATCAATTGATGATCTATATCAATCGACTCTAACATCAATTGATGAACAAAATATCAATTGATTTACACCTTATTGATTGAAATAGACTAAGTACACCTATGCTACAATCCAAATTATCAGTTGATTCATATAAACACTTCAACTGATAAATGGTTTCCTGATCAATTGATATTTATAACTTTCATATCAATTGATCAGTTACAACAAATAAAATTTCTATGATTCTAAGATTAATGTTATCATCAAATCACATGTAGATTCCTAACAATCTCCCCCTATTTGTGTCTGTGTTCTTAACAGGCATAAATCTACTTGATGATAACAAAAACCCTTAAAATTTACATTCAGATAAAATCAAGAAATTTAATTGGCACATTAATTTTGAAGTACCAGATTGATAGATAACTCCTGCAAGCAGCTTCAAGGTCTTCATAGTCTCCTTGATTTAAATTAGCTTTTCTTCCCTCTCTTCTTAGCATTTTCCTTTAGCTGCCTTATGAAAGTACTCCTCAGAATTTCTTCATCCCTGTCAGTTTCTCCAAGTTGCCTCATGAGGTAATGTATTTCTTCATCTGTGATTTTGTCCAGATATTTGCAGATATCAAAGAACTTTGTATTGCCCTCTATATCTGTAAAAATCATAGCATACTTTGGCTCCAACACCACCTTTTTGACCTGTGACTTTCATAGCTTTAGAGGTGAATCAGGTTCAGCTTCAGCCTTGGATCTCCTTAACTTTGATATTTGCTGTTGAATCTCCTGAGCAATTGTAATGTTGAGTTTGTACCTTCTGTTGAGTAAAGGAAGAATAGTCTTTAAAACATTGTAGCTTTGCTTCATTATCACCTTCAATGAATAGATTGTTTTCACTCCATTTTCATACTCCAACCTCATTGATTCTTCATGATTAGAGGTTGCAGGGTGAGTCCTTACTCCAATTAATCCTTTTTCATTGATTACTGGTATTCCCTTCAAATCATATCCTTCAATTGTGACCTCCTCCTTGATTTCTTCTTGTTGACCCTGGAGGTTTTCCTGAACCACTATTTCTTGAGTAGAACTTGACCTTTTCTTGGCCATAGTAACTTTTCTCCTTTTTCTCAATGGTTGCTCTGCCTGTAGCTCTTCTTCCAAATGCCATTGCATTTCCATCTGTCTAGCAATCTCTTCATTCTCCCTTTCTCTCCTTGAGGCATCTGAGATTCCTATAGTGATGGCTCCTTGAAGTAGCTTTTGACTTACTGGTTCAGTCTCTTTCTTCTTCTCTTCTTCAATCACTATTGCTTTCCCTTTCTTCTTTTCTTTAAGAGCTTCAATATCCAATTGAAGAAAAGCTTCTGTATTTGAGTTTCTTTCCTTGGCAGCCTTTTGTGCATCTTCATTTATTTTTCTTGTTTGAGCAATGAACTCATCCAAGTCTCCTTTTTCTACTGCCTCTGTTACTAACTCAGTGCTTCTCCTTAGATCTTCAATTCTTTTCTTTTCCCTCTCAATCATTAATTGAGTTTCTTTCTCCCTAGAAATTCTCCTAGCTTCAATATCTTCATCAAACTTCTTGTATTCTTTCTTTTTTTGTTCTAAATCATCTTTTGGAGAATTAGATGACTTAGATTTCTTTGAAGATTGATTGTCCCTGTTACTTCTGCTTTTATATCTTTTGGGTGCAGAACCACCAATGCCACTTGACTTATCCATACCAGAACCACCTTTACCATCACCACCATCACCATCATCCTTCTTCTTTGTATTCTCCCCCTTTTTATTATCATCAATTGGAGGGGGTGGTGGAAGTCTGTCAAGAAACTTTTGAAGAATGGAAGCATGGAGATTTTGACCTCTGATAATAACATCCATCTTCTTTTCTAGAGAACCTACTCTTGTCTCCAAAGATGTAAAATTTTTGGATTCTTTGAAAAGCTTGTCTTTGATGCTATTCATGGTGTTGAATGGTAGCTTCTCATCCAATCTCCTGTCCATTGCATCCTTGTTAGATGAGATAGAGTCCTTAATCCTCTCCAGTTCCCTCCTTACTCCTGTTACTATCATCTTTTGAATTTTCATTGATTCTCTCATATAGTGAGCAATTCTCCTTTGAGTAGGATCTTCAATGTCTCCTTCCACCATTGTTCTTCTATATTGAGAGAGAATTTCAGTCTCAGCAGCTTCTAAGGAACCATCAATAGTGCTCATCCATGGCTCTTCATCAGAATCACTCTCCAACTCTTCAGGTGCCATATAACAAGTGTCTGTTGTATTGGCAATGCTTTCCTTCAGATTCCTGGTCCTTTGATCTGTATGATCAATGCCCAAGAGTTGTTCTGCATTCCTGTTACTTGAAGTAGCCAACCCTTGATATTGTGGATCAGGATGAATGAAATTCTTTGGATCCAATTCACCAGCATCTATTTCCTCTTCAAAGTCTTTAGCAATTCCACTCCAACTAGCTTCAGCATTATTTGCTCCCCCTATCTCCTTTACTCCTTCTTCTGCCATCAGTTCAATTTCCAATTCCTGTGCAAAAAGTATAATGTTTTTATCACTTTCACTCATCTCTCTATTTTGCATCAGGATCTCATCCTGGAATCTCACCTCTCCCTCACTCATTTCTTGTGCACCTACTAAGTTGGGGCCCTCAAGTATTTCACTCTCATTCCTGGAAGAAATAAGAATGTTTTTACTCACTTCCTCTCCTTTTGCCAGGTTACAATCCTGCCTCTCACTCAACTCACTCAATCCTAAGAGTGTTTATGCAACATCAATTGATTGAGCATCAATTGATGTATTGACATTATCAGTTGAAGTGGTGTTTGGGATATCCATCGATTGATGCATACCCATCGATTGATCTTGAGTATCGATCGATGGCTTATCAGTCGATGGTTGAATATCAATTGATGAAGGAACATCAGTTGATGGAGTAGAAACAGTTGAATTAATTTGAGAAGTAATGTTTGAAATGATATGGGAAATAGAATCCTGAAAATTCTGAGAAGAAGATTCAGGAGAGAGTGTTGGCTTCTCCTTGAAAAACAAAGAAGGAGAATCTGAAAATGTTCGATAATCTATCAAAACATTTTCTGAAGAAGTTTGAGATGGGGAAAGAAGAATAGAAGAGATAGGAATTGAAAGAGAATGGGGCTGCATCTCATCATTTATATGAAATGCATCAAGCAGACTTTGAGAAGGCTCTACCACAGTTTCCTGTGATTTTGCAGTGTGTGATTCCCCAAGTGTAAAGGTGACTTTCTTTTCTCTTCTTTTGTATGGTGTTAGTGTTTTGGCTTTTGTGTCCCCAATTTGATTATGTGCCCCTGGTTGTGGGCTATTTTCAATATTGTCATCCTTTTGAGAGGATGGCAATAGGGATGTGGTATTTTCCATGTTAACATCCACAGTCTTTTGGGAGACTATGGAGTGACTTGGTTGAGGTTGCACACCCTCACTCTCCTTATCCTTCTGGGTTCTTTGATGTTCCCCAGTTCCCTCACCACCTACATCCTCCTCTAATCTATCTACCATACTAGTTGATTTTCTTTTCTTGGTTTTTACAACAGCAGGTTTTTGAGAACCTGTTGAGGTTGGTTTCTTAGATTTGGATTTAGAGATTGGTTGTGTGGCTTGGGTAGGAGGGTTGGGGTCATTACTACCACCCTCCATAGTCACAGAAGGCAAAGAAGAATTAGGTTGAGAAGTGTTTAAAGTAGAGATAAATACCTGAACAAAAGGGGGATAGATCAATTCCACATTACTGTGAAGATTGATCCTAACCAAGTCTTTAAAGACCCTTTTGTTTTGAGTCCAGCAATCCAAAATTTCTGTATTCCTGTCAATCTCAATATCCTTGACAAAGTGGTTAATAATAATCATAATAAATCTTGCATAATAAATATGATTAGATCTATTTATTTTATTCCCCAATTTGGCAGATATTTCATTGAGTAACAGGCTTCCTAAATTATGATATATATCATATAAAATGCTATACCCTACTTGTTGCATACTTGTTGTTATTGCATCAAAATTACTAACCTTACCAGAAAAACACTTTATTAAAGCATCAAAGAAATATGACCATTCTTTTCTTAGATTCTTTCTAACAATACTACCTAGACTAGCATCAGGAGCAAGGTAATTGATTTCCCTAAGCATGTTTCTAATATCTGTGTCAGTGGGTGCATTTGCAGTATTATTTGACGGAATATTTAAACACTCACCCAAGACCACAGTAGTTAGAATATACCTTTGTCCTTTGCAATCAAAAGAGATGGAAGATAAATCATCTGCTACTTCTGCTGTTGTCCAGAATTCTTCAACTAGATTGCACACTATTTTTGGTGCTTCTGAGAGGGCCTTTGAAATTTTTGAATTCTTTAGAAATTCCATTAGAGGATGGAATTCTGTTGGGGCTTCCTCCACCATAGTGCAAGCAACGAAGTTGTTGAGCTCATAGTAGAATCCTGATTGAGAGACCTTCTTTGATGATGCCATAATCGAATCTAAGGTTATAGAATTGAATTATCTGACAAACTTGTTAGTAATAAAGCAGAAACAACAATTAAACAGTAGTAAATTAGGGTTATTAGCAAAATGTAGATACAGAGAGAGAGAGTTCTAAGATTGAGAAAGAGATGGAGATAGAGAAGTCGTTAGTAAAAAAATTGTAAGTAAGAATTAAAAGAAGTTTTAATCTCACTATTTATATTTACTGATTTCTCAATCAATTACTTACTCAAAATAGAACAAAATTGACCGTTGGAAGAGAATTTAAGAGTTAAAAGTTACCAATTTTGGCAATCGACTGATATAAATACAGGAGTGTATGTATTAATCAATTGATAAAATAAGTAATCAACGGCTAGAGTTTGTACAGATCAATTGATGACTTGGACTATTAAAATTCCAGGTCATCGATTGATAAATATCTTATCCATCGACAGGTACAATTATCCATCGATAGACAAATATATCATTGATTGATATATCTATCTGTCGATAGTTACCCCTATCCATCGATAAACAAATATATCATCAATTGATATATTTATCTGTCGACAGCTCCAATAATATCCATTGATATGTAAAATGTTTATCAGTTGATTATTGAAGAATCAATAATTTAACATAATCAATGGCTACCATCAATATTAATACATAACTTGTCAGACATTTAAAGGATTAAATATAATTAAGCATACCTAAATCACAGACCAATCTATTGAAGGTAGATTCATCTAGTGGTTTGGTAAAAATGTCTGCAAGTTGTCTTTCACTAGGGACAAAATGTAATTCAACTGTACCACTCATTACATGTTCCCTAATGAAGTGATACCTTACATCAATGTGCTTGGTTCTGGAATGTTGCACAGGATTTTCTGTTATAGCAATGGCACTTGTATTATCACAGAGAATAGGAATCTTGTTCAAGTTGAACCCATAGTCAAGTAGTTGATTTCTCATCCATAATATTTGTGCACAGCAACTTCCAGCTGCAATGTATTCAGCCTCTGCAGTAGATGTAGACACTGAATTCTGCTTCTTGCTAAACCATGAAACAAGCTTATTTCCTAGAAATTGACAGGAGCCTGTTGTACTTTTTCTGTCAATTCTGCAACCTGCATAATCTGCATCTGAATAGCCAATTAGATCAAATCCAGAATCTCTAGGATACCAAATTCCAAGATTTGGAGTTCCTTTGAGATATCTGAATTGAAAGGCATATGATTAGGCCTATTTGTAATAATTAGATGGCAACTCAACTCTAACTAATAAAGAGAAGTAAATACTAAACACTAAACAGGAATCAAGACGAAGAAAGTCAACTAATCACAAAGGATCCAAGTATCAGAGGTATTTTGTAGGATTGCTACTCAACACTGGAAGAAGTTCAATTATTTGTTCAAGCGTCAGTGAAATTAATAATGTGGTAGTACTTCTATTGAAGACAGAAGATGTAGAAGATTTCAAGTGGTTACTACAAGCAGATTCCAGAAGAAGAATGCAAACAGTGAAGAAGAATTAATGACAGAAGGCCTCTAGTTAAATGTTATTTAAATGGAGAATATTTATTGGGATGACACAAATGAACCAGACAGTACATTTGTGTGTCAACTAATATAATATTTATTCTTCATTTAATTCAAGAGGTTTCAAGATTACAAGACGAAGAAAAGACAGGAAGATTTCAAGAGCTTGTTGAAGAATATTGAAGAAGCTAGGGAAACTTGCTCATAAAGGTTAATCCACAGCAGATCGAGATGCGGATCGAGTTTGATTATTAAAGGTAAAACATTGCAAGGCAAATGTCGATCCACGGCAGATCGAGATGCGGATCAAGATTGATTGTTAAAGAAAAGTCATACCGAGCAGGCTGAAGCAAAAGTCATACCGAGATTTCTGAGATCAAAAGGTCATGCTGGATTTATTTTGTTTATTTAAAATAAGTCATACCGATTTGTTTTAATTAAATAAAATCCGAATATGACTTTCAATAAGTCATACCGAGCTTTTCTCTTTTAAATTAAGTCATTCTGATTTATTTTAATTGAAGAAAAATCGAATATGACTTACAGAAAGTCATACCGAGCTCAGAATAAGTCATACCGAGCTATATAAGTCATGCCCAGTCTTTCTTAAGTCATACAAGTGTTAAAATAAGTCATACAGACTTATTTTCTTGAAATTAAGTCATACTCATAAAGGTCATAGCAGCCATTTCAAATCTCTATAAATATGAGATGATCTCTTCACTTTTTCAGTTGTTCAACTTGTTAAGAGTTAAGAAAATCAGTTCAAATTCAGAAATTTGTCTGCATTGTAATATTCACAGATTTCTATGCTGAGTTTGAATATAATTGTTTAAACACGAACACTTCATGTCGAATTCGTTCTAGACTTTATATCAATTATATAACAGTTTTCTAAATATTAATTGTGTAATACTAATCAAGTTAAAATAATATCTTTCACTTGAAAAGTATTTCATTATAATTAATATTTCGCGAGTAATTAAAATAATATTTTTAATCCAATTATTCCGCGATTAATTTTCAGATATTGTATTCAACCCCCCTTCTACAATATCAGGGACCAACAATTGGCATCAGAGCTGGTTGATATAGAAAATATCAGATCCAAACCAAAAATTCCCCAACTCATACAGATCTCAAAAATTATTTTTAATTCAAAATAATTTTTTATTCGAAATAATTTTTCACTAAAAATTATTTCTGATCAAAAATTGTTTTCAGTCAAAAATTAAAATATTTTTTTGAAACACTTAATTTTTAATCTTATTAAAGATGAGTACCCAGAAAGTTACAAGCATCAAGATTCCACAGTTCGACAGAGAACACTACAACTTGTGGAAACAAAAAATGCTACTGTTTATCGGGATTGCAAATCCTAAGTATGCATTGATTATGGCTAAAGGTGTTGAGCTCCCTATATCAGTTGTTCTCGAACATACAGTAGATGGGGTCGTAATTCCCCACAGACAGTTTCCGAAAAGTCCGGCAGACTATACAGATGAGGAAACAGAAGCTGTGTCCCTTGATAATAATCTGAAGCTCATATTAATTGAATCCCTAGACTACATCATGTACAACCAAGTAGTCAATTGCAAGAATGCAAAACAAATCTGGGAAACAATTGAAATTATCAATGAGGGAACTGAAGAAGTTAAGGAGAATAGACTGGAGATCCTGACCACCCAATATGAACAGTTTAGATCCAACCCTGGTGAGGGTATCTCTGAGGTGTTTCAGAGACTAAACAAATTGATAAACGAGCTAAACATGAATGGAAAGTTTTATCAGAACCAAGAGGTGAACAGGAAGTTTTTGTTGACCTTACCAGAGCATCTGGAGCACAGGATTGCAGCCATCCGGGAATCTAGGGACATGAAAGAAGTAACCCTAGAAAGACTCTACGGAGTTTTAAAAACTTATGAGCTGGAACAGATCCAAACCAGAGAAATGTATGGAAGAGGTAAGGTACTGAGTTCCTCCAAGGCATTAATGGTAGAAGCACCAGAGAAAGAAGAAGTGAAGGCTGTTGCACCTTCTAACAGTTCAACAGAGTATGTGGTTCCAGAACTTGGACATACTGCTGACAAACAAGAAGATGGTGATTTCTACTCACTGGAAGAACTAGATCAGCTAGAAGATGAATCTCTAGCTATGGTTGCCAGGAAGTTTGGCAACATGAGATTCCGAAGAAACTCCTCATTCAGAAGTAAGCCTAATTTTGGAAGATTCCAAAGAGGAGGTTCTTCGACAGCAGTATCAAAAAGCGGCTACAAGACCGGCTTAGTTGATAGAAGCAAGTTTCGTTGCTTCAACTGTAATGAGCTAGGCCACTTTGCAACTGAGTGCAAGAAGCCTAAGCAAGGGAAGAAGAGAGAGTCTTATGAAGAGCTCAAGGAGAAGTATGATGCGCTAGTGAAAAAGCATCAAGGAAAGTCCTATCTAGCAGCAGGCAAAAGCTGGGATGACTCAGATAACGATGATGAGGAAGAGCTGGGAAATCTTGCTCTTATGGCTTCATCAGAGGGATCACTGTCTCCCACCAGTGACAGAGGAATAGAGGTAAATCCTTCGTGTCCTAAGATGTTTGCTTTGCTAGGTAAAGAACTAGATGGTGAAAGAGATAAAGTTAAGAAACTCAGACTCAAAGTCAGAGAGTTAATTGATGAGACTGAAGTTCTTAAACAGTTAAAAAGAAATCATGACAAGTTGGTTGTCAAGCTGACTGAAGACTTAGCTGTTCAAGTCAGTAAAGTCAGTTGTCATGTTGTTGTAGAAACTAATCTCAGAAACCAAATTGAAGAAGAAAAGAAGAAGTGTCTTGCATATAAGAATTCCTCATATATTGTTAAGAACCTAGTTGACCAACAAGAAATAAATCGTAAAGTTGGAATAGGCTTCGAGTATAACAAATCTGTAGGAAAACCAAGCAACATAACCCCCTTTAGAAAAAGTGCTGAAGAAAGGGGTATCCCACATGTTGTTAAAGACACACCGAAACCTCTCTTCATAACACCGATAGCTGAACCCATCCTTGAGAGCTCTGTTCTAATTGCATATGAAATGCAGTTGGAAGATCTTGAGGAAGAGAAGAAGAGAGGAGAACAGGTTAAGGACATAAAAGGAGTAAATGTCCATAAAGAAAAAGGTGCACCGGAGACACCAGTGAAAAATGAGGGAACTTCTGATTCCCCCAGACCTGGTGTAGGTGCAAAAGATTTAAAGAATAAAATGAACAGACCCAACACATTTGTGAACAGTAGGAACAGTAACAATAAATTTCATTCAACTGAAAACTTCAAATCTGCTGATAAAATTGAAGTAGAATCTGTTAAGCCCCCTACTGTATTGAATAACATGCCTATTATTGATGCTTTCCATAAACCATGTGGTATAATGAATTGCATGTTATGTGCCTTTAATGCTATGACTGCTTACTTTAAACGCATGATAGCTAAGAAAGATAACATGACACCCAGACAGCACATCAATAGTAAATTTGCTAAATCCAAGACTGCGACTCCTTCACCTGAGAAGAAGGAATCATATATTCCTAAGTCTAAACAGAAAGTTGTTAAGACTGTTTATAGGAAGGTAGGAACAGTCAAGGAAGAAAATGATGTTGTTCGAAAAGGATCTGTTGTCAAAGCAGACAAAGGTCAATTCTTTAAATATGCCGGGCCCAATCAATTTTGGGCTCCGAAGACAAATTAATCCGTTTGATAATTGCAGGGAGTTAAACAGGTAAACCGAGTTATATGGATCCTGGACAGCGGATCGTCAAGGCATATGACCGGAGATAGAGCCCTGCTATCAGACGTGGTTGAGAGAGCTGGCCCAATCGTCACCTTTGGAGATAACAGCAAAGGAATGACTACGGGATATGGCAAGTTAAATACAGGAAATGTTATCATTGAAAATGTCTCTTTGGTGGAAGGACTTAAGCACAATCTACTCAGCGTCAGTCAATTTTGTGATAGAGGTTACAAAGTAAACTTTATCAAGGAGAAGTGCTTAATAGCTCATTCTAAAGAAGACAGACTAGCCTTGCGTGGAGTAAGGAAAGGAAACTTGTACGTAGCTGATCTCAACTCGGGAACTGAAGCTGAAGCAAACTGTTTTTATTCAAAAGCTTCAACAGAGGAAAGTTGGCTATGGCACAAGAAGCTCTCACACCTGAATTTCAAAACAATGAACTCTCTAGTCAAGAGGGATTTGGTGAGAGGACTGCCTCCGATGGAATTTACACAAGAAGGATTGTGTGAGGCATGTCAAAAAGGGAAGTCAAAGAAAGCAACTCACAGAGGCACAGACACTACAAACATCACTGAACCACTTCAACTCCTTCACATGGATTTATTTGGTCCAGTAAATATTCTGTCTATGTCAAGAAAGAAATACGCCTTAGTGATTGTGGATGACTTCACAAAGTATACATGGGTTTTATTCTTGAACTCTAAGGATGAAACTCCACAATTGGTGATTGATCATATAAAGCTGATTGAGTTAGATTCAAAGTTACCTGTCCGGGCAATCAGATCAGATAATGGAACAGAATTCAAAAATGAAGTTCTGAATAACTTCTGCTCAGACAAGGGGATAACAAGGCAGTACTCAGCACCAAGAACTCCGCAACAAAATGGAGTTGTAGAAAGGAAAAATAGAACCCTGATTGAAGCTGCAAGAACTATGCTAAGTGAATCAAGGTTACCTATCTACTTCTGGGCTGAAGCAGTTAATACAGCTTGTTATACTCAGAATCGAACTTTGATCAACAAAGATCATATGAAAACTCCCTATGAATTAATGGCTGGCAAGAAACCTACTCTCAAGTACTTTCATGTATTTGGAGCCAAATGCTTTGTGCTAAAAGATGTAGATGAACGCATTGGCAAATTTGAGGCCAAGGCACATGAAGCTATTTTTGTCGGATACTCGAGAAGAGCATATAGGGTTTACATAATTGATCAGCACCAAGTGAAGGAAAGTGTCAATGTAACTTTTGATGACACTAAACTCCCAAGTATCCAAACTGAAGATTCTTCTGAGTCATTAAAATTTGATAATTATCCAGACTCACATTCTGATGACGAAGAAGAACCTGAGGTTGCAGCAGGAAATGATGACTACAATGATGGTAATGATCCAGGTAATAGTGGTGGAAACAATGGCAACACTGGAGATTCTACTAATACCAGTGGTGGATCAACAAGTCATCCTGGCAGCAACTCAGGGGGAGATGAAGGATCAACTGGCACAACACAACATCACAATGAATTTCGAGGCGAATCATCAAGATCAAACCTACTTAGGGAAAGGATATGGAGCAGAGATCATCCTTTTGAATTGATCATAGGTGATCCAGATGTTGGAGTAAGAACCAGAAGTGCAACTTCAAATGAATGTTTATTCTCAGTTTTTCTATCTCAAGAAGAACCAAAGAAGATTGAAGATGCACTAATTGACCCAGATTGGGTTCTTGCCATGCAAGAAGAGCTCAATCAGTTCGAAAGACAAGAAGTCTGGACACTGGTACCCAGGCCTAAAGATAGATCTGTTATTGGCACAAAATGGGTATACAGGAACAAATTAGACGGTGATGGCATTGTTACAAGGAACAAAGCCAGACTGGTTGCAAAAGGTTACTCCCAGGAAGAGGGAATTGATTATGACGAAACCTACGCACCAGTTGCAAGACTTGAAGCCATCAGGATATTTCTGGCATTCGCAGCACATTCCAATTTTAAAGTCTACCAAATGGATGTGAAGAGTGCATTTCTGAACGGAAAGCTAGAAGAGGAAGTATATGTGGAACAGCCCCCTGGCTTTGAAAATCCAGAGTTTGCTGATTTTGTGTACTTTCTGTTCAAAGCTCTCTATGGACTCAAGCAAGCACCGAGGACATGGTATGACACTCTCTCTGAGTTTTTACTTGAAAATGGTTTCACTAGAGGTGTCATAGATAAAACTCTCTTTTACAAATTACATAATAAAGATATGATATTTGTCCAAGTTTATGTTGACGATATTATATTTGGTTCTACTAACGAAAACTTGTGCAAGAGATTTGCTAAGTTAATGCAGAGCAGATATGAGATGAGCATGATGGGTGAGCTGTCATTCTTCCTTGGATTGCAAGTAAAGCAAAAGGAAGATGGGATTTTTATTTGCCAATCAAAGTACGTAAGAGATCTTCTCAGAAAATACAGCCTAGAAGATTCTTCACCGACAAAAACCCCAATGCCAACAGCCACGAAGCTTGACAAAGATGAAACTGGTAAGAAAGTTGACATCACAAGCTACAGAGGTATGATAGGCTCATTATTATATCTAACTGCAAGTAGACCCGACATAATGTTCGCAACTTGCTTATGTGCAAGGTTTCAATCTGACCCAAGAGAATCTCATCTAATAGCTGTTAAACGGATTTTTAAATATCTAAAGGGTACACCAGATCTTGGAATTTGGTACCCTAAGGATACAGGTTTTGACCTAATAGGCTATACAGATTCAGATTATGCAGGGTGCAGGATGGACAGGAAAAGTACTTCTGGAAGCTGTCAGTTTCTAGGACGAAGGTTGATCTCCTGGTACAGCAAGAAACAGCATTCAGTTTCTACCTCGACAGCCGAAGCAGAATACATTGCGGCAGGTAGCTGTTGTGCACAGATCTTGTGGATCAGGAATCAGCTAAATGACTATGGACTTGCGTTGAACAAAATTCCAATTTACTGCGACAACACAAGTGCTATAGCTATTTCCAACAATCCTGTACAACATTCACGAACCAAGCACATTGACATAAGGTATCACTTTATCAGAGAGCATGTCATGAACGGAACTGTGGTGCTACATTTTGTACCCACAGAAGATCAGATAGCCGACATCTTCACAAAACCACTTGATGAATCCACTTTCTCAAAGCTGGTTAGTGAATTAGGGATGTTAAATAATGGCTAATTTTTGTTTGCTAGGAATTAATTTAAGCTCATAAATTTTAAATGTTAATATTTAAAGAATTTATGAGTCTTGAATTAATAAAATCCTAGAGCTTATGAATTTTTGGAAAATTATCTTAAGATTAAATCAATATTCTTAGAAGATAAGTATTTCAATTAAAGCATAAGTAATTTTGTTTAAATTAAGCATTTATAAGAATTATGTAAATTAATGTATATATAATGTTCTAATTATTGTTGTACATTAATATAAATGATTATGTTATTAGTTATCCAATTAATTTACTTATTAAATTAATTCAAACATGAGTTAATTTAATTCTTAAATTAATTAGAACAATTAATAATGTAAATATTTATTATAAGTTAATATTTATTGAATAATTAATAACTTATCTAATATTCGAATAAGATTTTTATTATTTTATTTCGAATTTAGAAACAATTATTAATATAAGTAATTATTCTATTTTATTATTACAAATTCGTATGACTTATTTAAATCAGCATGACTTATTATTATAAATGACTCAGTATGACTTTTAATAAGTCATACCGAGATATTCAAGTGATTTCTTCTCTAATAAGTCATACCGAGTAATTTGTTTTTATTTTCTATTAAAATTAAGTCATACCCAGCAATTCATATACACACACACTGCTACATACTTACAACTCGTGAACAGCCTTTTCATTCTCAAAAATCGATCATTTTTGATCATTTTCAACTGATTTCAGTTGCTGTTACTTGCTGATTTCAAGCTCCTTGCTTGCTAGTTTGTTAAAATCTGTTAAAACAAACAAAACTCTGCCCGATTTTCATTAGAAATCAAGTGACTGTTCCTGTTCTTGATTAAAAAGAAAATTTCGATTGAAGCTAGCAAGTGTTTCTTGTGTTTAGAGGACCAGTTGTGTAGTGAATTGTTGATTAAAGCTGATTTTGGATTATTATAAATTAGGGTTTCAATTTTTCAAGTGTAACTTTTCAAATTTTGAACTGTAATTGTTCATTTTAATTTGTAATCGCACATTGTAATTTTATTAATTTGTAATAGTTTAAAGGAAAAATGGCTGGTTTTTGCGAATTAGTAAAAACTAATTTTGTAGGATATTTCAATCCGGTGAATTGTTCAGTCGAGAGGTTTCGACCATGGATCGTGTTTATGAATGAACATTCACTCGTCAGAACTGCAATTACTCTGAACGCCCCGTTGCAAGTGTTAGCACTAAGGGCTCTGTATTCCACTGCGAAGAATAGGAGTACTGCAGACAGAGTTCAATTCTCTTTCAGCATAGGAGATCATGAATATATGGTGACTGAAGAGGACGTGAACAGGATTTTGGGCTTTCCAACTGACAATTTCATGGATCCACCCACTGTACCAGAAATTCTAGAATTTTTCTATTCTATTAGATATCAGGGTGAGATCAATTTGGTAAGACTGACAAAGTCCAAGTTGGTAAGTGAGTGGGACTATTTCTTTGACACGTTAGCCAAAGTGTTTGCTCCCACTACAAAGAACAACTTCAACAATATATCTTCACTACTGCAAATCTTTGGGTATTCTGTGGCTCACAATAGGAGGATAAATTTTGGGAAGTTGCTTCTGAAAGAAATTATAAGGAAGATGGGGAAACCAGAAAGCAGGGAACAGAATGTTCAAGTCTACTATCCGAGGTTCCTGATGCTGTTTATGAATGACTTGTTGGTGGAAGAAGACAAAGCCTTATTTCAGAATGGTCCTGTAGAAGAATCTCCGACTTCTCAGAACCACCTATTTGCAAGGCTCCACAACAACCCCAAGTTTCAAAATGTGCAAGTGGTAAGGACAGATTACATGGCTGAGATATTAGATCATATTGCTAATCCTGTGCAGGAACAAGAGCAAGAACAAGTGCCTATGCAATTAGAACATCCTGTGCACCTTCTACTTGAAGCTGCTCACCATGTCGATCAAGTGGCACAAGATCAACAGGTAATATCTCACTCACAATCTTCTAGTTCAATACCTATAGAAATATCTACTGCACTATTAGATTTATCTGTGGCGGACTATGATGGTGTTATTACACTCCAGGATATCAGCTACGAACCTGAAAACACACAGGTTCCGCCCCCAGCTGAATTAGAGCCTCAAACAGTTTCTCCTTCATCCTCTTCTTTGCTAAAAGTCAGAAAAAGGAAGAAACCTGTCAGAATAGTTAGGGGTCTTGGTGCTGATGTGAGTGAACCCGCAGCTCTGTCTCCACAATCTAAAAGATCTAAATTTCAACCAGAGACAACTGCAGACTCATCCTTTTCCTCTCAATGGGATATGGATTTTGACATGGCCATCCAAGGTTCTTTAGATACACTTGCTCAACCAGGTGATCTAATTCGCTGTTCGGCTACAGCTTCAGATAGTGAGGAAAGCACACTGCTAGCTCTCACACTAGCAGGACCTCCGCTTGCAGTTACACAAACACATGAGGGCACATTTGTTGAAGAAAATGTTTTTAATAAAAACTGGTCGGATGCCACCTATGATGTGGACCATGACATTTTCGATGCAGTGCAGCATCAGTTACCCTCCAAGGTACTTAGGGGCATCACAGACTCTAATGAGCCATACACTACATTGTCTAAGGTGGTGACCCCCCTGGATATATTACATCCAGTGATTTTAAAAGGTCTCGAATCCACTGGTGGATTTGAGAGGCAACCACTCCATAGAGGGAGATGGGACTCCATTCACGGAGTAGCTACGTCAGTAGCGGAGCCACTTCAAGTTAATCTTGTTGAGGACGCGCCTTCACAGGCATCAGAAGAGCAATTTGACTCTTCAAAAGCTATTGTTATCTATGCAGGTACAGCTTCAGGATCTGGAAAGGAGCTAAACACGAGTGATGTGAGGCAAACACAAAGTGAAATACATGCACAGAGTGATAGTGAGATAAACAGGAGTGCAAGTGAGCTGAGTGCACACACACACAGTGTTCTATTATCTAAAATGGAAGCTCTCCAGAAAGAAATGCAAATTGTTCAGGCTGAGTTGGTAAAAGTAAAAGCACAAGCAGAAGAAAAATCTACATCTGCCTCTGTAACACAGCAGCTGACAATAGTACGAAAAGATGTTGATGATGTCAAAACCTCCATTCTTCTAAAAACTCAAGACATCCAAAATGTACAGAATCTTATTGCTGAAGACATGAAAGAAGTCAGCAAATTACATGAAAAGATTGATGAGGTTGAGGAAATCTTGACATTAACAATCATTGAAAATGAAAAGATCTCTACACAAAGATTCAGCAAACTGGATGATGGAATGACACATTTGAATGAAGGAATGAAGCAAGTCTATCTGACTATGCAGAAAATGTTGACATCTTTTGAAGCCTCTAAAACTCAAGAGGATCCCTCAACTAAGGGGGAGAAATCAAAGGAGAAAGTAGCTAAAGATGGATGGGCTTCTACTCAAGACAAAGGGAAAGATAAACTGTATTCTGAAGATCAATTTCAATCGTATGATCCAGAACCAGAAAAACAGTTTTATGATCAAGAGAAATTCATTGATGACAGTGCTCATGATGAATCAATCTTTCCTGACTACTGCAGAGCTGAGGAAGAGATTGCATTTGATGAAGATTTTCTGTTTCCAGAAGAAAAAGAAGTTGATCCAGCCTATGAAGAGGCAATGAAGAAACTAAAAGAAGACATCAAGGCAAGTCATGCAAAAACTGAAAATCTGAAAGCTCTAGTCATAGAAAGAACAAAGGCAGAAAGAGAAGAAAACCAAGAAAAGCAAAATCTCTGGGCCATAGCAGTCAGAGAAAAGAAGAGAGATGTACAGCTCAAGATTGGAAAGAAATGGGATACTGCAAGAGAAATAATGGACAAACAACAAAAGGGTCCATTTGAAGACAAGCATCTGAAATCAATAATTGAGCGTCTAGAAAAGTCAAATGACAAAATTGACAACTTCATGAAAGCTCTGAAAGAGGAAGTGGACTACATCACTATCCTAGTGGATCACATTCTTGAAGACTGGCGGATACTAGTCTACACACACAGGAATGGAACATTCAGAATTTCCTTAGAGTTTTTCAGGCAAAGAAGTTTATCAGTAATATGGACGTTCTTGAACAAAATAAAGAGGAGCTCAGAAGAAAATGAACTTCTCAGGGATAGACTTAGAGTCTTTGCTACAGCTGTTAGTCCTCAGATCTTATTTGATCCTCATGAGGTAAGATTTTTCTCAAACAAGTTGTATCAAATCATGCAGTTAAATGAGGAATCTTTTAAGGACTACACAGTTAAGTACATGATTCAAGTTGAAAGGATGTTAAGGTCAAAAGGTTTCAAATCCCAAGCTAAAATGGATGCTGCAGAGAAGATAAGAAACTACTGTCTGTCAAAAAGAATTCATTCATACATCAGGCAAATACCAAAGATAGATTCAACACAACCATCTGATGTAGAAGAAGAGATAGTAGATCCTGTTGAACAGGAAGTACTGTGGCAGTTAGCTAGAGCTGAACAAAGAAGGTTGTATGGAGAGGCCACTACAACAGAACAATCAGTAACTAAAGAGGTACCAAGGACACCTGTGCATAAAAGTACAACCCTGGAAGAAGGTGAAGTTGATACTTCTGAAGACTGAAGACGTAGATAGGACAAGATAGAAACTTTGTAATATTTGTTCAGTGCTAGAGGAACATCTATCTTGTATTTATCTTTTATGTATGAATCTGGAAAATTGTTAAATATAAAACCAGAACTTTTGTTTATTATTTACAGTCATTAAATGTCGTACTACTTTCTTAGTTGTTAGTTGAGTTATCCTCTAGGAATTTGTGTGTTAATTGTTTAACAACAAATAGGGGGAGATTGAAAGGCATATGACTAGGCCTATTTGTAATAATTAGATGGCAACTCAACTCTAACTAATAAAGAGAAGTAAATACTAAACACTAAACAGGAATCAAGACGAAGACAGTCAACTAATCACAAAGGATCCAAGTATCAGAGGTATTTTGTAGGATTGCTACTCAACACTGGAAGAAGTTCAATTATTTGTTCAAGCGTCAGTGAAATTAATAATGTGGTAGTACTTCTATTGAAGACAGAAGATGTAGAAGATTTCAAGTGGTTACTACAAGCAGATTCCAGAAGAAGAATGCAAACAGTGAAGAAGAATTAATGACAGAAGGCCTCTAGTTAAATGTTATTTAAATGGAGAATATTTATTGGGATGACACAAATGAACCAGACAGTACATTTGTGTGTCAACTAATATAATATTTATTCTTCATTTAATTCAAGAGGTTTCAAGATTACAAGACGAAGAAAAGACAGGAAGATTTCAAGAGCTTGTTGAAGAATATTGAAGAAGCTAGGGAAACTTGCTCATAAAGGTTAATCCACAGCAGATCGAGATGCGGATCGAGTTTGATTATTAAAGGTAAAACATTGCAAGGCAAATGTCGATCCACGGCAGATCGAGATGCGGATCAAGATTGATTGTTAAAGAAAAGTCATACCGAGCAGGCTGAAGCAAAAGTCATACCGAGATTTCTGAGATCAAAAGGTCATGCTGGATTTATTTTGTTTATTTAAAATAAGTCATACCGATTTGTTTTAATTAAATAAAATCCGAATATGACTTTCAATAAGTCATACCGAGCTTTTCTCTTTTAAATTAAGTCATTCTGATTTATTTTAATTGAAGAAAAATCGAATATGACTTACAGAAAGTCATACCGAGCTCAGAATAAGTCATACCGAGCTATATAAGTCATGCCCAGTCTTTCTTAAGTCATACAAGTGTTAAAATAAGTCATACAGACTTATTTTCTTGAAATTAAGTCATACTCATAAAGGTCATAGCAGCCATTTCAAATCTCTATAAATATGAGATGATCTCTTCACTTTTTCAGTTGTTCAACTTGTTAAGAGTTAAGAAAATCAGTTCAAATTCAGAAATTTGTCTGCATTGTAATATTCACAGATTTCTGTGCTGAGTTTGAATATAATTGTTTAAACACGAACACTTCATGTCGAATTCGTTCTAGACTTTATATCAATTATATAACAGTTTTCTAAATATTAATTGTGTAATACTAATCAAATTAAAATAATATCTTTCACTTGAAAAGTATTTCATTATAATTAATATTTCGCGAGTAATTAAAATAATATTTTTAATCCAATTATTCCGCGATTAATTTTCAGATATTGTATTCAACCCCCCTTCTACAATATCAGGGACCAACATGAATATTCTTTTTATTGCAATCAAATGAGATTCTCTAGGATCAGCTTGAAACCTAGCACACAAACATGTAGCAAACATTATGTCTGGCCTACTTGCAGTTAAATAAAGTAATGAGCCAACCATACCTCTATAACTTGAAATGTCCACTATAACTTCCTTAGTGTTCAATTCAAGTTTAGTTGCAGTGGCCATGGGAGTTTTAGCAGAAGAACATTCACTTAAATCAAATCTCTTTAATAAATCAGAAATATATTTGATTTGATTTATGAAAATACAATTTTTGACTTGCTTGACTTGCAAACCAAGGAAATAGGTAAGTTCTCCCATTAAGCTCATTTCATATTTACTCTGCATCAACTTAGCAAACTTTTGACAAAGTTTTTCATTGGTTGAGCCAAAGATAATGTCATCTACATAGATTTGAACAAGAATCATAGAGCCATTTACATTTCTATGAAAGAGAGTTTTATCAACAGTACCTCTTGTGAAGTGATTCTCAATCAAGAATTTAGATAATGTGTCATACCAGGCTCTAGGTGCTTGCTTCAATCCATAAAGTGCCTTGAGAAGATAGTATACAAATCCAGGATGAACAGGATCAATAAAACCAGGAGGTTGTTCTACATATACTTCTTCTTCTAGTTCTCCATTGAGAAAAGCATTTTTCACATCCATCTTATACACCTTGAAATTAACATGAGCAGCATATGCTAGAAAGATTCTGATTGCTTCCAACCTTGCAACTGGTGCAAATGTTTCATCAAAATCTATGCCTTCTTCTTGTGAATAGCCCTTTGCCACTAATATTGCCTTATTTCTTGTCACTGTACCAGATTCATCCATTTTGTTTCTGAACACCCATTTTGTACCAATGATAGACTTGTTCTTTGGTTTGGGCACCAGCTTCCATACCTTGTTTCTTTCAAACTGATTCAACTCTTCTTGCATAGCAATTATCCAATCAGGATCATTCAAGGCTTCTTCAATCCTTTTTGGTTCTTCTTGAGACAGGAAGCTACTATACAAGCATTCATTTTGAGTTGCACTTCTAGTTTTGATACCATCATTTGCATCTCCAATTATTAATTCAAATGGATGGCTTTTTGTCCATTTCCTTTGTGATGGTAAACTTGTCCTTGAAGATGATGCTTCATGATCATTGGAAGTGTTATGATCATTGTGATGTGATTGACCATTTGAGAACCCTCCCCCTGAGATGGACACTCTTCTTGAATATTGTTGAGTAGAGTTGTTATCCATCGAATGATTATCAATTGATGTATTATCAGTCGATTGATGATTGTCAACTGATAAGTTATCTGTTGAAGCAATGGCATCAATTGATGGGAGAATTCTAGGAACTTGTATACTTGTAATTTCCTCATCATCATCACTATCTTCAATATTACTTGAGGATTCATTTTCAAAATGCAATAGATCATGAAATCCTTCATCAAACAACCCTTGAATTTTCTTGTCATCAAAGACTACATGCATAGATTCCATAACAATGTGTAATCTAAGATTGTAGACTCTGTATGCTTTGGTTGTTATTCCATATCCAACAAATATAGCTTCATCAGCTTTGGCTTCAAATTTTCCTAGATTTTCACCTTGATTTCTCAGTACAAAGCATTTGCAGCCAAAGACATGAAGAAAGTTAACTGTTGGCTTCTTGTCTTTCTTTATCAATTGATATGGTGTTTTGCCTTGAAATCTATTGACCATGGAGATATTTTGAATGTAACAAGCAGTATTAATTGCTTCTGCCCAGAAGTATGTAGGTAGTTTTGCTTCTTCTAACATAGTTCTAGCAGCTTCAATTAAGGTCCTATTTTTCCTTTCAACTACTCCATTTTGCTGTGGAGTTCTTGGAGCAGAGAAATGATGAGTGATACCTTTTTCTTCACAGAATTCTCTCATGGTTGAATTCTTGAATTCAGTACCATTATCACTTCTAAATTTCTTGACCTTCCATTCAGTGCCATTGTCAACATTCTTCACATGATTGATAATTAATTTGCTTGCCTCATCCTTAGAATGTAAGAAATATACCCATGAAAATCTTGTGAAGTCATCCACAATTACTAAGGCATATTTCTTTTTGGCAATTGACATGATGTTGACTGGTCCAAATAAGTCCATGTGCAGTAATTCCAGAGGCTTATCAATTGATGATTCAGACTTTGACTTGAATGATGCTTTTCTTTGTTTTCCCTTTTGACAGGCATCACATAGTCCATCCTTGGTGAATTCCATCTGTGGAATGCCTCTAACCAGATTCTTCCTAACCAATAAATTCATGGCTTTGAAATTCAAGTGGGCTAGTTTCTTGTGCCAAATCCAACTTTCATCTGTATTGGCTTTGCTAAGTAGACATGTCATTGAATTTGCTTTTACAGAGAGAAAATCAGCCACATAGACATTTCCTTTTCTTTCTCCCGTTAAGAGAATTTCACCAGATTCTTTGTTGGCTATGATGCATGATTCAGTTGTAAACCACACACCATTACCATTATCACACAGTTGACTTATACTGAGCAGATTGTGCTTCAATCCATCAACCAGTGCTACAGTTTCAATGATAACATTTTCTTTTGCAATTGAGCCATATCCCAGAGTAAAACCTTTGCTGTTATCTCCAAAAGTAACTCCTGGGCCAGCCTTTTCCACAAACTTTGTGAGCAGGGACAAATCTCCAGTCATGTGCCTTGAACATCCACTATCCAAATACCAGAGATTTTTCTTCCTGTTTCCCTGCACACACATAAAACAATCAAGTTGCTTTTGGTACCCAAGTTGCCTTGGGTCCTCTTTTATTAGTTGCAGCCTGAGCCCCTGTTGTCAACTTAGGTTCCTTTTGTTTTGGTGGGTTTAAATCCACTTTATCTTTGGGAGTTGACTTTTGGGGATTTGACACCTTAGAACTCATGGCAGAATTTCCATGGATTTCATCATTTACATTAGGCATGTTCCATGGCATACCAGGCATGTTCATATTAGGATATGCAAAGAAGGGATTATACATGTATGGAACTTGTGCATAAGGCATATGAACATTAGGTGCAACCAAATTAGAAGACATGGCATTCATGAGATTAGGATTGGTAAACATGACATTTGCAGTCATGGCATGTATATTTAAATCATTTACAGATATAGATTTCTTTTCATTCTTGCATTGCATGGACAAATGATTTACACTACCACATTTAGCACATACCTTTCTAGGGGCATACATATCAGGAGTGTAGTTGTTGTGCTTATTTATGCCTACTTTACCATTCCTATTCTTTTTCTTTTTCTCAGACTTAGGTTGAGTAATTTCCACATGTGCTATCTTTTCTAATTTTTCTTTTAGTTGTTTCTTGGATAAGCTACCTATGTTGATTTTCTCAGCCTCAGCCTCAACTTGATTTTTGGTTTCCTTAACAAACTTAATAGGAGTGCTAAATTTGTTCTTTTTATTAGCCATTGATGATTTACTTGTCGATGGATGCTTATCGATTGATTCAGCATCAATCGATTGATAATCCTTATCAGTTGATGAAGGATTAGCAGTCGATTGATCTTTATCCATTGAAGTATCAGCCAATGACTTGCCTATTGATTTGGGGAGTTCTCCTAGAGTATCTACACCCTGAACATCAATAATTTGTTTGGCAGTTTTAGCAGACCTATTCCATTTGCTAATGGTTTCAATTTCTTCAGCTAATTGTTCTTTCAACAATTCTTCTCTTTTCAAACTGTTTACTAGTTCATTCCTAGCATCCTTTCTTTCCTGCTTAAATCTTTCTAAACAAACAAGTTCATTTTCAAGAAAAATATTCCTCTCAGTTAAGGCATCAATGGTGTTCTTTAACTTGAGATTTTCTTTGTTTAGAGATTTTAGAGTGACATGCAAATTGTACAGTTCATTAGACATTTCATTAATAGTACTATTGCATTCCTCAGATGTAAGCTCGGAAAAGTTGGTAGCTAGTACCTGATTAGATGCTGAACTAGCTTCTTCATCTTCATGGTTGGCCATTAATGCAAGATTGACATATTCTTCAGAATCACTATCCTCAGCAGCCCAGTCCTTCTCCTCAGTTACAAAAGCCTTTTCTTTCTATTTTAAAAGGTCAAAGTATTTCTTCTTATAATCAATACCCTCATATGACTTTGCCTTTTCTTGTTTTGGCTTCCTGCACTCACTTGAGAAATGACCAGCCAATCCACAGTTAAAGCATTTGAATTTAGATCTATCAACCAGATTTTTATTTTGAATGTTGTTTCTAAACTGGGATCCAGGCCTTTGAGCATATGGATTCTTCTTGAATTTTAGCTTTGAAAATTTCCTTGTCAGAAATGCAAGGTGCTCATCAATCTCATCCAAATCATCCTGAGAGCATGTTTCATCTTCTTCACACTTGCTCTTTCCTTTTCTCTTGAATGATTCTTCAACAGCATCACCAGCCATCATGACTGACTCTTCTTCATAGCCATTTTCCTTCTTCTCTTCATTTCCCTTGACTACCAAAGCCACAGTTTTCTCTTTTCTTTGATTCTTCTCAATCTCTTCATCTTGTTGGATTTCCAACTCATATGTCTTGAGAATACCATAAAGTTTCTCCAGTGTAAAATCCTTGAAGTCCTGAGATTGTCTAATGGAAACAGTCATTGGTTTCCATTCTTTTGGAAGAGATCTAAGAAATTTTAGATTTGTATCCTCAGTTGCATAAACCCTACCATATAGCTTCAGTCCATTTAACAACTTTTGAAATCTGCTATAGGTATCATTGATGGCTTCACCACTCTTAAAATGAAATGATTCATATTTTTGAATTAAGAGTTGCATCTTATTTTTCCTAACTTGTTCAGTTCCTTGACACAGAGTTTGAAGAGTGTCCCATACTTCTTTTGATGAAGTACAGTTTATCACATTATCAAACATATCTTTATCTAGACCATTAAACAAAATGTTCATGGTCTTTTTGTCTTTAAGTACTTCTTTTTCATCCTCTTCTGTGAACTCAGAAATGAGTTTTGGAACATGTCTATCAACTGTAGGAGTTCCATCAGGGTTTACACCTGTGAGTAGCTTCATGGGAACATGAGGACCTTTCTCTATGCAGTGAACATAGGAAGGGTCAAGAGAAAGAAGATGCAGATGCATTTTTACCTTCCATGTAAAATATTCATCTTTCTCTAAAACTGGAATCTTCACACCTGAATCTTTCTGGCCCATATTGACTGTTCTTGATCTTTAAACTTTCTGTATGTTGAAAGCCCGCTCTGATACCAATTGTTATTCCTTAGAACAATGTCAATATTTGTAGAAGGGGGGGTTGAATACAAATATTAAAACTTTTTGTGTGTTCTAATATTTGTTCTTGATGTTTGATAGAATAAGAGAATAAGTTCGAACAAATTAATGCTGAAAAATAAAACTGAACAAAGAGATTTAAAATTATTGATGGATTGGTTTTTCCATCAATATGTATTTTTGCTCAATGCTCCTAGGTTAGAAGAAACCTAGCTTCGTTTTTACAAGATTAGAAAACAAATCAACTGTTCTAATAATGTGCTCTCAAGCTTGAACAGTTGATTGTAAAATAATGTCTAACTTGTATGTTTTCTAATAATGATGCTACACTTGTTTATATACCACAAGTGTACTTTTACAATACCTATTCTAGGATTGTTTCTACCTGCCTTCCTTTTACCTTTTTCTATTTTACAAAAAGGTTTGAAAGACAGCTTCTGATTGAGTCTTCACAGTCACTCTAGACTGTCTTCCATAGGTGTGCTTTTGTTCTCTGGATCTTCAACAGATATTCTTTCTGTGTTGTCACACTCAATTGATAATTTGCTGTTAAGCATATCAATTGATCCATTCTTTAATCCATCAACTGATGTACTTCTTCGATTGATCTTTATATCCATCGATTGATAAAAGATGGCTTATCGATTGATAGCTGTTATCAATCGATATATCAGTCGATGGGTCTTCACATCAGTTGATGGTCTTCAATGCTTGGCTTGGCTTCTTCGATTGATCCTTCATCCATCGATGCTTCAATATCAATTGATCATCCTTCACTTGTGCAATTTCCTGTCTTCACATATTTACAATTTAACAGTTTAATTTACACATCAATTGATGATCTATATCAATCGACTCTAACATCAATTGATGAACAAAATATCAATTGATTTACACCTTATTGATTGAAATAGACTAAGTACACCTATGCTACAATCCAAATTATCAGTTGATTCATATAAACACTTCAACAGATAAATGGTTTCCTGATCAATTGATATTTATAACTTTCATATCAATTGATCAGTTACAACAAATAAAATTTCTATGATTCTAAGATTAATGTTATCATCAAATCACATGTAGATTCCTAACAAAATATATACATATACACGACCCCGACTACTACCCTAGACCTTTAACACTCTAGATGCATGCACCCTAATAATAATAAGCAGAAATATATACATATACACGACCCCGACTACTACCCTAGATCTTTAACAGGTAATGGTATTAAGCAAGCACAACTCTAAATTTATGAAATTTACATACTAACATACATATCATTATATACTCTGAATATCTCACAAAACTCTACCATCATCTATACATTATAAGACTTATAACCAAGTCTTTTCCTTCTAACTCAGCTGTGATCCTACCTATTCCACTTCAGCCAGCCTAGCATAATTAATATAAGAGGTGTTCTTCCTCGTAGTTTGCTTAAATCGTACCATGCTTCTCAAAAGTTGTAGCGATTAGAAAATAAAAGAATTAGCTACAAAGGCTCAGCAAGTAACCATGCATAAGGTTATGAACAGTTCTACAGCAAAATAAGTAATTTGGAAATCATTTCTCAAAACCATAACTGGACCTTATTGTCCTTAAAACATCAATCTAGAATTCATTAATAAATCTGGGAATTCTTTATGCAACTTTCTTCGATACTATTCATTGGTAAAGGCACAGGTAAGGAAAGAGTTCAGTTCAAGGTTATTATAAAACTTATGGTTGTAAAGTTAGGGTAAAACAGATAATGTTCTAAAAAGAATTAATTAAGGGTAAGGTATCTAACGGTCTGGGGTGGTAGGGTTTAAGGAAATCTTTAAAGTAAATCAGTTCAAGCTTTGAAGGTAAACATGTGATTTTTAGATGGATAACAGGAAGTATTGCACATAAGTAAGACGGAGTCAAAATCATGGTAAACTTGACAATTCAAAGTTGTATAAACATGGCATCATAAAAGTATTTCATTATTAATCATTTTAATAAAAATTATTCTCTTATTAGAACATCAGTATCGAAATCCTTTTCGTAGAAACTATCCTCTCATTAGGACATCATTTTCATAAAATCAAAAATCATTTTGATTGGAGTTTTCTCACAACGCCCGGACAATATGGGTGATCAGCCACGTAAAGTCCCCATAACGGACCGAAGTCCCTCTGGACCTTTAAGGAGTACTCATAATCAGCACTTATTGACATTGGTCATTAAAGATGCTGGACTAGGACCGCCCTAGCCTCTTACGCTAAAAAAATGTTGGATCGGCGTCACTCGGCCTCTTACGCCTCCAATCTATAGGAATCCGCAGAAACTATTTTGATCAGAATTCCTATAATATCAAAACCTCTCTTTTAAAAGTTACCAAATCATTTGATGAAAAAGACTTCTTGAAATCGGATTTTGTATTTAAATCCATTTTTAAAAGTCAAGAGACAGAGGTAAATTTTTATTCCAAGATAAGTTTATATTCAAATCTCTTTTGCAGTAAAGTAAGCAGGAATCAAGTAAAGAATCAGGATCATGTTATAGACACAAGTTTGTTAGGAATATATTCATTTTGATGATGTACAAAATACTAGAACAGGGTCTAGCTCAGTTTATCTGTAATAAGTCTTTCTAGTCTCTGAAATGTATAATCAGAGTCTAGATGGTCAACATTCATGTTACTTGTACTTAGAAGAATTTATGTAGAAAGTGAAACCAGAGTCTGCATGAAGATCAGAGTCTGAAAGGTGATCAGAGTCTATAGACTATCAGAGTCTATGATCTATCAGAGTCTACATGTGATCAGAGTCTGAAGATCATCAGAGTTTGAAGATTTCAGAGTCTATACAGTTGAGGTTAAATTTGGAAGAAGATCACAGGAATGGAAAGTCTTCGAAGATCAAGATAAATATATTGCAGATATGCTATGGGAAAGAAAGAGAATTCTAGAAGGAAACTGTCAACTAATAATTAGGAATTCTATTCCTATTGTAATTTATCTTTCTGTTATTAGTTGATAGGCAGCTCTCTATATAAACTCTATGTAACCTAATTGTAAAGGTGTGGAAGTCGAAGAATAATTATCTGAGTAAAATTTTGAGAGCATAGAGATAGAGAGAGTTGCTGTGATAAACACAGAGAAGCTGCTAGGGTTTGTGTACACCCTAGGAGAGTTTTGTATTCACAAATCAATAATACAAAACAGTACTTATTCATATTTTTGTGTTTGAGTTTGTTCTTAATTTGATTTTAAATCGGGCAGAAAAGACATACAAGTATTCAACCCCCCTTCTACTTGTACGACTGGGAAAACAATTGGTATCAGAGCCTAACGTTTAAAATCGATCAAAGATGTCTGGAAACAAAGATGGCAATTCTAAGATTCTTATGCTTAAGAGAAACGAGTTCACCCACTGGAAGGTTAAGATGTTGCACCATCTGGAAGCAACAGACCCTGACTATCTTGACAGGATTAATGAAGGACCCTTTGTGCCTTTAAAAATTGTGCCTCAAATCGATGAGGAAGGCAAAATAACTGAAGAACACCTCGTTGAGAAACCAAAGGCTGAATGGACAAAAGAGGACAAAGAAAATGTCCTTAAGGAGGCAAAAGTAAAGAACATTCTCTTTAATAGTTTAGATTCTGTTCTAACTAACTGTGTCATATCATGCAAGACTGCTAAGGAGATGTGGACAAAACTTGAGGTGCACTGTCAAGGGACTAAAGATGTCAAGAAGAATGCTAGGTCTTTGCTTATTCAAGAGTATGAGTACTTTGAAGCAAAATCTGGAGAATCTATCACTGAGATGTATGATAGGTTTACAAAACTCTTGAATGAGATGGCTATGCTTGGTAAGGTTTATGATTCTGAAGATACGAACATCAAGTTTCTGAGAGCACTTCCTGAAGAGTGGGACAATAAGACTACAGCCATAAGAGAAGCTAGAGATTTGGATGAACTAACTCTAGAAGAATTGTATGGCAGACTCAAGACATGATTTGGAGATGCAACAGAGAAAGAATAAGAAGTCTGTAAAGACAAAATCTGTGGCACTCTTGATGGAGTCTGAGAAAGAACAACAGGAACCATCCACAGAAGCAAGAATCAAGGATTCAAGAAAGAAGGGTAAAGCTGCTGTGGAGTCAGAGTCTACTGACACAGACTCTGATTCTGATGAAGAGTTTGATCTAAGTCAAATGATGGCTATGTTTGCTAAAAATTTCAAAAGAATGAAATTCAACAAAAGAACTGGCAAATTTAGCAAAAGGCCATCATTCAAGAAGGAAGATGAAAAAGTTGAGAAGAGCAAGAGTACAATTATCAAACTTGACAAAGCAAAGGTCAAATGTTTCAACTGTGGAATATTGGGGCACTTTGCCAGTGAATGCAAAAAGTCAAAAAGTCAAGGAAAAGGAAAAGCACTTCTATCAACAGGAAAGGACTGGGCAGACTCAAGCTCAGAGGATGAAATTGATTATGAAAATCTAGCACTGATGGCATCCTCCTCAAGAAAATCACAGTCTCCCAAAGAACCATCATCTCCTAAAACTCAGGTATCAATCTTTACTCCTGAATCCTTAATTAATTTGGACTCTGATGGCATAGAGATTGTGAAAAGTGAGGTTAATAAAATAATGACAACATGTAGGTCTCTCACTAGTGAAAGTGAAAGGTTGAGAGAAGAAAATTTAGCCTTAACTAAAAGGAATTGTCATGTAGAATCTGAGTTATTATTAATGGAACAATACAAAAAGGATTCTGAGAAATATAGTCATAACTACACTGAAATTTTGAAAGCCTATGACTATGTTAGGAAAGAACTAGAAGAAGAAAGGCTTAAGTTTAAAGTTTGAACAGACTCTGGAAGAAAAGTTCAAGAAATTCTCAATAATCAAAACGTGTGTCAAACTGCTGGTCTAGGCTATGACAAGAGTCAGGACAAAAGACCTATTGTTGAGAATGATAACAATGAAGAAAATAGCAAAATTAAAGTACATTTGTTCCTGTTAAGTTTGTGATCCCTAAAGAAAAAACTGAAGCCACAAACTCATCTGTCAATAGTCCCCCTGTTGTTGACAAAAAGACAGATGAAACAGGGGCAAATAACTCTAAGAAAATTATAAACATAGGGTACTTGTCTAAGTCTAAGTTGAAAGAAAGGCTAGAGAACTTATCAGAGTCCACCAAAACTAGGAGAAATAGGAATGGTAAGGAAGGCATCAATAAGGCTAATAATTATCAAAAAGATCCTAATGCTCCTAGAAAGAAGTGTTATAGATGTGGCAACCAAAACCATTTAGCTATAGATTGTAAAACAAAAATTGAGAAGAAATCAGAGTCTAGTCCTTCTCAGACTCTGAAAAGTCACTACATACCACAGAAACCTTGTTATCACTGTGGTAGCATATTTCATTCTATATATATGTGTAGGGACTATCATGATTTGTATTACAATTTTTATGAGCTAAAATCTTCTATTGATAAGAGTTGGTATGACACTGTTAAGACTCCACCACAGTCTAGAGCAACAAAAGAGACAGGTAAGCCAAAGGTGAAAATTATTAAGCCTGTTTCTCCTAAAATTAGTAGAAAAGGATCCAAAACTGTTTGGGTCCTCAAAACATCTAACTAGTTGCTTTATGTATGCAGGGAGCTAGGGTAAAGAAAGTAACCCTAATCCTGGACAGTGGATGCTCAGGACATATGATTGGAAAAAAATCCCTACTTACAGACTTTGAGGAAATGGCTGGCCCAGAAGTATCCTTTGGAGATGGCAACAAAGGACAAACACTTGGATATGGCAAGATTGTACTTGGGAATGTCATCATTGAACAAGTAGCTCTAGTTGATGGCTTAAGGCACAATTTAATAAGCATAAGTCAACTTGGAGACAAAGGTTACCATACTGGCTTTGACAACAAAGAGTGTCTTGTAACTCACAAAGAAACAGGCATTGTGGTTTTCAAAGGACACAAACATGGTAACATTTATGAAGCCAGCTTGGAGGATTGCATAAATAGTGAAGTCACATGTCTATACAGCAAGGCCTCAACTGAAGAAAGCTGGAAATGGCACAAGAAACTGTCACATATCAACTTCAAAACACTCAACAAGTTGGTTAAACAGAATCTTGTAAGAGGATTACCACAGGTTGATTTTGTACAAGATGGACTTTGTGAAGCATGTCAACTTGGAAAACAAAGGAAATCATCCTTCAAGAGCAAGACAATAAATACCATTTCTGAACCCTTTTATTTACTACATCTTGATTTATTTGGTCCAGTAAATGTTATGTCAATTAACAAAAATAAATATACTCTTGTTATTGTAGATGATTTTACAAGATTCACATGGGTTTTCTTTCTACATTCAAAGGATGAAGCTTCTCAACACATAATAGATCATATCACTTTTCTGGAAAGAAAATCAAAGAAAATAGTAAGAATTCTGAGGAGTGACAATGGTACTGAATTCAAGAATTCAATCATGGAGAACCACTGTGCATCAAAGGGAATTACTCAACAATTTTCTGCACCAGGAACTCCTCAACAAAATGGAATTGTGGAAAGAAAGAATAGGACACTCATAGAAGCTGCCAGAACAATGTTGGCAGAGTCTAAGCTGCCAGTATATTTTTGGGCTGAGGCAGTCAATACAGCATGTTTCACTCAAAACTGCACTCTAATAAACATGCATGGAAAAACTCCTTATGAAATGATAAAGGACAAGAAGCCAAGTGTGAAACACTTTCACATATTTGGATGCAAGTGTTATGTACTGAAAGTACATCCTGAAAATCTAAGCAAATTCGAAGCCAAGGCAGATGAATCAATCTTTCTTGGATATGCATCGAACACAAAAGCATTCAGAGTGTTTAATCTCAGAACCAAAATTGTTATGGAATCTATTCATGTTGCATTTGATGATAAAAAGTTTACAGAATTACAGGATGAGTCAGAGTCTACAACACTGGAATTTGAAAATCTAAAAAGTTCTGAGATAAATGAAGAAGAAGAGGATGAAGACCCTAGAATAAATCCTGAACTAACACATGAACCTACACATTCTGAGGAGGAGCCAAAAAATTCAACTCCAAATAATTCAGAGTCTAACAGGTCAGGGTCTACCCAGACAGAGTCTATCCAGACAGAGTCTAGACAGACAGAGTCTAACTCATCAGGGTCTGGATCAAGCAACTCTAAACTCTTGTCAGAGTCAAGCAATTTAGGGGGAGCCTCTTCATTTGAATTTCACTCAAATACAGACGATGCAAATGACTTAGAGGGAGTTTCAAGTTCAAGAACCAATCTTCCACCTGCTAGAAAATGGACAAGGAATCACACTCCTGACTTGATAATTGGTGATCCTGAGAGTGGTGTACAAACAAGAACAACCACAAAAAATGAATGTCTTTATAGTTGTTTTCTCTCAAAGAATGAACCCAAGAAAATTGAGGAAGCCTTGCAAGACCCTGATTGGATTATTGCAATGCAAGAAGAATTGAATGAATTTGAGAGAAATAAAGTTTGGAAACTTGTACCAAGACCTAGAAATAGATCAGTGGTTGGTGCAAAATGGGTGTATAGAAATAAACTTGATGAGAATGGAACTGTAGTAAGAAATAAAGCAAGGCTAGTTGCAAAAGGATACTCACAGGAGGAAGGAATTGACTATGATGAAACTTTTGCACCAGTAGCAAGATTGGAAGCTATTAGAATGTTTCTAGCCTTTGCAGCTCATTCAAAATTCAAGGTGTATCAGATGGATGTGAAAAGTGCTTTCTTAAATGGAGAATTGGAAGAAGAAGTCTATGTGGAGCAACCACCAAGATTTGTTGATCCAAAGTTTCCTGATCATGTTTACAGGTTAGACAAGGCACTATATGGATTGAAGCAAGCACCTAGAGCATGGTATGAAACTCTTTCAAAATTCCTTCTTGAAAATGGATTCACAAGAGGTACCATTGACAAAACTCTCTTTATTAGAAAATATAAAGGTGATATTTTGCTTGTCCAAATTTATGTTGATGATATTATATTTGGATCTACTAATGATAATCTCTGTGAAAAGTTTAGTCAACTAATGCAGTCAAATTATGAAATGAGCATGATGGGAGAATTAAACTTCTTTTTGGGGCTTCAAGTCAAACAGAATGATGATGGAATTTTCATCAATCAAACAAAGTATGTAAAAGAACTGTTGAAGAAGTTTGATATGCAAGATTCTGCATCTGCTAAAACTCCCATATCAACAGCTACTAAGCTAGACTCTGACCCAAAGGGTAAGAAAGTTGACAACACTAGTTACAGAGGTATGATTGGCTCATTGTTATATGTAACTGCTAGTAGACCAGATATAATGTTTGCAACTTGTCTGTGTGCTAGATTTCAAGCTGACCCTAGAGAATCACACTTAATAGCTGTGAAAAGAATTTTTAGATATCTCAAGGGGGCACAAACTCTTGGACTTTGGTATCCTAGAGAGTCAGATTTTTTACTAATTGGCTATTCAGATTCTGACTATGCAGGATGCAAAGTAGATAGGAAAAGCACAACAGGACAATGCCAGTTTCTTGGCAACAGATTAATTTCTTGGTTTAGCAAGAAACAACAGACTGTATCAACCTCAACAGCTGAGGCTGAATACATTGCAGCTGGAAGTTGCTGTGCTCAAATCCTGTGGATGAGAAATCAATTACTTGATTATGGACTAACATTCTCAAATATTCCTATGTATTGTGATAATACTAGTGCTATTAAAATTGCAGAGAATCCAGTCCAACACTCCAGAACAAAGCACATTGATGTCAGGTATCACTTTATTAGAGAACATATTGAAAATGGTACTGTGACACTTCACTATGTTCCAACTGACAGACAGATTGCAGACATTTTAACAAAACCACTTGATGAGTCTACCTTTCTCAGACTGGTAGGTGAATTAGGCATGTTAAATATATAAGTGATCAAAAATTACAAGAAGCAAGGTATGTACTTTAATTATAGTCCCTGTCTTAACACACTGTGATTAATTGTTAGTGCAACATTTTGTTTGGTATTTTTCCTTGACAGAGTCTAGACTCTGACGAGTCTGTAGACTCTGAAAGTTAGTAGACTCTGAGAAAATTATCGCCTAGACTCTGAAACGGTTAAAATTCGCGCCTGCAGACTCTGATTGCATTTAAAATGTTCAAATGACTTGAAATAGGCGGTAACAGTTATTTTTTTGACCGGATACAGGCTGTAGACTCGTGTGTATTGTATGCAACTTGAACAAAATAGAATTTTTCATACAATTTACTCACTTGTTTATTGCAATTGATTTCTAAGGCAAAAATATTCACAGAGCTTTTTACGAACCCTAGCTAAATTCTTCAAGCTTCTCCATCACTTTCAACTCAACAACTTTAATGGCTGCCGTTTCTACTGTCATGAGAGGACCCAAGGTGATTGCGTTCACATTTGGGGATTTCGAGTTCATGACCACAAATCATGTTGCTGCTCTTGGAGATAGGAAAGGGGTAGACGCTGACTACTACCCTGTTATGGATTTCTTGGAACAATCCGAGCTACACTACATTCTCAAGGCATCACCAGTCATTCACATGGATGCTGTATCACAAGCATGGAGCACTGCAAAGGTAGTTGATCCTTCTCAGGATCAACCAGGTAAAATAATGTTTACCTTTGGCTCGACTACATTTGATGTCACTGCAGATGTGCTTAATTCTGTGTTTAAACTGCCTGTTAAGTCTACTTTTGATGAAATTGTATCTGATGATGACATTAAAAGCATGTTTAAGGCAATAGGTTATTCTGCTAGCTTAGATAACATGAGCAAGATAATTAGGCCTTACTTAAGGAAAGAATGGTCATTTTTTTTCGATCAAATTGCTAAGTGTTTTACTGGTAAGTGTAGTGGATTTGATGCTATTACTGCTATTACTTATCAAATTGGTTATAGTCTCCTATTTGATAGAATAATCAACATTGGTAATATGTTGCTCACTCAAATGGGAGCAAAATTAAATAATGTGCATGAGGGGAGAAAGAAAGTCTACTATCATAGATTTCTTATGATTCTCCTCAATCACTTCATTCCTGACATGTCAACCAAGTTGGCAGATGATTGTTGTGTGCAGGCATACAAACAGCAAAGGAGGATATTCTCTGACATTAAGAGAATTGATGACAAAAAGAAGAGTCTACCTGCAATTACATATCCACAGGTAATGCAGGTAAAACTCTCATCCTACAAACCTTCTATCTACAATGCTTCATTTTTTTGGTGGTGAAATGGTGCAGGAACAAGTAATGGAGAGTCCCCCTGCACCTACCCAAGTCACCCAATCCCCTTCAATTATACAATCTTCCAAACCAAAATCCAAAAAGAAACCAACCTCTGGTGTCTCTCAACAGGCACCAGTTGTAAAGAGAAGAAAATTGATTCAATCTAGGCTTATAGATGAGCACAGTGATGAGGAGCTCAATCCACTAGAGAAGCAAGTTGTTGAAGGACTTTCTTTGCTAAAGGAAGGTCATGATACACTTGATTCTAACCTTCAAGCCAAGTCTGTAGACTCTCAAAAGGCTACAGACTCTGAAAAACCTAGGGAAGCACCTCAGGATTCTCACATTGAGTCTCCCGAGAAATCTTTTGCTAAGAAGTACAGAAGGTTAAGGAAGGCTTATTCTGCACACACACACAAGCCTGTTATTATTATTAACCCTGTTTTGCAGGAAACAGATGCTCCCAAGGCTTCTGCAGAGCCAGACTCTGAAATCAAGAAAACACCTGAACCAGAGTCTAATGTTGAGTCAGAGTCTAGACTGCCTTTAGACTCTGATCATGACACATTTTGGGAAGGAATGCCATTGGATGCAGCCTCATGCCTAATTGATGAGATCATTACTCCAAGTGATGAGGCACTGCTATTCTTATATCCTTTGGTGGAATCAGTTGAAGATCCAGAGCAATATCAGACTAAATCTCAAGTCTTGGATTTTCTTTCAACCTATGAAGCCCTAAGGAAGATAATGGAACAGGAGCTACAAATGTCTGCACAGGATGTGGTCAAAAATCTCTACAGCTACCTATTCAACTCTTCATTCCAAGTACAAGCAGCTGGGCTCATAGAAGGCAGAACTAATGAAGTTCTCAAAGCACTAGGTGTGCCAGACTCTGAACAGCAAATTACAAAGAAGCCTAAAAAGCTTAAGGTCCACAAAAGGAGAGCATCAGAGTCTGTTGCTGAGTTGGAAACTGAGATTGAGCAACCAGTTTTTAACTATGAAGCAATTTGGGATAATGGAGTTACCTACAGGACAGCCATTCAATGGATCTCTCAAATTCAACCTCTGTCAAGACAGGTGGCTGACTATCTTGTCCATAATATAGGTACAATTGCCAACAAATACATCTATCCAACCTACCAAAGTAGACTGGATCAATTCAAGGGCACTTATTTTCAAAGAGTAAGAAGGGAACTACAGGACCTCTTCAATCTCATAGATGCCCAGGCAATCAATGCAATCCATCTCAGGGCCTTTCATCACAAGTTGGATGCATTTATTCTTGAAGAATAACAGGAAGTAGCAGGTAGTGCAAGGCAGTTGGAGGATGGGACTAGTGCACCAGTGGTGACTAGTGATAAAGATGCTCAGTCTGCCTCACCCACACAAGAACCACCTAGTCAGAGGTTGGGTGATAGTGGGGCAGGGGAGTATGCTGTTGGGCCCTCCTTGACAACTCATCAAAGAGCTGATGAGAACCCCAGTGATATGGGAGGACAGACTCTGATGGATGCTCATGAAATGATTTCCCAATCTATTCTATCAGAGTCTATCCACCTTGAGGGGGAGTCTCATGCACCAACAGTCAAAGATGGTAACACTCAGACTCTAGCTTCTAATGAAGTCATGATGAAGCAGTCAAAGTCTAGAGTAGATCCTGAGACTAGAGCCAACAGACTCTGAAAAGAGAGAAGATGCTAGTAAGGGTTCAGAATCTGTTGATGCTCACCCCTTGGTGGAAACCCCTAGCCTTCAGACATTTGAAGGGGTTCCCCTCTATCAAGGTGGTTCAGGTATTGAAGCACCATTTTTCTCTCTCAACCCCTCTTCTGTAGGTTTACTGAGTGCACCCTCCAAATTGAGTGACAAAATTTATGAGAGGCTGGCACTGGACCAGGCAAAAGGAGAGGTAGATAAGGCTGTAGAGAGCCTGAGTGAGATTGAGAAAGTGGGTGCCCAACCCCACTGTGAGCATGAGAGATTAGGGTATCATGAACCTAGCTTTACTTATTGGGATCAAGATTTTCCAAAGAGTTGGTCCAATGAGTTGGAGCAGGGGATGGATGACAATTCATTATGTCTGATTGTGCAGATTGGCAAACAGGAGGAGGCTCTTGCTGCTCAGAAATCATTTACACAGAGACCCCAACTTCACCTGGTGGATTCTCTAGCAAGGAGAGCAGATAGAGTCATGGAGGCTTTGGTGGATAACCCTGTCATTTTCACTGAGGCTGCAACATTGAAGTCAGAAGAACCTCTTTTAATAATGCCTATAAGGGCTAGACTTCCAGAGTCTACAGTCTCTGATCACTCTCAGGAGGAGTCAGGGTCTATAGTCCCGTTTGCAGTTTCGGAGTCTACACCACCACCAGAGTCTACACCTCCATTCACAAAGCTAGAGCCTGTTGCTGAGGAATGCACTTCTGCAGATGATGATCTTGTTACTCCTTCTTTTATCTATTTTGATCAGGTGTTTCCTCAGTCTTGGGAGTCTGCACAGCAAAGAGGCATCAATGATAAAATTCTTTTGAGTGTATTTTGGATATTCATCTTTCTGAGAGACTTAAGACTTTTCAGAAAAAATCTTTTCAACAGGAACATGGTTACTATCCTGGTGAAGAAGATCAAGTCTTAGATGGAGCTGTTAAAGCTAAGCTGCCTGATGTTGCTGCTCAATTATCCAGTGTGGTCCAGGACATTTCTCATATTAAAACAAAGCTCACTGGTGTTGATAATACAACTTCTCTGCTCAACACAAGATTTGACAGAATTCACTCTCTTCAATTATCCAAAGAGGTCGCTTTTAAAGATGCTCTAGCTGCTATCACTACCACTCAAACCTCTCTTCAAACTACAGTTTCTGATTTGACCACTAAGGTTGATTCAGTTATTACAGCCCAGGCAAATATCTCCACTGTTCTTGAGCAGATTCTTTTGGCTGTCACCAGTAATGATGATGTCAAAAAGGGGGAGCAGGTGAAGCAAGGTGAGTCCTCCAGGAGACATAAGGATGAGGGATGCAAGAATAAATCAAGGGGAGTTAAAAGGAGGAGAGATGGTGATGATGGAGATAGTTCTCATGGTTCTAAGGGTCCTGATGGTGTGCAACAAAAGCAATCTGGAGTAGCAAGAACTCAAACATATCAGTCAGGGACTAGACATGGGAAATCAGAGTCTAAGTCAGACTCTGATAAGCAAAGAAAGAAGTCAGACTCTGATCAAACTCAAGAACCTTCATACTGGAAGTGCAGTCAATCAAATCTGCAACTTAGAGCTAAAAAGAAGATAGGTCTTGGAGGATTTGAAGAATCTGACATTGACAGAACATCTACTCTAACCAGGGATCCTCAATCCTTGACAGATAGGCAGTTTGAGAAGATCACTCAGAAGCACTTAAATAAAGTGGTGTCTGCTCAAATTGTTTATAATGTTTTTGAAACGAAGATACAATGAGGTCAGGGAGGTACAGAAAAGGTGAAGAATGAGATGCTGGTTTACTTCTTAGAAGGTGGAAGTGTAAGATGGATTAGTCAGTCAAATTTTATCTTTTTCAAACAAGCTGAGGAACTACAGTATATTAGATTCCTACTGCAAATTGCTTATAAAGTAAACAAAAGCAAAGAGGCTATCACTCACAAATGGTTCAAGGAAATTGACAGGAAGTTGACTTTGCACAGACAGACAAATCGACAAATGGACAAATTTTCTTTAAAATATGTTGATACTGAGGGAAATGATCAAGTCATGCCATTGGAAGAAAAACAGATTAAATTTCAAGAAGGTGTGGGTCATTACTTTGGGTTTCAGCCTATGAGTGGGAAAGTTAGTGTTCTGATGTTGAAGGACTTAAAAGATCAAGAAAGCAGTGCAAATGATCTGAGAGCAGCTTACTGTCAAATCAAATGTTCAAATGAAGAAATGAAGAAATTAAAGAAGTTTGTTGGTGAAGCTCTTGCAATTGTGGAAGAAAATATGCTATACTCATTTTTTAAGAACAATCCAGCCTTTGAGAAGATTAAATGAAAAGTAATTTTTTTTTATTCTTTTATACTGTTCTAGATTATTAGTTTTATTCTTTAGTTTTGACATCATCAAACCTTGATTTATGCTTACATTTTATAAAGCATAAATAGGGGGAGATTGTTAGGAATATATTCATTTTGATGATGTACAAAATACTAGAACAGGGTCTAGCTCAGTTTATCTGTAATAAGTCTTTCTAGTCTCTGAAATGTATAATCAGAGTCTAGATGGTCAACATTCATGTTACTTGTACTTAGAAGAATTTCTGTAGAAAGTGAAACCAGAGTCTGCATGAAGATCAGAGTCTGGAAGGTGATCAGTGTCTATAGACTATCAGAGTCTATGATCTATCAGAGTCTACATGTGATCAGAGTCTGAAGATCATCAGAGTCTGAAGATTTCAGAGTCTATACAGTTGAGGTTAAATTTGGAAGAAGATCACAGGAATGGAAAGTCTTTGAAGATCAAGATAAATATATTGCAGATATGCTATGGGAAAGAAAGAGAATTCTAGAAGGAAACTGTCAACTAATAATTAGGAATTCTATTCCTATTGTAATTTATCTTTCTGTTATTAGTTGATAGGCAGCTCTCTATATAAACTCTATGTAACCTAATTGTAAAGGTGTGGAAGTCGAAGAATAATTATCTGAGTAAAATTTTGAGAGCATAGAGATAGAGAGAGTTGCTGTGATAAACACAGAGAAGCTGCTAGGGTTTGTGTACACCCTAGGAGAGTTTTGTATTCACAAATCAATAATACAAAACAGTACTTATTCATATTTTTGTGTTTGAGTTTGTTCTTAATTTGATTTTAAATCGGACAGAAAAGACATACAAGTATTCAACCCCCCCCCCCTTCTACTTGTACGACTGGGAAAACAAAGTTTTAAAACAATTATAAGGGATAGCAAGAGGATCTAAAACAAGTTAAGAGCATTTGATTTAAAACAGTAACTAGGGAGCAGCAATGGGGTACTAATCATGGTTAAGGTTAACAGTTCAGGGTTAACAACTTAAGAATTTTAAAACAAGTTCATAAGGTGACAGTTCAGGGATTGAAAAGTATAAGATACATTCAAGGTTTATATGGGATTGCAGTTTAAGTTAATAGTTAAAACAAGGAATGCTGTAAGTGTAAAACAGTTGTAACATTGTAAAACAGTTCATAGCATTAAAGAGAATATAGGCAAGAGTTACTTGCCTCAAAATATAGTTGCGGCTGCTGAACAAGTGGATCTACTATCAACGTCCCTGGCTTTCTACTTTCGTCTTTCCTTTATCTCTCACTTCTATTTCCTTTGTATCTACATAGTAATAGTACTATTTCAGTATCTCAATCACACTCGGCGTTATCTTTAACGTCTAATTCAATCTACCCTTTCGATACTATAATCCCCTTAATGTATATTAAGTATATATATACATTACAAAACAAGTATACACCGATAGCGCATAGACAAATACTTTAATTATATATATTGGCAACCATATACCACTGCTCAAGTATACATTGTCAAGCATATAGCACATAGGTAAATCTATCAATCATATATCACTCTTACTATTCTCGACTAGTAGCACTGCCTATACAGGAATAATGTGCCAACCAATATAGAAAATTTTTTAAAGAGTCGTTTGTTTTTAGAAAATTTTGGCAGCACCTCCACTGTATATAGAGTTTCCTTTCGGAATATAACCGACACAATCAGATACCAATTCTATTACCTAGCTTTACACTACCAATATATCTCAATTAAATCACTTAAGCAGGCAACGTCACATAAAAACACCAGTTAATATCTTTATTACTATACATTTGAATAATTAAATAAAAATTTTGAGTACTAGTACTTGTAATCCTTAGAACATTACATTAACTCAAGTAACAAATCATTTTACTCTACTCCAAATCGCGACTCAAGTAATTACATATAACTAATTTGAAAATTAGCATTTATATACATCATGTATTCGAAAATTAACAGAAAATGTAATCAATCAACACTTCAGTTATTATTAGTCATTCTAAGCAACTTGTAACCATAATTACTGTATAACTACACCTTCACATGCCTCGAACACAATCATATATACATGAACTGCCGGAAAATGATTATTAATTCGGAAAATTTGAAAAAAAACTAACATGCAATCATAGCAGCCCTTAGATTAATACACATACTCGTCATCACAACTGAAAACAACAAGAATCAGGGTTAAACAAAACTAATCAAGTCGCCGGCTCGCCGGAGCTCATAGACGGCGACGGCAGTTAGCAACAGAGGCCCGATTTGTAGGTCCTTCATGCTTAAACTGCTTACAAACATTAATTCTTGCTAGGTACAAGTGCTACCAACACAATCAACAGCAGAAGGAGGCTTGCATGAAACACTACATATCACATATACACACGGCACTACACACACACATATATAAATGAAGATTACAACCCATCGTGATGGGTTACTAGCATAGAATTAACCAAATACAAGCGAATTTCATACAAATCAATTGTAAACAAAGAAATCGCCAAGAAGGGAGAGAGAGAACAGGACCTGAGGAATGATGGTGCAGAGCAAGGGAAGAAAGAGATGCTGCTGGGTTTTTATAATTGGCAGGGGTAAAATAGTAATTTTACAATTCTGATTTTTGAATAATTAAAAATAATTGAATTACGAATTTTAATAGAAAATAGATGTAAAAATGAGTTTTATATTTTTAAAATAAAGAATATGATTTTATAAGTTCGCATAAATTTTTAAAATATTTTTCTGATAGACAGATAATTAATTAAAAATCTTTGAAGATAATTCACTATAAATAGAAATAAGAGTAGGAAAATCTTTAAAAATACTTTGGGGATCTAATAAAATAAAATTTTATTTTTAAAGAGTCTCTGAATATACAAAGAATATTTTGGAAAAGATTTCATGATTTGTGGACATTCCAATAATTAAATATGGAATTTAGAAGATAAAAATTTTAAGATAAACAGGACTGGAAAAATTATTTAAAAATACTGGTACTGAAATAAAATACACCAATATTTTTAGAAAGTCTCTAAAATCACATAGAAGCTACAAATAAAAGTTCATAATTATTGGACATACCAATAATTTTATAAAAATCAAACAGCGCATCAAATATACATTTAAAAGCCATAAAACACTATAAAAGTCACATTCTCACACTTTAGTCAAACAAGCAGTCAAATAAGCATATAATAGGATCATTAAACACACCATACACATCGGAGTTCAAAATCATATATTTCATATTATTTTAATATATAATTGACACAGTCGTTACAATTAAAGTTAAAAGGTGAAAGATATTTATTTAATATGACACAAATGAAACAGACAATACATTTATGTGTCAACTAATTAAATAAATATTTATCACCTTGCTCAAGTGATTTTCAGATAGAAGACAGGAAGATTCAAGTCAAATCTATAACGGTTGTGCAGTGAAGAAACTTAAATTAATTCTTCTATCAAAAGTTAATTAATTATTTAATATATCTACTTAAATTAATTCACCTTGAATTAATTTAATTTATAAATTATTTAATTAAAAATTAGTGGAATTAATTAAGTTAAAATAATATTTAAATTAACATTTAAAGAAAGTCTTGTTGTAATATTATAGAAAGTTCTACCAAATTAAATCGGTAAGACTTTTTAAAAGTCTTACCGAATAAAATCGGTAAGACCTTGTAAGAAAGTCTTACCGAATTAAATCGGTAAGACATTTTAAAAGTCTTACCGAATTAATACAGTAAGACCTTTTCAAAAGTCTTACCGAGTTTAAATTTGTCTCGGCGAGACTTTTCAAAAGTCTTACCGAGTTTCTGAAAAGTCTTACCGAGTTTAAAAGTCTTGTCCAGCTTATTTAAAAAGTCTTATAGGCTAATTTATAAAGTCTTTTAATTTTTTAAATAATTTTTATTCAAAAGTCTTGCTAGGTTTTTTCTCTATAAATATAAGAAGATTGTCTTCATTATTAAGGGATTGAAAAACATTCAAATTTCAGAAATTTGTATGTATTGTAATATTCACAGATTTCTGTGCAAGTTTGGAATATAATTGTTAAACTCGAACACGTCATGTCGAATTCGTTCTAGATCACTTTATCAATTATATACACTTTTCATCAGATTAATTTTGTAATACTTTTCAAGTTAAAATTATATATTCTACTTGAACCGTATTTCATTAAAACTAATATTTCGTGATTAATTAAAATAATATTTTTTAAATACAAAATTCTGAGACAATTTTAGATATTGTATTCAACCCCTCCCCTCTACAATATCAGGGACCAACATTGGAAGATGCTAAATTACCAACATACTTCTAGGCTGAGGCCATTAATGCAGGTGCTATATTCAAAACATCTTCATAGTGAATCAAGCTCAAGTAAAGACTCCATATCAATTGATCAAGAAAGACAAAAAACCAAAAGTGGGATTTCTTCATTTCTTTGTCTGAAAATGTTATGTTCTAAGGAATCAAGGTGAAAACCTAGGAAAATTTGAGGTCAAGGCTAATGAAGCTATATTTTTTGGGTATGCACTATCAAGCATAGCCTATAGAGTCTATAATCTTAAACTACACATTGTTATAGAATCTATACATGTAGTATTTGATGATAAAAAGATTCAAGCCTTGTTTGATGAAGGAAATCATGACACGCTGCATTTTGAGAATGAATCAAATGGTGTAGATGATGATGAACAAGTAGAAATCATAAATTCACAAGTACTCAGAAACCCAATATCAGTTGATGTCACAACATCAGTGGATAATTTATCAGTTGACAGACATCCATCGACTGATAATGCATCAACTGATAATTCTTCAATGGATAATCAACACTCTACATCTAAGGTATCCAATTCAGGGGGAGGGTTTCAAGATCAATCCTCAAATTCAAATCAGTTTGAGTACAATACCAATGATCAAGAAGCCTCATCATCAAAGCAAAATTTGCCTCCACAAAGAAAATGGACAAAAAGCCACCCATTTGAATTAATCATTAGAAATGTAGAAGATGGTGTCAAGAAAAGAAGTGTTACTCAAAATGAGTGTCTATATAGCAGTTTCCTATCTCAAGAAGAACCTAAAAGAGTTGAAAATGCTCTCAAGGATCCTGATTGGGTTTTATCTATGCAAGAGGAACTCAATCAATTTGAAAGGAATAAAGTCTGAAAGTTAGTGCCCAAACCAAAAGATAGATCAGTAATTGGTATAAAATGAGTATTCAGGAACAAGATGGATGAAACTGGTACTGTGACTAGAAACAAGGCAAGGCTTGTGGCAAAGGGCTACTCACAAGAAGAAGGAATTGATTTTGATGAGACTTTTACACCCGTTGCAAGGCTGGAATTAATCAGAATCTTTCTAGCTTATGATGCACATGCTAATTTCAAGGTCTACCAGATGGATGTGAAGAGTGCATTTCTGAATGGAGTATTAGAAGAGGAAGTCTATGTGAAACAACCTCCTGATTTTTAAGATCAAATTTCCCTGACTTTGTCTATTATCTGCTCAAAGCACTCTATGGCTTGAAACAAGTACCAAGTGCCTAGTATGATACCTTATCTCAGTTTCTCATTCAGAATCACTTCACAAGAGGTATTGTTGATAAAACTCTATTTTGTAGAAATTTTAATGGCTCAATTATATTTGTCCAAATCTATGTGGATGACATTATATTTGGCTCAACTAATGAGAGACTTTGCAAAAAGTTTGCCAAATTAATGCAGAGTAAGTATGAAATGATTATGATGGGAGAACTTACTTACTTTCTTGGTTTGCAAGTCAAACAAGTTAAGCATGGTATTTTTATAAATCAAACTAAGTACATTCATGACTTGTTGAAGAAATTTGACTTAAGTGAATGTTCTCCTGCAAAAACTTCCATGGCCACTGTCACTAAACTTGAATTGAATACTAAGAAAGCTAAAGTGGACATTTTAAGTTATAGGGGTATGGTAGGCTCACTTCTGTATTTAACTGCTAGTAGGCCAGACATAATGTTCTCTACATATTTGTGTGCTAGGTTTCAGGCTGATCCTAGAGAATCTCATTTAGTGGTTATTAAGAGGATTTTTAGATATCTCAATGGTACATCAAATATAGGTATTTGGTATCCTAGAGACTCTGGCTTTAATCTACTAGGCTACTCAGATGCAGATTATACAGGTTACAAAACAGACAGGAAAAGTACTACAGGCACCTTTCAATTTCTAGGAAACAAACTTGTGTCATGGTTTAGCAAAAAGCAACACTCAGTATCAACTTCAACTACAGAAGCTGAGTACATTACTGCTGGAAGTTGTTGTGCACAAATATTATGGATGAAGAATCAACTATTTGACTATGGGTTCAACATGAACAAGATTCTTATTTTCTGTGATAACACAAGTATCATTCCAATAACAGAAAATCATGTGCAACATTCCAGAACCGAACACATTGACATAAGGTATCATTTCATTAGGGAACATGTAATGAATGGTACAGTTGAATTACATTTTGTTCCTAGTGAATAACAACTTACAGACATTTTTACAAAACCATGGGTTCAACATGAACAAGATTCTTATTTTCTGTGATAACACAAGTGTCATTCCAATAACAGAAAATCATGTGCAACATTCCAGAACCGAACACATTGACATAAGGTATCATTTCATTAGGGAACATGTAATGAATGGTACAGTTGAATTACATTTTGTTCCTAGTGAATAACAACTTACAGACATTTTTATAAAATCTCTAGATGAATCTACTTTTAACTGATTAGTCTGTGAGTTAGGTATGCTTAATTTTGCTTAATCCTAAATGTTTGCTAAGTCACTTATTTTTCTCAATGTAGCCATTGTTCACATTTATCTATTGAAACAAAGTGATCAATTGATAACTGTGGATATACTACATCCATCGATGGATATATTTGATCAAATGATAAAATATTTACCTATCGATGGATATTTATCTATCGACGGATAATTACTCTGGTAATTGTTTATCGATTGATAAATTAATTATTCTGAATCAATGGATGTAATTACCCATCGATGTTATAATAGAATTTCTACAGTTTTTACACATCCGTTGATCAAATTATAGATGTTGACTCATTTATCTGTCAACAGATACATATACTTAGTTGTATGTATCAAACGATTTCCATTTAGAATAATTTGCTTTAATTCTTTTTAACTTTCAACGGTAATATTCTTAATTAAACTGACCACTCAAGTCATTTTAATCTCAAAAATATAAATAACAATTTCATTTCTCATTTCAATCTTACTTTCTATTTTATTCTCAATTCTCTGAACTCTGTATCTCTTTTTGCTCTCTAAGAACCCTAAAGCAGTTTCTCTAACTTTTCTTCAAGTTCATCTTCTAATCTCTATAAGAACAGCAATGGCACCTCAAAAGATGATTATTTCCTCAACCGGGTTCATTTATGAACAGAACAATTTTGTTGCATGCCTAACAATGGATGATGCTCATGTATACTTTCATCCATTGATGAGGTTTCTGGGAGACTGTAAGGTGTACAAGGATTTTAGTGAAGCACTAACTATTGCATGCTCATTTGTTGAAGAGATCTGGAACACTACATAAGTCTCGCAAGATGGGAAGGTAATTTCTTATATTTACAAAGGTAAATCCTACTTCATTACAAGTACTACTATTTTTGAATGCTTAGAATTGCCTGAGAATAATTGTGATAAGTCACCCACTGATACTGATATTAGGGATATGTTAGCAACTGTTAATTATGTTAATGCTGAAAATGGATTAGGTGAGGTTGTCAGGAAAAATCTTAGAAAAGAATGGAGTTATTCTTTGATGCTGTTATTAAAGTATTTTCTAGAAAGATGAGTAATTTTGATGCAATTACCACAAGTATGCAAGAAATTGCTTATTCTATCCTATTTGATAAGTACTTTAATTTTAGCACATAGCTCCTAAATGAATTAACTGCTAAATTAAGAAATAAAGCATCTAGAAAGAACAACATTTACATTGCTAGATTTTTTATGTTGTTGATTAATGCTGTTATTGGAGAATATGAGATTACTGCAGAGATGGAAACACTGGAGGCCTGGACTCAAAATGAAAGGGTCTTCAAGGATTTGGTGAGAATCAACTTGCATACTAGGTTGTGCCTCATCTATCCTCCATTTGTGAAGGTTTATCTCAAAATTCATAACATTCCTTTTTCTGATGTGGAAATGTCACTTTCTTTGCCTTCTGCAACAATGGAGGGAGTTGGAAATACCCACATCTCTCATACCCAAGTTGCAAAACCCTCCAAATCCAAATCTAAGACAACCACCTCAATAGTTTCTCAACAAACTACTGTTGTAAAATCCAAGAAAAGAAAAATCATTGAGGGGAGTGTGAAGGTGGTTAGTGAGGGTGAGGGAACTGGCCAACATCAAGAAAGCCAGAAGATTAAGGTGGGAGAGTGTGAGATTGTCTAGCCAACCACCAGCCCAATCTCTCAAAAAATTGATGTTGTAATAAAGGATTTAAACACATCCCTAGTTGCACCTTCTCAATAAGGTGTAGCTATTGAAAAGAGGTCTCAACTAGAACCATCTGATGGGGATAAGGGACACAAAATAGTTCAACCCTACAAAAGAAAGAAGAAGAGCAATAATAATGCACAAGGGTCACACACATTTGCAAAGCCAAATAAAAATTTGGTGGAGTATTCAGTTTCTTCTCTTGATGTGTCTCAAGTAAACTATGAGACACATCCCCATTCATTATTTATTCATTCTCCTCAATCTCCTTCAAAATCTATTTTTTCAAAAACTTTGATGATTGATAACTTCAATATTTCAAATTTACCCTCTTTGTAACTCAGTGTGGAGCCAACACTCTCACCTGAATCACCGAATAAGGTTAACACCTTGGTTGATCAGGAAAATATTGGAAATTCTCCTAAGTCAATGGATATTACTCAATCAACTGATATTATCCAAAATCCATTGCTAGTTTACTTCCATCGATGAATATTCTTACATCCATCGATGAGCTCCAATCAACTGATATTCATCAATCGATGGATATTTCTCATCCATCAATTAATACTTTCATTCCAATTATTGAACCATCTGTTGAAATAATTTAAGTGGAAAACACACTTTTAGTATTGAGTGAAGTGGGTGAGGTGTGTGAGAGGCAGGATTTGCATATTCTGGCAAAAAGAAAGAATATGAATGAGAGGCCCACAATTTCTTCTGAGGTGGCAAAAGGGAAGGGTATGAGAAAAGAGAGTTCCACCTTAGTAGGTGATGAAAAAGGAGAGCATTGTGAGAGAGAGGTGAGAATCCAGGATGAGATCTTGATGCAAGAAGAGAGTGAGAGAGAAGAGAATAGAGAGAAACCAAGTTCTTCATCTCATGAAGCATCAACTTCTAAAACTGAGCAATTTGCAGCTGAACTCACCCAGGAGTTGGGGTTGAAGTTAAGGGGAGATGGAGGTGATGGAGAGCATGGAGTTCTTGCAGGATTTGCAGATGCCCACGAGGAGGTGGATGATGAGGTTGACTTTAACCTTGATGCTGGTATAATTCAACATGAGGATCCACACTACCAAAAGCTAGTAGTTGCCACTAATCAAGAGGCTGAGTAGATTTTGGGGTTAGTACAGATAGAAGATCAATTTAGGAGTGGCAAAGAGAATTTGGCAAGTCAGCCTATTGATGTGTCTCATATGAATCCTGAGGATTTTGAAATTGATTCTGATGATGATCTGTTGGAGCCTGCATTGGTCAGTGATGAAACTAATTTGGCTGATACTGAAAGAGAAATAGTTTCACACTATAGAAGAGCCATGGATGAGGTGAATGTAGCGGACCCTATTCAAAGAAGAATTATTAATTATTACAGGGATAACCACAAGCTATAGAAGATGCAGGTGACAGGGTCTAGAAATGAATTGAAACGGATCAAGTATGAAATTGAGAGTGCCAGGACTCATTTTCATACAATAATAGACTTTAGGCTTAGTTTAACACTGATGTCAAGACTTAAGCAAAGACTTGACACTGAGTTTTCAGCCAAGGATAAGGTGAATGAGTTGGAGAAAAAGGTGAATGCCATGGAAGTGAATATGCAGCAAATCTTGTCAAATCAAGTAAACCAAATTAAGTTGATGAGCAGACTTTTGGAATCTCCTTTAATTTCTCACTCCTTGGAGCAAGAGCCTATTGCTGATAACAAAAGGGGGGAGAAGGTTGAGGAAAAATATTGAAGATGTGGTCAAGAACACAAATAATGTTATTCAAAAGAAAGATCCAAAGAATGCATTGACTCAACAGATTGTAAGGCAATTTAATTCCATTGCTAGCAAAAACAAGGAAATTGATGCACAAAAACCAATCTCTCTAATACCAGAAATTCTTGAAGCTATTAAGAAATGAGAAATAAGGGTGGAAGAAGGTATCTCAAAACCTGGTGACAGGAAAGGTAAATGAATTCTAATTGAAGATGGCAAGAAGCAAAAAAAGAAATATGTCATAGGTGGGGGTGAAAAACTATTGAGCAAAGCAATAGTTGTTGGTATGAAAGATAGAGAGCAACAAGAAAAAGCTCAAGAAGAACTAGTCATTCAACTCCAAAAAGAATTTGATGAAGATAATGAAAAAATCTTAAAAGCTAGAAGGGAAGAGGCTGAGAGGAAGCCAAGGTCAAAGCAAAGGGCAAAGAAAACTTCTGGTATTAAGAGGAAACTAAATGTTGATGGAGTTAAAAGGAAAAAGGTAGTACAAGAAAACAAGACAGAGATCAAGAGCCAAGCCTCTGATAGCAATCAACCAAAGGAAATTGAAGTATTCAAAGCCAAGCCAAACAACTTTGTGTAAATCAAAATTGAGGGAATGATTACAGTAAAAGGTCAAAGGAAGAGTGATGTTGATCTACTTCACATTGACTATGAAGATGGGTCACACTCAACTTTCACATTCAATCAAGTCATGGAACAAGGCTATGGCACCCTAAGGAAGATTTATACCATGCTAAATAGGAAGTATTATTTAACTGAAGAGCTAGGTAAAGCCATCTTGGAAAAGATGAAGAAGATAAGTGAGGCACCTCTTCAAGAAGAAAGGGATGATAGAATCAAAATTTGAAACCCTGAAGGAAAGAAGGTACTTCGTGGACCATTCTACATGATGATTTACAAGGACAGAGAAGGCATGGAAAAATGTACTGATATCTGTCAAGAGTTAGAAAAACTGCCCAATTTGGAATTAAATTATCTTACAACCAATTAGACTACATGGTTAAGGATGAGGAGATTTTGAAGGGATCCCTATACAGAAAGATGAAGGAGAATGAGAATAAGATGAATGAGTCAAGGGGAAGAAGAAAAAGGTAGAAGATTCAAACTCAACATCAAAGTCATCAGAACTAATCTATCACTGCTATTTGGTCACTCTGTCTCAAAACTATATTTGTCAATATTGTAATTTCTACTATAATGAAAATGTTTAGGAGTTTTGATATCATCAACAGAAAATTTATGCATATTTCACATATTCATAAATAGGGGGAAATTGTTAGGAATTATGAGATTTGATGATAACAAATTACTTAGAAATAAAATAGAGATTTAAATTTCATTGTAAATGGTCAATGGATATATGAATTATAAATATTCATTGACTAGAAAACCAGTTATCAGTTGAAAATTGTTACTCAACTGATAAATTGGATAGCAGCAGTTGATTCATGTTTCTTGTTTGTCAATTGATTGTAATGCCTCAATGGATGTTAAGTTCAAGTCAACTGATATCTATTTGACTTCAGTTTATTGCTCCTCAACAGATGTGAAGAATGGCTGATCAATTGTAAATATTCTAAGTCAGAATTCTCATAAATGAAGTGATCAACAGATATTGAAGTTGATGGATAAAGACAGTGTTCGATGGATTAAAGGTCAATAAAAGTCAAATCAATGGATCTCTATCAATGGATGAAAGCATCAAAACTATCAACGGATAAAGGCAATCAACGGATAAAGGCAATCAACAGATAAGGAGTCGATGGGTAACACAGTCTTCAAGGAAAAGATCGAGACAAAGATTTTTTTTCAGAACAAGAAAAATGTAAAAAAGACTATGAAAAGTATCTACAATATATTTTAGTGAATACATTGTAAAATATAATTTTTAATTTGCATTTTATCAGTCGATAGAAAAATAGATGTAGAATGTGAACTGCTATATATAGTCTTAGCAGTTCATTGTAACCAAAAAAAAAGATAGAATTAAAACAAGAAAAGCATAGAAATGTCAGAATCCATTGTATTGCTTTTCTTTTGTTCAGTTTCATTTTTTTTTATAAGCAGCTTGGTAATCTTACCAAGGTTAATTGAAAGCAAAAACTCACTAGTGGAAAAACCAATTCACTAGTAATTTTTAAATTGCCTTATTTTGTTTTCAATATACTAGTCTTCAATCCATAGTTTAAATAGTTTCTTCACTATATATTTCCACACACTAACTATCAAAGTACAAACTTGAATGCGTAAGAATTAGTTAAAATTCTTAAGTTTGTATTCAATCCCCCCCCCCTCTACAAACTTGTATTTAAGAGAAATAACATGGTTGCTATTTGAAATTTTTACAAATTAACTACGTGGTGTGGTGCGTATAGTGTACATAATATATGACTCTGAATATCATATGTGACAACTCGGGTCAAATTCTGAGTATTTTTCAAAAATCGGGTCAAATCCCGATTTCTGAATCCGAAATAAGTTAAAGTAAACTGACCCAAATGCAACAACTTGAGTAATTCACAAACCCACCACGACTCCAAAAGATCATGATTTATTGGTGCACTTAGTAGTAGTACTCTTGCTTATATACTGAACAAATTATCCCAATTTACTCGATATGGGATTAGGGTATTACAATACTTCATTAATTATTGGACATAATTTTAAAGGGTTAAATCTCGAAGTGCTCACTAAAATGAGATGCTAGTATCAATATATTTGGTCACTTTAGTTATTTTGGTCTCGTTTGTACCATTATAGTTACGAATAATGACAAGAATGTTAGAATAACCAATTTGACCTGACAAAAACAGTTGATCTTAAGTGATACACGCGTGGAAATTGCAAGCACGCGACCTGGTCAAGATCCAATGTGTTTCCAAGTGTATTTCGCAGTAAAATCCGTTATTTTCCATCAGTTTAAACTGGTCAATCTTACATCCTTGTCGTTATTCGCAACTACAATATTATAAACGAGACCAAAATAACTAGAGTTATCAAATTGATATTAGCCTTTCATTATATTAATTTCCCAACTAAAACACATTTTTATACAAAATATACAATTATTATTCTATTAAAATATAAATTACAAATAAAAATAAAGTATATGAAAATTACATTAAAATAAAAATAAATTTAAATCATATAAAAAATATATTAAAAAATTTAAAAAATTGATCCGTACATCGCACATAATATAAACTAATATTGTATATAAATATATCTATACTATATTATTAAAACCGAAATATTAAAAGTTTGGTAGTCGGTCGGCATTCGAACCAGGTAGTTATTATTGAGCCTAATTTTTAAAAAATTATCCTCCTAACTAAAAAATCACAAATTAATCTCCTAATTACTAATACACATTTATAAATAAAATACACAAATATTATCTTATTGAATATTAAATTCCTAACTAAAATACATCTCATATTAATCTCTTAACTAATACATATCTCTAAAGAAAATATACAAATATTATTTTATTGAACATTAATCTAGCTTCTAACTAAAATACATCTTTAAATAAAACACATAAAAATCATCTTATTAAAATTCAAATACAAATACAAAAGTATATGAATTTTTTTATAAAAATATGTACATATCATATTAAATAAAATTTAAATTATTATTATAAAAATTTAAATTCAAATCATATAAAGAAAATATTAAAATAAAAATTATATGAAATATTAAAATAATTCGATTCACATGATATAAGTTAGTATGTATGTATATATATATATATATATATATATATATATATATATATATATATATATATATGTAGGGTTTCGTGACACAAACGCAGCTGAATAAACGCAAAAATAAATCAAAATAGCGAAACCCTCCGCAGGATCCATGCGAAAACAAAAGATTTAATTCGGAGATAAAGAATAAATACCTTTAGAAGCTTTAACAGTTCATTAATGGAAGATTAATGGAGGTCCAAAGCTTGTTTAATCACCACGTATCCCGCTCTCGCGATCTACGTTCTACGGTATCCACACGAACACTTTTCATGAAGGATTGATGTGTACTAGCACCCGAAAACTTCTTCTCTCTCTATCTTCCTCCTCTCTCAGAGCGGCTAGGGTTTTTGTAAAATCTCTATATTATCAAATCAGCCCATAAAGAGATTATATAGAGAGAGGAATAAGTTTTCTAATTATAATCCAATTATAATTAATACTAATCCAAAATTCTAAATTATTTAATTAAGTCTCACTTAATTAATTAATTATTAATTTTGGAATTAGTTTAAGTAATTCATTTATTCTATTTATATAATTAATTAAGTCATACTTAATTAATATCATAAATAAAATAAATTACTTATTTAATTTAAATTCATGATTTAAATTATTTCTCCTTCAAGCGTTCTTTGTGTGTGACCCTGTAGGTTATTATTACGTTGGCAACAATTTTAATATCTAATTAAAATTGTAAACAATGAGCGGCATCTAGTAATACATCATTGCTACCCAAGTAATAATAATAAATCGGTGATTCGATTAAGCCTTTCGTGAATAATGTTCCATGTAATATAATCCCTTTAATCTTGATATTATATATTAAACTCAAGGCATGTCTCGTGTCATCCTCTTCATAATTTAATCTTTATTTTCTTGATCGATGAGTAGACTATTAAAATCAAATCAACATTTGAGCACGGCCGTGCATTTCATAGTCTCACTCAAACAAGAGGCCAATAATATCACTCCTAAAATTAGGAGGATTAAATCTCATCTAGATCATTCATATTTCTCATACGATTCATAATATACTCAATGTCCACTTTTATCATCACCCGGTCAAAGGTAACTTTTAATGTAATCAAAGTATATTAATTCTCGTATAGAAATATAATGATTTCAGGTCTAAGGATCATTACACCATTATCACAGTGAGAATTACTTATGACACTTACTTAACATGTAGAATCTCACGGCGGGTCATTCCAGTGCCATGCATTGATACATGCACTTATGTTCTTGACTTTAGTATCCCCATACCTATGACCAATGAGATGTGGTCATCTATCAAGAAACATACTAGTCTTTGTGCATTATTATTGTCCTTAAATAATAATACTCGACTAGGGAATTTTAGGAATAAGATACTATTCATATAATCTCATTTTTTAAGTCACATACTTAAAGATATATAATACGTATCAAAATTCCAAGGACATTTATTATGCTTTCAATTTATTACGCAGTAAATAAAACATAATAAATAAATAATATTCAATAAAACATAATCCTTAATAATAAATATTTTCCTTAAAATATAAAAAGTATTGTCTCTAAAGCACAATT